>CM052661.1:39942395-40023995 GCA_028533165.1 Leontopithecus rosalia | reverse complement strand
TCTGTGATCTAATCTCTAACACTGGATGCCAGGAAGCCCCTCCCTTGCAACTGTGGCATTTAAAGTCTCTATCCATTGCCAAATGTTCCCTAGGGTGCAAAATCATCCCAGTTGAGAACCACTGGTCTAGCAAATGATGGTGGTGCCCAGAATTGTGTTCAGGATGGAGAATTGGATCCTGGCTGTAATCCTCAAGTGAGTGAATCCTTCTACAGGCCATTGTCAACTCTGTTGTTGAGCTGAATGAGTCGTGTTGGTTCTTGCCAGTACCAGCAGTATCACTCCATTTAGTCCTTGGGAAGAAAGCACTCCATAGGCTTTACTGACTTTCTGGGGGGCTGAGTGTAGTAACTGATTTTAATTCTTGTTTACTTTTAAGAGTATTGATCTGAGAATGGTTAGATTCAGTTTGAATGAAATAAGTAGAAATGTACTAAAGAAAAATAGAAAAATGATGAAAGGTGTCAGAGGCATGGAAATGAGACCAATAGAGGAAAAAACATGAAGAATTAGTAATTTTATTTAGCATTCAGTTAAAACTTAGAGCCATATAGCTAGCCTGGCCATAACAGCAGTGTGATATAGGACCGAAGGAGATAAATTCAAGAAAAAGGAAAGACTAGCTCTTTAGAGGATCTCTTGAAAGTGAAAAATGATTAATTATAAATAACATCTTAAAATGAACAGTATGCTTAAGAAGTGTTTCTGTGATGACAGGAGGATAGATTGCTTAGAATCAAGAGAGTTTATGATTCTTATTAGGTGGCTTATTTAACATTTTATTTTCTCCAGTATTTATGCAGTTTTAGTCATAATAGGACTTTATTGTTTGGGAAAGTTTATTAGATACAAGTTGATGAAGTTTTAACTTTCACACCCTTCATTAAGGGGTTAAAGACACGAAGGCTCTTCTTATACTTGTGTACCTAACTGGAAATTAGAGCACATTTTGGTACACAGGGTCTTTAGAAGACAGTAACTGATACAATTTAGGTTATAATCTAGATCTTCACATGATTAAAAAGCCTCTGCTTTTTTGGGATGCCACAAAGAATTATTAAAAACAGTAGTATTAGAGATTAGAATCATGTGTGGTCTCAGTCTTTCAGGACTTAAATATCTATCTGACAACAATCATTTATTTTAAATTTTGGTGTCAAAATGTTTGATGTACCTTCAGTTTAGGTATATGAAGAATATTTTTTAAATTATGGCCATATATTGATTTAAAGTAATCTTAAGGTTGGTAGTAGGTTTTCCTGAAAGGAACAATGAATGCCTGTGTGCATACTAATAAAGGGATCCCTTGAGAATGGTTTCTTGGTATAGGGAACATTCAGGCTTTGTTTGGGTTTTGAAAAGAGGATATGATTAGTCAACCTTCTCAGCAAGGTTCATGCTAATTTGGAGGGGAAGATGGTCTTGGAATAATATTTGATTTGATTTTAAAGAGAGAATAAATATTTTGAAATAGTGAAAAATGTTTTAAAACACTTTTTTTTGGTCCACTCATTCTGTGTTTCTTGTGTTCTCATCCAGGTCATTAAAGGAAAGGAATATATGAAGTATATATGTAGGTTTCCAGGGTAGGTAGTGGGGGTAAATGGTAGAATTAGAGATTGGCAAAATGCCTTATCAGTTACAGTAATAGATAAGAATTGTTCTTTCTGGGCCGGGCGTGGTGACTCACGCCTGTAATCCCAGCACTTTGGGAGGCCGAGGCGGTTGGATCACGAGGTCAAGAGATCTAGACCATCCTGGCCAACATGGTGAAACCCTGTCTCTACTAAATACAAAAAAAATTAGCCGGGCATGGTGGCACATGCCTGTAATCCCATCTACTTGGGAGGCTGAGACAGGAGAATCATTTGAACCCAGGAGGTGGAGGTTGCGGTGAGCCGAGAATGCGCCTTTGCACTCCAGCCTGGGTAACGAGCGAAACTCTGTCTCAAAAAAAAAAAAATAGAATTGTCCTCTCTGAATAAGTTCAAATATGTCAGGTTAATTCAATCTAACAAATATGCATTGAGTTCCTACTATGTACACGCAGTGTTCTATATAAGGGTAAGTAGTTCTAGTAATTGAAGAAGAGAAAATAAAACATAAACACAGTGGTAAATTTACCATGAATGTAATGCGGCTTAAACTTCAAGTCCCTTTATTTATACAGGCCCCTCCTAAGTGTGTGGGAGGAGCTTTAACAGTATGTTTAGATGTTCATTTGCAAAGTTAAGATTTTAGCCATAATTGGATAAGATTGCTGTCACTTTTTTTTTTTTTTTTTTGAGACAGGGTCTCACCCTGACACATAGGCAGGAGTGCTGTGGCTTGGTCTGCAGCTTTGACCTCCCAGATTCAAGCAATCCTCCCACCTCAGCCTTCTGAGTAGCTGGGACTACAGCTACTCAGAAGGACACATGGCATGTGTCGCCATGCCTGGGTAATTTTTATATAGTTTTTTTTTTTAGAATCGGGGGTTTTGCCATGTTGCCCAGGCTTGTCTGGAACTTCTGGGCTCAAGTGATTTGTCCGCCTTGGCCTAACAAAGTGCTGGAATTGGAGATGTGAGCCACCATGCCTGGTCTGCTGTCACTTTTATTTATTTATTTTTATTTGAGACAGAGAAGTCTTACTCTGTCGCCCAGGCTGGAGTGCAGTGGCATGATCTTGGCTCATTGCAACCTTTGCCTCTCAGGTTCAAGCAATTCTTGTACCTCAGCCTCCCAAATAGCTGGGATTATAGGTGTGTGCCATCATACCCGGCTAATTTTTGTATTTTTAGTAAGAGACGGGGTTTTGCCATATTGCCCGTGCTGGTCTCTAACTCTTGGCCTCAAGTATCTGCCTGCCTCAGGCTCCCAAAGTGCTGGGATTACAGGCATGAGCCACCAAGCCTGGTCTGCTGTCACTTTTGGCTCCAATTTACCCAGCAATATATTTCTGCTTGTGTTGGGTTATAAAAGAGGGGTCCAGGAGTTTTGGGGAGAAATTTTGGAATAATGCATTTGTGGTTTTGTATCTGTGTTTCTACTCTTGCAGAGGGAAACAGTAGAAAGATTTTAGTCATCCATAGATACTAGTCCTCAAGTAAGTTAGTACTCTTAGGAAACCATTGGCCTCAATAAGAGCTTTGACTAAACTTTAGAAGAAAAAAATCAGTGACCTATCAAGGAGTATATGTTGATAAGAGATGATGAGTTGCACTCTGCTTGTTATATATGGAAGGTCAGATTCACTTTCCTGCATCATTGGTTCCGTAAAGTAGCAGCAGTTCTCATCCTACTTTTATAACAGTATCATTAGAGCTGTATAATTTCCCTTTTACCACTTGACTAAGTAGAAAAAAGGAAAATGTCTTCTTTCAGTTTTTGTTTAAAACTATAAAGGAAATACTGTGTGACCATATGTAGTGGGAATTTTTAGTGAAAAAAAATTTTTTTGAACGAGAAAGGGTCTTTGTTGCTCAGGCTGGAGTGCAGTGGTATCATCGTAGCTCATTGCAGTCCCCAGCTCCTGGGTTCAAGTAATCGTCCTACCCCAGATTCCCAAGTAGTTGGGACCACAGGTGTGTGCTGCCACTCCCAGCTAATTTATTTATTTATTTTTTTGGTAGAGAAAAATGTTGCCCAGACTGCTCTTGAATTCCTGACCTCAAATGATCCACCTGCCTCAGTCTCCCAAAGTGCTGAGATTGCAGGTGTGACCAAACTTTTTATTTTGGGATAATTTTAGACTTAAAGAAAAGTTGAAAAGATAATGCAGATAATTCTTATTTGCCTCTCACCCATTTTCCCTAATGTTAGCATCTTATCTTATTGTGGTATATTTGTCAAAACTAAAAAGCCACATTGATGCATTGCTATTAACTAAACTCCAGACTTCATTTGGGTTTCCCCAGTTTTTCTATTAATGTCCTTTTTCTATTGCAGAAATCCCATTCAAGAAACTATAATGCATTTAGTCATCATGTCTCCTTAGTTTCTTCTGGTCTGTGACAGTCTATCATGACCTTGACAGTCTAGGTGACTACTGGTCAGCTGTTTTGTAAAATGTCCTTCCATTTGGACTTGCCAGATATTTTTATGGCTAGCCTGGGTTATAAGTTGTAGGAAGAATACCAGCAAGGTGAAGGGTTCTTCTCATTACTTCATATTGGGGCACATAATATCCATGTGACATCAGTGGTTATGATAACCTGGACACAGTGTTTGTAACGTTTCTCCAATAAAATGTGATGGTTTCTACTTTTTTTCTGTACATTGATCTTTAGAAAGGAGTCATTAATTCCAGCCTGCATTCAAGGATGGGCCTTTAATTAAATCACCTCCTGGAGGTGTGAATGTCTTCTTAAAGTTATTTTGAATCCTGTGAGGAAAATTTGTGCCTTCTCTCCCATTTACTTATGTATTCTTTCATTTGTTTATGTCAGTCTGGATTGACATATATTTGGTACTTTGGTTGTTTTGTTACTCAGATTGTTCCTGCCATGACTATATGTGCTCCTTAGGCTTGGCCCCTGTGTTCCTTTGATAAGCAGCCTTTCTTTTGTCTGGAGGAGCCATGTGCTTGCTTTCTGGCACTACAAGACGTTTCAAGGCTCATCTTGTATATTTCCTGCCCCAACCCTAGAGTCAGCCATATTTCCAGGGATCTCTTGTTCCTTTATTTGAGAATGGTGTTCTCCAATGATCTTAGCACTGGGTATGCTTGTTGCTTATTGTTTTGTTTTTATTTATTGATTTTTTAAAGTTGAAGTCTTGCTCTGTTGCCCAGGCAGGAGTACAGTGGTGTGATCATAGCTCTCTGTAACTTTGAACTCCTGAATACAGGTAGGTGATCCTTCCACCTCAGCCTTCTGAGTAGCTGGGACTATAGATGCACAGCACCACTCCTGGCTAATTTTTTTTTTTTTTTTTGTAGAGACTGCACTGGTCTCTCACTATGTTGCCCAGGCTGATCTCAAACCCCGTTCAAGTGATCTTCCTGCCCCAGCCTCCCAAAGTGCTGGGATTACAGGTATGATCCACTGTGCCTGGCCTGTTTTTAAGATAGAAGAAGAAATGTTAAAGAGTTTAGTTATTTTTGATGTTCAAACTCTAGATGGATGTTTGGGTTTCAAATATCGACTTACTGGATAATATGAATAATGTGCCACTATGAACATTACTGCACATGTCTTTTGGTGAACAAATGTTGGCTTTTGTTGAATATATGCCTGAAAGTGTAATTGCCAATTCATGGTTTATGGTCAACATAAGTAGATATTGCCAGAAATTTTCCAAAGTGGTTGTATCTCACAAACGTTTAAACTTAAAACCAATATGAAACATTAGTATAAATTTAAAAAGGATTTGATTAGTGTTAGGTATATGGAAGGGGATTATATTCCTGATAATACCAAACTGCTGGCTTCTGAAAACTCTCTTAGGTCTTTTTATACTAATTATGCTAATGTATTTTTTTTTTTGAGTTGGAGTCTTGCTTTGTCGCCAGGCTGGAGTGCAGTGGCGCAATCTCTGCTCACTGCAACCTCCACCACCTGGGTTTAAGCGATTCTTTGGCCTAGCAATTCTTTCACTGAGTAGCTGGGATCACAGGCGCTTGCCACCACACCTGGCTAATTTTTGTTTATTTAGTAAAGACGGGGTTTCACCATGCTGGCCAGGATGGTCTCGATCTCTTGACCTCATGATCTGCCTGCCTCGGCCTTCCAAAGTCTTGGGATTATAGGTGTGAGCCACTGCACCTGGCCTAATGTTTTTTATTTTTTGAGTTGTTTTGCTCTTGTTGCCCAGGCTGGAGCGCAGTCCTGTGATCTTGGCTCACTGCAACCTCCACTTCTCGGGTTCAAGCAATTCTCCTGCCTCAGCCTCCACAGTAGCTTAGATTACAGGCCTGTGCCACCATGCCTGGCTAATTTTGTATTTTTAGTAGAGACGGAGTTTCATCATGTTGATTGCTGGTCTCAAACTCCTGACTTCAAGTGATCTGCCCGCCTCAGCCTCCCAAAGTGCTGGGATTACAGGTGTAAACCATCGGCGCCCAGCCTAAGTGCATTTTTAAAAATTAAGTCTATTGTCTTTTTCTGTTATATTTTTTATTTTCTCGCCGATCTCTTAATTTAATTAGAAGTCAAGTTTCTATCTAATATACTCCTTTAATATCTTGTATTTCAAAGAGATAAAATAGAAACAGACTTGGTGGGTAGTGCTAGAATGTCACTAACAATTCCATTAGGTTGCCTGGTCCCAGGGTTTGGTTATATCTTCCTGGGTTTTTAGTGAAAATACCATGTTAGAGATATTCCCATTACATGATTTTATGTATTCGTTTCATTCATTCTAGTGCCTTCCAAGTGTACTGCGCTGGATGTTGATGACACAAAGAGTGACAAAGTACACTCATACCTTCAAGAATCTCATAGATTCAGAAACTAAGTACAGTGCAGCAATTCTAAAATAATAAAGATGTGCAGAAAACTGTGAGAGCCCAGAGAAGAGATTGGCTGACCCTGCCTGGTGACAGCAGGCGAGTATTACAGAGGAGATATGGTTTCTAGAGGTCCAGGATGGGTCTGTAGCATGAAAGAAAGAATATGTGAGGCAGAAGCAGCAGTAA
The DNA here is from genome assembly GCA_028533165.1 of Leontopithecus rosalia. Taxonomy (NCBI): domain Eukaryota; kingdom Metazoa; phylum Chordata; class Mammalia; order Primates; family Cebidae; genus Leontopithecus; species Leontopithecus rosalia. The sequence goes on along the minus strand of CM052661.1, from coordinate 40,017,377 downwards.
GTGGAAAGGCTTGGAGATGTGGAGGACATTGTATGGTGCTCAGAGAGCAGCAGTACATGGGTGGCAAGTGCAGCATTTGTGCTGCCACCCACTTCCCCATTCCAAAAGCAGACAACTGCTAATCAGTTATCGCATTTTTTGCTGCTGAATTTATAAGCATCCTCAGAGTTCTCAACAGGATGCTTTAGGTGGCCACTACCAATTATTTGGATGTGGCATGTGAGGTTAAACCTGTTTGTCTTCTTTGTCGTGGGTGTTCACTGTGCCTGGAGCAGAGGATGTGTGTGGGAGTTGGGGGAGTGAGAAGGTCTGGAAAGGCACGTTGGCTGGAATCAGATGATGAAGGACTTTGTGCCAGCCACATGGTCGAGTTTGTATTTATAGTCTGTACAGGCTGTGGAGAGCCATGGAAGGGTTTTAAGCAGGAAAATGATGTAAGCAGATTACTCTTTTTAGAAAGATAAATGTAGAGGTTTTATAGATACATTGAATTGGGTACAATGGAGGCAAAGACACCAGTATGCATTTTATACTGTCTTTAGATCCTAGTAGGCTTTAAGTTGCTAAACCAGTTAGGAGTGTTACGGCTGTTCAAACAGGAGATGATGGAGGTCCAAATTAGGGTAGTAGGAATGGAGGGAAAGAGTCAGATTGAGAGTTATTTAGGAAATAGGACAGGGTATAACTCTTCCAGTTTTTATGTGCGGGTGAGAAAGAGGAAGTATTCTTCAGAGGCTGTGACTTCTTGCCTGGGTGCTGGGGTGACAGGGTAGGCAGGAGGGGCAGGTTAGGGTGGGAAGATAGATGATGCTTTATTCTTGTTGGAAATTAAATTGTCCTGGAAAATATTTTTCTTATGGAGTCATGTTGATCCCCACCAAGTTCCTTTGCTGCCTTCTAGGTAGTTGCAAGTCAGTTGTTGAATGTCACACCATACCATGGAGAGAACTAAGAGCCTGCTACAGAAGATGTGGTTAGTTAGTTATAACCTCAGGCAAGCCATTTAACTATTTCTGATGCTGTTACTCTCTTATTTTTTTCTTTTATTATTTTTATTATTTTTTTCATAGAGACCAGATTTTGCCATGTTCCCCAGGCTGGTCTTGAACTCCTGGGCTCAAGCCATCTGCCTGCCTTGGCCTCCTAAAGTCCTGGGGTTACAGGTGTGAGCCATGGTGCCAGGCCACTCTCTTTCTTTATTTTTAAAATGGAAGTAATACAAGGCTGGGTGCAGTGGCTCATGCCTGTAATCCCAGCACTTTGGGGGGCCGAGGCAGGCAGATCACCTGACGTCAGGTGTTTCAGACCATCCTGACCAACATGGAGAAACCTTGTCTCCAAAAAAAATATAAAATAAAATAAACGGAAGTAATATTTGTCCAACCCTTGTGAAATTGTTATAAGACTCAAATGAGGAAATATGTGAGGGCATTTTGTTATCTTACTTGTACTGCACAAATTCATTTCTACTGAGCCATTGCTGTCCTTTGTAAAAAGATGAATACTTCCAACTTATCTGAGTCAACATTGATAAAGAAGTTCTAAAACAATATTAAATATATGTTTGGAAGTCTATAAAATGATTCTTGAGGTTGGAAAATTTGAAGTGTGGGTGGCCATAATGTCATTAGACCTTTGTTGCCTTAGGTGCTACACCATGTGTTTAGAATGGACTATAGAGGGCTACTTGCAGAATATCAGGGAAAGGTAATTAGTGTTTGACCCATCATTTATATTTTTTAATGATTTCTATATACTTTATATTGTCTTGAATTTGGTTTTTTCCCTCTTTTACCACTTTCTGACTCGATATTCATTTATTGATCATTTAATGTAGCTCTTTCAGTCCTTTGGGGAGTGAAGGAGGGCTTATTTATGTTAATAATAAAACAATGTAAATACAACTTTCCCTATAAACTCTTGGGACAAATTTCATCTGAGACCTGTAAGATAAGATGTAGTTTAGATGAAATATTTGGACTGTTCTATTGCCTGATGTGTGTAAACTTAAATTTTTTGATGGGAAATTATTAAGTTCCTTAAATTAATGATAGTTGCCCCCTAACCCTGACCTTCTTTTCTTTCTTTTTTTTTTTTTTTTTTGGCAGGAATTTCCCTCTGTCACCTGGGCTGGAGTGCAGTGGCTCAATCTCAGCTCATTGCAGCCTCCACCTCCTATGTTCAAGCAACTCTCCCTCCTCAGCCTGCCAAGTAGTTGAGGCTATAGGCATGTGCCATCATACCTGGCAAATTTTTGTAATTTTTGATAGAGACAAGATTTCACCACGTTGGCCAGGCTGGTCTCGAACTCCTGACCTCAAATGATCTGCCCCACCTCAGCCTCCCAAAGTGCTGTGATTATAGGCGTGAGTCACAGTGCTCAGCTTGACCTTCTTCAATTAATGATCTTTTCATTATATTTGTATTTAAAGAATAGTACTTAATTTATAAATATAATAAAAATGTATAACTTACAAAACTCATTACAAAAAGATATTTCTTGACAAAATATATAGTATATGCAGTAAAGTTTAAATAGCTAAAAATATATGCCTACATAGTTTTTATAGTTTAAATCAGATTTCCCAAATCTTGATAGAGGGAAAGTAACACATTTGGGTAAGTGGATATGTGTGGTAGAGTTGTGATATATCTAAAGGGAGTTAGAGCTTGAGAGATAGAAGTTCCTGGGATGCCTCTCTGCAGGCCTCTTGTTGGCTAGATTTCTCATACTCGATCAGATGTTCCAGAGGGACAGGAGATTCTAAGAGAATGAATACAGACGTGTGTATGAAATGCATGAAAACGAGAACTCTTCAATTGATAGAGAATACTAGAACATTTGGGATTGTCACCTGCTAGAACTCTGTTTATGATTTGCCTTGTGGAGGTTCCTCTCCATGTTCAAGTTAGTGAAAAATTAGTGATGTGTCTGTGTATTTTTGAGCTCATGAAGTTTAAGCAATGTTTGAGCTACTGTTCCAAGGGAAAAGTTTAATCCAAATCGACCCAGTTTACAAAAAAGTACTTAGACTTTCATTGTCCATGTCTTCTAACGCATGAGTGTCAGAAATTTGGTCCCAGGCTGTGGTTCCCTTCCGTTCCTGTGGCAGTATTTCTTTCTTTCTTTTTTTTTTTAATTTTACTTTAAGTTCTGGGATACATGTACAGAATGTGCAGGTTTGTTACATGGGTATACATGTGCCATAGTGGTTTGCTACACCTATCAACACATCATCTAGGTTTTAAACCCCACATGTATTAGGTAATTGTCCTAAGGCTGTCTCTCCCCTCACCCCCCAACCCCTGACAGGCCCTAGTGTGTGTTTTTTCCCTCCCTGTGTCCATGTGTTCTCATTGTTGAACTCCTGCTTATAAGTGAGAACATTTCTAAATAGTCCTGGGCACCTCCTAACTGATACTTGCCATCAGAACTCTTCTGAAGATAACATTCTAGACAGCCACTGTCACTCAGAATTGGCACTAAGGATGAAACTTACTTGCTCTGCAAGCTTCCAGTGTTGCCAAATTACATAAAATAGATAAAGATAATATCCAAAATTTGTGGCCAGGGTGTTTTTTTTTTGAGATGGAGTCTTGCTTTGTCGCCAGGCAGGAGTGCAGTGGCGCGATCTCAGCTCACTCACTGCAAACTCCACCTTCCAGGTTCAAGCAGTTCTCCTACTTCAGCCTCCTGAGTAGCTGTGATTACAGGCACAATGGTTTGCCACACCCAAATAATTTTTGTATTTTTAGTAGAGATGGGATTTCACCATGTTGGCCAGACTAGTCTCGATCTTTTGACCTCGTGATCTGCCCACCTCAGCCTCCCAAAGTGCTGGGATTACAGGTGTGAGCCACCATGCCCAGCCTGTGGTGGGTTTTTTTTTTTTTTGAGACGGAGTTTCGCTCTTGTTACCCAGGCTGGAGTGCAATGGCGTGATGTCGGCTCACTGCAACCTCTGCCTCCTGGGCTCAGGCAATTCTCCTGCCTCAGCCTCCTGAGCAGCTGGGATTACAGGCACGCGCCACCATGCCCAGCTAATTTTTTGTATTTTTAGTAGAGATGGGGTTTCACCATGTTGACCGGGATGGTCTCGATCTCTTGACCTCGTGATCCACCCACCTCGGCCTCCCAAAGTGCTGGGATTACAGGCTTGAGCCACTGTGCCCGGCCTATGTGGTGGGTTTTAATCATTGATACTAACTAGGTCAAAGGTGAGGCTCCAGTCCTTGGGAAGGTGAGAGGTTGTAACAATCCAAGGCTGTCTTTTTTTTTCCTTTCTTTCTAGGTAAGGGATTTAGTTACAAATCTAGGAAGCAAAGTGAAGTCTATGATAAAAATAAAGTAGGAGCCTCCATATCTGAATTAGAATAGAAGTCACATATATGGTGAAGATGATTGAAGGCTGAAGGTCTGAGAGCCTGGCTTGGGGTAGAGTCTGTGGGGGGCCGTCAGATGATCTCAAGGAAGTAAATGCAAGTTCTGGGAAGTGCCTGTCACACAAACGTATTGTTGGTGAATGAATAGATGAATGAATGCTATTTCCATGAGTGATATTAATATTAGAGGTCATGTTCCCGACTGTTTTATGTATGAAATGCATATAACATTCAGGCTGGGCATGGTGGGTCACGCCTGTAATCCCAGCACCTTGGGAAGCTGAGGCAGACAGATCATGAGGTCAGGAGATCGAGACCATCCTGGCTGACACAATGAAGCCCCATCTCTACTAAATATACAAAAAACTAGCTGAGTAGTGGCACATGCCTGTAGTTACTCAGGAGGCAGGAAAATTGCTTGAACCTGGGAGTTGGAGGTTGCAGTGAGCCGAGATCAGGCCACTGTACTCCAACCGGGGCTACACATCGAGACTCTGTCTCAAAAAAAAAAGCATAATTTTTTCTTCCCTTAAAATGCAACTTGGCAAAAGTCTTTTTCTTGGAGGAAATTGATTTAAGCTACTGAATACATAGTTTCAGTGTCCCAACTTTTGAACTTCCATTCATTGATTTCAGGCCCTCCGTGGCCACTGCATTTTAGAAATTCAGGTATGGGCTGGGCGAGGTGGGCCACATTTGTAATCCCAGCACTCTGGGAGGCCCAGGTGGGTGGATCATGAGGTCAGGAGTTCAAGACCAGCCTGCCCAACATGGTGAAACCCCCGTCTCTACTAAAAATACAAAAATTAGCTGGGTGTGGTGGCGGGTGCCTGAAGGAGAATTGCTTGAACCCGGAAGGCAGAGGCTGCAGTGGGCCAAGACCATGCCACTGCACTCCAGCCTGGGCAACAGAGTGAGACTCAGTCTCAAAAAAAAAAAAGAAATTCAGGTATGATTAGACTGCAAAAATTTTTTTATTGCTAAATTTCAGCCTGTTAACTTTAAAACTATGGGTTTTTTTCCCTGGTAATAATACAAAAATTTTCCCAAAAGCCTATTTAATATACTTCTTTCTTATAAAAGTATTATAGTTTTTAAACTTATGCTTCTTTTTGATCAGTTTTGGTCAAACGTTTGAGAATATTATTATTGAAAACATGGAGCATGCTCAGGGTGTCATTTGTCAATTCATTAGCAAATACTGTTCTACTTCCACATTATTTCATGAACCCTCTCCTTTTCACCCTCATTACTGCCACCCACCCTGTCTGGCTGACTCCCCTGTAGCGCTGCAGGACAATGATAGTAGCCTTGTGCTGGTCTTGAGCTTTCCACCCGGCTCTCTTCACTACATTCTTTGCATTGTAGCAAGACTGACCTGGAAACTACCTGGATCCAGCTGACCGTCTTGCCTAGTGTCCTTCAGTAGCTTCCCATTTTCCTTAAAATCAAATATAAACTTTTTATGCTATCCTTACAAGCCTTTGTGATCTGCCCCCTGCCTGTCTAAACACAGTTTATGTTACCCATCCACAAAACACTTCCAGAACCTGTCAGGTGCCACCCCCTGCTTCGGGAACAGGTCTTCTTCCTATCCTGCAGTTAGTTCTAATCAGCTTCAAGGTCTCTGTTTAAATATCATCTTTTGCAGGAATCTTATCTGACTATTCCAAATTGGGTCATTTCTGTTACTTTCTTTCTGTCCGTTTTGGGTCCATTTATCACTAGTCCTGTTTTGTTTGATTGCTTTTTTTGATCTGTGTTTAGTAAAATGTAAGCCTTATGAGGCAAGAACTGCATCTGGCTTGTTTACAGTGACAGTATGTTATCAGTGCTTATCAGTAGTACTTAGTAGGTGTTAAATAAATATCTACTGAACAAATGAAGGTGAGAGAGGTATGCTGGCAGGAGGGCAGTGTATATTCATTGATGTATCTCAATTTCAGCATGAAAAATAACATACTTTCACATGGTTAGAGGGACTGAAACATTGTGTAGAATTTGGTCACATAGTAAAAAGCTGGAGAATAATTCTGATAACTGTTTATCTTAAAAATTCCAGAGATTCTGACTTTTTGGTAGGTATAGTTTGTTTTTACTTATTCAGCTAATTTGAATCATATTGATAATGTGACTGCATGATAATTCAGCCATATGCTGAGGTTTCTACTTTACAGAGAGATAGGTAGCTATCTTAATTTCAAAGTATTATTTTCATTCTGTCTGAGTAGACCCACTGCGAAATGATCTGATTATCAATATTTAAGATTTAGAATGTGTGCTGAAGGTGACAATGTTGTCTTACCTAGGAATTCTTTATGACAGACATTTTATACCAGGACTAGTTTGTTTCTTGAAGCCATTCTGTATCAGTTTATAGGAAGACATAGGCTTTTCTGTTTCCTGGGACATAAGCGGACTCATCTAATAAATCTTTTTTTTTTTTTAAAGGCAATGTCTGGCTCTGTTGCCCAGGCTGGAGTACAATGGCTCCATCTCAGCTCATTGCCCGCCTCTTGGATTCAAGCCATTCTCCCACTTCAGCCTTTCAAGTAGTTGGCGCGTGCCACCACATCTGGATAATTTGGGTTTTTATTTTATTTTATTTTATTTTTGTAGAGATGGCATTTCATCATGCTGCCCATGCTGGTCTTGAACTCCTGAGCTCAGGTGATCTGTCCACCTTGATCTCCCATAATGCTGGGATTACAGGCGTGGCCCATGCCTGGCCTAGTAAGTCTTTAAAAGCAGATCAGATCTTTCAGAATGAGTTTAAAAGAAGCGTTTAAAACACAGCCTTGATTCCTGCAGCATTACTAAAATGCTTATTTCTTTTGAGAAATACTGAGCTAATGTTTTGGCTTCCTATAAAAATAATTTCTCTTCTTCTAAGAACTTTTTTGATAATGTTGAAGTATTCTCAAAACTTAATGTTTAAATACTACTTCAGATATTTTCTTTTACTTCATCACAGTTACTCCGTCCTTCTAATTAAGCACATCCTAATAGACTTGTTATTTGATTGAAAGAACTAATTCACTGTATTTAATAATCTGAAGCCTTTTTAAGGTTACTGTTATCTTAGGTTACTAAAATTCAGCCAGGCATGGTGGTTCATACCTGCAATCCCAGCACTTTGGGAGGCCGAGGCAGACAGATCACTGAGGTCAGGAGTTCGAGACCAGCCTGGCCAACATGATGAAACTCCATTTCTACTACAAATACAAAAATTAGCTGGGTGTGGTGGCGGGTGCCTGTAATCCCAGCTACCCAGGAGGCTTCGGCAGGAGAATTGCTTGAACCCGGGAGGTGGAGGTTGCAGTGAGCTGAGATTGTACCCTTGCACTCTAGCCTGAGTGACAAATCTAGACTCCATCTCGAAAAACAAAACAAAACAAAATTCAGAGTGGAGTCATAGGATTTGTGTGTTTCAGAGGGTCTGATGCAGTAAAATAGAGGTGAAGAAAGACTCAAAAGTTGTTAAGTTTAAAATCTCTTGATGCTATACTGGTAGTTTCCAATTGAAGAAGGTGTTATTAAATTGAGGAATGCATTTCCCCATTCTTTAGAAGCAGTAGAAATGGTATTTAGCTTGGACAGTAACTTGCAGTCCCCCTCAATCCCAACAGCTGCTGGAAGTGGGAAAGGAGGTGTGTTAGTCCGTTCTTACATTGCTATAAAGAACTACCTGAGACTGGTTAATTTATAAAGTAAAGAGGTTTAATTGGCTCACTGTTCTGCAGGTTGTGCAGGAAGCATTGCTGGGGAGGCCTCAGGAAACTTAGAATCATGAGGAAAGATGAGGGGGAAGCTAGCACCTCTTGCATGGCTGGAGCAGGAGGAAGTGCTACACACTTTGAAACAACCAGATTTCACCAACTCTGTGTCATTATGTGCGAGACATTTGACTCCTCGAGCTCTTAGATTACTCATCTGTTTTTAATTAATTAATGGTATCTGAGGCAAGGCCTTGTTCTGTCACCCAGTCTGGAGTGCAGTGGCACTATCACAGCTCACTACAGCCTGGACCTCCTGGGCTCAAGTGATCCTTCTTCCTCAGTTTCCTGAGTAGCTGAGACTATAAATATGTGCCATCATGCCTGGCTAATTTTTTATTTTTGATAGAAACTGGGTCTCACTGTGTTACCCAGGCTGGTTTCAAACTCCTGAGCTCAAACAGTCCTCCCAAATTGCTGAGATTGCAGGTGCAAGACACCGCACCCAGCCAGATTACTCATCTATAAAATGCATGGATTGGGCAAGATCATTTCTAAGATTCTTTTAAGCTCTGATGTTATATGATTGGGATTTTTGGATTCCTTAGTTAGCTTTTGGGCAGGAATTTGGATGGCAGAGCTGTGTAGGTGGTCAAATACTTTGTACTTACAGCCTTTCATATTACTGTGAATTACCAGTTCAAATTGAATGACCAAGAGCTCTTGCATTCTCACAAAAATTTTTAGTACTTTTATTACAGAATCTTCAGTTTTATAATGCAGGTCATTAAAAAAATCTTATTTTATAGACTCCTGTGCCCTTTTGACACCCCTCTATAATTCTTTTTAAGTACTTCATTGTTTTCTTGTACTAGAAGATGTTCCAGGCTTCTCTTGTAATTTTCCTGTCCTAGCCCTGGAGTCAGCCAGTTTCCCCAGGAATCCTGATTCTGTTGAGGGGGAATAGGCTTGCCGTTCCCCATGGGCTTCTCCCACTTGTGATGGGCAGAGATAGGAAATGTTTTGAAGTTGTGTGCTATCTCTAGTTACAGTTCACTACCACAGGGCTCTTTTTCTTCTCAGATTTGTGTATTCCTTCTCTCACAGTTTAAGTCATGACTCCCAGCAAGATCAGTGTACTTACTCATTTGCTCAGTGCTGTAATACATTAAAATCTTTTCAGAATTCTCATCAACAATACTATCAACAAGAAACATACTACAAAAATGTATGGATTTCTTTGTAATTCTCTTTATCTTTGGAATATATCCTACTGAAGATGTAAACTCAAGTACTCTTAAAGAGGCTACTCTCTGTTAGTTTGCCTGAGTGTTCCTTGCTTCCTCCCTCTCTCTCTTCCCCGCTATGCAGAGTAGGCTCTCAGTAGATGTTTGCAGAAAGGCAATCTATACCTTTCCTTAGCTGTTTCTGTCCAGTAGTACTTTCCTGAGTCAAACTAATTACCAGTTTTGTGGGAGTTAAGTATACCTACCAAAAGCATTAATGGCCTGAGCAAACAATCATATGAATAAATAAATAAATGTTATAAATCATTATTGAATATACAATTTTATATAACAATAAATAATATATAAGTAAAATAACAGTATATACTTATCAAATACTATTATATAACCCTTAGGTAGTAAGCTCATTTTATATATATGTTCACATAGTGTTTATTGCTTATATATAATTTTTGATTTAATTTATAAAACCTAAGGCCCTTATTTTCTGGTCTCAATTTCAGCCAGTGTTTCTCATTAGAATCATTAAGAGATGAGGAGTTGTGGTTGTCTTCTTTTATTTTTTCATTTTTTGGTTTTTTCAACCAATTCATTTCAAGTAAGAAATTGCCGTTTTCAACTTAATTTTTTTATTTTAAGAATTGGGAGGCATACAAAAGCTATTATTTGTGATTTTTCTTTTGTGTTGTCATAATAGATTCTAAGGTGTGCAACTTCTAGTTAAGCATTAAAAAAAATCAGGCTGATAGAATAACCACTGTGGGCTAGGCGTGAGGGTAAATGCCGGGGAGAGGAAGAAGTGGGATGATAGTATTGGGTGGAGGGAAAGGTATAGAGCTAAATGTGTATTTAAATTTAGGTCAGTGAAATCTAAGAGTAGTCTGGGGAAATTAAATTTTCTAGTACTGGCTGGGCATGGTGGCTTACTCTTATAATCCCAGCACTTTGGGAGGCCAAGGCAGGCAGATCACTTGAGGTCAGAAATTCGAGACCAGCCTGGCCAACATGGCAAAACCCTATCTGTACTAAAAATACAAAAATTAGCTGGGTTTGGTGGTGCGTGCCTGTAGTCCCAGCTATTCAGGAGGCCGAGGTGGGAGAATCGCTTGAACCCGGGTGGGGTAGGTTGCAGGGAGCCAAAATCGCGCCATTGCACTCCAGGCTGGGCAGCAGAGTGAGACTCCATCTCAAAACAGAACCAGTTTTCTGGCACCCAATATAATCATTTACTCGTTCTTTTTGTTAAAACTATTTATTAAGTGATTCTTTAAAATAGCTGTTTTTGCTTAAATAGTATGTTTTAGTCAGCCATATGGATAGAAATATATAATTGTTCATGTTCTTTGGTATTATGTATCTGTGATGGAGAAAAATACTAATATTGGTGCAGCCAAATATTGTTCAGTTCTAGTTATTCTTTAGGTGAGTCTCTGTTGGAAAAATTACTAAATTAATTATATGGTTTTGCCTCATATATTAAAGAAAACAGCTATCATATGTGAAAGAAAATATGAGTTGAAACGTTTTTCCTTTCATTGAGATGATCACTGTTTCTTTAAACTGAAAACATATTTGGAGAAAAACCTAGGAGTCTTAAGATTTCCTAAGCTATGTTTAAAATACCTTTAAAGTATTTTAAGGTGTTTTTAAAAGAAAGAAAGACTTTTAAACATTTTTATTTGATTGATTTATATATATCTATTAAATATGTGTGTGTATATATATACGTATATATATATATAAGATCTTATTACAATTAAGCATTTTTTTCTCACTTTTTCTTCGTTAATTTTTAGTGGCCCTATTTAAACTTAAATCTCTAAGTAGGACCTTCAAGGATATTTGGTCATTCTAGCATCTTTTTTTGCATAGATATTTTCATAGACATAGTAAAGTCATAGAGAAGCTCAAATATTTTTATCAATGATTTTTAAAAGCTGAAATTCTTTGAAAGTAATGCTTTTTATTTTTATTACAGGTAAATTGGGATATTCACAATGTACAGAAACAGAGGTAAGTGAAATACTCAAATATTTCTTAGTAAAGCAGCTCTGTAATCCTGTTTAGATTAACCTAAGGACTGAACTATCTCACTACAGGTTCTTGGTCTTCTGATAAGATTTTTTTTTTCTTTGAGATAGAGTCTCACTCTGTTGCCCAGGCTGGAGTGCAGTGGTGTAGTCTCGGCTCACTGTAACCTCCGCTGCCTGGGTTCAAACAATTCTCCTGCTTGAGCCTCTCAAGTAGCTGGGACTATAGGTATGTGCCACTATGCCTGGTTAGTTTTTGTTTTTTTTTAGTAGAAATGGAGTTTCGCTGTGTTGGCCAGGCTGTTCTCAAACCTTTGACCTTATGATCCGCCCACCTTGGCCTCCCCAAGTGCTGGGATTACAGGTGTGAGCCACCGTGCACAGCTGTTTATTTTTTGAGATGGCGTTTTGCTTTTGGCACCCAGGCTATAGTGCAATGGTGCAATCTTGGCTCATTGCAACCTCTTCCTCCTGGGTTCAAGTGATTCTCTCATCTCAGCCTCCTGAGTAGCTGGGATTACAGACACCCACCACCATGCTCAGCTAATTTTTGTATTTTTAGTAGTGATGGGGTTTCACCGTTGTTGGCCAGGCTGGTCTCAAACTCCTGACCTCAGGTTGATCCACCCGCCTCGGCCTCCCAAAGTGCTGGGCTTATAGGTGTGAGTTATCGTACCTGGCCCTGATAAGATGTTTTGAGAGTAGGTATATGTTTTCTAGATTTAGGAAGAGTAAAATGTGAAGAAAAATTAGTTGCCTTCTCCATATTTTAATAATGTCAGGGTGTGTTATCAAGAAGAGCTTAATTATAATTTTAAAATTTAACCGTATTACTATTTGCAGAATTGAGTTAGGTAACATCCAGAGCCCTTAGTAATTTCAGTTTTTTTTTCATAATTCAGTACAGTGTGTCACATAATAAATACAGCATTTAAATGTGTTAGACTCCATTGGAACTACCTTAATTTAGGAAAAATTAGGGACTTGGAAACAGTGTTTTAGTAAGATTAGTAATAAATTCAGTGCTTTTTATTTATACAAGTAGGTTTATTATTTTTTCATAATCTATTTATTCAAATCAGAATTTATTCAAATTTCTGATTATGAAATTTAAGGGGTTTCTGTGTGTTTGTTGCAGGGATTTCAAGCATAATACTGAAATGCGAGGGCAGCGTATATGTGTGGTGGTCTTTTCAGTAGCAGTTTCAGCATCCTTGGATTTGGGGTGTTAGGTATTTTGTTGATGGCAATGCCTGAATAAAGGATTTAAGAAGTTGTATTTTAAATTTTATAATGCATCTACATATTGATGTAGGTTTTAGTAAATTGTAACTGTTGTTTTAAATGAAATGCAGGCTACCTAAGGGATTATATTGTACAATAGAGAAATGAAAATAACTTATCCCTTTTTGCATTCATTTTTGTATTTTCTTTTTTTTTTTTTTTTCAGAGACAGAGCCTTACTCTGTCTCCCAGGCTGGAGTGCTGTGGCACAATCTTGGCTCACTGCAACCTCCACCTCCCAGATTCAAGTGATTCTCCTGCCTTAGCCACCTGAATAGCAGGGACTACAGGTGCCTGTCACCATGCCAGGCTAGGTTTTGTATTTTTAGTAGAGATGGGGTTTCACCATGGCCTTTATACTTTCATTTCCTTAAGAGCGTACCATGGAGTTTTTGGAGACTGTTTTGGAGGCGTGAGGAAGACTTGTCAGAATGACTGCAGAAGCAGATGAAATCCAGCCTTTTTTTTTTTTGGAGGCAGGGTCTTGCTCTGTTACTGAGGCTCAAGTGCAATGGCATGGTAATGGCTCACTGTAGCCACAACTTCCTGGGTTCAAGTCATCCTCCCACCTCAGCCCCTTGAATCCCTGGGGCTACAGGTGCATGCCACCAGGCCTGGCTATTTTTTTAATTTTAATTTTTGTTTTTTTATAGAGATGGGGTTTTGCCTTGTTGCCCAGGCTGGCCTCCAACTCCTGAGCTCAAGCAATCCATATGCCTTGGCCTCCCAAAGTGTTGGGATTACAGGTGTGAGACACCCTGCCCAGCCTCTGGCTGTCTATCTTTGGGCCTGACATTAAAGGGTTTTGTAAAATGTAAAACAATTTAACCCTTCTCACTTTTTATTTTCTGAGACGGAGTCTCGCTCTGTTGCCCAGGCTGGAGTGCAGTGGCGTAGTCTCGGTGCACTGCAACCTTGTCCTCCCAGGTTCAGGCAGTTCTCCTGTCTCAGCCTCTCGAGTAGCTGGGATTATAGGCCCATGCTACCATGCCCGGCTAATTTTTGTATTTTTAGTAGAGATGGGGTTTCACTGTGTTGGCCAGGCTGGTCTCAAACTCCTGACCTCGTGATCTGCCCTCCTCGGCCTCCCAAAGTGCTGGGATTACAGGTGTGAGCCACCTCACCTGGCCTCAGTTTTTTTAATGTAGTTTTTTTTTTCCTTTATAAGATGTTATTAACATTTACTGGGCTTAAATGAATTAATACATATTTTAAACATTTATTGGTTTTAATTTGTAATATAGTAAATGTTGATAGATTATAGCCCATATAAACAAAAGCTTTTTGGGCTCATCTAGTTTTTTAGTGTGTAAAGAAGTTCTAAAACCAAAATTTAAAGGTTTGAGGGCTGTGGTATGGGAGCACAGATGGCAGAGGTACTTATTCCTGAGAAACAGAATCAGGAGGTAGGAGGAGGAAACTAGAGTCCTGGGGTAGGCAGTAGGAAGCCCAGGCATGCTTTCCATATGGGTTTAAGCCTCTTTTTGTCAGCAAGAAGGCAGGCTGATTTCTGAGTCTGAGGTTACCCTGGATCACAGAGGGGATTGCTAGAGCCTCTCTTGGCTCTTAAATTATTTTTCTATTGAGCAAAGAGGGATCCCCATTCCCTCTGTAAACCCCTCATTGAACTCTTGCCTGCGTTAAGTCCAGACTAAGAACTGTGTAGTAGCTGCCTCAAGGATGAGGCTGACTGGTATTCCGGGGCAGCCTGTTCAGCCTTTCTGAATTCAGAGAAGCTTTGTTGGGTGGCCTTTGTGCCCAGGCTCAGCTCGTGGCGCCTCCCTTTCCTTCTCACGTTTCTGTCTCAGATTCTCCATTGAGGGTGATGGTTGCAAAAATTATTATTTTTTGAGACAGAGTCTTGCTCTGTTGCCCAGGCTGGAGTGCAGTTGCATGATCTCGGTTCACTACAGCCTCCATTTCCTGGGTTCAATTGATTCTCCTGCCTTAGCCCCCTCAGTAGCTGGGATTGCAGGCTTTAGCCACCATGCCCGGCTAACTTTTGTATTTTTAGTAGAGATGGGGTTTTGCCTTGTTGGCTAGGCTGGTCTTGAACTCCTGACCTCAGGTAATCCAACTGCCTCAGCCTCCAAAGTGCTGGGATTATAGGCATTAGCCACAGGTGTCCGGCAGCAAAAATTATTTACAATTTATTTAGCACAAGCCTAGCTTAATATGTGCATCATATTATGTGTCATTCACAGTTGGTAAGTGTAAGGTTTTCTGGAAGCAAAAAGGAAGTCCTTCTTAAGGAAGGCTTACAGACACCCAGGGAAAACAAAGTATCTTAATGGAGTTTTAGGACCCTCATCAAGTCATATAATTGAAGTAGAGAACATCAGTTGTTCACTCTTTTTTATTTTGATAGTTTTTGTAGTATATAAAAATCATGTTATGAATTATTTAGTAGTTTTACTTACAACTCTTTTTAGTACTTTTACTGTATTCATAAAAATTAAACTAAAATCATGAGTTCTGAGAAAGCAGTGATATCACATATAGGTATTTAATTAACTTTTTTTTTCTTTTTTTTTTTTAAAAAGCTAAGCCTTGAAGCATTGATTAACTTTTATGTGGTCTTTTACCTCAAGATAAGCTAATGTTTCTTAAAATAAAATATTTTACCTATTTCTTACTGTTTGTAAAATGTTTTAATGTAGTTGATTATACTACTTTTCAGCACTCAAACTCATGAAGGGGGGGAAATCTGTCATATGATTTGTTTTAAATGATATGCAAATTTTTTTACGTTAATAGGAAATTTAATTTGTCACTATAACTTTTTCTGTTTTTTAAAGGTATAATTTATGTATGGCAAAACTTACCCCTTTGTATTTAGTTCTTTGGGGTTTTTTTTTTTTTTAAGATGGGGTTTCACCATGATGGCCAGGCTGGTCTTGAACTCCTGACCTCAGGTGATCCACCCACCTCAGCCTCCCAAAGTGCTAGGATTACAGGCGTGAGCCACTGCACCCGGCTCTGTTCTTTGAGTTTTGACAAACATATTTTGTTGTTAACTATCCTCACAATCAAGTTTTGTCACTTCCCAACTTCCCCCATGACACTTTGTAGTTAGCCCTTCCCCTCCTCCCAGCCCCTGGCAGCCACTGATCCGTATGTTGTCCTTACAGTTTTGAGAAGGACATGTAATTTAAACAGCATGTCCCACATTTTTCCCTTCCCAGTAGTGGCTCACAGCTTAGACTACTAATTTGTAAATGAATGACTAACCTTTACTTGTGGGCACTTGCCTGTCAGGGAAGCAATTCAGATCTAGATTTAACGGTAGCTTTTTTTCCATTTTTACAAATTTTTCCTACTGCCATTGTTTAAATAGTTTTGTGGATTATAATCTTACTTTGGAAGAAAATTGCTAAATATTTGAAAATACTAAAACAGAACTGATTTGAATTTCCATGTGTTTTAATTGAGGCTTTTTTACATTGTTTTTCAGCTTTCCAAATTTCATCATATTCTTGTCTTCTATTAACCACCACTAATTATGTAGCACTCAGAGGCCCTTTCTCTTTAGCAGGAAAGAAGGTTAAATGAATAACTAGAACAATCCTATTCCCTTGGTGGATTAACTGTATTTTAAGTGGAATAGGTTTAAGTATTATATAAAGCCAAATGAACTATTACCACTTTATTCTTGATAGAACTGGTTTGTAAAAATTGTACCATAGAATCATTTAAGCTTTAGTGAGGGAAACTATCAAAAAGACACATGTTCACATTTTAGAAATAAAGCTTATATATACTGGGCATAAGTACCTATTCTGTGTTTCATTCTCACATGCATCTTTAAGAAATATTTTACAGCTTACTATATGCTAGGTACTGTTATAGACATTAATCATCATAACAAATCTATGAAGCAGACCCTATTATTTGCATTTTAGAGATGAGAAGTAAGTATAGAGAGGTTAAATAATTTGCCCAAGCTGACATAGCCAGAAAGTTGCAGAACCATTTATCTCTTTACTTTTCATATATTTGTCTTTTCTTTATTCAGCCTATATCTTCAGTGTAAGGAACCTACATATTGCCGATCATTAATTTAGTGCCTCGTTTGGAACAATGAGATGGCTTTGTATCTCCTTACATGTCTCTTTCTTTTTTTTTTTTTTGAGATGGAATCTCACTTTGTTGCTCAGGCTGGAGTACAGTGCTACGATCTCAGCTTACTGCAACCTCTGCCTCCTGGTTTCGAGCAATTCTCCTGCCTCAACAGTACTCCTGAGTAGCTAGGATTACAGGTGTGCACCACCATGTCCAGCTAATTTTTATATTTTTAGTTGAGGCAAGGTTTCACCATGTTGGCCAGGTTGGTCTTGAACTCCTGACCTCATGATCTGCCTGCCTCGGGCTCCCAAAGTGCTGGGATTACAGGCATCAGCCACCATGCCTGGCCCTTATATGCCTCTTAACTGCAGCTACTTCAGTTCTTGGCATTTCGTAGCCAAGGCATGTAGTCCTGTTAGATATAACCTGGGCAAAAGCATAAATGCAGTCCATGAACCTTCATCCTCTTAGGTTAGGTGACAACAGGGTCTGTGCTATAGGAACGTGTGAAGTAGTCTGATTCCAAAGTACTTAAAATAATCCAAGAATTGTTCTATATAGTTGAACCTCCTGGGAAGTTAAATCTGCTTTAAGGGACTCAGAGATCTTGAGACAAGCCAAAAAATGCATCAGAGTTAGTAATTTGGACTTCATTCTGGTTAGGTACAGTTTTTAACCCCAACAGGACTATATAAATTTTTAATGTTTTCTGAGCATCCTCAAATAAACTCCTAAAGGCAATACATGGAGTTTGCTGCTTTATGCAGAGTGTAACATTTTTAAAATGTGGTTTTTTTTTTTGTCTTTAGCTAAATCAGCCCGCTACCCATAATTGATCCCACCCTCTGGCTCATTTAGTTGACAGTTAGATGTGTATTGCCTCTTTTTTTTTTTTCAAATTTATTGGTGGCGGTGGGGGGGATGGAGTCTTGCTCTTTTGTCCATGCTGGAGTGCAATGGTGTAATCTCAGCTAACTGCAACCTCCACCTCCCTGGTTCAAGTGATTCTCCTGTCTCAGACTCCTCAGTAGCTGGGATTGTAGGTACCTGCCACCATGCCCAGCTAATTTTTGTATTCTTAGTAGAGATGGGGTTTTGCCATGTTGGCCAGGCTGGTCTTGAACTCCTGACCTCAGGTGACCCACCTGCCTTGGCCTCCCAGTGTGCTGGGATGACAGGCATGAGCCACAGTGTCTGTTTCTCTGTTGCCGTTTAATTGACAATGGGTATCCCTGAATTTCAAAAGTAACTAAAAAAATCTAGCCTGAAAGAAGAAAGAAGTAGTAGTTGTGCACACCTGAAAATATTTGCATGCGTGCACAACTTTAGCTGCATACATGAGGCTTTTTTTTTTTTTAAGTGAGGCTCTTTTATGTGACCAGGAAATACTATTTGATACCAAACTAATTAAATCTTGGAATATCTTGTAGAAATAACAAGGCAATTATTGAATCTGCTCTTTTAGCATATGGCTCTGTCTGATATTATGCTTTATGGGTTTGCAAATTGAATTGTATGACAAGAAGTTAAAATGATGAAATGTATTGCCTAAGAGGACTGGAAGAATAAACTCCAGTAACTGCTGGTAACAACAACATTTTCTCCTTGGTCAGCAGGCTAAGCGGAATGGTTAGGAATGCTTGCATTCTACTTTCTATCTTTTTGTATTAAAAACCCCAAACACACCTGGATTCCCATGGCTGATACATAGTGTGGAAGTCAGTTTGTGTGCCCTCAGAGGAAATTGTGTCTGTATGTGTGTTGCTACTTCCAAGTGTCAATTTTAATAGAGGTTTTGGCAGAGTGATAATTGTAGTGTGATAAGTAGATACTCTCCACTTAGATTTCGTGTATTAGACATATACTAGGACATTATGACAGTTACTTGGCGCATTTGAAATTCAGACATCCTTCCCCCACCCTGACCCAGATAGCATTTATTGCTAAAATGGCCTTTCTGGGTTACAGTCATAGATGTCTATGTCAGGGGATGTGATTTGACCGTAGGATACATAATTTATACAAGTAGTGTTCCTTTGTATACTTTTTCCTGTATCTGAAGGCAAATGATAGTCTGGGAAAGGATTTCACAGTAACTCAAATTATGTGGGAATAAACATTTTATAATTATTCCTTTTTCTTTCTTTTTTTTTTTTTTTTTGAAATGGAGTTTTGTTCTTTGTTGCCCAGGTTGAAGTGTAGTGGCTCAGTCTCGGCTCACTGCAACCTCTGCCTCCCAGGTTTAAGCGATTCTCCTGTCTCAGCCTCCCAAGTAGTTGGGATCATAGGCGCCCTCCACCATGCCTGGCTAATTTTTGTATTTTTAGTAGAGACAGGGTTTTAACATGTTGGCCACCCTGGTTTTGAAGGAGTTTACTATATTTATCATATAGGTAACTTAAACGCCTCACAGTACCTTATAATAGAGCATGTAGAATGTTTTCTTAATAATTTGCCTCATCAGGCTGTCATGGTGGCTCATGCCTGTAATCCCAGCACTTTGGGAGGCCAAGTTGGGCAGATCACATCAGGTCAGGAGTTCAGGACCAGCCTGACCAACATGGCAAAACTCTGTCTCCACTAAAAATACAAAATTAGCTGGGCATGGTGATGCATACCTGTAATCCCAGCTACTTGGGAGGCTGAGGCAGGAGAATCCCTTGAACCCTTATGGTGGAGGTTGCAGTGAGCTGAGATTGAGCCATTGCACTCCAGCCTGCGTGAAAGAGCAAGACTCTGTCTCAAAAAAGAAAAGAAAAAGAAACAAAAGGTCGAGTGTAGTGGCTCACACCTGTAATCCTAGCACTTTGGGAAGCTGAGGTAGGCGAATCACTTGAGGTCAGGAGTTTGAGACCAGCCTGGCCAACATGGTGAAACCCTGTCTTTACTAAAAGTACAAAAAATTATCTGAGCGTGTTGGCAGCAGCCTGTAATCCCAGCTGCTGGGGAGGCCGAGACAGGAGAATTGCTTGAGCCTGGGAGGTGGAGGTTGCAGTGAGCTGAGATCGTGCCACTGCACTCCAACCTGGGTGACAAGAGTAAAACTCCGTCTTAAAAAAAAACACAGCCTAGGCGAGGTGGCTTACGCCTGTAATCCCAGCACTTTGGGAGGCCGAGGCAGGTGGATCACGAGGTTAGGAGATCGAGACCATCCTGGCCAACATGGTGAAACCCTGTCTCTACTAAAAATACCAAAAACTTAGCTGGGTGTGGTGGCTTGTGCCTGTAGTCCCAGTTGCTCAGGAGACTGAGGCAGGGGAATCACTTGAACCGGTGATGGAAGATGCCGTGAGCCAAGATCATGCCTCTGCACTACAGCCTGGGTGACAGAGCAAGACTCAGTCTCAAAAACAAAACAAAAAACAAAAACAATTTGCCTTATCGGAGGGTCCTATCAGTCTGCCGTAATGAAAACTTAAGATATTTTAAATAAAATAAAACTAGTATTTTTCAGCACACATGATACAATGCTGACGGGATCTGTGTGGGAAGGGGCCAGATTTTTATTTATGTTTTCAGTGAATGTAAAAATCACTTCATTCCCTACTACCTAATGATAGTGGCTGTTTATTCTTCTAGACATCTCTTCCCTTAGGTACATAACAATATTGACACATTAATTGAGCATCTGCTGTGTTATACTCTTAGGGTTACATGCATCTTTGCATTAAAAAGCAGACTTGGCTTAAAGGAGTTAGCCAGGCTGAGGGAAAGGATTTAGGTGTATATGGTGGAACTTTCCAGGAAGAAGGACACCATAGTGAAGATTCTGAAAGAACTAGCTGTTTTTGAAACTGACAGAACACACAAGGATGTCTGAAGCATAGGGAAGGAGGGACAGTTAAAGGAAATGAAGGGAAGAGCCAAGTATTACAGGTCATGTTAAGGATTGGACGTAGCTTCATTTTCCCTTCAAGGTAAGAAACATTTCTTTTGGAAATTTTCCTCTATTTCCTATGGTCGTTATTCTGTTGATATATATTGTTCATCTGCTATTTGCTTACATTCTTTGTATTTCTCACACTATGCAGATGTATTTTATACACTCATTATTTCATCAGTTTATACATTGTTTAATTAATTGATATTATAATAGTAATGGTGCAGTTGTAGAAATAGGTTTGGGAACAAACTCAACTGACGCATGATAAGCATAGGAGCAGAAATGCCTGGTGATGGATGGAGTAGCTGGCCTGTGATGTGGAGAGAAGTCAGTATGATAGATCTGGGGATTAGGGAGTAGAGATGGATGAGTCATTTAGGTTGAGGCTAATTGAGCTTCTGTAGTTCAGTATGGTGTCTTGACATCTTCTCTCAATTTGGTGGGGATTTTACTTATTATTAAAATACAGTTATTAAAAGAGTTATTAAAATACAGTTATTAAAAGTTATTATAGATATTAAAATACAGTTTTTAGAAAACAACCCATTGACCGGGCACAGTGGCTCATGCCTTTTAATCCCAGCACTTTGGGAGGCCGAGGCGGGCAGATCACGAGGTCAGGAGATAGAGACCATCCTGGCCAACATGGTGAAACCCCATCTCTATTAAAAATACAAAAATGAGCTGGGCATGGTGGTGCGCGCCTGTAGTTCCAGCTACTTGGGAGGCTGAGACAGGAGAATCGCTTGAACCTGGGAGGTGGAGGTTGCAGTGAGCCAAGATCAAGCCACTGTACTCCAGCCTGGTGACAGATGGAGACTTTATCTCAAAACAAACAAACAAACCCCATTATGAGCAAAATTAGATAATTTTCTTAGTTTCATGATCATTACCTAATTTTTTGATTATGGTGCTTCTTAGTTTTTAGAAAATAAATTTTTCAGAATATAATTCACAAACCATACAAGTTACTCACTTACCCAGGTAAGTGTTTTTTTTGAGATATTCGGAGTTGTGTAGCCATTACCACAATTTTAGGACATTCTGTCACCTTAAAAAGAAATGTGGTACCTTTTAGCTATCATCTCCTAGCCCTAGCAATCACTAATCTACTTCCTGTATGTGTAGATTTGTCTATTCTGGACATTGCATATACATGGACTCATGCGGTCTTTGAGGACTGGCTTCTTTCATTTAGCATAATGTTCAGGGTGCATCCATGTCATAGCATGTATGAGTACTTTATTCCTTTGTATTGCCAAAGATTCCACAGTATGGATATACCATATTTTGTTACCCATCTATCAGTTGAGGGACATTTGAGTTGTTTCTGCCCTTTGACTATTATGAGTAATGTTTTAACTTTTTAAAACTCTATATTTTAACTTTTTGAGAGCTTCCAAACTGTTTCTCAAAATAACTCTATCTTTTGGCATTTCAGTGTATAAGGGTTCTTATTTTTCCACATCCTTGCCAACATCTGTTATCCGACTTCTTGATTCTGGTCATCTTAGTGCATGTGAAGTTATATTTCATGTGGTTTTGATTTACATCTTCCAGGTGATTAATGATGTTGATCATATTTTCATGTGCTTTTGATCATTGTAAAAATGACTATTCAAATCATTTGCCTCCCATCCCTGCTTTTAAAAAAATTATTTGTTCATTTATTTTATTATACTTTAAGTTCCGGGGTACATGTGCAGAACGTGCAGGTTTGTTACGTAGATATACATGTGCCTTGGTGGTTTGCTGCTTCCATCCCCCATCATTGACATGAGGTATTTCTCCTAATGTTATCCCTTCCCAATCCCCCCACTCCCTGCTACCGATCCCCTAGCCCTCCCACCCCACAACAGGCCCTGTTGTGGGCCTGTTGATGTTTCCCTCCCTGTGTCCATGTGTTCTCATCATTCAGTACCTGTTTATGAGTGAGAACATGCAGTGTTTGGTTTTCTGTTCTTGTGTTAGTTTGCTGAGAATGATGGTTTCCAGCTTCATCCATGTCCCTGCAAAGGACATGAAGTCATCCTTTTTATGGCTGCATACTATTCCACGGTGTACATGTGCCACGTTTTCTTTATCTAGTCTGTCATTGATGGGCATTTGAGTTGGTTCCAAGTCTTTGCTATTGAGAACAGTGCTGCAATAAACATATGTGTGCTTGTGTCTTTATAACTGAATGTTTTATAATCCTTTGGGTACATTCCCAGTAATGGGATTCCTGCATCAAATGATATTTCTAGTTTTGCATCCTTGAGGAAACCCCACACTGTCTTCCACAATGATTGAACTATTTTACACTCCCACCAGCAATGTAAAAGCATTCCTATTTCTCCACGTCTTCTTCAGCATCTGTTGTTCTCCTGATTTTTTAATGATTGCCATTGTAACTGGCATGAGATGGTATCTCAATGTGGTTTTGATTTGCATTTCTCTAATGACCAGTGATGATGACCTTTTTTTCATATGTTTGTTGGCTGCATAAATGTCTTCTTTTGAGAAGTGTCTGTTTATATCCTTTGCCCACGTTTTGTTGGGGTTGTTTTTTTCTTGTAAATTTGTTTAAGTTCTTTATAAATTCTGGTTATTAGCCCTTTGTCAGATGGGTAGATTGCAGAAATTTTTTCCCATTCTGTTGGTTGCCTCTTCACTCTAATGATAGTTCCTTTTGCTGTGCCGAAGCTCTTAAGTTTAATATCCCATTTGTCTATTTTGGCTTTTGTTGCCATTGTTTTTGGCATTTTAGTCGTGAAGTCCTGGCCCATGCCTATGTCCTGAATGGTATTGCCTAGGTTTTCTTCTAGCGTTTTTTCCCACCCGCCTTTTAAGAGACAGAGTCTGGCTTTGTCATCAGGCTAGAGTGCAGTGGCATGATCACAGCTCACTGTAGCCTTGACCTTTGCCCATTTTAAAATTGAGTTTTCTTTTTATATAGTGTAGATAAAATTTCTTATTAGATATATGATTTGTAAATATTTTCTCCTGTTCTTTGGATTTTCTTTCCAATTTCTTATTGGAAAGTTTATTTGTAGACTGTTAGTTCCATTCTGTTGTGCCAGTGCCATGCTTTCTTGAGTAGTATTGCTTTTTAATAGGTTTTGAAATTGGTAAGTGTGAGTCCCCCAATTTCGTTCTTCTTTTTCAAGATTGTTTTGGCTCTTCTAGGTCCTTTGCTTTGTCATATGAATTTTAGAATTAGCTCAACTTCTGACAAAGAAACCAGCTGGGATTCTCATAGGGATTGCCTTGAATCTATAAATGGTTTTGGTTATTACTGCATTTTGAACATGGGATATCTTCCTATTTATTTAGGTCTTTTTTAACTCCTACAAAAGGGGAATTCCCTCCTTTTTTGAGAACAGGATTTTGCTATGGTGCCTAGGTAGGTCTTGCACTCCAGGGCTCAAGGTGCCTTCCTGTCTCTGCCTTCCGAAGTGCTGGAATTACAGGTGTGATTCCAGCTGTGTGATACTCCGCTGATTTTTGTTTAATCATCATGTATCCTGCTGCCTTGCTGAATTCATTTGTTAATGTTAATGGTTTTTTAGTAGATTCCTTTGGATTTTCTTTTTACAAGATTATGTTATCTGTGAATAGAGATAGCTTTACATCATTTCCAATTTGGATCCCTTTTCATTTTCTTGCCTTTTTTTTTTTTTTTTGAGACGGGGTCTGGCTCTGTTGCCTAGGCTGGAGTGCAGTGTGTCAGTCTCGGCTCACCAAACATCTGCCTCTCAAGTTCAAATAATTCTCTTGCCTCAGCCCTCCAAGTCGCTGGGACGTACAGGCGCACACCATCATGCCCAGCTAATTTTTGTGTTTTAGTAGAGATGAGTTTCACTATGTTGGCCAGGCTGGTCTAGAACTCCTGACCTCATGGTCCAACCTCCTCGGCCTCCCGGAGTGCTGGGATTACAGGCATGAGACACTGTGCCCAGCTTCTTGCTGTTTATTTTTAAAAATTGTTTTTGTGGGTCTCAGAGCTGGAGGGTGGAATAGATTCTCCAAAACTGTTTAAATAATTTATTTCAAAGGTATTTTATGAGAGAATATTTAAATATTTGAATGTTAAATAAGAGTCTTACAAGAGAATGTTTATATAATTTATATTTCAAGTGGAAATGTACAGTTTTTTTGTGTGTTGAAACAAACTTTTTGGTTTGGCCCATTGTAACTGAATTTGGAGCTGTTTTTGTTTCCCCTTAGGATAATTTTCTCTTTGGAAGAGCAACATTCTAGAATATAAGGTTAAAAGGTATAGATGGCTTTCAAACTAGTTGACTGATTTTAGCTGTTGAACTTCCCTGTTTTTATTTCTGGAGGTTTCATTTGACATAATGCTTATTTTTCTAGAGCAACAGAAAGTTTATGAGATAGTTTATGGATTGTGGCCTTGGCATCTGTGGGTAATTAATAAGTACTTTATAGTTTGAACCTGTTATCTAGGGGAAAATTCTCCTGAATAGAAAGAGTTCTTAGGAAAATGAAGAGTTGTGAAAAGAAGATGGAATTACAGGTAAAAAATATTAATCTTTTTTCATCATTTGTTGATGACTTGCTATTTATAGACCCTGTACTAAGCATAGGTAACATGTTTCTGTTCTCTAAATTTTCGGTTTTGCTAGAGTATTACCATGATAAAATGAATAAAAAGAGGCCAGCCGTGGTGGCTCATGCCTGTAATCCCAGCCGTGGTGGCTCACTTTGGGAGGCCGAGGCAGGTGGATCACTTGAGGTGAGGAGTTCGAGACCAGCCTGGCCAACATCATAAAACTCTGTGTCTACTAAAAATAATAAAAAATTAGCCAGGAAGCCAGGTGCAATGGCTCATGCCTGTAATCGTAGCACTTTGGGAGACTGAGGCGGCGGATTACCTGAGGTCAGGAGTTTGAGATCAGCCTGGCCAAAATGACGAAACCACGTCTCTACTAAAAATACAAAAATTAGCCAGGCATGGTGGCAGGCACCTATAATCTCAGCTACTTGGGAGGCTGAGGCAGGATAATCACTTGAACCCAGGGAGTGGAGGTTGCAATTAGCCAAGTTCACATCCTTGCGCTCCAACGTGGACTAAAGAGCGAAACTCTTGTCTTAAAAAAAAAAAAATAGCTGGGTGTGGTGGTTGATACATTTAATCATAGCTACTTGGGAGGCTGAGACAGGAGAATCTCTTGAACCCATGAGGTAGAAGTTGTAGTGATCTGAGATCATTCCAGTGCACTCCAGCCTAGGTGACAGAGTGAGATTCTGTCTCTATAAAACAAAACAAACAAACAAACCTACACAGGGAGGCTCATGCCTGTAATTCCAGCACTTTGGGAGGCTGAGGCCAGAGGATCACTTGAGGTCAGGAGTTTGAGACTAGCCTGGCCAACATTGTGAAACCCCATCTCTACTAAAAAATACAAAAATTAGCTGGGAGTAATCTCAGATACTTGTACTGTATACCTGTAATCTCAGATACTTGGAAGGCTGAGGCAGGGAAATCGTTTGAACGCAGGAGGTGGAGGCTGCAGTGAGCCGATATTGCACCACTGCACTCCAGCCTGGGTGACAGAGTGAGATTCCGTTCCCTCCGCTGCCAAACAAAATAATAAAATAAATAAAATGAATATAAAGAATTGTTGATTTATCAGTAATCTTAATAAAATGTAACATATGAATGTATTACATTGCTGAATAAGATGACAGAATCTGAGCTTGTTTGATTAGCTGGCTCTTCTCTCTTTCTGTAGTTTATGAATTCAAACATTGTGTCAATTATGAGGCAAGGCTCCACCTTCCCATTACCACTGCCTATAAGTAAGCAAGGTATAGCAATCAAAAATATCTCTCAAAGGATCTTAGTAGATCCATTTTATAGGTTGTAACAACACTTAAAATTATCAAGATTCCCTTTTAAGAATTCTTCAACTTCCTCATCTCCTGTCTGCTCTAGAACTTTCTGCCTTCTGCATATCTGCAAGTAAAACCTCACCACCCTGCGCCTGGCCACACCACCCACTTTCCCTGGATCTTGGCTTGTCTTTCATCCTCTCTCCTCTCTGCCCTTTGCTTTTCCACTTCTGCTGATGTCTAGATTCTCTACTCCAGATGGAGTCCAGGATCAGGAGGCTGATGGCTTTTCTTTTTCCTTTTCCTTTCCTCTCTTCACCTGATCCCAGGTCTGTCTTTTCATTTTCTCCATTCTATACCACAAACAAACTTTAATAATGACTACCAGAAATCTTTGGAAGAGGGCACTGTTATTTTTACAGAGGATGTGACTTTACTTTGGGAAGGGAAGAGGGAAGAATGCTTAGAGGGTAGGAGCTGGCAAAAGAACTGAAGGAGATTGTGAGACTGCCTTAAAATTTCTGTTCAAAGAGCTTGTTAGTACCGCTATTCCTGGAAAAAAACAAAGAGCTTTTTAAGTTTTCTGTTTTAAAATACTTTGTTCTAGAGGGGACACAGGCCATTTGAAGAATGGAAGATTGAGAGAATTCTGCAACTCATGACAAGCTGTAAAAGGTTGCTAAGGAGATTCTTATGAGAAGGAGTAGTATTTAAATGATCTGTAACTGAACTCTGACTTCTAAAGGCAGGAAATGAAAAGAGGGGACTCTTACTCCTTAAACATTTTAGAAAGCAAGTAAAAGCAAGAATTTTTTTTTCTTAAAACACAGAAATAATTTGGTTTGTTTACAATTAATTTATTTGGCATTAGCATATTTTTAAACATTTTATTGAAGCATAGAACATTGAGAAAGGGCACAGATCATTAAGTTATAGCTTGATAAATTTTTATGGGTGATAATGTTATATTTTAATGTCATTTAAATATACCAAATTTCTTGGCTTTGAAAAGTATTATCTTAAATTTTTTTTTTTTAATGGAGTTGGAGTCTTGCTCTATCACACAGGCTGGAGTGAAGTGGCATGATCTCGGCTCACTGCAACCTCCACCTCCTGGGTTCAAGCAATTCTTATACCTCCTGACTTGCTGGGACTACAGGTACAAGCTGCCGTGCCCAGCTAATTTTTTGTATTTTTGGTAGAGACAGCGTTTTACCATGTCGGCCAGGCTGGTCTTGAACTCCTGGCCTCATGATTTGTCGCTTTGACCGCCCAAGTTCTGGGATTACAGGCATGTGCCACCACACCTGGCCTGCTTTTATCTTCTTTGATGCCCTTGAGGATTTCACCATGTTAGCTAGGCTGGTCTCGAACTTCTGACCTCAGTTGATCTGCCTACCTCGGCCTCCCAAAGTGCTGGGATTACAGACATTAGCTACCGTGCCTAGCCTAGTTTCTTATTCTAATTACATATTGCATTCCCTTCCCTTCTTTCCCAGTGTCCTGCTTATTAAAATAAAAACCAGGGAAAGAGTTTCTTTCATGGAAGAAGGAGCCATTTTGTTAGGAACTGATCTAGAGCTGCACTGTCTGGTAGAAATACAGGGGGACCCATAGACATAATTTGAAATTTTCTAGTAGGTACATTATATAAGAAACAGGTGAAATCAACTTCCATTTTATATATATATATGTATACACACATATATATGTATACACACATATATATATATGTATACACACATATGTATACACACATATTATATATATACACATACACATACATGTTTCTTATATGTGTGTATGTATATATATAAAATGAAATTTTTACTTATCTATTTTTAGAGTTGGGGAATCAACTTTCATTATACACACACATACACACACCTGTTTCTTATATGTGTATGTGTATATATATATAATGAAATTTTTATTTATTTTTAGAGTTGGGGGGGTCTCACTCTGTTGCCTAGGCTAGAGTGCAATAGTACGATCATAGCTCACTGCAGTCTCCACCTTCTGGACTCAAGCAGTTCTCCTGCCTTAGCCTCCCAACTAGCTGGGTCTACAGGCATGTGCTACACACACCCTGCTAATTTTTTGATTTTTTGTATTTAGGGTCTTGCTTTGTTGCCCTGGCTGGTCTTGAACTCTTGGCCTGAAGCAGTCCTCCCACCTTGGCCTCCCAAAGCATTGGGATTATAGAGTTGTGAGCCACCATGCTTGGCCTCATAATATATTTTATCTAACCCAATATACCTAAGCCACTATCACATCAAATGTAACAGATAGGAAAATTATTATTGTGTTTTTCTTGAGACAGAGTCTCAGTTTGTTGCCCAGGCTGGAGTGCAGTGGTGCAATCTTGGCTCACTGTAACCTCCACCTCCTAGGTTTAAGCAATTCTTGTGCTCGTGTAGCTGGGATTGCAGGTGCGTGCCACCTCACCCAGCTAATTTTTGTATTTTCGGTAGAGAGGACCTTTCACCATGTTGGCCAGGCTGGTCTCGAACTCCTGACCTTAAGTGATCCTCCCGCCTTGGCCTTCCAAAGTGCTAGGATTACAGGTGTGATCCACTGTGCCAAGCCAGATATGAAAATTATTAATGAACTATTTTATGTTCTTTTTTTCTTATTAAGTCTTTCAAATCTGGTGTGTATTTTGTGCTTCTGCACTTCTCAGTTTGGGCTAGCCACATGTCAAGTGTTCTATAGCTATATTTGGCTAAAAGAATAGGGAGAAGGAGGAATAGAACTGTTTAAGAAATGAGAAGTTTGGAGGGACAAGAGAAGAAGTTTTGGCCTTGAATTGTCTTCAAAAAATTACGAGACTTAAGTAGCATGTTCAGGGGTCTGGTTGAAAGCTAGTCAGAGTAGGTGAATATTCTCACAAATGTGGAGTAGATTCCAGGTAGACACAGGGAGATTGATTTATGAGAATAACTCTGCTAATGAAGAAAGTAGATTTTAGTGGCACCTTAGAGTCTTGGTTACTAAGAAGTAACCAAGACTTGAAGAAGCAATTGAAGACAAGACTTTAAAAACCAAGTTTATTGTGCACATGCTGTTTCTAGGCTCTCATCTAGGATGTAGGATGCATTAGTGAATACAACAGATAAAAATCTCAGCCCTCAAGCTGTTTGTAATATAGTGGAGGGAAACACAATAGGTAAGATAAATGAGTGAACTTACATTAAAAGGTGCTGAATGCCATGGAAAGTAAAATAGAGCCCTGTGATGGGGAGCATAATGGTGATGGTGATGGTGGTGGATTTGCAATTTTTAACAAGGCAGTGGGAGTACAACTCCCAAAGTGGTTATAGATGAACAAGGTCCTGAAGGAGTTAAGGCAACAAGTATTGAGATATCTGGGGAAGAGCATTTCAGACAGAGGGATCAGTATTGGCAGGCCTGGAGGTGAGCGTGCACCTGCCATGCTCCCACAGTGGCGAAGAGGTCAGCTCAGTTAAAGGCAGTTGAGTTAGGAGATGTGGTCAGAGGAGAAATGGGGTAGCAGAGCACAAAAGAAGTGCTTCTCAAACTTTATTGTGCATACAGATTTCTTAGAGTTCTTGTTAAATTTAGATTCTGATTTGGTAGATCTTGAGTTGGGTCAGAGATAACAAACCCTCAGGTGATACTGAAGTTACTGATCCTGGGACAACAGTTTGTTTAGTAAGGATGTGTAGGGCCTAAGGGCCATGTATGACTGTATAAATATGAAACTAGTTGAAATCACCAAAGGAATGAGGGTAGATAGCAAAGAAGAAAGGGCTAAGGGCTGAGACATGGCACACTCCAGCATTGAGAGGATGGCAAGATAGAGGAATCGGCAAAGAAGCCTAAGAAGGAGCGATCACAAACGAAGGAAACCCACAGGGCTCATGAATGTAAATGAATTTCAGGCAAGATCAGTCAGTATAGTTTTCTGTGTTTTCTCCTGGAAGCCAAGTAAAGTGTTTCATGGAGGCAGAAGTGATCAACCGTGTGAAATCTTGCTTGATAGATCAAGTAAGAGGAAAACTAAGACTTGATTATTGAGTTTGACAACATAGTGATTATTGACAAGCGGGTTGCTGGGTAGTGTGAGGGCAAAAGCCCTATTGGAGTGAGTTTCAAAGAGAAAGGAGAGAAATCAACAGATAGCGAATAAAGAAAAGTTACTGAGGCATTTTTCTTTAAAGGGTGGATACGTTAGATATCTATTACTACATAACATCAAGCTGGGCATGGTGGCTCACGCCTGTAATCCCAGGAGGAGGCCAAGGCAGGAGAATTACTTGAGCTCAGGAGTTTAAGACCAGCTTGGCCAGACCTCATGTCTACTAAAATACAAAAAAAAAAATTTAGCCGAGTGTGGTGGTGCACACCTATATTCTCAGCTACTCCAGGGGCTGAGGTGGGAACAGTCACTTGAGCCTGGGACTCACTTGAGCCATTGCACTCCAGCCTGGGCAACAGAGCAAAACCCTGTCTTAAAAAATGAAACAAAAACAAATGAAAACTTACAGTGACTTAAAACAGCAAAGATTTACTATTTTAGTTTCTGTGTGGCAGGAATTCAGGAGTGGCTTAGCTGGGTGATTGTGGCTCAGTGTTTTGTGAGGTTTTAGTCAATATGTTCACCAGGGCTGCAGACATCTGAACGCTTGACCTGGGCTGGAGGACTCGCTTCTGAGATGGCTTACTTCATCTGGCTGTTGGCAAGGTCTCAGTTTCGCATTCACTACAAGGCTTATTCTCCATAAGAGTGCTTAAGTATCCTCCTGACGAGGCAGCCAGCTTCTTTCAGAGAGGATGGTCCAAGATACATAGAGAGAAACTACCACTTAGGGAAGTTACATTCTGTTGCTTCTGCTCTATTCTGTTGATCACATGGACACAGTGTGGGAGGGGACTGCATAAGAACCTGAATACTGAGAGAGTGGAGGCCATTAGGGGCCTTCATGGAGGCTGGCTAACCCAGGGAGCAGGAAATTTGAGGGTAGCTGGAGAGGAAAGTGGGACCCCAGAGAGTTGTTGTTTTTTTTTAACTGATAGAAATAACACATTTGTTTGTTGTACCAGTAATGACCCAGTATAGAAGGGAAAATTATTGATGCAGAATGGAGAGGAGAGAATTGCTGGAAAGTAATCATTGCTTCAGTGAGAGGGGTTACAATATGGAGTGTAAGTGAAGGAATAAGGACTCTACTTTGCACAGTGTGAGGGTAGTGCACTTAGAGTGGCAGGAGGGAAGGCAGTATGTATGTCAAAAGATTCCTGTTACTTTAGTTTTCTCAGTGAAATAGAAAGCAAGGTCATTGAAAATGAGAATGGGAGAAGTGTTAGGTTTCAGGAGGGAAGAAGAGAAGTTATAGTCACCTAGGACAGTGGTGAGTGGACCAAGGAAATGCATGGTTTTGGGGATAGCATTAATTACTCACACATTATGTCATGACCCATGACATTCAAGGTCATGAATTTATGGCAAGATCAGTCAGTATGGTTTTCTGTGTTTTACTCTAGCCACATTCAGCTATACAAATGCAGGTGGGGAGTCAGTGAAGAGTTAGATTTAACCAGTGTATGGTTTATCCACACAGCAGTGTACTGGTAAACAGGCTCTCAAAAACGCCTCAAACACGAATTTCTGTGGCGTAAGTACTCCCACCTTGCCGATTTCAGGCTGTCAGAGGTTTCCTCAACCAGCTTTTGAGATTACTGAATATTGGACAGCTTGACTCTTGATAGTCCTTGATATGAGCTTTCTAGCACACCACACACTTTAGAGCAGACTCTATTTTCCTTAACATATTGTGTACCATTTGGGTGCTTTAGAGCAGGGGTCTGCAATCCCTGGGCCACAGAGCAGTACAAGTCTGCGGCCTGTTAGGAAGGTTAGTGGCGGTTGAGAGAGAATTACCACCTGAGCTCTGCCTTCTGTCAGATCAACAGTGGCATTAGATTCTCATAGAAGTGTGAACCCGTTGTGAACTGTGCATGCAAGAGATCCAGGCTCTGTGCTCCTTATGAGAATCTAATGTCTGATGATTTGAAGTGGGACGGTTTCATCACCTACACCCCACCTCCAGTTGTGGAAAAATTGTCTTCTGTGAAACCCATCCCTGGTGCCAAAAAGATTGAGGACTGCTGCTTCAGAGTTCTATTAGTAATCCTCAATTTTGCTTCTTTGTAACTCTTTACCTTATAGAACCTCAGTTTCTTTGTAAAGGGATGATATTAGCACCTGTTCCTTGGGTTGTTGTAAGGATTAGAGAATAGATAGAACAAGAGTTCCTGGAGTGGCAGATACTCTTGTTATTATTATTGCCATCACCTAAATGTAAAGTTTGTTACAAAGGAACTCACTTACCAGAGGATAATACCTGTATTTTAATATGCAAAGGCTGGAGTAGAGATTGGAGTTAACTTTTTAGAGAGCAATTGGGTAACACATACCACACATCTAAGAGCATGGGTTTAATCTAGTGATTTTACTTCTGGGAGCTTTTCCAAGGAAAATAACTAAGAATATGTGGGAAAACGAAGCAAGAAGATACTTGTTTGCAGCACTGTTTATAAGAAGAAAGGTGGAATCTACCTAAATGTTGTGCAACAGAAGACTTTGCATTATTAGAAACAAATGGATAGAATGGAATTCAGTATGTGGAAAGATGGTTCCTTGTGTTATACCCGACCGAGCACAGAAAGTCAACACCAAGACAAAAGTATGCCAAATTGCAGGGTTTATTGCCTGCGACCACGGAGGACTCATGTCTCTCCAACCCGTGGCAGAGAAAGAAGGGTGACAAGACCTTTTTATACCCATAAAACCACCTTGGGAGTGGGGGTGAGGAGCGGGGATGGGGATGAAAGGCTTCAGTCATTTCGAGGGCTAAATCACCTCCTGGGCTGAGACAGGGTGAGGGGAGCTCCGGACATTTCGAGGGCCAGGGGACTATTTGACATTCTGATTGTTACTTAAGTGGTAGTCGTCTATACATTGTCTGGGTAGGGTGGGGATCACAGTCCTTAATTACTTACTCACATTTGGGTTATAGAGAGCAGTTTCAACAGAAGGCCGAGGTCTGGTTGAGGTATGCAGTTTTATGAGACTTTTTACCATGTCACAATTGTAGTATAAAACTGACTATAAAATAGTAGGTAAAAATGCAAAGAATATGATCTGAAGAACCAAAGTAAGTGATTGTATTAGTTCATAGTGATTGCCTAAGATAAATTAAAAAAATTTTTTCTGGGTACCTAGTAGGTAGATATATGTATGGAGTATGTGAGATATTTTGATACAGGCATGCAGTGTGCAATAATCACATCAGGGTATGGGAGTAGCCATCACCTCAACACTTTTCTTTGTGTTACAAATGCATTTCTTTGTGTTATGAACATTCTCAGATAAAATTTTTAATGTTCTTTTAGATTGCTTGTATTTTCTGAGATTTATAATGAATGTGATTTGCTTTTATAATAAGAAAACAAGCTCTTTCCCTGCCGTCACAGAGTCATGCGGAGGTGGAGGCTTGGGTGCGTTCAAGATTCGGCTTCACTCGTAACCCACAGCTGTGGCCAACTCAGTCTTTTCTGAGTCCAAGGCCTTATGCGGTACGAGGCTTTAAACTGATGGATCTGATGTAGTGTTGTGTTTCAGCATTGCTGCTGGAGGTGTAATGGACGTTAATACTGCTTTACAAGAGATGCTGAAGACTGCCCTCATCCACAGTGGCCTACCACGTGGAATTAGAGAAGCTGCCAAAGCCTTAGACAAGTGCCAAACCCATCTTTGTGTGCTTGCATACAACTGTGATGAGCCTATGTGTGTCAAGTTGGTGGAGGCCCTTTGTGCTGAACACCAAATCAACCTAATTAAGGTTGATGACAACAAGAAACTAGAGGAATGGATCGGACTTTGTATAATTGACAGAGAGGGGAAGCCCCATAAAGTGGTTGTTGGCGGTTGTATAGTAGTTAAGGACTATGACAAGGAGTCTCAGGCCAAGGATGTCATTGAAGAGTACTTCAAATGCAAGAAATGAAGAAATCAATATTTGGCTCACATTAAAAAAAAAACACAAACGTGTGTGTGTGTGTGTGTGTGTGTGTGTGTAGTGCTTTGAAGTATAAAACCCTAAAGACGGAGACATACATTTAGCTTTCTCATTAGTTATGAATGACTGTGTAGCTATCTGTTCCATTCTGTTGTCAACATCCACACCCAGTCCCATGACTGTAAGGCTTCTTGAAGGGCAAGGGAGGCAAAGAACTAAACTCATTGCCTTAGAAGCCTGGCAGCAACTCAAGAACTATGGTTTTGTTGATTCCTATAAGATTAAGTCCCTTTAGGGATCTCAAGAATTTTTAGCTAGGAGAGAAAATCAAAATGGAATTGAGATGGAAAGTGTCTATTGAAGGCCACTCAAAAGAAAAACCATGTAAGATGTGAGGGAAATTTAGCAGTTTCAGGTCCTTCTAAAAAAATGAACTATTTCTTTTAAAGCCTTTCTATGAATATTGGTGACTTAGCATAATGCATTTTCAAAAAACAGGACCTTGTGATTGTCACAAGTTCCTCAAGTAATTAGAAACCAGGAAATTTACTCTTGTGTAAAACAGTCCGTGACTCAGTTAAACAAGCATAGTAATGAAACTGTCAAATTCAGTGCTATTCTTACATCAGGTGACTTCCCTGATAATTGAAATATTTTCTGAAATTTGTTTACCTTGAGCTAAGTAGAGCAAGTTGTATGTCCTTAACAAAATTATCTTTTATTCCATTGTTCAGCAGGTATGAGAGTAAGTCACCTTTTTAATTTTGTGTATACTACTGATAAAAGGGAAGCTTAACATTGTTAATTTAAAAAATCTGGCTGGGTGCAATGGCTCATGCCTGAAATCCCAGCACATTGGGAGGCTGAGGCAAGTGGATCACTTGAAACTAGGAGTTTGAGACCAGCCTGGCCAACATGGTGAAACCCTGTCTCTACCAAAAATAAGAAAATTAGCTAGGCTTGGTGGTACATTCTTGTAATCCCACCTACTCAGGAGGCTGAGGCAGAATAATCACTTGAACCTGGGAGGTGGAGGTTGCAGTGAGCTGAGATCATGTTACTGCACTCCAGCCTGGGTGACAGAGTGAAACCCTGTTTCAAAAACAAAAAACAAAAAACAAAAAAACCCAGATAATTAAAGAGAGAAAATCATTTACTGGTTTTAGGAAAGAGAGCAGCCTTAGAAACAAGTTAGACCAGGAGAGTAGCCCTGAGTTATTAGACACCTTCTCCTTTTCCTTTTTTTTAAAATTTATTTTCTCTTGTTCCCCTATCCTCTTTACCTCTCTTTTTTCCTCTTTCTTTATTCTTTTCTTTCTTTTGTACAACGAGAGAACCTAATGTGCCAGAGAGTTGTTTTAGGCACTGGGAGGTATGTCAATAAAGTGACTCTGCTTGCATATACTTTATATTCTAGCACTTACAGAATATATATAAGTAAACGAATGTAAAATAATGTATGGTATTAAGTGCTATGAAGTAAAAGGAGGGCAAGGGAGAGAGTACAACTGGGCAGGTGGTGGGGTGGACAGAGGGGAGAGGGTCCAATTCAATTCCATTTTTTTATTTTGTTTAAAAACTGAAGGCCTCTCATTGAGGTGACATTTGAGCAGAGATCTGAGTGATACAAGGGAGTAAGCCAGCCAGAAAAAGAAGCAAGTGCAATGGCTCTGCAGTGGGAGGAGGTCTAGGGGGTCCAAGAACATGAAGGAGGCCAACGTGGCTAGGGGAGGTCGTGGTGAACGAGGTCAGGCAGCGGGGAGCTAGGTCGTGTAGGGCCCTGTTGACTACAGTAAGCTGTCATCTGAGTGAATTTGGAAACCTCTGGAGAAGTTTATTATAGCAGCTAGTAGTATGTTAATACAAATATTCGTATTTGTGTACCATTATGTATTTAATTCCTTTGTACCTACGAGTAATTCAAGTAGCAGATAATATGACTGTTACTACATATGGGTCTCATTTCAATAATCAATAAAGCATATGGTAATTTAAAAATATATATATATATATATTTTTGAGACAGAGTTTCGCTCTTGTTACTCAGGCTGGAGTGCAATGGCGCTATCTTGGCTCACTGCCACCTCCGCCTCCTGGGTTCAGGCAATTCTTCTGCCTCAGCCTCCCGAGTAGCTGGGATTACAGGTGTGCTCCACCATGTCCAGCTAATTTTTTTATATTTTTAGTAGAGATGGGGTTTCATCTTGTTGACCAGGATGGTCTTGATCTCTTGACCTCATGATCCACCCGCCTTGACCTCCCAAAAAAGTATATTTTTTATTGCGTTTTAGGTTTTGGGGTACATGGTAATTTTTTTAAAACCACATTTTTGAGATTTTTCTCTTATTGCTGGCCTGCTTAGATAATTAGTTTTGTCCTCCTAGAATATGCTAGCAAATAAGTAAGGTGACAAAAATTTCTTTATTTTAAAATTATGATAAAAAATTATTATCTTAGTCATTTACGTTTATAGTTCAGTAGTGTTAACTATATTTATATTGTTGTGAAACGTATCTCCAGAACCTTTTCATTTTGCAAAACTGAAACTCCACCCATTACATAACAACTCCCCTTTTCCTTTTCCCCCCCGATGGGCATCGTTCTCCTTTCTGTCTCTATGAATTTGACTAGTTACTCATAGAAGTGGAATCACTAGTTATCTGTCCTCTTGTAACTGCTTATTTCACTCCTCAAGTTTCAATCATGCTGTAACATGTTAGAGCTTCTTTCTTTTTTAAGGCTGGGTCATATTTTATTGTATATAAACATCACATTCTGTTTATCCATTCATCTGTTTGGTGGACAACTGGTTGCTTCCACCTGTTGTTGGCCATTGTGAATGATGCTGTCATGGAACTTAACTGTGCACCCACTAGAGAGTTTTGACAGAGTGACAGGATGTGATCTGATTTATGTCCAAAAACATTCACTCTGGTCCTTCCCTTCCCACGCTAAGTGAGACTTAGTGTTTTTTTTCTGCTGTGTTTCTAATGCTCACAAACAGTGTCTTGCACATAGTGGTCATGCAGATATTTGAAGAAATAAAAGACAGAGCTAAACACAGTGAGGCAAACTCCAGAGGCCATCATGTCAACTCAGATGTATATTAGGGATCACAGACCTCACTGAAAATTTGATGAAAAATATGGAACTTTGCTCTGGAAAAAAACAGTTTTTTCTCCTTTACTCTGCTTTTACTCTCTCAAAACAGAATACTTCTATGACTTCTGGTCACCAAGAAGTGTATGGGGATTTCTCCCCACCAGCAGCCTGTTCTCTGGTAGATTCTTCAGCGGACACCAGCTGCATGTCCTCTAATTCAGTCCCATTCTAATGCTCTCTCTAGACCCCACAGGGTAAGAGGGCTCAGCCTCACACAGCTGACCCCCACTTTGAGCACCAGTTGCAAGTAATAGGTTTTCACTTATACTTCTGACCCATCTGCTCTAAATTAGGGTTCCCCCTACCCCATCCTCTTGATTTGACTGATTTGCTAGAGTGGCTCTCAATTCAGGGAAACACTTAGGTTTACTGGTTTATTATAAAGAATACTACAAAGGGTACAGATGGGGAGATGAAGAGATGCCTAGGAAAGGCACGTGGGAAGGAAGATGATGCTCCCATGCCCCCTCCAGGCTCACCACCCTCCAGGAGTCCTCATGTATTCAGCTCTCTGGAAGCTCCCTGAACCCAGTTCCTTTGCTTTTTACTGAAGTTTCATTATGTCAGAATGACTGAATAAATCAATGGTTACTGGTGATCAACTCAGCCATCAGCCTCTCTCCCCTCCTTGGAGGTTGGGGTTGGGCCTGAAAGTCCCAGTCTTCTAATTATACCTTCTTCTTTCCAGTGACCAGCCCCTTCCTAAAGCTACCAAGGGGTGACCAGCCTTCAATCATTAGTATAAAAAAGACACCCATCACTTTGGACATTTCAAGGATTCTAGGAGTTGTATGCCAGGAGATGGGGCGAAGACCAAATATATATTTCAAAATATCACATTTCCCCAGAAAGCAAACAGACAGTTACAGATGGTTCAAGTTAAGATTTTTCAACTTTATGATGGTGCAGAAAT
This sequence comes from Leontopithecus rosalia, assembly GCA_028533165.1. Taxonomy (NCBI): domain Eukaryota; kingdom Metazoa; phylum Chordata; class Mammalia; order Primates; family Cebidae; genus Leontopithecus; species Leontopithecus rosalia. Next base: position 39,978,811 of record CM052661.1, on the reverse strand, counting down.
GGTAACATTTAGTAGAAACTATACTTTGAATACCCTTAAACCATGTTGTATTCAAGAAATTACACAAAATATTCAACACTTTATCATAAAATAGGCTTTGTGTTAGATGATTTTGCTCAGCTGTGGGCTAACTTAAGTGTTCTGAACCTTAAGAAGCTAGGCTAGGCTAAACTATGATGTTTTGTAGGTTATGTGTATTAGATGCGTTTTCACCATACGGTATTTTCAGTGAGCTTATCGAGATGTAACTCCATCATAAGCAGCAGCTGTATACTAAAATGTTTACCTACAAATCAGTGGGTTCTTCACTTGATTTTCATAGAAGGACTTCATACATAACTAGGGCACTGACCGTTTTTATGGGTAGATTAGAGTATTCATCCTACAGCACTACTAGAGATAGAGATTCAATTCCTGAGCAGGCCGTGTTGCTTCCTACAAACGGTAATCTGCACAGCCTTCACAACTTTCATCAGCCTTGTTTTACAGAAGGGGAAAGGTTTGCCCCAGCCTTAAACAGTAGACCTGATTCCATGTCTCCTATATCTGGGTTCCTACTTCCTGGCTACTTCTGGATACAGAAACAGGGAGACTGTGGCTTCAGCCCTTTTATTATACTGCAGCATTTTTCTGTTCTGTTTCTGGGCCTCAGAGATATTGATCTCTTTAAAGTGGCTATATTTAAAAAACACTTAAAATTTTTATCTGTTGGCTGGGCACAGTGGTGGCTGATACCTGTAATCCCAGCACTTTGGAAGGCCAAGGCGTGCAGATCACCATGTCAGGAGATCAAGACCATCTTGGCTAACATGTGAAACCCCGTCTCTGCTAAAAATATAAAAATTAACTGGGTGTAGTGGCGCGCACCTGTAGTCCCAGCTACTTGGGAGGCTGAGGCAGAAGAATTGCTTGAACTTGGGAGGGGGAGGTTGCAGTGATCTGAGATGGCACCATTGCACTCCAGCCTGGGTGACAGAGACTTCATCTCAAAGAAGAAAAGAAAAAAAAACTCGTTTTCTGGATTGTGTTTAGTGTGGAATGAGTCTCAAAGGGTGAACTCACAGCACTCTGGGACTGAGCAGCCTCTCCTTGCTGGCTACTCACTAAGCCAGTATATGAATTAATAGAATGAAAATTAAAAATGAACATCAAACATTTGGGATCATTGCTTGGAAAAGATTTCTTGTGCCAAAAGGCTCAAGTGAAACCTTTTGAGTTTGTTTCACAGTTATGAAGCAGAATGAAACTAGAACTGATCTATACTGATCTGTTTTTTACTACCATTTCCTTCCTAAATAGAGAAAGGAAGGGATTTTTATCTGTTCGCTGATGTTGCTGTCAGGATGCTTTCAGCTACAAGCAACAAAAAGTAACTCAGCCCTTTATGTGTATGTGTATCTGTGTCTGTGTATTTATATAAACATTTATGTGTGCACAGGGGCAGATATGCTCATACACTGTGAAAGGGCCTTGGAGCAGTGGCATCCCTCTAACAGTGAGCACACCTAGCCACCCAGGTCTTATTTTTTTTGAGACAGAGTTTTGCTCTTGTTGCTCAAACTGGAGTGCAATGGCAGATCTCGGCTCACTACAACCTCCACCTCCCAGGTTCAAGTGATTCTCCTGCCTCAGCCTCCCAAGTAGCTGGGATTACAGGCATGCGCCACCACACCAGGCTATTTTTTTGTGTGTTTTTAGTAGAAATGAGGTTTCACCATGTTAGCCAGGCTGGTTTCGAACTCCTGACCTTAGGTGATCTGCCCACCTTGGGCTCCCAGAGTGCTGGGATTATAGGCGTGAGCCACTGCACCCAGTCCCAGGTCTTGGTTTCTAAATAGCCATTCTCATTACCAGTAACCAGAGCTCCCCAGAGAAGTAGCTGATTCCAGGGCTGGGGTAGGGAAAAGACAAGATGAGGCCAAATCATCTTGTTGTTCCAGGTATAAGGAAGAATTCAAAGCATGATGAGTTGGTGCAGCCATGCCATGTAGTACCATCTGTAATAAAAAGGAACAAAGTATTGATACAGCCACATGGATGAACCTCAAAAACAGGCATTATGAAAGAATCAGAGACAAAGGCCACGTTATATGATATGTCCAGAAAAGACAAAATTGTAAAGGCAGAAAGTACACGAGTGATTTCATGGAGCTGAGAGTCAGAAGGGGAGTGACTGCAAATGGGCATGAATTTTATTTCTGGAAGGATAAATTCAAATTCTAACATTAGATGATGGTGATGCTTAAATACTTTTATAAATTCACTAAAAATCATTAAATAATTTAACATTTTTAATCAGTGAATTTTAGGGTAAGTAAATTATACCTCAGTAAGCAGTTTTGTTTTGTTTGTTTATGTAAACTGAGTCTTACTTTATCTCCCAAGCTAGAGTACAGTAGTGCGATCTCGGCTCACTGCAACCTCCACCTCTCAGGTTCAAGTGATTCTCCTGCCTCAGCCTTGCAAGTGGCTTGGATTACAGGCACCTGCCACCATGCCTGACTAATTTTTGTATTTTTTTAGTAGAGATGAGGTTTTGCTATGTTGGGTAGGCTGATCTCGAGCCTTAATTGATCGCCTACCTTAGCCTCCCAAAGTGCTGGGATTATAGGCAGGAGTCACTGGGCCGGCCAATAAAGCAGTTTTTAAAAGTCATGGGATAGGTCACAAGGTCTCAGGAGTCAGCTTGCCTGACTGCTCACTGGCCAAATCTAGAAATACTTGAGCATCAGAATAACTAAGGATAATGGGCCGGGCACAGTGGCTCATACCTGTAACTTCAGCTCTTTGGGAGGCCGAGGCAGGAGGATTGCCTGAACCCAGGAGTTCAAGACCAGCCTGGGCAATATAGTGAGACCTCATCTCTACAAAAACACAAAAATTAGTTGGATGTGCTTGCTTATACCTGTGGTCCTTGCTACTCAGGAGGCTGAGGTAGGAGGAACACTTTTGAATCTAGGAGGTAGAGGCTGCAGTGAACTGAAACAATGCCACTGTACCCCAGCCTGAGTGACAGAGTGAGACCCTGCCTCAGAGAAAAAAGAATGATAATGGATTAAATTAGTTACTAAATAAAACTGATAAAATAATAAAATCCACAAGCCTCTTTAAATACATGAATAAATGGAGAGAAAGGAAACTTCTTCCTTCAGTGCCAACTCACAAATATAGGAGTAATGATGGGTGGAATGTTTTTCTTTTTCAGCCATCATAGTAATAGCTGGCTTAGATAAAAATCATCAGTAATTATTAAAACAAGTCAGTGAAGGTTTGATGAGGACCATGATATTAACAGTTTCAAAAGAGTTCATCATTAAATAACTTGATTTCAAAGGCAAAAATAGTATATAATCTAGGAGAACCACCTTAAGTGACTGAATTAGTTTTGTATTGCTGTGTAACAGTATTACCACACATTTAGAAGCTTAAAACAGCCACAAATTTATTATCTCACAGTTTCTGTGAGTCAGGAGCCTGGCCTGGCTTAGCTGGGTCTGTTCAGGGTCTCCTAAGATTCTAATTCAGATGTCAGCCGGGGCTGCAACATCTGGAGGCTTCATCCAGGAAGGATTCACTTCCTGCTCACATGCTTGTGGCCACATTCCTTGTGATGGAACAACTGATGCTTCATTTTTTTTTGCTGGCTTATGGCTGGAGGATGCCCTCAGCCCCTAGGGGCTATCTATCTGCAGTTCTTTTGCCATGTGGGTTCCCAGCATGGCCACTTTCTCCCTCACAGCCAGCAAAGGAGAGGAGACTCCAGCAATATGGAAGCTATGTCTTACATAATATAATCATGTATTTGTAATAGTGAACATTCCATTACCTTTGCTGTATTCTGTTGGTTAGAAGCATTTCACAGGTCCCACCTAGACTCAAGGGGAGGAGTCACACAAGGCACGAATACCAGGAGGTGGGAATGACAGAGGCATCTTAGAGTCTATCTGCCACAGTGATCAAAGTTGACATCACCAATATTAGGAAAAACAATATCGTGTGCCTCCTGACTTACTGAAAGGGGCAGGTATCTCTGCCAGATGTGCAAAACCTGCAGAAACATGAGACAGACCAAATACCTGAGGAACCATGTACCTGGCCTGTATTCTTCCAGTCTCATTGTAATGAAAGACAAAAGGCTGAAGAACTGTTTTGGATTAAAGGCGACTTAAGAGGGATGTGGTGGCTCACACCTGTAATACCAGCACTTTGAGAGGTCAAGGTGGGAGATCACTTGAGGATAGGAGTTTGAGACCAGCCTAGGCAACATAGAGATGCCATCTCTATAAGAAAAAAAATTTTTTTTAATTAGACAGGTGTAGTGGGGCATACCTGCAGTCCTAGCTATTCAGGAGGCTGAGGTGGGAGAATCACTTGAGCCTGGGAGTTCAACGTTACAGTGAGCTATGGTTGTGCCACTGCACTCCAGCGTGGCTGACAGAATGAGACCTTGTCTCAAAAAAAAAGACTGAAGAGACAAGATGACAAATGCAATGGATAAGCCTGGGTTAGGAAGACTAGTACAACGAGCGTATTTGGGGGGACAGTTGAAATTTGAATATAGACTGTGGATTAGATGTTAAATTTCCTGATTTTTATAATTGTGGTCATCTAAGACATGTCCTTATTTTTAAGTATTTGGAGAAGAGATGAGGATAATGTTTGTAACTTACTCTCTACTGGTTTCAGAAGATTGTGTGAGAGATTGTCAATAAAGCAAATGGGGTAGAATGTTACTACTGATTAAATCTGGATAAAGGATATACAGGAATTCTTGATAATTTCTGTATATTTTTGAGACTTTTCTCTAAGTTAAAAATTATATTAAAACAAAGAATACCAAAAAACTTAAAGTGACAAGAAAATTGGCTTAGAAGCTAGAACTCCAGAGGGATGGGCTTCAGAGTTGGCTTTATTAGCAGCTCGACAATCCTATCAAATACTCAGGTTCTTTCTGTCTTTTCGCCTTCTAGCCCTTAGTGTACACTTCATCCAGCAGCCACTTCCTCTTGAGATTGTAGGTGATTGCCAGTGACTATGGGACTGCGTGCTTTCCCACTGAGCCAGTCAATATCCTTGCCTTTGCAGTTACTTTAATTCTGAGACTTTTCTGTAAGTTTTAAAGGATATCAAAGCTAAGGACCCATTAGAAAAGTCTCAAGAATAGTCCAAGGAAGTTATTTAATAGGTTTTATTGATAATATTTAACCTTTTCTTAAATTGGTAGTTAATTTGGCCTGATGAAGCTTCATTGTTATTAGAAAAAAAACCCACAACAACCTAGTGTAAGCAGTGGCATATGTTAAAAATACGTTAGGACAGATACTGCTAGAAAGCCAGTTGTTAAAGAAGCATAGGTTTCTACTCTATAGTCATTAAAATGTAATTTGGCCTTTTATGTGAACTCTAAAGGAAATATTAGGCAGAATTCAAAATATTGTTTTAATAAAAACCCAGGAATTTAGGGGGTGTTCTTGAAAGAATCATTTTTTCTGGCATAATTCAAAAAGAATTTAGATTTGAGATATCTTATAATCATTTTACATTTCTAATTTAGTTTAAAAATAAGTGTATATTTAGGAAGATCAAATAAGTATAAGAAAAATGTTAGTAAATGATATAGATATTTCTTAGTTTTCTTATATCATATATCTCAAAATTTGAAATGTCAAAGATTATGTGGCCTCTAGTTGGAGACTCAAGCTAGTCTCTTGTATAAAAATCTCAAGTATGTGAACTCTACCGCCTCTGCACATGCGTCCCTGGCCAGTGCAGTCCCAGCTGTCTGCTCACCCACACCTTTGCTGCAGTTTTCCTCAGTCCCATATCTAGACATGAGTGGACGGGGGTGAGCTGGGGCAGTCCAGGGGCCTACACATCCAGCTATGCGATCATGTGGGCATCTGTGCCATTTGATTCCACTCTTTTCTTCCTCCAGCCTGCATGTTTAATTATGTGCCAGAAAGTAGAGCAAAGAAATTAAGCTGCTATTTTAGGCAGTTGGGCAGCTCTAAAAAAACAGTAGAGACCATATCTACTTTGCTTTTTGAATACTCTTAGTACAAGAGAAATCAGCAGTTGAGGCTGTTAGTATTTAATTCTCAAAAGATATTTACTATGCAGCAAATTATTTCTTCTGCTAAACATTTCTTTGAAGCAGTTGATGTATTCTGGGACCCTGAGATGAAACTATTCATTGGCAAATGTTCAAAAGTGCCAGGCCCAGAGACAGAGTTAAAATACTTGCTGGTCTGAGTCAGGCACAGGAAAGGTGTTCTGGCTCATACCTGTTTGGTCACCTCTTCGATGCCTGCCCATACAGATTAAAGGAACGCCCCTCTCCCACCAAGATTCCCTTCCCTCTGCAAGTGCTCTGGAGTCCCTCTAGCTCTCCTTCATGCCTGTTGCACTCCACAGGCCCAGAAAAGTTGGGTGGCCAGAATGGGGGATCACTTTCAAGTTTGGAGGTTATAAATAAGCTATTAATGGATTATTCATTCAAAGTGATTCTCTTTCTCCCACTGTCTCTCCCACCCCTTGCTGCCTGTCTCTCTCTCTCTCTACCCCCCTCCGCCCTCCCCCCTTTGTGTGTGTGTGTGTGTCTGTGTGTGTGTGTGTATAGAGACACTAGAGGGAAGTTGCAAAAATAAAACCATGAATAGAGGTTTTGAGGTAAGATAATGAAAGTGTGCTTAGGTTGTAAAAGAGCACAGGAAGAGAAGAAGGCATTTATGAAGAGATGTGATTGGCTAGAATAAAAGTAATAGGACAGTGGTGATTAGAGCAGGCTTTTGAGTGGTTTGTTCATTGTTAAGGTGGAGGAGGAAACAGGAAGGGGGTTAGCAGGACAGTGCAGGGCTACAGCTGTGGTATTAAGTTCTCCTGTCTACAGTGACTTCTTGAGGAACATGTAATGAATTAAGGTAAATTGCAATGTCAGATTTCCCAACTGTGTGTTTTATGAGTTGACAGTCATTTCTTAAAAATTAATTTTATTTATAATTGACATATAACATACACATTCATTTTAAATATGGTTAAGCATATGTGAACAAAACAGTATTTTAAAAAATTAGGTCCAATGTCATAATCATTGTAATATATGGAATTTTATGAGCCATGTGAAAGGAAATTTAACAGTGAAACTCTTGGGATAATTACAATTACTTTTGTGGCCTACAGTGTCAAAATGTTCCTTACTCCCCTTTCAACTTTATTTTTTTCTGATTTTCTCATAGAGGTTTAAGTACTCAAAGTTACCAGATTGATATTTTGCATTTGATTGCTACTATTATATTTAAAAGAAAATTGGAACTAAGATGGTGAAAAAGAAAATTAAATGTCTATGAAATGACAAAGGCAAAATAAGGGTAGGAAATTAAAGCAAGTGTTTGAAGAGTTGGTGAAGTTATAACGAAGAAAGTAGAGGGGGAAGTTGTTTTGATTTATTTGGCAAATGAAACAAGAGCAGATTCGCCTTCTTTCTTGGCTTTTATTTTGCCCTTCATTTTTGTTTTCTTTCACTAAAAGATGGGGTGATATATATGGCTTCCTCTTTTCTAGCTATTTCACTTTACTTGAAAACTCCATTCATATACAGTCAGACTTGATGGCAGACCTGCCCTTGACAACCCAGAGTGCTAAAGAACAGGAGCAGACCATCTGATGATGTGTCACTTGGTCTGGTCATTGTGTAATTCCTACAATAGGCTCCTTGTAGAGCAGGTTTAGTACATCAGTACTGCATTGTACATCTAGTTTGTATAATTGGTGTAGTGTTTCTTTCAGTCCCCTCTCCCCGTTTTTTTTTTCTTGTGGCAAATAGGTCAAGGTGATGTGGAATAAATGTGACTCTCTAAGTACACCTAGATACCTGTGTATTAAATAGCAGCTTCTGAAATGCTGGAGGTCTCTGTCCTCAGTGCTTCCATAGTACTTTGTGGTATCTCCCTTAACATTTACCTCACCACATCATACTTTGTACATGTATGTATTTGTCTATTCCACTTGGCTGTGAGCCCTTTGAGGGCTAGGACTATGCCTCATTTATTTTTGTATTTATATTTTGGTGCCTGAATCAAAATAGGTACTCAACAAATGTTAGATGGATAATTGTTTAAAAAACACAGATACAACTTTAGATGTCTGCCACTTGCCACAACTTGTGTAAACAAGCTGCACTAATAGTTTTCTTTTAATAGCACTTGGTCCTATGAAAAGTTCTGTAATCTCCTTTGGATTGTTTATACAGTTGACCGTGAACAACACGGGGTTAGAGTCGCTGACCCTCCTGTGCAGTCAAAAATCTGAGTATAACATTTGACTCCCTCAAACTTAAGTTTTGATTGGAAGCCTTACTGGTAACATAAACAGTTAACACATATTTTATGTGTATTATATCCTGTATTATTATTACTTTTGTTGACAGGGTCTGGCTCTGCTGCCCAGGCTGGATGGAGTACAGTGACACAATCATAGCTCACTGTAGCCTCGACTTCCTGGGCTCAGATGAGCCGCCCACCTTAGCCTCCCCAGTAGCTGGGACTGTAGGTACCCACCACCCTGCCCAGCGAATTTTTGTTTGTTTGTTTTGTGTTGGTAGTAATGGGGTCTCACTCTTTTGCCCAGGCTGGTCTTGAATTCCTGGGCTCAGGCAGTTATCCCTCAGCCTCCCAAAGTGCTGGGATTACAGGCATGAGCCATCACACCTGGACCTGTATTTTAAAGTAAGCTAGAGGCAAAAAAAAGAAACTCGGCCGGGCATGGTGGCTCATGCCTGCAATCCCAGCACTTTAGGAGACTGAGGCAGGCGGATCACAAGGTCAGGAGTCTAGACCAGCCTGGCAAATATGGTGGAACCTCGTCTCTACTAAAAATACAAAAATTAGCTGGGCATGGTAACGGGCACCTGTAATCCCAGCTTCTCGGGAGGCTGAGGCAGGACCCATTTACTCGGGAGCCTGAAGCAGGAGAATCGCTTGAACCCAGAAGGCAAAGGTTGCAGTGAACCGAGATCATGCCACTACACTTCAGCCTGAGTGACAGAGCAAGACTCCATCTCAAATATATATATATATATATATATATATATATATATATATATATATATATTTGCTATTCATTAAGTGGAGATTGATCATCCTAATGGTCTTCATCCTCATCTTCATGTTGGATAGTCAGAGGAAGAGGAGGGACTGGTCTTATTGCTCAGGGGTGTCAGTGGCTGAAGAGGTAGGTAGAGGAGGTAGATAGAAGGGGAGGCAGGAGAGGCAGGCAGAACATTAACTGTAGTGTTTATTGAAAACAAAACACGTGTATTTAAGTGGACCCATGCAGTTCAAACCGGTGTTGTTCAGGGGTCAACCATAGTAGTTTTTATAATAAGAGGGAAAGCTTAAAAAATAAATATAAGCAAAAGAAAAAGAAAAATCACTTACAGCTCCATTCCCCAACAATAATAGCTGTTGTTAGCATTTTAGATTCTTAAATCTTTTTTTCTTATGGACGTGTGTGGTTTTCCTAAGAATTATATCACCTGTGAACATAGTGGTTTGTAACTTAATTTTTCACCTACCTAGCTTAGTGTAATAACAGATGCTCAATAAATACTTGTTTTAATGAAAATTTTCCATGCTATCAAATATATTTCAACATCATTTTTAATGACTGCTTAATATTCCATTGTATGGACATTATTATTTAAGTAATCCCCCATTGCTTAATAGGTTGTTTATTTATTAATTTAACATAGTTAGTTTGATCACATATATCTCCGGTTCATCCCTTTCCCCTCCCAGTCTTTACTTTGGTGTTATTGATCCATTTTTAAAGCTTTGAAAGCCTTATATTCTCTTTAAGTTTTAGGTATTTGCAGTACTGTTCCTTTTGCCTGTAACACATTTTCTGCTTTACCTAGCTAATACACATTCGTTAAAGCCTAGGCTTATTTTTTCTTCTTGGATCATTTCCCAGACTATTAGTTGTCCTTCTAATGTGCTTTATAGGTAGCATTTTGTACCAATTCCTGGGGAAAAACTCATTCTGCTTTATTGTAATTGCATGCTTTCTTAAGTGTATATCTCCCACTAAACCATAAAATCCTTCAGGAGAGGACCTACGTCTTGTTTCTGTTGTATTTCCCAGCCCTGTGCAGTAGCAGGAATTTAGTAAATACTGCTTCAAATAAATGGGTGAATGCATGAAACACATCCTGGTCTTCAGTGTGGATCATTAAATGGTGATCTTTAACAGTCTCATCTTTTAATAACAACAACCTTTATTTGTAAAGTGCTTTATAGAACATGAAATGTTTAAAAATTATTGTTTCATATTAGCAAGGAAACTAATTCTTAGCAAATGTATTCTGTTATCAAATAAATTGTTCTGCTATTTAAATTCTTTAATACATTGTTCTTTATTGATAGTTAAGTAATAATGTTAGTAATTCTCCTATTTGTATGGTCTTACATTTTTAAGTAGAGACAGTTAATAGGTTATATTTTTTATTTATATTTTAAGCTTCTCTTAAGCAATAATTAGGCATCAACTCTGGTGAGGGTTTTGTAACCATAGTTTAAACCAATTTAAAACCATAGCACAAAGCTAAAAGCTTTTATTTTTATTTTGTAACAAGAAGAGTAACTTATAACAAATAGGGACCAGAGAGCCTAACAGTAACTTAGACAGTAAAACCACTTAGGTGGGTGTGGTGGCATGCACCTCTAGTCCCAGCCACTGGGGAGGCTGAGGTGGAAGAATTGTTTGAGGCCAGGAGTTCGAGGCCATCCTGGGCAAGATAGTGAGACTCTGTCTCTAAAAAAGAAAGGAAAAAAAACCCCTGGATTAGGCTTAGAAGAAAGAAGTGAATACTCCACAGCTCTTTATATTGTCACTAAGTGACAACTATCCTTTCTTTTCCTTGGACATGGCACACATGAGAGTGGAAGTGGGGTAGTTGTCCCTTAAGGACAACTAAGGAGCTTTTTCAGATGCTTTGCCATCTTCCTAACTCTGCAGTTATTGTCATTGTGTTGATACTGAATGATGATCAGTTATATTAAGATGGAGACAGGCCTTGCAAGAAGATTAACTGGAACTCCTTAACCTGAAAGGCCAGCAGTGACACAGTGGATGGGGAGTCTGCAGACCAGGGCTGTAGTTTACCATGGATGAGCTGTGTGAATTCAAGCAGATTGCTTAGCCTCTCTTCACCTTCACCTTCCTTCACTTCCTTTTTATAAAAGAAAGAGACTGGATTTGATGATCTGTAAACTCACATTTGTATGTCTTCTGATTTTTTTTGATGCACAAGCACACGAAAATAATATTGCTTTTGAAAGAAGAAATGAAAACTGTGATTATAACTTTGTCTAAAATGTGATTATGTTTTATTAGTTTAACAGATATTAATATTATCATACGCTTTAAAAGCCCTTCAGATGAGTCTTCAGCTAAGTAAAATACTGACAATTTCGTTATTATCTCAGAAAGAAGAAAATCCTGGTGAACTCTTTTTTTCTTCTTGAGACTTAAACTCTCAAATCCAGGACAGTGATCTCATCTGGTTTCATTGTTTTAAATCTCATCTCTGTGCTGATGACTTACAATTCAGTATCTCCCCTGAATTACATCGTTCCTCTGAAATTGACTACCAACATACTGGTCTACTAGGATATCAATGGAATATCTCAAAGTTAAAGTTAATTCCTGATTTTTCCCCCAAACCTATTCTTGATGTTTTCTATATCTGACCAAGACAGAAACCTTGGAGTTGCCTTTGATTCTTAATACCTAACAATCTATTAGCAAATGCTTTTGATTTTGCTGTGAAACTGTAGCCGGAAACTGCCCATTTCTCATCAGCACTCCTTCCTCTTGCCCTTCTTCCACTAGAGCCTATTCTGAGTCAGGAGCCAGAGACATTTTTGTCATGTCATATCATGTCATGTGTCACTCCTCTACTAACCTGCAGTGGCTCCCCCTCTTCAGTGTAAAAATCACAGCCCTTACAGTGGTCAGCAAGACCCTGTGTGACCTGGTACTCCATTACTTCTCATTTCATGCTCTCTCTCTCATTCACTTCCTTCAGACATACTGGCTGCCTTGCTATTTTCTTAACACTCCAGGCACACTCCCTTCTCAGGGCCATTGCACTGGCAGTTCCTTCTGCCTGAAACTCTATTTCCCCAGATAGTCATATACTTAGCCTCTCACCTCCTTCCATTCTGCTGTGAAGGCTACATTAAACTAACTGTCCTATTTAAATCTGCACACTACCACTACAGCCACTCCTTCACTTTACATGTTATTTTCTTCTATAGCATTTAGTACTGTAATTTGTTTATTAATCTTGTTTATTGCCTCTCTCCCTCTTCCAGAATGTATGCTTTGGAGGTCAGAAGCTTTCCCATCTGTAAAAATAGTGATGATAAAATGATAATAAATGACTATATATTCTTTATAGATATTATTTTGGCTAAGTATTACCTCAGTGAATTTGTATTAAGGCCAAAGAAATCTGAGACAGTCACATAATCCATTTTATAAACTATGCACAGTAACATCTGCATGTGGGAAGTCCTGGACTCAAGAAAAGGTGCCTCTCTTCCTGCCCAGGAGCCTGTAGCTCTCCTGCAAACTTGAGAGTGGGTTCCTAGGGGTCTTCATGCCTGTGTCTTCTCACTGCTCCTCTTCACATTTAGCCCTTGAGGCCTCCACAGTGCTGATGCTGCCCTTATGCTGCTTGGGGCTCAGAATGAGGCTCAGGGACTCTTTTGTACTCTGTTTTCAATTTAAATAGTCGGTGGTGGCCTAATAATGGAATATCTTATAACTTTCTCTCTTTTTTCCCCCTTTGGGCTTTCTTCTTTAGGCTGGAAAAATTTTTCTATGGGAAAAATTAATCTATAGTTTTCAGATTGCATTGAAAGGGAATTTAGGGACACAACTCATTTAGAAATTAGGAGATGCGGGCGGGTGTGGTGGCTTGTACCTGTAATCCCAGCACTTTGAAAGGCTGAGGCAGGCAGATCACCTGAGCTCAGGAGTTCAAGACCAGCCTGGCCAACATAATGAAACCCCGTCTTTACTAAAAATGCAAAAAAAATTAACCGGGCGTGGTGGTGCATACTTGTAATCTCAGCTACTTGGGAGGCTGAGGCAGGAAATTCACTTAAACCCAGAGGCAGAGGTTGCAGTGAGCTGAGACTGTGCCATTGCATTCTAGCCGGGGCGACAAGAGCAAAACTCCCATCTCAAAAAAAAAGAAATTAGGAGATGCATTTTAGGATGGCTTTTCAGTTACTGCATAGGAAAAATGTTACTAGAAGAGACAAGATTAAAATATCCTTGTATCCCAGCTACTTCTGAAAATATGTTTATTATGTATCTAAGCCTTTAAAAATTGCAAACCTCTGTTATCAATATAAATCTGTTTTATAAAAATAAAGTTTGTATGAACAGACAGCGGATATCATTGTTACATTAAACTATGCTGTAGCAAAGAATAAATTAATCCTTAAAAACATTTGGTCCCTGCTACCCTGTTTTGACATAGATAGAATGAGTAATGAGGCAGTGGCTGTCATTGAATTAGAACCAGAAGGAACTGGCAGTTGAACGTTAGCTAGCATCTGTCCTTGCCCCAGTTCTTCTTAGGTTGGGCTTTTTTGTTTGTTTTTTCAGCTCGGCACAGATTTTTTTAGAAATGATGAAATGTAAACCACTCAGAACAGGCTAGTTCTACCTAAGAGCACCTTTTTACCTAAGAGCACCTGGTACTGAGGGAAAACATTTTATGTATCCTGGCAATTTTTGTGCCTCTTCTTTCCTGTTGATACTTGTGTGTTTGAGGAAATGTCATAGAAAGAGTATGCCTGCTTTTTCCACTGGACACCCTGGCAGAGTGGGCGGCCTTCAGACCGCCTCCCTTTGTACCTGGGTGGTGGTCCAGGGTCAAGAGTCCAGGTTCCAGGGTCAAGATCTTCTTCACTTGCTTTTTCTGTCTTTAGCTCTGCTACCTTTTACTTTGTATGCTCCATAGTGGTCAAGTTCATGGGCTGTGGAGGAAGACCTGGTTTGAGTTCTGACTGTGCTGCTTAATTAGTCTCTAGTTACTTTACTTAATCTTGGTTTCTTCATCTCTGAAACTGGGGAGAGAGGTGTTAATATGCATAATACCTATTTAATAGTATTGTATGAGAAATAATTCACATTAATAAATAATATATGCACAGGACCTTGTACATAGAAGCTCAATAGATGTCAGCTGTTATGAAATTACTTTTAAGCTATATCTAAAAATTCTATCTGTATATATATCTATATAAATAACTACCTATGACCTCTCCTACGTTCTGAGAATACAAGAGTGACCAAAACAGACATGTCTCCGACCACACAGAATCCAAGTGGGAAAGATGTTTGTGCCTTGAGACTTGTTAATTATTGGAAGAAAACTTCTGACTAGAAAAGTGGGAAAAAAAATTAAAATTGAAGGAAGGGTAAAGTTTTAAATTAAAGGCTTAATAAAAAAAAACACCCTGAAGTTAAAAAACAATTTAGGAAAATCTGTGTAGTTTTCCAGAGTTTTTAATAGAAGCTGACATATTTGCCCATAGGACAATTAGTAGGTCACCACTAGCAATGTAAGAAAGGGAGTAGAAAGAAATAAGGTCTGTGAAGTAGACTGGAGCAAGTCCATGGAGGTTTTTTTTTTTTTAAGTGAGACAAGGAGTGCGATTGTGAACTGGAAAGTGAAGTCGGTAATTTTCCAGTACAGAAATTATAACCTTTGGTGGCAGAACCCGAATTTAACAACTGGTTTTGAAAGAAACAATATTTGGTTTAAAAAATGTAAACCTCTGCTATTTAAACATGTAATGATAATCATATTTATATTTTGGCAGCCTATTTAATATCAGTAAATAACATGTGAAAGCTACTGTTAACTGTAAGTAGTACATTTTTATACTGCAATAAGACTTACTATAGTGAATAGATTACATTGATATATTTACCTGGAAAAATCCTACTGCAGTTTTTTTTAACCTAATCTTTTTAAAAAATTAAAATTAGGCAATTTAGGAACAACTGAATATCAACTGATGAATGGATGAATAAAATGTGATATATCCATACAATAGAATATTATTTGACAATAAAAAGATACAAAGTGCAGACACATGTTTCGACATGCTAAGTTGTAGAAGCCATTCACAAAAGACTACATATTATATGATTCCATTATGTGACATGTCCAGAATAGGTAAATCTATAGAGTTAGAAAGTAGATTAGTGGTTGCCTAGGGCTGAGGGGAGGGAGTAGGGTTGGAGAAAAATGGGGAGTGACTGCTAATGGGTATGGAGTTTCTTTTGGGATGATGAAAATGATCTAAAATTAATTGTGATCATGAATGTACAACTCTGAATATATGGAAAAAGTATTAAAATGGGTTCTTTGGGTGCATTTTATAGTGATTGTATCTTAAGAAATCTCTTGAGTTTTTTATTAAGCGATTTGAAAGAATTCATAATTTCAGAAACATCAGGGGTAGAATATATCCTTTACATTGAACTCTGTTCTCTCTAATGCCTAAATCAGTTGGTAGGAAAAATCAGTGTAGTTGTTAGACCAGTAGTTCTCAGTATGTGTCACTTACGGAGTTGTTAAAAACGTGGAATGCCAGATCCTCCCTCTGTGGTTTCTAATTTAGCAGGCCTGTGAAGGGGCTTGGGACTCTGATTTCTAATGGACACCTGGATGAATCAGCTGTTGTTGTTTTTGTGTTTTTTTCCCCCAAAAATTAAGAACCTCTCTGGGTTCTCTTAGAATATGCTTCTGGGTCTGTTGATCCAGCCTTTGTTTTCATTCTCTTGCTTTGGCCACCTTATCAGTGCTAAAATATATATTTAGCAATGTATTTAGAGTTCAGAATTACATTAGAATCACTCTAGCATTGTCTTATTATAGAGCAGACATCTGAAGCTGGATGGGTTAAGTTTTTTTCTTGAGTCTCAAAACTAGTAAGTTAGGGAACTGGAATCCAGATTTAAGTCAGCTTGTGCCCAGTCCAGTACTCTTTCCACTTTATCACACCATCAGAATTTTATTCTGTATGTAATAATCCCTTACCACTCCTTGACCTCCACAGGTATATGTGCCACCTACTTTTTTAGTTGCTCTACCTGTTCGTTGGCTATGTGACTTTGAGCAAACTAAACTCTTCATGCTTCAGTTTTTGATCAGAAGGAAACAGGGTAAGAATAATACCTATTTGATAGAATTATTGCAAGGATTTACAATAACATACAGGTGAAATGCTTGGCACTGTCCCTGTCCTGTAGTACATGCTCAGTGAATGTCAGCTTATTTCTAGTAATCGACTGTTTCAGATACTTGCTTTCTTTAATTGTCTAGAGTCATGAAATATTTTTTAAAGGATAGTTAAAATAAATGTTTTCTCAAAAAATCTACGTTATAATTTTCCTGCAGCGGCTCAGGAGGCAAATTTAGAGCAATGATTTTCAAATTTGTTCAGATCTTAGAGCTACCATGCTTGATTTTCCTGACACATGATAATCTGTCTTACAAATGAGAAACAATTTTACTAGTAGAGAATGACTTTGTTGGGTTTATATAATATAAATTTACTATAAGCGTACACATCCATAAAAACAGCTATTGAAGTAACCCTAAAAAACTTGTTAATGGATGTTATTTCTGATTTGCATATTGTTAGTTGCATCATTTGCCAGTAAAAGTATAGCAGATGCCATGACTGAGAGAATATTTAGAGAGAATTGTCTCATTAATTCAGGTATATCTGTGACTTGAGAAAAGTTATTATTCTTAGGTCTTAGTTGTCTGATGCTTCATTCCAGCCTATGGATTACCAAGGTAACTTGCCAACTTGGTTTGAGAACCATTGTTTTATGGGCAAAGAAATAAATATAGAGATGGGTCAAACCAAACTATTTAAGAAAATAAGTTTTAGGCTTATTATTTTAGGATTATGATGGCAAAGTAACTCAGTTGCAAAACATGATTTTTATGTTTTTTGAAATTTAAAATGTATGAAAGAGGCCAGATATGGTGGCTCATGCCTATAATCCCAGCACTTAGGGAGGCAGAGGTGGGAGAATTGCTTGAGGCTAGGAGTTTGAGACCAGCCTGGGCAACATAATAAGACCCTGTCTTTATTTAAAAATAAGCCAGGCATGATCGCACATACCTGTAGTCACCGCTACTTGGGAGACTGATGTGGGAGGATCACTTGAGCCCAGGAGTTTGAGGTTACAGTGAGCTACAATTGTGCCACTGCACTCCAGCCTGGGTGACAGAGCAAGACCCTGTCTTTAAATAAATACATCAATAAATTAAATAAATACAAAACAAATGTATGAAAGTAATACAGAAACAAATTCACACAATATAGAAACAAAACGTTTGCCCAGCTCTTCTGGTCACACTTGCCAGAGGTAACTGTTAACAGTTTGTATATTCCAGAAAAAAATATATGTTTACAGGTTATTTACATATTTTTTTCTTTTATATAAACGTTTTCATGCATGGTTTACTTAGCATTTTGCAGCGTACCTTTTTAATCCTAATACATATTGAGCATCTTTTTACATATTAGTACACATTAGAGCTACCTCATTGTGTTTAATAGCATACTGACATTTTTTAAAGCTAACAGTTTGCTAGACACTGTTTTAAGCGCTTTCCATATATCATTTAATTTTCACAAGAACCTTGCAAAGCAGGAACAGTTATCCCTATTATATAGACACACTAACAGCTGGAGAGAGAGAAACTTTCTCAAAATCATGCAGCATATGAGTACTAGAGCCTAGAAGTGACTTCAGGCAGCTGATTTCAGAGACTGCCTTGTTAATCAAAACATGACATTGTGACGTCTCTTAAATTATTGCCACTGTTGAAAGCTTTTCGTCTGGTGGGATCCTACCTATCTGTTTCTTAGCCCTTCCTATCATGAAGATTTTTTTGGTTTTCTAATTAAAAATAATGCTTAACTTTTGAAGGATGAAAAGTAATATCCTGTATGTCACACAAAAGTATGTGTGTATGTGTAAGTGTTCCATTTGTCTTGTTCATATTATTCAGACAGTCTTCATCCAGGTTTTTTTTTGTCTGATTCATAAGGTTTTTTTGGAGGAGGTGTTTTTATAAAAATGCTTATCTTTAATTTAGAGACAGGGCCTTGCTATGTTGCCCAGACTGGACTCAAACACCTAGGCTTAGGTGATCTTCCTATCTCAGCCACCATCTACTTGGTGGCTGAGATGGGAAGGACTGCAAGTGCATGCCACAATGTCTGGCTACTTTGCGGCGGGGGAGATGTTCATAATTTTCCTATTGTGACTATGGATTATTTTCAACTTGTAATTCTGAGAGCCAGTTTTAGGTAAACTTTTCAAGTCTACCTTTTGAAGCTATATTATTTGGTACAGGCAAGTTCAAAATCATTATTTTTTGAAATACTTCTTTTGGTTCTTTTAAATACCGTTTTTCTTAAATTCATTTTTTTCTTTTTTTATTTTTGAGATGTTTTGCTCTGTCACCCAGGCTGGAGTGCAGTGGTTCGATCTCTGCTTACTGCAACCTTTGCCCTCCAACCAGGTTCAAGCGATTCTCCTGTCTCAGCCTCCCAAGTAGCTGGGGGTATAGGTGTGCACCACCATGCTGGCTAATTTTTGCATTTTTAGTAGAGACAGGGATTCACCATGTTGGCCATGTTGATCTCAAACTCCTGAGCTCGAGTGATCCGCCCACTTCAGCCTCCCAGAGTTCTGGGATTACTTTGGGCATGAGCACCGTACCTAGCACATTTTTCTTTTTAATCTTTCTTCTGATTTGTTTTTTCCTGGCATGTATTATATATTTCCATCCTTTTAGATTAACTTTCCATGTCTTGCTTTAAGTGTATTTTTAATGAACAGTATGTTACTTGATTATCTCTTATCTCATTTGAGAGTCTCTTTTAATAAGCATGTTTTACTTGTTTATTTTGTTTTTTTGTTTTTTTGTTTTTTTTTTTTTTTGAGACAGTCTCTCTCTGTCACCTAAGTTGGAGTGCAGTGGCATCATGGCTTACTGCAGCTTCCAACCCCCTAGGCTCACATGATCCTCCCAAGTAGCTGGGACTACAGGTATGTACCACCATGCCCAGCTCACTTTTTTTTTTTTATTTTGTAGAGATGAGGTTTTGCCATTTTGCTTAGGCTGATATTGAACTCCTGGGCTCAAGCAATCCACTTACCTCAGCCTCCCAAAAGTGCTAGCATTACAAATGTGAGCTATTTGGCCTGGCCTTTTTTTTTTCCCTTCATTAAATATAAGAGATGTCCTCTGTTGCCCATGCTGGCCTTGAACTCCTGGGCTTAAGCAATCCTCCTGCCTTCATTTCTCAAAGTGGTGGGATTACAGGCATAAGCCACCAAGCCTGGCCCCTATTTACATTGTTATGATTTCTGATATATTTGGACTAATTTCTGTCATCTTTTTTCATGCCATCTGTCATGTTTCATCTAAGATTTTTTCCCCCTCTTTCCCTTGCCGTCTTTAAAAATCACGTCAGTGTCAAGCATGCATTCTTTCATGGAAATATTCCATTGAATTAATAAAGCTGATATCCACCTTTAGGAGTTGCACTCTCCAGTTTGCCACAGTCCCCACTCGGCTGTTGCCTGTATCTGTCTGGTCTCTGTACTGAGTTCCATGACAGTAGAGTCCAGACTGTCTGTTTCCTTTACCAGTATACTCGCAGCATCAGGCAGAGTACTTTCAGGCACCCAGTGAACACTTGGGTAGTAAGTGCTCAATGAACATTTATTGAATGACTGAAGGGATGGATGAATGAATAGCTGATCACTGAAATCATCTAGAAAGCTTTAAAAAATACTGATACTTGGCCCCCATTCTCTGGAGATTTTGATTTAGTAGGTCTGATATGGAGCCTGGATATACATGTGTTAAGAGACTAACAAAAAATCCCCCCACATAATCTGATTACCAGAGAGATTTGGAATAATTTAACCTCATGTTTTATGGATTTTCTATCTTGAGACACACTACGACTCTTGCTTAATAATTGTGGAGCAAAAAGCAGATAAATAGATCACTGGGTAATCTATTTATCTACTTAATGTAGGGCCATGATTCCCCTAAAGCAGGGAAATACACCACAATTTAGCTTTATTTATTTATTTATTTATTGAGACAGAGTCTTGGTCTTGTTGCCCAGGCTGGAGTGCAGTGGCAGGATCTCTGCTCACTGCAGCCTCCACCTCCTGGGTTCAAGTGATTCTCCTGCCTCAGCCTCCCGAGTAGCTGGGATTACAGGCATGCACCACCACGCCTGGCTACTTTTTGCATTTTTAGTAAAGACAGGATTTCTCCATGTTGGTCTCAAACTCCTGACCTCAGGTGGTCCACCTGCCTCGACCTCCCAGAGTGCTGGGATTACAGGCATGAGCCACCGCACCCAGTCCCATTTTAATTTTTTTTAAGTTGGAGATAGCTGGTCATCACCATTTCGGTGACATCAAAGCAGCAATGTTAAATTTTTTCTTTTTTTCTCACATAATAATTTCTTTCTTTCTTTCTTTCTTTTTGAGACAGAGTTTCACTCTTGTTACCC
Source organism: Leontopithecus rosalia (assembly GCA_028533165.1). Classification (NCBI taxonomy): domain Eukaryota; kingdom Metazoa; phylum Chordata; class Mammalia; order Primates; family Cebidae; genus Leontopithecus; species Leontopithecus rosalia. Next base: position 39,958,151 of record CM052661.1, on the reverse strand, counting down.
AGACTGGAGTGCAATGGCACGATCTCGGCTCACCGCAACCTCTGCCTTCTGGGTTCAAGCAATTCTCCTGCCTCAGCCTCCCGAATAGCTGGGACTACAGGCGTGCCTCACATAATAATTTCTACATATTTTTTTCATCTGATCTACAATAGACAGTTTTCTGAGCATGCCTCTGCCTTTTCATTAACCATATCATTGGAAGTAGCCAGAGGGGATTGAAACATAGAATGACTGGTTGAACTAAAGACCCTGGGCTTTTCCTATTTCCTAAGATGCTGATTCTATTATTTGACATTTATCATGGTTTATAGTTTATGAAATTGACTGTCATACAGACTCAATTTTGATTTTGGTCTGTATGTTGTACCCATGATGTTTTGTTTGAGTTACGTCATCTGTTGAGTTAGGAAATTCATTTGCCTTTAAGGAGCAAACTTTGTGGGAATGTGAACCTTTTAGGGTTGCAGACGGTTGTTAATAAAACCTGTGATTGAAAAAGTAGTTCATCAAGTTCCTTGCTGTCTGTGTTGTGAAACTAAGCATTTTAGAACAACAGTGTCTCATAATGCTTTTTCTTTTTTTCTTTTTTTTTTTTTTAATAGAGTCTCCTTCTGTTACCCAGGCTGGAGTGCAGTGGTGCTATCTTGTCTCACTGCAACCTCTGCCTCCTGGGTTCAAGCGATTCTCATGCCTCACCCTCCCGAGTAGCTGGAATTACAGGCCTGTACCACCATGCCCAGATAATTTTTGTATTTTTAATAGAGACAGGGTTTTGCCATGTTGGCCAGGCTGTTCTCAAACTCCTGACCTCAGGTAATCTGCCTGTGTTGGCCTCCCAAAGTGCCGGGATTCCAGGCATGGACCACCTCGCGCCTGGCCTGTCATAATGAATTTTGACTCAGTAGATACAGGTAAGGAAAAATGTTAGCAGCAATGGTATTTTCAGATTTAATCAGTATAGAGTAAAGATAGTGTGGCTTTTTTACTTTTTAAATTTTAATATTTTAATCTTGGTTATTTTTTTAACCTTTTAGTGCCTTGGTTATCCTGTTTTCAAAATGGAAATTATACATTGTATAGTATGAAACCTTAATTAATGGTTACTAGTTAAGTGCTGTAAGCAACTTAGATGAAATCACTTTAGTTCAAAGTACTATAGTAATAATGTTTTAAATAAGCAGTTTGAGAACTTTCTATGGAAATGACTAACACCGGATTATTGACTTAAATGCCATGATTACTTTGTGCTCTTTTGATGACGTGGGGTATGTTTGTTCCCCTTTTTGGGGATTTCCAGTCTCACCTGTGGAATTCACAAGTTCTTTTCTGTCGTTACTTGGCTTGGAAACTCAGTAAAGTATTTGCTTACTTTAGTAGTTCAGTGGGTATTATAGAGTACCTATCATGTGCAAGACATTGTGATGGGAAAAGGCAGACCTAATAATACATACTCTCCACCCACAGGGATAACTAGAATCTTGTGGCAATTAGCAAAGGGAAGTTTTTTCCCCTCAGAAAATAGCTCCATTTTCCTTGCTTTCTGTCTTCTCCAGCTCTAACTTGACAATAAGAATGGTATCATCTTACATTTCCATAGTGTTTTCATATAAAATGTATCAGCTGATGCTTAAAATAAGACTTGGTCCCTCTGTTTTGTAACATATGAAAGATGGTTGAAGTTTTTTTTTCTTTTTCTTGAGATAGAGTCTCTCTTTAACTCCTGACCTCATGATCCACCTGCCTCAGCCTCCCAAAGTGCTGAGATTACAGGCGTGAGCCAACGTGCCCGGCCAAGATGGTTGAAGTTTTAAAGCATTAAATAGTGTCTTTATTACCCTCAGGTCTCTGGGAAATGAAATATACCCCAACTTTCAAGTACTGGCTTTTCTGGGAATCTGTACTCTGTTATCTTTGAAACATGTTCATAGACTTCACCTAGTAGGCATTATTTTCCTTTCTCAAAGACCTTTACTGTTCAGTATGTTAGCCACTACCCACATGTATTTTTAAAACTTTGAATTAATTAAAATTAAAAGTTTTTTTTTTTGTTTGTTTTAGATGGAGTCTCGCTCTTTTGCTCAGGCTGGAGGGAAATGGCACAATCTTGCCTCACTGCAACCTCTGCCCACTAGGTATAAGTAATTCTGCCTCAGCCTCCTGATTAGCTGGGATTACAGGCACCTGCCACCACACCGGGCTAATTTTTGTATTTTTAGTAGAGATGAGGCTTTGCCATGTTTGCCAGGCTGGTATTGAACTCCTGACCACAGGTGATCCACCTGCTTTGGCCTCCCAAAGTGCTAGGATTACAGGCATGAGCCCCTGGCCTGGCCTAAAAGAAGTTTTATTTCAGGTAAATTTCAGTTTGATTTCAGATAAATTTTAGGTGTTCAAGGGACATTTGTGGATAGTGGATACAGTATTAGGCAGCATAAATATAGAGAGTGTTGTTACCCTAGAAAGTTTTGTTGGATAATGTAGTTCAGAATAAAGCATCCTATTCTTTTTTATCTGCACATATTCACTTACATGGTCTCTGCCCTCATATCTGTACTTTAAACTACAATATTAGACACACCATGCTATGGTTCTAAGCCTTTTTCCATTTCTTAGTATTTTGCAGATTTAAAAAATAGTATTTGTTTGCTGGGCGCGGTGGCTCACACCTGTAATCTCAGCACTTTGGGAGGCTGAGGCGAGTGAATCACCTGAGTTTGGGAGTTCGAGACTAGCATGACCAACATGGAGAAACCCCATCTCTACTAAAAATACAAAATTAGCCAGGTGGCGCATGCCTGTAATCTCAGCTACTCGGGAGGCTGAGGCAGGAGAATTGCTTGAACCCAGGTGGCAGAGGTTGCTGTGAGCCAAGATTGCACTATTGTACTCTAGCCTTGGCAACAAGAGCAAAACTGTATCTGAAAAAAAAAAAAAACTATTTCTTAATATAGTGCTTGGATTTTAGTTCTTGTTCTCTATGATGATACCATATCATTCTAGACCCCCAAATTCCCCATGATACGATATTGTTGTTGAAGACAAAGATTTGCATATAATATTTATTTATATGGTTTTAAAAATATTTATTGAGACAATTCATATACTGTACAATTTGCCCATTTACAGTGTGCAATTCAGTGGATTTTATATACACAGTTGTGAAAACATTACCATAATCAATTTTGAACACTTTTTTCTCCCTCAAAGAATTTTTGTACCCATTAGCAATTACTCCTCATTTCCTCCCAATGCCCCAGGCTCTAGGTAATCAGTAATCTACTTTCTGGCTCTATAGATTTGCCATTTCTGGACATTTCATATAAATAGAACTGTAGAATATGTGATCTTTTTGACTGGCTTCCTTAGTGTAATGCTTTCAGGGTTCATCCATGTTGTAACATGTGTCAGCCTTTTGTTCATACCTTTCTGTGACTGATAGACCACATTTTGTTTATCCACCCGTCAACTGATAGACATTTGGGCCATTACTGTATTTTACAATCTTGTTTTTGTTAAAATTATGTAAAGAGCTTGGGAAATTACCCTGTCATAAGGAAAAATAAGCAGACATGTTTAAGTTTTAATTGAACTTTATTGAAGAAATAAAGGCTTGATATATATTCTAGACTTTCACTCTCTAGGTAATATAAATGAAGTAATCAAGTTTATGCTACTGAAGAATAATTATAAATAAGCCTTTTGTTACAGTTAATATGATCCCTCGAATATATAGACTTTATTATGATGAGTATCATTATTGCACATTTCATGTTGGTCACCTGGCTTTTTATTTGGTACAATGGTGGAATAATTGTAGATGGACTGCTCACACTGTTCTCATTGCTGCTTCTTTCTAATTAAAATGAGTCCATGGTTAAAATGGAAATAAAATTACAGCTCAATCACTACCTTAATTTGTAATAGACATCACCGTGACTCTTGTATCAGTAACAGGCACCTGATCTACCACTCAGTAATGAGGGACAGGACAGGGTTGTCTGCACCACACCAGGAATAACTCTACTGCTTTCTCTCTAACTGAAGAAAGCGTTTCTAGAACTCCTAAACCCAAGCAATCCTCCTGCCATGGCTTCCCAAGTGTTGGGATTACAGTCATGAGCCACTGTGCCTGGCCTTGAAGATAGCGTTTCTGCGTGTGACTGAGAATTATGAGGAGATTCTTTGCTGTAGTATAGTTCATTTTTTAAGAAGCAGTGAAGTGTTTTAGCAAGAGAGGGACATGATAAAATTGACATTTTAAAAGAGACTACTAGGCCAAGTGCTGTGGCTCACACCTGTAATCCCAGCATTTTGGGAGGCCGAGGCAGGAGGATCACCTGAGGTCGGAAGCTTAAGACCAGCTTGATCAACATGGCAAAACCCCATCTCTACTAAAAATATAAAAATTAGCCAGGCATGGTGACACATGCCAGTAATTCCAGCTACTAGGGTGGCTGAGGCAGGAGAATCACTTGAACCTGGGAGGCAGAGACTGCAGTGAGCCAAGATGGCACCATTGCACTCCAGCCTGGATGACAGAGCGAGACTCCATTTCCAAAAAAGAAAATACATTATTAGATGGCTGGGATACTGTTTCAAACCTTTTCTCTCCAATCCTCCAACACCCTCTTCTTTTTCCTCAATCTCATTTATGTTTTTTCACTCAAGAAAATAGAAACAACCTGAAGGGAACTTTCACATCCTCCCACTGCCCAGTCCTCCTGCCTGCGTCTTTACCAAATACCTTCTCAAGGACATTACTTCAGAAAGAACCAGAAGGAGCTGTTTCTGTCCTGTTTCCATTTCCTCTTACCATGTTTTCACCAAGATTCACTCTGTGAAAGCTTATCTTGTCAAGGCCATCAAGCTAGATAGGAAGAAAATTAGAAGGATGTAGAATCAGGAGAAGAAAATATTTAAAAATAAGATGAGGTCAACTGTGTCAAATGCTGGTGACAGGTGGTTTAAAGGCTTGATGATTCCAGCAAACTGGACTGTGCTTAGGGCTCTAAACAGAGTGAAGTGGCAGAGTCAAGTATAGTGGTAGTTCTGAAGCACTTCTAGATCTGATGCAAGAGTAGAGAGATAATTTGATTCCTGGGATCTTTATTGTCTTGGAATTTTAGTAACCCCTGGCAAGTGAGGGGAATCCTACTTTTGTGAATGTTGTTACATGGAAGTGCTCCCTAAGAAATTGTAACAGCCTTTATATGTTTGTGATAAAATACGTATAACATTTACCATTTTTACAATCTTGATTGTACAGTTCAGTGGCATTTGCTGTATAACCATTGCCACAATCTGTTTCCCAAACTTTCTCATCATTCCAAATTGAAACTCTGTATTCATTCAGTAGTAACTCCCAATTTCCTCTCTTCTCAAGCTGCTAATCTTAAATTTACTTTGTGCTTCTCCAAATTTCCCTGTTCTGGATATTTCATTTAAGTGGAATCACATAATAATTGTCTTTTTGTATCTAGCTTCTTTCACTTAGCATAATGTTTTTAAGGTTCATCCATGTTGTAGCATGTAACAAATTTCATTCCTTTTAAAGGCTGAGTAATATTCCACTGTATGCACAGCCCCACAGTTTTAAAATAGGCTTTATTACTAGTCAATATTGTGTATGTAAATTTTTTCATCTCCATGGAAAATTCCTGTCTTGTTCATAGCTTGGTTCAAATTTGATTGTCTTTGATGGTTTTGGAGTTTTTTTCCCTCCTCTTCTCTTAAAAGACTTTAAGGACTAACTTTTTTTTTTTTTCTGAGACAGAGTTTCGCTCTGTCGCCCAGGCTAGAGTGCAGTGGCATGGTCTCCGCTTACTGCAACCTCCACCTCCCAGGTTCAAGTGATTCTCCTGCCTTAGCCTCCCGAGTAACTGAAATGATAGACATGTGCCACTGTGCCTGGCTAATTTTTGGTATTTTTAGTAGAGATATGTTTCACCATGTTGGTCAGGCTGGTCTCAAACTTATGACCTCATGATCCACCGCGCCTGGCCAACATTTGCATAAGGAGAACTCCATATATTTATAGCCTGTGAATTTCTTTTAGTATTCAAATTCTGTATTTTCTTACTGTCTTAGTCTGTTCGGGTTGCTATAACAGAATACCATAGATTGGGTAACTAAAGTGTAAGAGATTGATCCAGGGCTACACATTGTATAGTGGATAGAGTCTCCTGTCATGATTACTAGTCTGGTAGTCTCTTTACTGTGGAAGTACTTGTTAGTTTTTTTTTTTTAAATCAACTTTCGAGTATAATTTAAATATAATAAAATGCCAATAATTTAAATGTACAGTTTGATGAGTTTGTAATCACTACTCCAATCATTTCATCACCCCAGGAAGTTTCCTGTGCAGTGAATCCCCTAGCACCAACTTCATATAAATGGAACTATTCAGAATGCGCTTTTTTTGCTCAGCAGTGTTTTTGCGATTCACCTGTGTTGTTGTGTGCACCAGTAGTATGTCCCTTCGTATTATTAGCTATTATTCCATTGTGTCAATATATTGCAATTTGTTCATCCATTTATCTGTTGATGAACAGTTGGGTTATTTACAGATTTTGGCTATTGCAAATAAAGCTGCTATGAGCATTTAGGTATAAATCTTTTTATGGATATATACTTTTTATTTTTCTTGGGTAAATAGGAATGTAAATCATATTGTAAATATGTTTGACTTTTATAAAAAATTCCTAAACAGTTTTACAATATGGTTGCATTGTTTTGTATTCACACCAGCAATGTATGTGTTCTAGTTGTTCCACATCCTCACCAATACTTACTATTGTCAGTCTTTTAAATTTTAGTCATTCTAGAGGATGTAAATGGTATCTCATTGTAATGTGCTTTTCCCTGATGGCTAATGAGGTATAGCATTTATTTACATGCTTATAAGCCATTTGTGTATCTTCTTTTGTAAGGTATGTTTATATCTTTTGCCCACTTTTTTTTTTTTTTTTTGAGATGGAGTTTCGCTTTTGTTACCCAGGCTGGAGTGCAATGGTGCTATCTCAGCTCACTACAACCTCCACCTCCTGGGTTCAGGCAATTCTCCTGCCTCAGCCTCCTGAGTAACTGGGATTACAGGAACGTGCCACCATGCCCAGCTAATTTTTTGTATTTTTAGTAGAGACGGGGTTTCACTATATTGACCAAGATGATCTCGATCTCTTGACCTCGTGATCCACCCACCTTGGCCTCCCAAAGTGCTGGGATTATAGGCATGAGCCACCACGCCCGGCCCTTGCCCACTTTTTATTGGATTGTTTCTCTTATTGAGTTCTGTTTTTAAAAAATACATTCTAGACTCAAGTTCTTGATGAGATAAATATACATATATGTAAATAGGTATTTTTGCCCAGCATATGACTTTTCTTTTCATTGTTATTGTTGTCTTTTGAAGAGCAAAGTTTTAATTTTGATGAATTCTAATTTGTTAACTTTTGCATGTTGTGTAAGAAATATTTACCGCGATGACATTGACTATGTAAAAAAATCTGCAAAAACTACTAGTGTCATGTAAGTTTTTCCTATTTTTTTTTTTTAGAATTTTCCTAGATTTAGCTTTTTTATTTTGATATATGATCTGTTTAAAAGTAATTTTTGTATATGATATGAGGCAGGGGTCTGGGTTATTATTTTTCCAGACAGATATCCAGTTGTTTCAGCCCCATTTGTTGAGTGATACCCTTTCTCCATTGAAATACCTTGGTACTTTTGCTAAAAATCCATTTAGCATATAAGTGTGGGACTAATTATGGATTCCCAGTTTATCTGTTGACCCTTAGGCCAGGCCAGTATTATACAGTGTTGATTACTGTGGCTTTATTGTAAGCTTTTTTTTTTTTTTTTGAGATGGAGTCTGGAGTGCAGTGGCACAATCTAGGCTCACTGCAACCTTCGCCTTCTGGGTTCAAGTGATTCTTCTGCCTCAGCCTCCCAAACTGCTGGGATTACAAGTGCCTGCCACCACACCTGGCTAATTTTTGTATTTTAGGTAGATTTCGCTATGTTGGCCAGGCTGGTCTCGAACTCCACCCACCTCAGCCTCCCAATGTGCTGAGATGACAGGAGTAAACTACCAGGCCTGGTGATTTTAATTCTTAAAATTAGGTATAGTGTAAGTCATCCAATTTTGTTACTCCTTTGCAAAATTGTTTTGGCTATTCCAGATAATTTGTATTTTCATATACATTTTAAAATTAGTTTGTCGATTTCTCTAAAAATCTTAACTAGGATTTTAAGATTGTGTTGACTTTAAATTAGTTTGGGAAGAACTGACATTGCAACAGTATTAGACTTTCAATCCGTGAATTTGGTATATTTCTGCATTTACTTAGACGTTTACTTTCAACAATGTATAGTTTTCGGTGTTGGGATATTCCAAGTTTGGTAAGCTGTGTTTTTCAAGGAGACCAGCTATTCATCTAAAGATAAAAATTTCTTCTTAAGCAGTGCTTTAGCTGCATCCTACAAATTTTTATATATTGTGTTTTCATTATCATGAAATATTTTAAAATTTCCCTGGAGATTTCTTCTTTGGCCCAAGGATTATTTAGAAATGTGTTAATTAATTTTTCATTACGTGGGAATGGTTTTTAGTATCTTATTAACTGATTGCTGGTTTTATTCCATTTACAGAAAACACATTCTTTGATATTTAAACCTTTAAATTTGTTGAGATTTGTTTTTGGCATACAATTTATTAGGTGAACATTCCATGTATATACTTGTTAAGAATGTTTGCTTATTTTCCAATTTGGGGTGCAGTTAATAGTCACATGTATGGTTAAAGTCAGATAAACAGAGGAGGGAAAGGTGGCAAGATTGAAAGTGATTAATTCTGGCAAATAGGAATGCTTCTCAGAGGAGGTAACACTGAGCTGTGATTTGAATGATAAGAGTACAGGTTGAATTTTTTTTTTTTTTAAGACGGAGTTTCGCTCGTTACCCAGGCTGGAGTGCAATGGCGCAATCTCGGCTCACCGCAGCCTCGACCTCCTGGGTTCAAGCAATTCTCCTGCCTCAGCCTCCTGAGTAGCAGGCGTGTGCCACCATGCCCAGCTATTTTCTGTATTTTTAGTAGAGACGAGTTTCAACTTGTTGACCAGGATGGTCTTGATCTCTTGACCTCGTGATCCACCTGCCTCCTTGGCCTCCCAAAGTGCTGGGATTACAGGCTTGAGCCACCGTGCCCGGCCACAGGTTGAATTTTTCAGACAAAAATACTGTGGCAACAGGCATTGGGCAGAGGGCGGCATGCATGAAGAAGGTCAAGAAGGTCCAAACAAGGTGTAAGTGATGGAAGTGATCTGCACAGTGTGGAGCTGTGAATGGAAAAGGTTGGCTCAGATTGTAAAAGGCTTAGAATGACATGTTAATGAATTTATGACATATTCATACTGAAAATCCTCATTAATAATGTTGATAAAGGAGTAACTTTTATGCAGATGCAAATGCATATGCCTATTTATCACTTAATAAAAGCAAAAAAAGCATATCTAAATTTTAGGGAAAGTCCAGGCTCAGTAGTTCATGCCTGTAATCCCAGCACTTTGGGAGAATTCCTTGAGACCAGCCTGGGCAACATAGCAAGATCCCATGACTACAAAAAAATACAAAAATTAGCTGGGTCTGATGGTGTGCATCTGTAGTCTCAGCTATTCAAGAGGTTGAGGCAGGACGATTGCTTACACCCAGGGATTTGAGGTTGCAGTGAGCTATGTTCATGTTGCTATACTCTACCCTGGGCAACAGAGTGAGACCCTGTGTCCAAATAAATAAATAAGTAAAAATTCAGGGAAAGATTTTTCTTTTTTGAGAAATGACTAGCCTTTTTTATTTTTATTTATTTTTTATTCTTTTTTACTTTTTGTGTTCACTGAGTCATAGCTAGCCATTTTTGAGGATGTAGTTTGTCCAATTAAAGTCAAGAATAATTGCTCTATCACTGTCAGTAACTCTGACCCCTGTCTTCCCATCATTTTCAACTTTTCCTCTCTACTTTCTTTTCATCACCTTTCAAAACTTGCTTAAAACTCTGGTCTTAAAAGACAGACTAAAAAACACCTACCTCTGCCCTGTCTCATCTCCAGCTACTGCCATGTATTTCCCCTTTTCTTCATAGAAATTTCTGAGACTGCTGTGTACACAGTTCTGTTTACTCGCCCAGATTGCCCTTGCCAAAGTCTCCAATGACCTCCACCTCACTAAATCCAGTGGACATGTGCTAGAGTTCCTCTTACCTTTTACCCACATTCAATACACATGACAATGCCTTCCTTCTTGAAATATTTTCTCTCTTTGGTTTTCGTGATACCACAGTCTTTGATTTCATTCTTTCCCCCTTTCTCAGCACTGTTGATCCTTTACAGTCCAGTCTCTTGGTTTCTCATTCTCTGGCCAGCCACTGAATATTTAGTTCTTCTGTCTGCATTCTCTCCTTAGGCTGTCTCATACACTCTGTGACTTCAATAACCAATGATATGCCAAGGAATCTCTCTGTAAGTTCCTAGCCCTTGGCTCTCCTTTGTCGTCCACACAGCTGCCTATTTAGTTTCTGTGATCGTATTTCCCACAGGTATTTAACTTGCCATCTTTCTCTTCCAAACTCTTTTTCCTCCAGTTTTCCATATCAGTGAATTCTACCACTGTCCCTACTAACCGAAGCTAGAAACCCGGGAATCATTTTTTTTTCCTCCCTACATTTAATGCATTGTAGAGTCCTGTCCATTCTACTTCCTAAAGACTCTTTCTCCATTTCCCTATTACCCATCCCAAGAAACCATGAGCTCTAGGTTTGACTCTACTGCAGTAGCCTCCTATTTGATCTTCCTGCATGTGCTCTGGCACATTTCTAATCCATTTCTAATCCATTCTCCAACACTGTACCTTTTAATCCACATTATCCATATATATTTTAAAACAATTAATGGACTTTTTTTTAAGAGCCATTTTAGGTTTACAGAAAAATTGCTCAGAAAGCATAGAGAGTTCTCACATAATCTCTCTTCACTTTCTCCTGCTATTAATATCTTGTATTAATGCAGTGCATTTACTACAATTGATGAACCAATATGGATGCATTAATAATTAAAAGTAGATAGTACATTAGGGTTTATTTTCTATGTTTATAATTCTGTGAGCTCTGACAGATACACGATGACACATGTCCATCATTACTATTATCATATAGATAGCTCATTTCTTTTTTATCTTTGAATATTCCATTATCTGGATTTACCACAGTTTACCCATTCACCTGTTGAGGGACAAATTGTTTGCTTCTAAGTTTGACTGTAAACATTCATGTGCACATTTTTGTATGCACATAGTTTAAACTTATTTTGGTAAACACCAAGAATCACAGTTGCCGGATCATATGGTAAGAGTGTGTTTAGTCTTGTAAGGAACTGCCAAACTGTCCCCAACAGTTTTGCATTCCTGAGGGTTCCTGTTACTCCACATCCTTGCTAGCATTTGGTGTTATCAGTATTTTATATTTTAATCACTCTTGGAGGGGTGTAGTAGTAGCTCGTTGTAATTTGAGTTCCTTAAGGACATATAATGTAGAGCATGTTCTCATGTGCTTATTTGCCATCTGTATATCATCTTTGGAGAGGTGTACATTCACATTATTTGCCTATTATATAATTGGGTTGCTTTCTCACTGGGTTTTAAGAATTCTTTGTATATTTTGGATACCAGTTCTTTATCAGGTATATATTCTGCAGATATTTTCTTCTAGTCTGTGGCTTGTCGTTTTAGTCTCTGAAAAATGTCTTTAATAAAGTCTAGCTTTGTCAGTTATTTCTTTGATGGGTTGTGTTTCTGTGTTGTATCTAAAACAGCATTGTCAAACCCAATGCTGCCTATCTTCTAGGAGTTCTATGGTTTCGGATTTTACATTTAGGTCTGTCATCCCTTTTGAGTTCATTTTTGTGAAAGGTTTAAGGTCCATTTCTACGTTCATATTTTTACTTGGGTATATGTAGTCATTCCAGGACCATTTGATGAAAAGACAATCTTCGCTCAATTTTGTATTGCCTTTGCTCCTTTGTGAAAGATCACTTGACTCTATTTGTGTGAGTACATGTCTTGGCTCTGTCCTCTGTCCCATTGATCTATTTATCATTTCTTTTGCCAATACCACGATGTATCTTCTATTAAAAAAAATTTTTTTAAACAATGTTTTTGTTGTTGTTTTTGAGATAATAGGGTTTCATTCTGTTATCCTGGCTGGAGTTCAGTGGTGCCAGCATGGCTCACTGCAATTTTTTTCCAGGCTCAAGTGATCCTTTTGCCTTAACCTCCCAAGTAGCTGGGACCACAAGTGCATGCCACCACGCCTGGCTAATCTTTTAATTCTTCATAGAGACAGGCTGGGTATGGTGTCTCAGGCCTATAATCCTAGCACTGTGTGAAACTGAGGCAGGAAGATCACTTGAGGCCAGGTGTTTGGGACAGTTTGGGCAACATAATGAGGTCCTGTCTCTAAATAACACAAAAAAAATTATTTATTTTTGATAATTTAATGAGCTTACCAGAAATCTGAATACAGAACTGGTTGTATTTATGTGCCATGGAACAAGGGAAGTCCTCATTTGGTGTGTTCTCTGATGATTATACAACACATGGAATAGGATTTAATTCTTGATGCCACGTTTTAGACCAACATTGACAGAGTAGGAGATGTTCAGGGTGTGTAGCCCTGTGAGAGAGTAGAATTCTGAATATGGAATTCTGTAAGCGAGGACTCCAACCTGGCTTTGTTAGATATTAACTGGCTAAGTTTTCTCATGTTTAAAGTGAAGATAATATCTGCTTCCCATTATTATTGTAACATATAGAGGAAAACATATTTCTAATGAAGTGTTATACAGATAAAAGGAAATTCCATTTATTTAATAAGGCGACTTGAAGAAACTCTTGCTTTTTAACTTTTAAGCTGGAGAAGAAGGGATTTTGGTAATGAAGCATGATGACAAAGGCAAAAGCAGCTACTGTTTGTTAGGTAGGGCTAGGCGCTGTGCCCAACAACCTTGATATTTGATATGGGTCATCTCCATTTCAGCAGATTTGACATTTAAGACTTACGTTATCTGTTGCTATATACACGTTAAACAAAAATTTTAAAGCACATACTCTATGTAGAGCAAAGTACTGCATTCTAGCAAATACCAAGAAGAATCATACTTGATCATGCCAGCAAAGGAGACAAATATGGACTCCAGTACTTTTTTTTTTTTTTTGAGATGGAGTTTTGCTCTTGTTGCCCAGGTTGGAGTACAATGGCAGGATCTTGGCTTCCTGCAACTTCTACCTCTGGGGCTCAAGCGATTCTCCTGCCTCAGCCTCCCAAGTAGCTGGGATCATAGGCACACACCACCACGCCTGGCTTTTTTTTTTTTCTGTATTTTTAGTAGAGATGGATTTTCACCATATTGACCAGGCTGGTCTTGAGCTACTGGCCTCAGGTGATCTGCCCGCCTTGGCCTCCCAAAGTGCTGGGATTGCAAGGGTGAGCCACTGCACCCAGCCGGACTCCAATATTTTAGGAGGTCAAAGTCAGCACGAAGAGGGTCTGGGTGAAGGGGATTAACATGGTGATGGGAAGACTTGGTTATAGACCGGGTGGTGGTCGCTCTGCACGAATCACTGCTGTTAGTGCGTCTGCTGCTATGCTACAGTGAGGCTGCCCTCAGTGGCTAGGCCTGGTGGCTAGAGAACAGGCAGTTCCATCTGTGTGTCTGTTGAACCCACACAGGGTAAACAAAGGCAAATGATATGGTAGTAGCCTTAAGTTTTAGAATATGTGGTTTTATTTAGTGCCCTCTTTTCCTCTACCCCATGTCAATTGGTTGGGCTTTAAAACCACACCATTCTAGTATGTTTCACTTATTCCATTTAGCTCTAAAACTTCACACTGTAGTTCACATTCATTTTAAAGAATGTCAAAGGCCTTGGAAATGTCCAAGGAGGGGCTGGTGTTATTGTGATAGGACATGAGTAATGGTTTTCTGTCTGCCTCGAGACTAGTCATTCAGATGAATATTTTAGATCTGATGCTGCCTTTTCTCTTAGATTTTTTTTTTTAACATTTCCACATGTTCTGGCCAATAACCTCCTAAAATTAGCATAAATAAGTATATATCTATGCAAAGTCATCTGTCCAGGTACTCTTATATTTCAGTCATTTTTCTGGTAGCCCCCCCTTGTCTTCAGTTCAAGACAGTGTCTGAAGAAATACCATACTCTTAGAAAAAAGAAATGAACCATCTATATGATAATAGTAATAGTCTTCAGTTCTTTCATTTTGTTCATCAGTGTTTTATAGTTTTTCTCATACAGATCATGTGTGTATTTTGTTAGATTTATACCGAAGTATTTTTTTTGGGGGGTGCTCATGTAAATGGTATTATGTTTTTAATTTCAAATTCTGCTTGTTCATTGCTGGTGTGTAGTAAAGTGATTGACTTTTGTGTATTAACCTTATATTCTGCAATTTTGTTATAATTGCTTATTAGTTCCAGGGAGATTTTGTTCATTCTTTGGTATTTTCTGCTTAGATGATCATGTCATTTGCAAACAAAGTTTTATTTCTTGCATACTTGGGATAAATGCCACTTGGTTGTGGTGTATAATTTTCTTTGTAAGTGGTTAGATTCAATTTGCTAGTATTTTATTGAGGATTTTTGCATCTATGTTCATGAGAGATATTGGTCTGTCATATTTTTGTAATATTTTTTCTGTTTTTGGTATTAGGGTAATGCTGGCCTCACAGAATGAATTAGAAATATTCCTTCTGCTTGTATATTCCGAGGTAGATTGTAGGGAATTGGCACAATTTCTTTCTGAATGTTTGGTAGAATTCGCCAGTGAATATATCTGGTCCTGGTGCTTTCTGTTTTGGAAAATTATTAACTATTGATACTTTTATAACTTTATTAGTTTTCCTAGAATTTCTGGTATACATTTACAGCCAATCCAAGCCCAGTTCAAACAACACTATATTACTACTTGATAGGTACTGTGAGTGCCCTGTACTAACAAAACAATCGCAAATAAGATATATACATAAACATACATAATTGAATACATTGTTGCTATTATTATTTTGAACAAACTATTAGACCTATTAAGAATAAGCAAAATACAAGTTTTTATTTTACCATCACTTATTTCTTCTTCAGTGCTCTTCCTTTCTTTATGTAGATCTGAATTTTTTACCTATATTATTTTCTTGCTCTCTAAATAACTTTTTTTTTTAAATTTGAGACAGAGTTTTACTCTGTGGCCCAGTCTGGAGTGCAGTGGTGCAATCTGGCTCACTGCAACCTCTACCTCCTGGGTTCAAGCTATTCTCCTGCCTCGGCCTCTGGAGTACCTGGGATTACAGGTGTGTGCCACCATGCTTGGCCAGTTTTTGTATTTTTTGGTAGAAACAAGGTTTTGCCATGTGGCCAGGCTGGTCTTGAACTCTGGACCTCATGTCATCTGCCAACCTTGACCTCCCAAAGTGCTGGGATTGTAGGAGTGAGCCACCGCTGTGCCCAACCTAAAGAACTTTTTCATTTTTTTTTGAGATGGAGTCTCGCTCTGTTTCCCAGGCTGTAGTGCAGTGGCATGATCTTGGCTCACTGCAGTCTCCACCTCCTGAGTTCAAGAGATTCTCCTGCCTCAGCCTCCCGAGTAACTGGGACTACAGGCACATGCCACCATGCCTGGCCAATGCCCAACCTAAAGAAC
>CM052661.1:39912830-39941895 GCA_028533165.1 Leontopithecus rosalia | reverse complement strand
TACGCTGGTTTCTTCCCATCGTTGTAAATTTATCCTCCTGTCGTCTTTGAAATTACCATTTTCAGATTAGGTCTCTTGAGTGGACGTCCAAGTTGTTAGTTCCCAGGGCCAGAACAGCGGCGTTAAGACTGATGGTGCTTTTCTGCCCAGGATTCTCCTGTCTGATAGGCGACTCTGACTTCCCGGAGCTCCAAACCTCAGTCAGAAGGGGAACCAGTCCCATTTACTCTGCGCCGAGAGCTGCCGTGCCAAGGTGCCAGCACAACCGCTGCACTGGCCTCAGAAGTCGTGCTGGGGACCCGTGTGGCTCCTCCAAACCTTGGTTGGAAGGGGAGCCAGCCCCGTTTACTCTGCTCCAAGAGCTGCTGCACCGAGGTGCCAGCGAAACCGCTGCGCCGGCCACAAGAGTCGTGCTGGCGACCTGTGTGGCTCCTCTACTGGGAATCTTCTGCTCCTGAGCGACCAGAATTTGTCTGAAAGTGTGGTGTCCTCTAGTTCTGTGCGCTTTCACTGAGAGCTGGAATCCCGAGATGTTAGCGATCGGCCATCTTGGATCCTTCACTTTCTTGATTTTTTTAGCTTGTTTGCTGTTGACATATAGAAATGTGACTGATGTTGTATGTTGATTTTTGTATCCTGCAACTTTACTGAATTATCAGTTCTGATAGTTTTTTTGTGGAGGGATTCAGGTTTAGGTTTTTCCAAATATAAGATTATATCATCTGGAAGGAAGTATAATTTGACTTCTTTTCCAATTTCAGTGTCCTTTATTTCTTTCTCTTGTCTGATTGCTCTAGCCAGGACTTCCAGTACTATGTTGAATAACAGTGGTGAAAGTGGGCATCCTTATTGTGTTCCTGATCTTAGAGTAAAGGCCTTCAGTTTTTCCTACTTAGTGTGATAATAGCCATGAGTCACATATATGGCTTTTATTGTGTTGAGATATATTCCTTATATACCCAGTTTTTTGTTTGTTTTGAGATGGAGTCTCACTCTGTCACCAGGCTGGAGTGCAGTGGTGTGATCTTGGCCCACCGTGACTTCCACCTCCCAGGTTCAAGCAATTCTCCTGCCTCAGCTTCCCAAGTATCTGGGACTATAGGCACATCGCTACCATTCCCAGCTAATTCTTGTATTTTTGGTAGAGACAGGGTTTCACAATGTTGGCTAGGATGGTCTTGATCTCTTGACCTTGTGATCCACCTGCCTTGGCCTCCCAAAGTGCTGGAATTACAGGCATGAGCCCCTCACCCAGCCATATACCCAGTTTTTAGAGGGTTTTTATCATGAAGGGATGTTGAATTTTATCAAATGCTTTTTCAGTATCAGTTGGAATAATCTTACAGTTTTTGTCCTTCATTCTGTCGATACAATGTATCACATTGATTGATTTGCATATGTTGAACCATCTTTGCATCCTGGGAAAAATCCCACTTGGTTAGGATGAATGATCTTTTAAATGTGTTGTTGTATTCAGTTTGCTAGCATTGTGTTGAGGATTTTTGCATCAACATTCATTAGTGATCATGGCCCATATATTTCTTTTTCTTTTTTAATACTTAGGTATTTAGTATCCAAGATTTCTTTCTTTTTTCTTTTTTCTTTTTCTTCTTTTTTTTTTTTAAGACAGAGTCTCATTCTGTTGCCCAGGCTGGAATGGAGTGTAGTGTCATGATCTTGGCTCATTGAAACCTCTGCCCACCAGGTTCAAGCGATTCTCCTGCCACAGCCTCCTGAGTAGCTGGGACTATAGGTGCATGCCACCATGCCGGCTAATTTTTTGTATTTTTAGTAGAGACAGGGTTTCACCATGTTAGCCTGGATGGTCTCAATCTCCTCATTTTGTGATCCATCCACCTTGGCCTCCCAAAGTGCTGGGATTATAGGTGTGAGCCACCATGCCTGGCCAGTATTCAAGATTTCTTTTTTTGAGAAGTCTTTGGTTTTGGTTCTGTTGCCAAAGTGCCAGGGATTCAGTTTAGATATTGCTGCTCACTGGACAGAAAATCAGTCAGTGACACAACAGTTATTGCCAGGGGAGAAGTCTTTAATTGGTGCTGCAGTCAAGGAGATAGGAAATCAATCTTGAATCCATCTTCCTGGCCAACTAAAATTAGGGTTTGTGTGCAGGGAAGAAATGTAACCATGTGTGGGAAAACAGGAGTTACGGAGGGGTAAGGAAAAGAAGCTGGTCAACAGGAAGCAGGTGGTCAGTTAGGCAGTCATGATGGGTGCAGTGATCTGGTAAGTTTCAGCTCTGATACTCTCTGGGAAGCCTGATGGGTGGTTTCCTGAGAAAGGAACTCAGATAAGATAAATGAAACTTTCCCAAGTGTTAAGACTGGGAGAATCAATTTCTATGTTGATTCAAAGAAACTAGAAACATCAGCTCTGTGCAATGAGTGGGTTGATTTTAATGAATGATCTTTTTAATGTGTTGTTGGATTTGATTTGCAAGTATTTTATTGAGGATTTTTGCATTAATATTCATCAGTGATATTGGCCTGTAGATTTCTTTTTTTATGTGTCTTTGTCTGGTTTTGATGTCAGGGGAATACTGGCCTTCAAAAATGAGTTTGGAAGCAGTATTCTCTCCTCTGTTTTTCAGAATAGTTTGAGGAGGATTGGTATTAGTTCTTCTTTAAATGTTAGGTAGAATCAGCTATGAAGCTATTGGGTCCTAGGATTTTCTTTGCTGGGAGGCTTTTTACTATGATTCTAGTTTTATTCCATCATGGTCAGTTAAAATGCTTGATATTTTTTCAGTTTTTTTAATGTTTTAAGACTTGTTTTGTGACAAAACATATGGCCTATCCATGAGAATGATTCATGTACTAAGGAAAAGAAGGTGTATTCTGTAGCCATTGGATGAAATGTTCCATAAGTATCTACTAGGTTTATTTGCTCTACAGTGCAGATTAAGTCCAATGTTTCTTTGTTGATTCTTTCTTTTATTCTTATTCTCTGTTGCCTGGGCTGGAATGCAGTGGCACGATCTTGGCTCATTGCAACCTTCACCTCCTGGATTCAAGCAATTCTCCTGCCTCAGCCTCCTGAGTAGCTGGGATTACAGGTGCCTGCTGCCACACTCAGCTAATTTTTGTATTTTTAGTAGAGATGGGGTTTTGCCATGTTGGCCAAGCTGGTCTCAAACTCTTGACCTCAAGCAATCCACCCACCTTGGCCTCCCAAAGTTGCTGGGATTACAGGTGTGAGTCACAGCACCCAGCCTCTTTGTTGATTTTCTGTCTGGAAGATCTGTTCTCCCAAACAGACAAGAGGTCTCTTTCTTTCCTGTCTCTGTCTCTGTCTCTGTCTCTCTCTCTCTCTCTCTCTCTGCTGAGCCATCTGGAGCTGGGTGAGGGTGGTGACACAAGCACCCCTGTAGCTGCCACCACTGAGGCTGCGCTGGGTCAGACTTGAAGCCAGCACTGCATTGGGTCTTGCCCAAGGCCCTATGGCTCTACAATCAGCAGGTAGCAAAGCCGGCCAGGCCTTTGTCCTTCCCTTCAGGGCAGCAAGTTCCCCCAGGCACCAGGTAGGTCCAGAGATGCTGTCTGGTCACTAGGGACTGGAGTCAGAAACCTTAGAAATCTGCCTACTGTTCTGCCTGGTGTTCGTTTTATTGTGGCTGAGCTAGCATGGGACACAGTCCTTCCCACTCAGGCAGAGGAGCCTCACCCCATGGCCGCCACCACACACCCATGGGCAGTACTGCCAGGCTACTACTCATGTTCACTGAGGGCCCAAGAGCTTTTCAGTCAGTTTTTAATGAAAGCTGCCAGGCCCTGGGACCCACAATTCAGGGCAGTGGCCTCCCCTCTCACCCACGGCAGGTCCAGAAATGCCATTCTAGAGCCAAGCCCTTTTATTGGGAACCCTAAGAGCCCACTTGGTGCTCAACCCCACAGGGACCAAGCTGGTGCCTAAGTTGCAAGACAAAGCCCCTTTTACTTTTCTCTCTGCTTTACTCAAGCACAAGGGGTCTTTCACCTTAGCCATAATAGCTGGGAATGAGCTGGGTGCCACCTGAAGGCAACTCATCCTGTAGTCAAGGCCCATGGCATACTGCCTGGTTATTGCTACTGATATTCAGGGCCCAAGGACTCGTTAGTTTATAGGTGATGACTGTCCAGTACTGTGTCCTTCTGTTCAAGGCAGCAGGTTCCTTTCTGCCCTAGAGTGTACCTAGAAATGTTATCCATTAGCTCCGGCCTGGAATGGGGGTCTCATGACTGTGCCTGGTGTTCAGTCTTACTGTGGCTAAAGCTGATATCCAATATACAAGACATAGTCCTCTTTACTCTTCCCTCTCCTCTCTTCAAGTGGAAAAAGGGGGACTCTTTTGGAGCTGCGAACTGTGCTGCCTGGCATTGGGAGAGGGGTGCTGCAAGCACTCTTTTAGCCACCCTGCTGGTGTCTCCGGAGGTCACGTGACCCACAGATCCACTGCCTCTGAGCCCAGCTCAGCACCTAGACTTGCCTTGGAGTTGCAGTCCTTGTGGCCTAGAGTGCCTTTCAAGCTTATTTAGAGCCCCGGTATACTTCAGCTTGCAGTGGCAAGGCTTGCCAGAACTCAGGTTCCCACTACTGAGATAGGTGATTAGGTGATTCCCCTCTGGCTAGGCCTGGTCTAAATGTTCCCTCTGTGAGTGGGCATCAGCCTCAGCCCGATTTACTTTCCTTTGTGATAGGACAGCACTGAATTTAGTGCAGAATCTTACAATTGCTGTTCTTTTCTACTCCCAAACCACCCAGATTTTCTCTCTGCAGCAAGTTCCCCCAGGTACCTGGTTCTTATGAAGGTGCCTTTTTTGCGATAGTTAAATTTGGTGTTGTTACTGGCCAGATGCAGTGGCTCACGCCTATAATCCCAGCACTTTGGGAGGCCGAGACGGGTGCATCACCTGAGGTCAAGAGTTCGGGACCATCCTGGCCAACATGGTGAAACCCCATTTCTACTAAAAATACAAAAAGTAGCTGAGTATGGTGGCACGTGCCTGTAATCCTAGCTACTCAGGAGGCTGAGGCAGGAGAATTACTTGAACCCAGGGGGACGGAGATTGCAGTGAGCAAAGATTGTGCCACTTCATTCCAGCCTGGGCGAAAGAGCAAAGTTCTGTCTCCAAAAAAAATTTTTTTTTGGAAATTTAGTGTCCTACAGGACCGATGGTCATTAAAGCCATCATCTGTTCAGCCATCTTGCTCCACCTCTCTCCCAACCCAGATTTTTAAGAATAAAATTCCATAATTTTTTTGAAAACATTTCTGCTAAATGTTTTATATCTACAAAAAGGAACTCAGAAGTAGATGTATTACTGTTATAAAGCAACTTATCGATTTAATTGTGAGATACTTACTTAGCATCTGCTGTGAGCCAAGCTCTGTATAACATACAGCATTTTGTTCATGATGGTGAACAAAATAGATAAGATCCAAGGTCTCATGGAACTTACATTTTAGTGGATAAAGTAGACAATAAGCAAACATTATGGTTTGAGGTGTGTATTACTTATTCACATGGAAGTATTAAGTAAAAATGATATATTACTTGCATCCTAGAGACAAACTGTAGACTAGTAATATAAATTAAGAAAATAGAATACGTATTGTGCTTACAGCATTGGCTATGTATAAGAGTACTTTGCAAGAGATTGTGGAAGAAAGTAGAGTGCATGAGCTCTGAAGAACTCCATCAGTTAAACAGTTGCAGGAGGAAGGATCTATAGACAGATTGAGAAGTAGTTGAAAGAGAGTTTAGAACTAAATAAATGAGTGAGTTGTGTTGGATGCTATTGAGCAGTCATTTAGGATGAGGATGGATTAAACTTGCTATAGAGAGATTGTTTGTGGGCCGGGGGCGGTGGCTCAAGCCTGTAATCCCAGCACTTTGGGAGGCCGAGGTGGGTGGATCATGAGGTCAACAGATCGAGACCATCCTGGTCAACATGGTGAAACCCCGTCTCTACTAAAAATACAAAAAAAAAAAAAAAATTAGCGGGGCATGGTGGCGCGTGCCTGTAATCCCAGCTACTCAGGAGGCTGAGGCAAGAGAATTTCCTGAACCCAGGAGGCGGAGGTTGCGGTGAGCTGAGATCGCGCCATTGCACTCCAGCCTGGGTAACAAGAGCGAAACTCCATCTCAAAAAAAAAAAGAGAGAGATTGTTTGTGGCTTTAGTATTTGTGTTTCAGTGGTTTCAGAAGGAAAGACGTTAGATGGAAATGGATTAAACAGTGAATGGAAGGAGGGAAAGAAGAGATGGGCTCATTACAGACAGTGGCTCGTGTCTGTAATCCTAGTACTTTGAGAGACCAAGGCAGGAGGATTGCTTGAGCCCAGGGGTTCAAAACCAGCCTGAGCAACATAGCAAGACCCATGTCTGCAAAAAATTTAAAAATGAGCCAGGTGTGTTGGCATACACCTGTAGTCCCAGGTACTCAGGAAGCAGAGGCTGCAATGAGCCATGGTCTCACAATTGCACTCCAGCCTGGGTGACAGAGTGAGATACTGTCTTTCCAGAAAAAAAAAAAAAAAAAAAAAAAAAAAGAAGAAATAACAACTCGAGAAAAACAAGTACTACATCAACTGCTGCCTTACCTTCATGACTGTATACAACCAAATAGCTGAGATTTTTCTCTTTGCATCTTCTTCATGTTCCAGGCCTTCTTCTGCAGTCTTATAGCCTTCATCATTGCTACCATCAGCATTGCTACCTCCCTTTTGGGAGGTTTGCTTATAAAGGAAGCATAGAAATGGGATTACACTGGAGGATATGAAGGGTCAGGAGGGTGGGGACCTTTAACAGGAATAGAAGACCTTCTCCTCCACTGCGAATGGAAGGAAGGGGAAATAAGTATAGATTCCTATCAGTTTGTACATTTGAAAGTGGGAAAATGATTGTTTTATTTGGAGCTGAGCCCTAGAGAGGCAGAAAAGGGTGCTGGATTAAAGAGAAAGATGATATACTTGAAGAATGGGTCAGCTCCTGTAGGCAAAGTAATTGAACAGAGAAAAGAGCAAAGCTTGCTGAGTGGTTCTTGGGTCCTTGCTATGGTTGGAAGCCATCGTTGGTATTGGTATTTGCAATGGTTTTGTGATTTTTCTCCCTCTTATTCAGAAAGAAGGATAGGGTTATATAGATGGTTAGCGTCATTCACTCATGTAAAACTCAGTTAATTGGTATTTCTCACTGGGAATAATTGCAACAAGACCTCAGCTTTAAAAAGAATATGCTGAATGTAATCTAACTTTTTTATTTCTGAGGCTTTCATTATATTAGTAGGATGCTCTGATTGTCAAAGACTGTTCTAGGTTCAGTTTAACAAGTTTTTTTCTAATGCACACCACAGTGTTAGGCTGTGCTGTCTTTGAAAGTTAAAATCCTTGCCTGAAGCAGCACCTGCCTGTGGTGAGAATGGTACATGCTATGAGAGCAGAGTGTACCCTGTGACAGGGAAGCACTGAAATGGTACCCTCTCCAGAACAGGCTGGTTGTCCTGGGACACTGCCAGGAGGGATGACTAAAGTAGTCAGTTGCCTTGGAACTTAGAAGATCCATTGTTTAAATTCATTTTTATAATAGAAAATAGTGCGTGGTGGCTCATTCCTGTACCCTAGCACTTTGGGAGGCTGAGGCAGGCTGATTGCTTAAGTCCAAGAGTTCGATACCAACTTGGGCACCATGTTGAAACTCTGTCTCTTAAAACAATACAGAAAAATTAGGCAGACCTGGTGGTGCGTACCTGTTTTCTCAGCTACTAGGGAGGCTGAAGTGGGAGGATCACCTCAGCCCAAGGAGGTCGAAGCTGCAGTTAGCCATAATCACCACTGCACTCTAGCCTGAGTGACAGGGTGAGACCTTGTCCCAAAAGAGGAAGGAAAGAAAAGAATGGTTACAGTGCCAGATCAGACCATAAAAATCAGTGCAAATATTGCATATTTTAGTAAGAAATATTTTAAAACAGTATTGTTTAAAAACTAAGAAGGTAAGAATTTTTAAGCATGAGATTCATTTTGAATGCTAGTGTTGAGAAAATATTTCAATTGGTAAAGTAAATTTCAGATTTTGTAGAGAATTTTTGAGGGAGTGAGTGAGTATATACAAGGGCTACAGTATATGACGGTGACTCTTGTGTTTAACTCATGTTAGAAACTTCTGGTTTTTTAATTTTGGTGCTGTATAAATCACTTTTTTAAAAATGCAGTATTTCCAGCTATAAATGAAATAATGAAAATATTTTATGTATTTATTTTGGAAGTAACTGATAGACATTGGAAAAAGAGTGGGCTGAAAGAAGGGGAGGGCAGTGAGAACATTATTGAGTCCCTATTATAAGTCAGATATTGTGCCAAGTACTTCCATGCATAGAGTCATTGTCATATACTGTAGCCCTTAAAGACAGTCACTTAAAAATTCTCTACAAAATCTGAAATCGACTTTACCAAATGAAATAATATTTTCTCAACACTAGCATTCAAAATGAAAATCATGCTTAAAAATTCTTATGTTTTTAAACAATACTGTTTTAAGGTATTTCTTATTGAAAATATGTAATTTTTTTTTTGAGACAGATTTCGCTCTTGTTACCCAGGCTGGAGTGCAATGGCGCGATCTCCGCTCACGGCAACCTCCGCCTTCTGGGTTCAAGCAATTCTCCTGCCTCAGCCTCCTGAGTAGCTGGGATTACAGGCACGTGCCCAGCTAATTTTTTGTATTTTTAGTAGAGATGGGGTTTCACCATGTTGACCAGGATGGTCTTGATCTCTTGACCTCGTGATCCACCCGCCTCGGCCTCCCAAAGTGCTGGGATTACAGGCTTGAGCCACCGGAAAATATGTAATATTTATACATATTTATAGTCTTAAGAGAATCTTATTAAATGTAGGTATCAATGACATCCCCATTTAACAGATGAGAAAAGTCATCACTAAAATGATTTGCCCTAAGGCAGGTGGCTAGTGGTAAAAGTCAGGATTTAATTCTAAATCTTCATTGCCTGTGTTCTTTTTTCTTTTTTTTTGGAGACAGAGTGTTACTTGATCACCCAGGCTGGAGTGCAGTGGCTCAAAGTCGGCTCACTACAACCTCTGCTTTCTGGGTTCAAGACATTCTCCTATCTCAGCTTCCCAATAAACTGGGATTACAGGCATGCGCCACCATACCCAGCTAATTTTTATATTTTTAGTAGAGACAGGGTTTCACCATGTTGGCCAGGCTGATCTCAAACACCTGACCTCAAGTGATCCACCCACCTTGGCCTCCCAAAGTGCTGAGATTATAGGCGTGAGCCACTGCACTGGCTGCCTGTGTTCTTTAGAGAGAGAGACAGGGAAAACAAAAGAGTTAATATGTGATTTTCTTTTTTTTTTAAGCAGAATGGCAGTTTTGAGAAATAAAGTGGGATTCCCTGTATTGGTCTAAGTCTGGAGCAGTTGTCAAGGTTGTATGCAACAGTGACGTATTGACTGCTCATAAATGAGATTCATTTACCGGTAGTCATACTAATGGAGCAGGGTGGTAGGGACGCTTATCTGTGGACTTCCTTGAAAATTCAGGGTTTGTAAAAGATCTCTAATTTTTTTGCATCATATGAGGGAGATATGTTTTCAGTGATTGAACAGAATTCAGAGAAGTGTGTATACATGGATATGAAGAGATTTTTGTTGTTGTTGTTTAAGCTTAAGTTAACTGCTACCAATAACTGAATTTTCAGTCTTTCATACTTAGGATGTCTGTGAATCTCTAATTAAATAAACATTGGCATAAGAGTTCTGAAAGGATATTTTCTTTGATAACTATATCTGTTCTCAGAAATATCTTTTGGAAATGTACTCAGTTCATATTTTATATATGAATGGCAAATACATATTTTAACAAAAAGTATAAATCTAAGATAATATAAAAAGGGTTTGTGTATGTGTTGGATGTTGGTTTGATGGGAAAAAAATATACTAAACATTTTATGCCTCACAATTCATCCTTGAAGGCTCTTCAGTCATCTCCATTAACCATTTTTTAAAATGTTCCTAGGTCATTGAATCTTTGGGAATTATTATTTATAAAGCACTGGACTATGGTTTGAAGGAGAATGAAGAAAGGGAATTAAGCCCTCCCCTAGAGCAGCTCATCGATCGCATGGCCAACACGGTAGAAGCTGACGGTAGCAATGATGAGGGCTATGAGGCTGCAGAAGAAGGCCTAGAAGATGAAGAAGATGAAAAGAGAAAAATCTCAGCTATTCGGTCATATAGAGATGTCATGAAGGTAAGGCAGCAGTTTGTGTAGTGTACTTGCTTTTCTCAAGAGTTATTATTTCTTCTCTTTTTTTTCCCTGGATAGACAGTCTCACTCTGTTGCCCAGGCTAGAGTGCAGGGGTTTGATCATGGCTCACTGTAGCCTCTGCCTCCTGAGTAGCTGGGACTACAGATATGTGCCACCACACCTGGCTAATTTTCAGATTTTTTGCAGAGATGGGAGTCTTGCTGTGTAGCTCAGGCTGCTTTTGAACCCTCGGGCTCAAGCAATCCTTCTGCCTTCACCTCCCAAAGTGCTGGGATTATAGAAATGAGCCACTGTGCCAGCTTGTTATTTTTTAAAAATTGAATGGTTGACATATAGCTGCATTTATTTAAAAATAAGAGAGAGAGAGAGAGAGAGAGAAAAAAAAGGAAGGTAGGTAGGTAGGTGATTCAGCATTTAGTAATAGTACTTTTAGATATTACATGCCCCTTATCATTGCATATCATGTATCAGCTTGACTGGGCATTATGTCTTCAGTTGACCTCTGTATTTCCTTTGTCTACAGTAAATAACAACTGTTATCCACTTACTTACATGAAGATTTTGCATCTCAAGTATCACAGTGATGGTTTTACTTTGTTTTCTTGACCTACCTAGTGGTATTTATATGCAATGAATAAGTTGGGTGGGTTATACGGAATTTTTCTCTTTATTTAAATTTTGCTAGGCCGGGCACGGTGGCTTGTGCCTGTAATCCCAGCACTTTGGGAGGCCAAGGTGGGTGGATCACAAGGTCAAGACATCGAGACCATCCTGGCCAAGATGGTGAAACCCCGTCTCTATTAAAAATACAAAAATTATCTGGGTGTGATGGTGGGTGCCTGTAATCCCAGCTACTCAGGAGCCTGAGCCAGACAGTCACTTGAACCCTGGAGGTGGAGGTTGCAGTGAGCAGAGATGGTGCCGCTACACTCTAGCGGGCAACAGAGTGAGACTGTCTCAAAAAAAAAATTATTTTTGCTGTGTACTTGAAGGCTATAATGTCTACTATGCTAAATGTACAGAGATGAACTTAAAACAGATTTTGTCAAATTAGCCGTAAAAGAAAGTTACTTATATATGATATTTACTAGGTTTTATAAGCAGTGTAAATGGTGTATCTCTTATTTTCCAACTTTTCATAAAGTGTTTCAGAGACAGGAATATAGAAGTACTGTCACAATGGTAGTTTCCAGATGTGCTGAGTACCCCTGCTCCTTAGAGCTCCTTAGATGGTACATCTCTCAAGGACTCTGGAAAGAACTATATGAGTTATGATTCTTATAAAATTTAGATATATTCTTTAGCTTTTTTAAGATGTGTAGTACTTCTCATTTTAAATCAGCCTATACACATAAAATACACATACATATGTGTATATATATTTACACAAACAAATAGAAATTTGATGTGTTTTATTCATTTTATGTTTTCTAGATGTTAAGGTTTATTTTTTAAAAACATATAAATACACTTAAAGGCCAGTTAAACTTTCTGCAGACCACAAATGCCCTGCTTATCATTCTGTGGAAGACCATGATAAATCATGATTGAAAAAATGAAGAGTAGAAAGTTTACATTAAGAAGCAAAATCACTCATACCTCTGAAAGTGAGCTAACAGTATTTTGGTTTTGTGCGTGTTGGGGGAGTATGCATAAGGAGTGGTGAAAGAGGAAGGGAACACGTGTTCTACCTAACCAACCCTGGCACCAGGAGTGTAACAGATGTCATAGATTGCCGTCTTAAACTACAGGTTTGGAAGATGAAGGCCAGAGAGTAATTGGAATTTAAGAATTTTATTCAATGACATTAAGTATCTTATTTAAAAAGTCTTGGACATTTAGAAGTTTAAATAGATACCTTCTATTTTATTTTTTAATTTGAGCTACTGTGGTTCCCTAACTTACTGCTATCATTATATGAAAAATGAATAGTTAAAGGGTGCTTAAGAAGACAGGTGTATGACTGGTCATGGTAACTCACACCTGTAATCCCACCACTTTGGGAGGCTCAGGTGGGAGGATCACTTGAGCTCAGCAGTTTGAGACCAGCCTGGGCAACAGAGTGAGACCTCGTCCCTATTCAAAAGAAAAAAAGACTGGGTGTAGTGATCATGCCTGTAATCCCAGCATTTTGGAAGGCTGAGGCAGATGGATTACTTGAGGCCAGGAGTTTATGACCAGCTGGCCAACATGTTGGAAACCTATCTCTACCAAAAAAATACAAAAATTAGCTGGATGTGGTGGTGCACACCTGTAGTCCCAGCTAGTTGGAGGCTGAGGCACAAGAATCTCTTGAACCTGGGAGGTGGAGATTCAAGAGCATACCACTGCACTCCAGCCTGCGTGACAGAGCGAGACTCTGTCAGGGGGAAAAAAAAAAGCAAAGCAAAGAAAAAAGTTTTAAAGGTTTTAAATATGAAGGAAAACTGAAGTTTACCAATTCTATTAGAAGTTTTATTGGAGAATATCACAGTCTTACCTGTTGTTTATTGGTTTCCATGCTAATCAAAACTGACCTGTAAAATTCTCTATATCTGTAACTGTTCTGAATGTTCCATGTAGCTGAATGAGAAGAAAAATTATTGCTGAAACATTTTACAAATAAACTGAAATTTTAAAATATTATAAAACCTATAATTTGGCTGGGCACAGTGGCTCACACC
The DNA here is from genome assembly GCA_028533165.1 of Leontopithecus rosalia. NCBI lineage: Eukaryota > Metazoa > Chordata > Mammalia > Primates > Cebidae > Leontopithecus > Leontopithecus rosalia. Next base: position 39,928,947 of record CM052661.1, on the reverse strand, counting down.
TGTAATCCCAGCACTTTGGGAGGCTGAGGCAGGTGGATCACAAGGTTAAGAAATTGAGACCATCCTGGCCAACATGGTAAAACCCTGTCTCTACTAACAATACAAAACTTAGCTGGGCGTGGTGGTGCACGCCTGTAGCCAGCTACTCGGTACGCTGAGGCAGGAGAATCAGTTGAACCTGGGAGCTGAGATTGTGCCACTGCACTCCAGCCTGGGCGACAGAGTGAGACTCTGTCTCAAAAAAAAAAAACCATGATTCCTCATGATACAGTGCAGATATAAGTTTGTGGTTTGGTTAGCAGGTTGAAAATCTCAGTTCATAAATTGACTCTGTTTACTGCCTTGGAAGAGAAGACCAGAATTACTTAAAGAATTGAACTGCTTTCTCCTTGTTTGAAGTAGAAATGTGAAACTAAGTTTGAGTCTTAAAAATAATAGGTTGTTTAATAACTTGAAACAATTTGTTTTCAGTTCTTAGCAAGCAAGACCCTCTTTAATGTGTAACTTTTGTCCTGGATAGTTTTTTATTCCAACTAATTATTAATTTTTTATGTTTTAATATGATCCGTTGTAGTTGAAAAATGCCTTTATGTCCTGTCCCTTCTATTACTGGAGTCTTAGAATACTACTGAGGTAGATTGGGCAGGTATTCCAATACCCATTTTACAAAGTAAGTCAAAGGAAGAGTAATGTTAGAAGACAGAGAGAAATGCTGTCTTCAAAGTTCTAATATTAAATCTAGAATTATTTATCCAATATAATATCTCAGCATTAAAGATAAAATATCAACCAGGCATGGTGGATCACTTGAGCCCAGGAGGTTGAGACTATAGTGGGCAGTAATGGCCCCATTGCACTCCAGCCTGGGTGACACAGTGAGACCTTTTTGTTTTTTGTTTTGTTTTAAAAAAGGTAAAATACCTTTTCTGACAAACATAGAAAATTTGTCACCAGCAGACTTTGACTAAAGGTAATACTAAAGGGTATACATCAGGCAGAAAGCATTCCATGTGTGGTAGAAACTAGGAGATGCAGAAGATTTGAAGGGCAAAGAAAAATAAACATGGGCCAGGTGCGGTGGCTCACACCTCTAATCCCAGCACTTTGGGAGGCCGAGGCAGGTGGATCACTTGAGGTCAGGAGTTCACGACCAGCGTGGACAACATGGTGAAACCCATCTCTACTAAAAATACAAAAAATTAGCTGGGTGTGGTGGCGCATGCCTAAAATCCCAGCTGCTTTGGGAGGCTGAGGTAGGAGATCGCTTGAACCTAGGAGGTGGAGGTTGTTAGTGCCAGGATTGTACCACTGCACTCCAGCCTGGGGGATAGAGTGAGACTCCATCTCAATTAAAAAAATAAAAAGAAACACGAAAATAAATCTAAATGAAAATTAACTACAAATAATAATGTCTTGCATAATTTAGAATATATTTAGAATTAAAATATGTAACAGTAGCACAAAAGAGTGTGGGAGTAAGTGTTCTAAGATCCTGGTATTGTCTGGGAAGAGGTTAAAGCACTAATTTATTAGGAAAGCCACAAAAAATAAATAAAAGAATTTGTAAATACCAAGCCAATAGGGAAAGGGAGCAGATGAAGCTAATAAAATTACTGATAATCCAAAAGAAGAGATGGAAAGAATTGAAAAGGAATATAGAATAGGTGGGAAAGCAAATAAAATGGTAATTTGACACCTAAATATATTGGTAATTACATTAAATGTAAATGGTCTAAATCAACACTGCTCAATAGAGTAGTTACTAGCCACATGTGACTATTAATCACTTCAAATGTGGTTAGTCTGAACTGACATGCACTGAAAGTATGAAATCTATACTGGATTCCAAACACTTAATACCAAAAAAAGAATGTAAAATTTCTTGTCAGCCGGGTGCAGTAGCTCAGGCCTGTAATCCTAGAATTTTGGGAGGCCGAGGTGGGTGGATCATTTGAGGTCAGGAATTTGAGATCTGACCAATGTGACAAAACCTTGTCTCTACTAAAAATACAAAAAAAATTAGCCAGGTGTGCTAGTGCATCCCTGTAATCCCCCAGCAACTCAGGAGGCTGAGGCAGGAGAATCACTTGAACCTGGGAGGCAGAGGTTGTAGTGAGCCAAGATTATGCCAGTGCACTCCAGTCTGAGCAACAGTGAGACTCTGTCTCAAAAAAAAAAAAAAGCCTTGTTAAAAATTTTTGTATTGGCTATAATTTGAAGTATTATGTATTATTGTGTTAGGTTAGCTAAAATATAGTATCAAAGTTAATTTCACTTCTTTCTTTTTACTTTCTTCAATGTGGCTATTGGAAAATTTAAAGTTACATACATGGTTCCATTGTATTTCTGTGGATTGTGCTAGCCTAAAATATTCTAATTTTTAAAAGACACAGATTTTTAGACTGCATTAAAAATACAAAATCCAGTTGTATGTTACTTCCAGAGTACACACTATAAATAGGACATAGAAAGCTTAAAGTAACAGAATGGAAAAATATAACATTCTAACCAAAAGAAAAGTATTGCAGATATTATTTTCATATAAAATGGACCTAAAGACAAAATACTAGAGATAAAAAAGGAGGATGCTTAATGATAAAAAGTTCAACTCACTAAGGAGAAATAGCATTCCTAAATTTATGAACACTTAATAACATAGCCTATAACAGTAGCATCGAACAACATTCAAATAAATAAAAGTAAAAGGGGAAGTAGACAAATTTACAGTCCTAATGGAAAGTTTAAAATACCTCTCAGTATCAGTACAAATATAAAATATTTGGACAATCAGAATAACAAACCTGACTTTACATTAATAGGACATGGCACTTATCGACTGCAGAGTACACATTCTTTTCAGGTATACAGGAAATGATTAAAAATTTCACCATATTCTAGGCCTTAAAGCAAGTCTTAACAAATTTCAAAGGGTTAAAATTATATAGGAAATGTTCTGTTACCATACTGGAATTAAGCCAGTTATGAATAATAAAAAGATTTTATTATTTCCACATATACTTGGAAATTAAGAAACTACTTTTAAATGCCCCAAGAGTCAAAGAAGAAATCACAGTGTAAATAAACTGAATAATAATCAATTTGTGACCTATCAAAATTTGGGGGATGCAAACCAGGCTCGATGCCTCATGCCTGTAATCCCAGCACTTTGGGAGGCCAAATCAGATAGATCACTTGAGGCTGACAGCAAATGTGTTGTACAAAGTGGTGATTCACATCCTGGGCAGGACAGTGCAGTACTGTCACCCAGGTTGGAGTACAATGGTATGATTTTGGCTCACTGCAACCCCTGCCTCCCAGGTTCAAGCCATTCTTCTGCCTCAGCCTCCCAAGTAGCTGGGATTACAAGTGCCCACCACCATGCCCAGCTAATTTTTGTATTTTTAGGAGAGATGGGGTTTCATCATGTTGGCCAGGCTGGTCTTGAACTCCTGACCTCGGGTGATCCACCCACTTCAGCCTCCCAAAGTGCTGGGATTACAGGTGTGAGCCACTGTGCCCAGCTATTTAGCTATTTTTCTCCTCCCCCTCTTCTTCTTCTTCCTTCTTTCTTCTTCTTCTTCCTCTCTCTTCTTCCTCCTCTTCCTCCTCTTTTTCTTCCTCTCCTTCCTTTTTTCTCTTCTTTCTCTTCCTCTTCCTCTTCTTCTGCTGCTGCTGCTGCTTCTGCCTCTGCTTCTGCTTCTGCTGTTTTCTTCTGCTTCTTTCTTTTTCTTCCTTCCTTCCTTCTGTCCTTCCATCCTTCCTTTGTCTGTCTTGCCCAGGCTGGAGTGCAGTGGCATGATCTTGGCTCACTGCAGCCTCCACTTCCTGGGTTCACGTGATTCTCCTGCCTCAGCCTCACAAGTAGCTAGAATTACAGGCGTGGGTCACCACGCTCAGCCAATTTTTGTATTTTTAGTAGAAATGGGGTTTCATCATGTTGTCCTGGCTGGTCTCGAACTCCTGACCTCATGTGATCCACACACTCAGGTGAGTTCTCAAAGTGCTGGGATTACAGACATCAGCCACCACGCTGACCTGTTTTTCTTAATGGTAGCTGTTATTCCCAACGTGTGTGTGTGTGTGTGTGTGTGTGTGTGTGTGTGTGTTTAAGGATCTGATATACACATTACTAGTTTTGAGAGGAAAGGGGTGTTACTTGTTCAATTCTGTATTAGTCCTTTTTCACACTGCTGATAAAGACATACCTGAAACTGGTAAGAAAAACTGGTTTAATGGACTCACAGTTCCATGCAGCTAGGGAGGCCTCCCAGTCGTGGCAGAAATCAAGGAGGAGCCAGTCATGTTTTATGTGGATGGCAGCAGGCAAAAAAAGAGCTTCTACTGGGAAACTCCCCCTTACAAAATCATCAGATCTCATGAGACTTATTTACTATCATGAGAACAGCACGGGAAAGACCTGCCCCCATAATTCAATTACCTCCTACAGGTTGCTCCCAGAACATGTGGGAATTCAAGATGAGATTTGGATGGAAACACAGCCAAACCCTATCAAATACTGTGTCCTCTTTCTACTACAGTGCTTGGTACATAGTTGGCACTTGATGAGTATTGTTTGAATGAATTATTGGATGCTTTTAAGCAGGGATGAACATAACTCAAATTACATTTATAAAAGATTTTGCCTGTCAGGTGGAGAAGAACTGTGTAGATGAGTGAGAGAGGAAGTTAGGAGTACTCTAATGAAAGAAAATGAGGCCAGGTGCAGTAGTTCACGACTGTAATGCCAGCACTTTGGGAGGCTGAGGTGGGCGGATCAGCTGAGGTTGGGAGTTCGAGACCAGCCTTATCAACATGGAGCAACCCTGTCTCTACTAAAAATACAAAATCAGCTGGGTTTGGTGGCACATGCCTGTAATCCTAGCTACTTGGGAGGGTGAGGCAGGAGAATCTCTTGAACCCAGGAGGCAGAGGTTGCATTGAGCCAAGACTGTACCATTGCACTCCAGCCTGGGCAACAAGAGCAAAACTCTGAAAAGAAAAAAAACAGTGGCTGGGACCATGATGATGGTGGAGGAGAAAAGTAGAGAGCAGTCAGGTGGTATATTTTGAAGGTAGAAACATCGAGACTTACTGATGGATTTGATATGGGTGGCATGGGAATAAAGAATAATCAAGGATGACTCTCAGCTGGGTGTGGTGGTGCACATCTGTAATCCCAGCTACTCAGGATGCAGATGCAGGAGTATTGCCTGAGCCCAAGAGTTCAAGACTAGCTTGGGCAACATAGCAAGACCCCATAGTAAGGGAGGGTGGGGAAGATGACTCTCAGAGTTGTTTGAGCCGGCTTTGTGACATCTGAGTGGAAATGCTGAGTACACAGCTGTAAGTTTTTTGTTTTTTGGTTTTTTTTGAGACGGAGTTTCACTCCAGCACCCAGGCTGGAGTGCAATGGTGCGACCTCGGCTCACCACAACCTCCGCCTCCTGGGTTCAGGCAATTCTCCTGCCTCAGCCTCCTGAGTAGCTGGGATTACAGGCACACGCCACCATGCCCAGCTAATTTTTTTTGCATTTTTGGTAGAGACGGGGTTTCACCATGTTGACCAGGATGGTCTCGATTTCTTGACCTCGTGATCCACCTGCCTCAGCCTCCCAAAGTGCTGGGTTTACAGGCTTGAGCCACCACACCCGGCCACAGCTGTAAGTTTTTAACATAAGGAAAAGGGCTGGCCTAGAATAAGAGTTGGGGAGTTATCGGCCTACAGGTGGCATTTAAAGCCATTAGGCTAGACAAGGGTCAGCTACAGTAAGCAGAAGATATCCAAAGATCTAAGACTGATTCCTCAAAAACTTTAGCATTTCAGTTTAATTTAGAAGTTTATACATGGAGCAAAGAGGAGAGACAGGTTTATATAAGAGGTTACATAGACCAGTCCTCTCTTTTTAGAGAAAAATGGAAACCCAGCATTGTTAAATAACTTGTCCAAGGTCATATAACCTAATTTTGTCCCCCAACCCTAGTGTCCCTTTTTTTGTAACTATAAAAATGATTTTGTTGCATGCGTACTGTGTACCATGCTCTATGTTTTAAGTACTTTAAGAACATTATTCCCTTTAATATAAAGGTAATTACATTTATTTTAGGGTAGGATGGAAAAGAACTTGGGCTCCAGAGTCAGACTACCTGGTTTCGGTTTCATTTCGGCCATTGACTAGCTGTGTGACCCTGGGCAAATTACTTAGCTGGTCTAAATCTCAGTTTCCTAATCTCTAAATTGGGTTGTTGCAAGGGGCCCCTTGCAATTCCGTATGAATTTTAGGATCTGCCTTTTCATTTCTTAAACAAAGGCTGTTGGGATTTTGTTAGGGATTGTATTCAGTATGTTGATCACTTTGGGTAATGTTGTTGTCCTAACCATATTGTCTTCCAATGTGTGAATACAAGAGGTCTTTCTGTTTATTTAGGTCTTCTTTAATTGCTTTTAAAATATTTTGTACTCTTTAGTGTGTAAGTCTTGTAACTCCTTGGTTAAATTTATCTCAGCATTTTTGATGCAATTGTAATGATTTTCTTGACCTCATTTTCCATTTGTTCTTTGGCCATGTATAGATATAGAAAAGAGTTTGTTAATTATGTATTCCACAACTGCTGAAATAGCTTATTAACTCTAGTAGTATTACTTATAGATTTTCTGTGTGTAAGATTGTCATATGCATTTTAAAAAAACATTTTTTAGACCTAGTTATTACCTTTACACCAATGTTTTTAAAGTTGCAGTTTACAACCATTGAATGGGTTGTCAGATCGATTGAATGTGCAAGTTTTGTTTTGTGAAGCTTTTGTATATATAACATGTCCATATGCATGCGTTTGTGTGTAATATATATAAATATATATAAATTTATTTCTTACTGTGAAGAGCAGTTGAAAACTTTGAAACCCATTGCTTTATGCAATTTCATTATGTAACTGGAATATAAGATTTGGGTAAATTACATAAGGTGAAGCCTTAGTAGTTGTCTTTCATTACCTTGAATGACAATTCTGTATTGCAAGATGTTTTCTAAATACAAAAATAATTGAGCAAAAAATATACTCTGTTTACTGGTGGCTCTGTGAGTAATAAACTTGTGAGATTTCTGCTTTTAATGCTTCTGGATACGTCAGTTTTTAGGTTTTTTTTTTTGGTACTGTGAAGGTTTCCCTGTGAAGGGTAAACCTCGAGATATTTTCTTGAGAATGTATTTTATAAAAGATAGTGATCTATTAGATTTCATAAGATGCTGACTATACATGAAAACAAAAAGGTACATTATTAAGGATATTACAGACTACAAATGTCATTTATTATTTAATTGATAAAAATTATTAAAATATAATAAGATATATTTTTAGTTATTAATGAGTGTCAAGTTTACTGACTATAGTAAGAAATTAAGAGCTTACAGTTTGTTAGTGCAAATGAAGTACTTTAAACTTAATGATTGGAGAGATCCAAGATGGCCGATTACTAACAGCTCAGGATTGTAGCTCCCAGTGAAAGCACAGAGAACGAGAGGACGCCACACTTTCAGATGAATTTTTGTTGCTCACGGACCAGGAGATTCCCAGCAGAGGAGCCCCACGGGTCGCCAGCGCGAATCTTGTGGCTGGCACCACGGTTTTGCTGGCGCCCCAGCGCGGCGGTTGTAAATGGTGCAGAGTAAATGGGACTGGATCCCCTTCTGGTCGATGTTTGGAGCTCCGGGAAGGCAGAGTTGCCCATTCAGCGGATTGGAAAAGGGACTCGAGAGGGAAGCCAGACCAGAGATTCCCGGGCAGAAAAGCACCATGAATCTTAATGTCGTTTTAGCCAACACAGTGAGTTGCTCAGATTCTGGTGCTGGGAATCAACAAGTTTGACGTCCACTCAGAGACCTAATTTGAAAGTCGGTAATTACAAAGACAACAGGTGGATAAATTTACAATGATGGGAAGAAACCAGCCTAAAAAGGCTGAGAATACACAAAATCAGAATGCCTCTCCCTCTACAGGGGGTCACAGTTCCTCATCAACAGGGGAACAAGGACTGATGGAGAACGAATGCGTTCCATTAACAGAATTAGGCTTCAGAAGGTATATAATAAGAAACTTCTGTGAGTTAAAAGAACATGTTCTAGCCCAACGTAAAGAAACTAAGAACCTTGAAAAAAGGTTTGATGAAATCCTAACGAGAATAGACAATTTAGAGAGGAATATAAGTGAATTAATGGAACTGAAGAATACAATACGAGAACTCCGCGAAGTATGCACAGGTTTGAACAGTCGAATTGATCAAGCAGAAGAAAGGATATCAGAGGTCAAAGTCCAGCTTAATGAAGTGAAACGAGAAGACAGAATTAGAGAAGAAAAAGTAAAAAGGAATGAGCAAAGTCTCCATCTATTATGTTTGATAGATGTACCTGAATGTCATGAAGAGAATGAATCCAAGCTGGAAAATATTCTTCAGGATATTATTCAGGAAAACTCCCTTAACCTAGTAAGGCAGGACAATACTCAACTCCAGGTAATACAGAGAACACCACAAAGATATTCCTCAAGAATAGCAACCCCAAGGCACATAATCGTTAGATTCACCAGGGCTGAAATGAATGAGAAAATTCTAAGGGCAGCTAGAGAGAAAGGTCAGGTTACCCATAAAGGGAAACCTGTCAGACTCACAGCAGGTCTCTCAGCAGAAACCCTACAAACTAGAAGAGAGTGGGGGTCAATATTCAATATCCTCAAAGAAAAGAATTTTCAACCCAGAATCTCATATCCAGCCAAACTAAGCTTCATAAATGAAGGAAAAATAAAATTTTTCATGAACACGCAAGCACTCAGAGATTTCATCACCACCAGGCCTGCTTTACAGGAGCTTCTGAAAGAAGCATTACACATAGAAAGGAACAACCAGTATCAGTCATCCCAAAAACTTACCAAAAGGTAAAGAGTATCTCCACAATGAAGAATCTATATCAACTAATGGGCAAAATAGCCAGATAGAATTAAATGACAATATTAAACTCACAAATATCAATATTAATCCTAAATTTAAATGGATTAAATGCCCCAATCAAAGACACAGACAGGCAAATTGAATAAAAAGTCAAAACCTGTGGGTACACCGTATCCAGATTCATCTTACAAGCAAGGACACACAAAGACTCAAAATAAAGGATTGGAGGAAGGGTCACCAATCAAATGGAGAGCAAAAAAAAAAAAGGAGTTGTAACTTTAGTCTCTGACAAAATAGACTTTACTAGTAACAAAGACTAAAAGAAACAAAGAAGGACATTACATAATGGTAAAAGGATCAATGCAACAACAGGAGTCAATGATCATAAATATATATGCACCTGATATAGGAGCACCCAGATACATAAGCTAAGTTCTTAATGACTTATAAAGAGAGTTGGACTCCCGCACAATAATAGCGGGAGACTTTGACACCACATTATTAATATCTGACGGATCAACAAGATGGAAAATTAACAGGGACATCTATGATTAGAACTCAGACCTGGAACAAGTAAACTCAGTGAATATTTATAGAATTATTCACCCCAGGTCCACAGAACATACATTTTTCTCAGTATCACATTACACCTATTTTGAAAGTGACCACATAATTGGAAGTAAATCACTCTTCAGCATTGGCATAGTGTTTCACAAACTTAAATAAAATATTGGTTGACTTTGTTATTTTCTTCCCTTATTCCTTCCTGTCTCCGCTGTTAAGCACAATTATCGGCACAAAAGAGGTTTTTAATACCTATTTTTAGATTGCATTCCAGCCTGGGCAATAGAGCAAGACTCCTGTTTTCTCTCCCCCTTTTTCTTTCTCTTTCTTTCCTTCTTTAAAAAAAAAAACTTAATGATTGTAACATGGATGCAAATTATTTTATAGAAAGATAAAATTATTCCTGTGTTTGGGATTCTTAATAGGATGTCTTTCCAATCTGATAAATTAACAGTCAAATTGATCAAGCAGAAGAAAGGCGTTTGATTTTTCTGAATTGCTTTCATGATGTTAAGTTGCAAGTTTTACCCACAAGTAGTCATGTGGGGATTATGGACCATGTATGGTAGAAGACATTAGGGCTGTGGGCAGCACCCGTGGCCTTGCATTGCCCTCTGCCCTCTTTCCTCCATTCCCCATCTACTGATGAGGCTGCTTCCCTGAGGTCCACATGTTTTCCTGACATCCTTTTTTTTTTCCTACTGTGTTACAAAATTCAACATGTATTGGAATGAGCTTGGGCTTCAGAACATATTAGGACTGTGTTTGATTTCTCCTTCTCCCTCATGGTAACCATGTGACTGTGGACAGACAAGTCACTTGACTCCTCTTAGCCTCAGTTTCTTTTGCCATAAAATGAAGACATTTCAGCATTACATTGAAGAGTAAATTGTATTATGTTGTATATATGACATGTCAAATATTATAGCTGGCATAATTGCTTAATAAGTGGTAGCTGTTAAAATACTGAAGCCATCATCAGTACACAGTAAATGGTGGTTCACTTTCTGGTCTCAACCAAAATTTTTACATATGTTCTATCGTTTTCCAGTAGAAGCTGATTATAGTAAGCTCATCTGTGCTGTTGGGTGTCTGTTACTTAGTGGACCACTTTTCCCATGTAATCATGTGGACCTTATTGTTGGTCTTATGGTACGTTAAACCTTGGATGATGGGGATTGTCTGACTGTCTGATATGAAAATACAGATATGGGGGTGTATCTGTTTTTAAGTACAAAAAAACCCTAAATGGTAACCAAGCACCACTATTTTATTTTCCCCTTCTATAGTTGTGTGCTGCTCATCTCCCTACTGAATCAGACGCACCAAATCATTATCAGGCAGTATGTCGTGCCCTGTTTGCAGAAACAATGGAGCTCCATACATTTCTGACCAAAATTAAGAGTGCAAAGGAGGTAAGTACTACTGCTTTGATATTTATTGGCATAGTTTGATAGGCATGTATTTGATATTTATTGGAAGATAAGCCTAAATTTTTGACATTGTCCACTCTATTGTTTTAAAAGATTGATTACCATCCTTTGGATGAGTGCTGAAAGTCATTCAGGAAAGAAGCAACTTAGGTAAAATTAAATCTACTCTATTAAAATATGAACAGTGTGAACCTTTTAAAAAACAGATTTTCATACAGATTCCTTGCAAATGGAAATAAATACTACTGAACTGGTTCAGTCCATTCCCATGTGACTTGCTTTCCACCCGCTTTCTGCCGTTCTTCTCTTCTGTTCATTCTGAAACATTAGGACATCTTCCGTAAGGGATAAGGACTCAGAAAAGAGGTGACACACACATCTTATCATTTAACTATTTTATTTATTATTTATTTAAAAGGTGAGTCACCGTGTGTTACATAGATGGTTGTGAAAATTCAGTGAGATCTTTTTTTTTTTTAATTGAGATGGAGTTTCGCTTGTTACCCAGGCTAGAATGCAATGGCGCGATCTTGGCTTACTGCCACCTACGCCTCCTGGGTTCAAGCAATTCTCCTGCCTCAGCCTCCCGAGTAGCTGGGACTATAGGTGCACGCCACCATGCCCAGCTAATTTTTGTATTTTTTTAGTAGAGACGGGGTTTCACCATGTTGACTCAGTGAGATCTTATATAAAATAACATAGCATCTAGCAGAAAGTGAGAGGTCAGTACGTGATAGGTAATGGATATCTATATTAGTCAGATTGTTCAGAGAGACAGAGCCAATGGGCTTTATAGATACGTAGGTATATGAAAAGGGGCAGGTGCAGGCTTATGCCTGTAATCCCAGCTACTTGGGAGGCTCAGATAGGAGGATCACTTGAGGCCAGGAGTTCAAGATACATGAGAAGGGATTTATTAGGGGAATTGGCTTGTGTGATGATGGAGGCTAAGAAGTCCCATGATGGGTTGTCTGCAAGCTGGACACCCTGGTACTCCATCAGCACAGCTTAGTCCAAGTCCAAAGACCAAGGGTGGGAGAAGAAAAGTATATCCCAGTACCAGGAGAGAGAGAGGCCAATTTTCTTTTCTCTGTTTTTATTCTACCCAGGGCCCCAGTCAAATGGATGGTGCCTACTCAAACTGAGGGCACTACTTAGTGCACTCAGACTCACACACCAGTATCCTCTGAAAACACACCTCACCTAAATACATACCTAAAATAAAAATCTTGGTATTCTTTTATTCAGTCAAGTCAACACCTAAAATTAACTATCACAGTATCATTTATTTTATAACTAACATATAGGGTTTATCAGAAACACTAAGCTAAAACTTATCGTGACCCACAGTTTGGGGAAAAACACGTGGTGGATATATAAGCAAAAAAGGAAAAACTAAACTATTTTCCCATTAAGAAGTACTTAGCCTTGGTAGTAAGTAGATGATGGGTGTCTCAGGCAGATCACCCTTAATAAATCACCCTTAAATAGATTCATTGTGTATATATATGCATAAGAACTCTAAGCAGCCTTCCTCTGCTCTAGCCAGGGTACTGCTTATAGTCTGTCTTTTTATGATAGGGCAATGAAAAGCTTTGCCTTTTCTTTTTAATTTTACAAAATTGGATCAAGGAGAAAAGCTCTCAACAGTGGAAAAAGGTGAATTCTATGTTATTTGAAGAATAAAAAACAGTGTGTGTGTGTGTGAGAGAGAGAGAGAGAGAGAGAGTGTGTGTGTGTGTGTGTGTGTGTGTGTGTGTGTGTGTGTAATGGACTAGCTATTTTTGAACAGAACCTGAGGAAGTGAGATCTGATTAAAAGCTTCAAAGTGAACATCCAAAGGCACGTCCTCAACTAAGTTTTCTCAGATAGTAGAAAAGATTACTTTTTAAGGCTGTCATTACCTTTCCCAGCTTGTTAAGATAGATTGTCTTCCCCAGAGCATTATTTTTAGGGTGTACATGTACAGTCTTGTGGGGTTAATAGAGAAAATTAAATGAGCTCTTAAAGTCCTTCTAATACTGGCATTCTTAGAAACTATTTGTGAGCTTAAATAGAGCAATATTCATATTTTTACTACCCTGCCCTGCAATGAGCATTTTAAAAATGTTCCTAAGCACGATGATTGGATATTCATACTTGTGTATGAAATGTTCCTTTTTCTAAAACTTGTTATGTCAGCACGTTACTCATCCGATATAAAAAAATAAATTTATTTTTGCTCTTGATTAAAATTTTGCTTTGCCAGATACTCAAACACACTTTCAAAAAGAGATTCAAACATAATTAAAGTTTATCTAAATAAAAAGCTGACAGACAGGTGGAGTAAAACTGCTGTGTCACAGTGCCTACAGGAACTGGGCAGGTTGACTGAGGTTGGGCCCTCACAACTGTTTGTAGGTCCAGCCACATCTCTCACCCTCAGACCCCAAGGCTAGGTCTTTATAGGCATTAGTTCCATCCTGTTTTCACATCTCCCTCTACTCTGTTGATCTCCATCTCAACCATTCCCAGTCTTCTCTGGAAACTACAATCCATTTTGAAAAGAGTTCCCTCAGGCTCTTCTCACAATACTTGTTCCCCTGAGGGTGGTATTTTCTCTTGCTTCCCTCCTGTGGGAAGCTGATCTCTCCTCTACATCTCCATGTCTGGATTGGGTTTGCTAATATTCTGTCTCTCCTCTGCTGCCTGCCAGTAATCAACTTTCATCATTGTTGAAACACTCTTCTTCCTTTGATGCTCCTGTCATCACTTCTGTCATCTTGAGTGATTTCCTAGATGAAGAAAGCACATAAATTGCCTATCCAACATCAAGATTTCAGGAATGAAGTCTTACAGAGTCCAAATAAGTTTATTTTTCCTCTGCAGTGTATAAGGCTTTCTTTATGTATGTATGTTAGTGATCTTTTTGTTTTGTTTTTTTTTTTTCCAGACGGAGTTTCTCTCTTGTTACCCAGGCTGGAGTGCAATGGTGCGATCTTGGCTCACCACAACCTCTGCCTCCTGGGTCCAGGCAGTTCTCCTGCCTTAGCCTCCTGAGTAGCTGGGATTACAGGCACACACCACCGTGCCCAGCTAATTTTTTGTATTTTTAGTAGAGATGGGGTTTCACCATGTTGACCAGGATGGTCTTGATCTGTTGACCTCGTGATCCACCCACCTCGGCCTCCCAAAGTGCTGGGATTACAGGCTTGAGCCACCGCGCCCAGCCTGTTAGTGATCTTAACCTTTTCTCAAAATACTTTTTTCACACTAATACTATTTGTTAATTTGATTTTTTTCTGAAGATTCAAAATACTTAATATATTTTAAGAATCACTCTTTACACCTATGAGTTAGTGTGTAGCAAGAGAAATTTTTGAAATTATACTCTCTGATTCAACAAAGTTAAAAATTGGGTTATCAACAATTTTTCAAACTACCTTATATCTGTGTCTGTGTGTATATGCATCAATGCATATAAATTGGCGTGGAATCGTAGTGTCAGAACATTTGAGCTCAGTTGCTGATAATGTGTCTGATTTGATATTCCAAAAGTACTTTAATTATATTAAATTTCTTACATGCCAAATAGGCAGTTTATTAAAATACAAAATCTGTGTGTTATACAAAACAAGTGTTATACTTGTTCTGTAAAGTTTAACACTTTACATTTACTATGCATTTACTGAACTTAGCTACTTTATAAAGCATAGTGCCTGGTTCATCATCTGTTTATTTAGAAACCAAATTTGTTTATAATCTGATCTCTTTTGTGGTGTGATGATTTTCTTCTTAAACTAAGGTTATTCTTTGAATGATAAAGATTTGGGTAGACCGCTGTTACTTTGTCTCTTAAGCAACGTGATATCCTTGAAAGTAAATACACATTACTGTGTCTCCTAAGCAATTTGATATGCTTCTAAGTTAAGTGTAGCTGGAGGGACTATCTAAGCAATCCATTGAGTGCATCAGGTTGTATGAAAGAAGAGCCACCCTGCCCTGCTCCCGGTGACACTACCATATTCCAGAGCTGTACTGCAGGGGTAGCTGGTGAGCTTGTGCTGTGCAGAGGGGGCAGTTTCAAAGGTAAAATTTTTTATTGGAGAAAATGAAATTATGTTAATGGTAGCATCCTTTAATCTATTGTGGTTCAGGTAATTTTTTTATCATTAGTCTCCAGTTTTGTTATTGTTAAATAAAAATTTTTATCATTACCTAAAACTTGAACCCCTGCTACTTTCCTATGTTATATTCATACAGCTACTTTATAAAATGTTTTCTCTCCCTTACTCCATTTAATCTTTGTAAGAATCCTGTGACTCTTTCAAATTAGTAAACTGAAGCAGTTCTCAGTGCTGCTGATAACAGCGTTTCCATCCTTATCACACCCTTCAGTCCAGCAAAGGTGTTCCACTACATAGAAGTTATTGCTATTTTCCTCTAAGAGTGTCACATGAAATATACTGTTAGATGAAAGTAAAGAGAGTTCTGAAGGAAATGGAAGTAGATACTTTGATATAGGTTTCTGAACAGTCTTGGAGAGAATATGTGAGTCAGTGAGACTAATATTTGGCTTTGGGGAGAAGAGGGTTCATGAAAGAATGTGTGGGCATGCATGTGTTGGTGTTAGGGGATGATGGTCCTGCATATGCACACAAATGGGATTGTGGGGGGTACCATGTTAAGTTCAGGTATGAAATAAGAGTGAGGCCAGGCACAGTGGCTCATGTGCCACCACACTGGCTAATTACAGCACTCTGAGAGCGCAAGGCAGGAGGATTGCTTGAAGCCGGGAGTTCAATACTAGCCTGGCCAACAAGGCAAGACCCCCTGTATAAAAAAAAAAATAAGAGGGAAATGTGAAGTGGGAAAAGGTAGATGATCATAGAAGTGTCAAATACTGAGATAAAATAGTTTTAAGACTGGAAAGTCGGTTGATTTTTCTCTGATACATTCCTAGCATGCTCTAACCGTCATTGCCTCCATGGTGAAAGTGTGCAGTATGCTTGTCAAATTCTCCAGTAATACATTGTTTCATAGTAGGAGTATAACGATATTATAGTAGAAGAAACTTGATGTATCATAGAAGTACACTAGTTTAAAATAATTTTTGGAAAGCTTTCTTTAGAGCAAATAACTTTTTTATTTATTTCATAATTTGAAATATTTATATTAACACTGATCTTTTGTAAAAGCCCTT
>CM052661.1:39786534-39912730 GCA_028533165.1 Leontopithecus rosalia | reverse complement strand
GCGGGTGGATCACGAGGTCATGAGATCGAGACCATCCTGGTCAACATGGTGAAACCCCGTCTCTACTAAAGATACAAAAAATTAGCTGGGCATGGTGGCGCGTGCCTGTAATCCCAGCTACTTGGGAGGCTGAGGCAGGAGAATTGCCTGAACCCAGGAGGCGGAGGTTGCGGTGAGCCGAGATCGCGCCATTGCACTCTAGCCTGGGCAACAAGAGCGAAACTCCGTCTCAAAAAAAAAAAAAAAGCCCTTTTATTGGTGAATCATACCATTCATTATTCATGTAACTTCTTAAAATCAAATAGCATTTGCAAGACTTCTGTTTACTCATCTTTAAAAATGGGGAGGAAGACCTGGACTCAGTGGCTTACTTCTGTAATCACAGCACTTTGAGAGGTCGAGGCCAGGAGTTTACCAGCCTGAGCAGCATAGCAAGATCCTAGAATCCTGGAATCCTAGCTGCTCGGGAGGCAGAGACAGGAAGATCTTTTGAGCCCAGGAGTTTAAGGCTACGGTGAGCTATGATTCTCGCCACTGTGCTCTAGCCTTGGCAATAGAGTGAGACCCTGTCTCTAAAAACATAAAAAAGGGGGAGGGGCAATTAGACATGTTGAGCTTCCTTCTAGTCCTAAAATTTTATGGAGAAAATACAATTTGTGTGACAAACTCTTTTGTTCTATTTATTCAACAAGCTCTCCCTTATTTTTGTTATTAGTCTTACTGTGTAGGCAAAGTTTATACAGATAAATAAGTGCATGACCAGTAAAATTTGCTATGAAATTATTGTATACTATTTTATGTCTTAAATTTGATATGGATTTTACAGGAAAGCAGTTCAGTGTTGTAGATAAATTAATCAAAATTGAGGATGCTCTAGGCCTTTTAAAAACACAGATTAATTGGTAAGCTAGTTATAACAGTCAATATTGATTCAGCATAGGCTAAAAATAAAATTATTTTCACAGTCTACTGACAGAAAATCCCTGTACAGAATAAATTCCTAATACAGTAACATTAGTTATCAATGAATGAACAGTGAAAATAATTGTGCATTGTATAGCATGTGTTCATGATATTGCAGCAAGAACTTTATAAGGCATGTAAAATAGGTTTTTAATGTCCTAATTTCTGTTTTCTAGATTATGCACTTGAAGTGATGAAAATTTTCTCTCCTCTTGCATTTTCTTGTATTTCGTACACATAAACATCACCCAGCGAGGGCAGAATATTTCAAACATTTTGATCTTTGAGAGATAAGATGTCTAATATAGTTAAGCCATCTTGGATTTCTTCAGCAGTAGGCTCTACAGGTGTGGGTTGTCATTTCTGATTATCTGATTATAATGATCTTGGGACTCTTCTCAAGTGTGACTGTATCTGCAGTGCTTAGTTTCTTGACATCTTAAACGCCTCTTAAAAATTTTGTCTTCATTGACCCTTTCAAGTATGATTTTTCACTCACATCCTTCATATGTCAGCTGAAATGAAAGGACATCTCCTCAGGCCATGCAGACACCTTTATATATTTAGCACACACTGCCTTTTTTGTTTTAATCGGATTCCCCTATTATCTCCTTTTTAGCTGCATCACAGTCTGTAGTTGTTTTGTTAGTCCCTTATTCATTGATGTCTGCCACTAGAATATAATCTCATTGAGGGCAGAGACCTTTTCTCTCTAATTCACTGTTATATCTCAGTATAATGGAGACTTCATAGATATTTGTTCACTGTTAAATGAATTAAATAATCTGTAGTTCAGCTATTATAGGTCTGGTTTCTTACCATCTGTTTTGCATCTTGATCCCCTGATGCTCTTCCATTATCTCCAGAATACAGAGCCTCCTTCGTGTTCTCATTGTGTCTACCTTACCTTGCCTCACACAGTGGTTTGACATCTCTTGCCTGGGCTATGACAAATCCTCTAACGTTATTTCCCTTTTTATGACTCCTTGATACTTGTAGGTGGAAAGTTTAAACCTTTTAAACCACAGCATGATGTGGGCAGCTGTTCACAATCTGGCCCAGTTCTGACCTCTCCAGGCTGTTCGTTCACCATCCACCCCCACCCCATGTGTGCTGGTTCTGCCTACACTTGCTTGATTCCTGAGTATCCAGGACCTCTGTGCCTACCTGAAATGTCCCTTTCCCCTCTTCCCTACTTAGAAAATGCCTACTTCTCCTTAAGACCTAACTCAAATGTCTACTATTCTGAAACACTTTTTCTGATCGAAGTCATTCTTTTTTCTCTATGTTCATTCAATGAGCACTCTACTCTGGAGTCTTTCTGTCACAGCAGTGACACTGTGTTGTAATTACTGTTTGTTTATGTCTCCCACTAGACTGTGAACCTCTTAAGGGCAAGGACCATGTTTATATACTGTTAGTCCTGTCATAGATTTAGGAACGTAAGACAGTATCTTGTAGTCTTTTTAGGTATGTTTCCTTTGCTACTCCTAGGGTAACACTAGGGCTTCCATCAGTGAGATTAAGGGTTTTGTTTGTTTGTTCTGAGATGGAGTTTTGTGTTTGTTGCCCAGGCTGGAGTGCAGAAGCGCAGTTGCGACTCACCGCAAACTCTGCCTCTCGAGTTTAAGGGATTCTCCTGCCTCAGCCTCCTCAGTAGCTGGGATACAGGCATGTGCCACCACTCCCCGCTAATTGTGTACTTTTAATAGAAACACACTTTCTCCATGTTGGTCAGGCTGGTCTCAAACTCCCGACCTGAGGTGATCTGCCCACCTCGGCCTCCCAAAGTGCTGGGATTACAGGTGTGAGCCATCACACCCGGCCAAGATTAAGTTTTTTTAATCCTAATAAATATTACAGTTGGAGTCTCCTAAGCCCTTAACATATTTTTATTCAAGAAGAAATAGAGGAGAATAGAATCAGCCTTCAGATGCTGATTATGGAGTTATCAGGAGCCAGGATAGGCACAGAAATGGTGCACAGCTGATGCACACCTGGGCCTCCTGTATACACAGCTATCTCTTCATATTCATCCTGCTCTCCAAAATGGGAACGTGAGGGCTGGGAGTGGAAATTGAATACTGCTCTATTTTCATTAACTTTTAAAAGATTTCTACTCTAAGATAATTTATGTACTTGGGGGAAGAAAGATCCAAAGCCTTCTGCAGAAGGGCCGGGGGAGAGGTGGCTAAGCCCAGACAACCTACATTGTGTTTGCTGAAAGGCCTATCTTTATAACCCCTACATATCTCATCCTTTGCATATGTTAGTACTTTAATCTTTGCGATGTTCTTGTGAATTTGGTAGTATTATTCTTCACTTCCCGACTTACAGTGTAGGTAGAAAAACTGAAGAACTGTTCAACAAACCTTAATAAAGTCGCTGCCTATGATGATTGAAGGACTTAAAATTAGACCTAATTTTTAACTTTGTACAAATAATAGACAATAAAAGTTGATTTTCAGATAGGAGGTCAGGATGTTAAGGAGGTGTCTATAAACATTAATGTAGGAGAAACAGTGGAGGAACTTGGGATTTTGATTAAGACTTGACAGAACATAATAACCATATGGAGACATCACAAAGCCTAGTCAATGGAGAGACGCTGGCTGTCAGAGGAACTAGGATCAGTGGGCAGAATCATTTTATTCATGCAATAAGTATTTAAAATGTCTTCCATAGGATGGGTGCTAACATGATTAATACTGCTAACATTATTCCATACTTATTCTGTGCTAAATGCTGCTTTAGGAATTTATGTGCATTAATATTCATTGAGTCCTCACAGAAGCCATGTGCTAAGTGCTACTCTTATTGCTTTCTTACGGTCGGTAAGATGGTGAATGAGACGAACATGATTTTCTGCCTTCACAGGACTCAAGAGTAGGGAGGACAGTTTAGAAGCGGGTCATCCAGCACCCTGTGAGAAGGGCCGTGGCCAGGGGGTGCAGGGTGCTGTGAAAGCAACCAAGGGGACCATGTACAGCTTCACAAACGTAAATTCGAAGCTGAGACCCAAATGCTAAGGCAAAATGGTGGATGAAATATG
The DNA here is from genome assembly GCA_028533165.1 of Leontopithecus rosalia. Taxonomy (NCBI): domain Eukaryota; kingdom Metazoa; phylum Chordata; class Mammalia; order Primates; family Cebidae; genus Leontopithecus; species Leontopithecus rosalia. Next base: position 39,908,715 of record CM052661.1, on the reverse strand, counting down.
TGTTCCAGGCATAGTAAACAGCACACATGAAGGCCAGGAGACAAGAGCAAGCAAGGTAGAAGGGCTGGGGGAGAGGTGGCTTTTCAAACACTGGGACCATTGCCTCAAAAGGTACTATGCAGGGATACTATACAAGGATCTGATGGGAAGGTGCACCAGAAGGGGCTATAGTTTTGTGACTACCCATGCTCTGAATGGCTTTCTGCAGGCATCAGATACATCTGCATGTGTGTGTGTATCTTCAGTATTCTGTCCCTAGACTGCTGTAATGCTTTCATCCCTTGTTTAGAGTGTGTTTGTGTGTGTATGTGTGTATGTGTGTGTGTGTGTGTGTGTGTGTATAATTTTTTTTTTTAGTATATACTGTTGCACTTTAGGTTCTGGGTTACACGTGAAAAACATGCAGGATGGTTACGTAGGTACATACACAGCAATGTGGTTTGCTGCCTCCATCTCCAATCACCTATATCTGGCATTTCTCCCCATGTTATCCCTCCCCAACTTCCTACCCCTCACTGTCCCTCCCCTAGTTCCCCCCAACAGACCTCAGTGTGTGATGCTCCCCTCCCTGTGTCCATGTGTTCTTATTGTTCAACACCCAATTATAAGTGAGAGCATGTGGTGTTTGATTTTCTGTTCTTGTGTCAGTTTGCTGAGAATGATGGTTTCCAAGTTCATCCATGTCCCTACAAAGGACACAAATTCATCACTTTTTATGGCTGCATGATATTCCATGGTGTATATGTGCCACATTTTCCCTGTCCAGTCTATCATCAATGGGCATTTAGGTTGGTTCAAAGTCTTTGCTATTGTAACAATGCCACAGTGGATATACATGTGCATGTGTCTTTATAACAGAATGATTTATAATCCTATGGATATATACCCAGTAATGGGATTGCTGGGTCAAATGGAATTTCTATGAGGAATCACCATGCTTTCTTCTACAACGGTTGAACTAATTTACACTCCCACCAACACTGTAAAAGTGTTCCTGTTTCTCCACATCCTCTCCAGCATCTGTTGTCTCCAGCTTTTTTAATGATCGCCATTCTAACTGGCCTGAAATGGTATCTCAATGTGGTTTTGATTTGCACTTCTCTAATGACCAGTGATGATGAGCATTTTTTCATATGTTTGTTGGCCTGATAAATGTCTTCTTTTGAAAAGTGTCTGTTCATATCCTTTACCCACTTTTGAATGGGTTTGTTTTTTTCTTGTAAATCTGCTTTAGTTCTTTGCAGATTCTGTATATAAATCCTTTGTCAGATGGGTAGATTGCAAAAAATTTTTTTATTCTGTTGGTTGCTGGTTCATTCTAATGATTGTTTCTTTTGCTGTGCAGAAGCTCTGGGCTTTAATTAGATCTCATTTGTCTGTTTTGGCTTTTGTTGCCAATGCTTTTGGTATTTTGGTCATGAAGTTCTTGCCTATACCTATGTCCTGAATGGTTTTGCCTAGGTTTTCTTCTAGGGTTTTTATGGTGTTAGGTCTTATGTTTAAGTCTTTAATCCCTCTGGAGTTAATTTTAGTGTAAGGTGTCAGGAAGGGGTCCAGTTTTTGCTTTCTGCACATGGCTAGCCAGTTTTCCCAACACTATTTATTAAACAGGGAATCCTTTCCTCATTGCTTGTTTTTGTTAGGTTTGTCAAAAAATTAGTTGGTTGTAGATGTGTGGCATTGCCTCCGACGCCTCTGTTCTGTTCCATTGGTCTATATCTCTGTTTTGGTACCAGTACCATGCTGTTTTGATACTGTAGCCCTGTAGTGTAGTTTGAAGTCAGGTAGTGTGATGCCTCCAGCTTTGTTCCTTTTGCTTAGAATTGACGTGGCTATGCGGATTCTCTGTTGGTTCCATATGAACTTTTAAGGTGTTTTTTCCCAGTTCTGTGAAAACGGTCATAGGTAGCTTGATGGGGATAGCGTCGAATCAGTCTGTACATTACCTGGAGCAGTATGGCCATTTTCACAATATTGATTCTTCTTAACTATGAGCATGGAATGTTATTCCATCTGTTTGTATTCTCTCTTATTTCCTTGAGCAGTGGTTTATAGTTCTCCTTGAAGAGGTCCTTTACGTCCCTTGTTAGTTGTATTCCTAGGTATTTTATTCTCTTTGTAGCACTTGTGAATGGCAGTTTGTTCTTGATTTGTCTCTCTTTAAGTCTGTTATTGCTGTATAGGAATGCGTGTGGTTTTATTCACATTGATTTTGTATTCTGAGACTTTGCTGAAGTTGCTTATCAGTTTCAGGAGATTTTGGGCTAAGATGATGGGGCCTTCTAAATATACAGCATGTCATCTGCAAATAGAGATAATTTGACTTCCTCCTTTCCTAATTGAATATCCTTTATTTCTTTTTCTTGCCTGATTGCTCTGGCTAGAACTTCCAATACTATATTGAATAGGAGTGGTGAGAGAGAGCATCCTTGTCTAGTGCCAGATTTCAAAGGGAATGCTGCCAGTTTTTGCCCATTCAGTATGATATTGGCTGTGGGTTTTTTGTAAATAGCTTTTATTATTTTGAGATACATTCTGTTGATACCTAGTTTATTGAGAGTTTTTAACATAAAGGGCTGTTGAATTTTGTCAAAGGCCTTCTCTGCATCAATTGAGATAAGCATGTGGTTTTTGTCTTTGGTTCTGTTTATGTGGTGGATTACGTTTATAGACTTGCGTATGTTGAACCAGTCTTGCATCTCCGGGATGAAGCCTACTTGATTGTGATGGATAAGCTTTGCCATGTGCTGTTGCAATCGGTTTGCCAATATCTTATTGAAGATTTTTGCATCTATGTTCATCATGGATATTGGCCTGAAGTTTTCTTTTTTTGTTGAGTCTCTGCTGGGTTTTGGTATCAGGATGATGTTGGTCTCATAAAATGATTTGGGAATGATTCCCTCTTTTTGGATTGTTTGGAATAGTTTCAAAAAGAATGGTACCAGCTCCTCTTTGTATGTCTGGTAGAATTTGGCTGTGAACACATCTGGACCTGGGCTTTTTTTGGTTGGTATGCTATTAATTGCTGCTTCAACTCAGCCCTTGTTATTGGTCTATTCAGGGTTTCTACTTCATCCTGGTTTAGGCTTGGGAGGATGCAAGTGTCCAGGAATTTTTCCATTTCTTCTAGGTTTACTGGTTTATGTGCATAGAGTTGTTTGTACTAATCTCTGATGGTGGTTTGTATTTCTGTGGAATCTGTGGTGATATCCCCTTTATCGCTTTTTATTGCATCTATTTGATTCTTCTCTCTTTTCTTTTTTATTAATCTGGCTAGCAGTCTGCCTGTTTTGTTAATCTTCCCATGAAACCAGCTCCTGGATTTATTGATTTTTTTTTGAAGGGTTTTTTGTGTCTCTATCTCCTTCAGTTCTGCTCTGATCTTAGTTATTTCTTGTCTTCTGCTAGCTTTTGAGTGGTTTTGATCTTGTTCCTCAAGCTCTTTCAATTTTGATGATAGGGTGTCGATTTTATATCTTTCTTTGCTTCTCATGTGGGCATTTATTGCTATGAATTTTCCTCTAGACACTGCTTTAAATGTGTCCCAGAGATTCTGGTACTTTGAGTCTTTGTTCTCATTGGTTTTGAAGAACATTTTTATTTCTGCCTTCATTTCATTGTTTATCCAGTCAAGATTCAAGAGCCAGTTGTTCAGTTTCCATGAAGTTGTGTGGTTCTGAGTTAGTTTCTTAATCCTGAGTTCTAATTTTATTGCTTTGTGGTCTGAGAGACTGTTTGTTATGATTTCTGTTCTTTTGCATTCACTGAGGAGTGATTTACTTCCAATTATGTGGTCAGTTTTAGAGGAGGTGTGATGTGGTGTTGAGAATAATGTATATTCTGTGGATTTGGGATGGAGAGTTCTGTAGATGTCTGTTAGGTTCGCTTGGTCCAGATCTGAGTTCAAGTCCTGGGTGTCCTTGTTAATTTTCTGTCTTGTTGATCTGTCTAATATTGACAGTGGAGTGTTAAAGTCTTGCACTATTATTGTGTGGGAGTCTAAGTCTCTTTGTAGGTCATTACGACCTTGTTTTATCTATCTAGGTGCTCCTATATTGGGTGCGTATATATTTAGGATGGTTATGTCTTCTTGTTGCATTGATCCTTTTACTATTATGTAATGCCCCTCTTCGTCTCTTTTGATCTTTGTTTGTTAAAAGTCTATTTTATCAGAGACTAGGATTGCAACTTCTGCTTTTTTTGTTCTCCATTTGCTTGGAAATCTTCCTCCGTCCCTTTATTTTGAGCCTATGTGTGTCCTTGCAGGTGAGATGGGTTTCCTGGATACAGCACACTGATGGATTTTGACTTTTCATACAATTTGCCAGTCTGTGTGTTTTGATTGGGGCATTTAGCCCATTTACATTTAGGGTTAATATTGTTATGTGTGAATTTGTTCCTGCCATTTTGATGCTAGCTGGTTGTTTTGCCCATTAGTTGATGCAGTTTCTTCACTGTGTTGATGCTCTTTACCATTTGGTATGTTTTTGGAGTGGCTGGTACTGGTTGTTCCTTTCTGTGTTTAGTGTTTCTTTGAGGAGCTCTTGTAAGGTGGGCCTGGTGGTGACAAAATCTCTCAGCAATTACTTGTCCGTAAAGAATTTTATTTTTCCTTCACTTATGAAGCTTAGTTTGGCTGGATATGAAATTCTGGGTTGAAAGTTCTTTTCTTTAAGGATGTTGAATATTGGCCCTTACTCTCTTCTGGCTTGTAGGGTTTCTGCTGAGAGATCAGCTGTGAGTCTGATGGACTTCCCTTTGTGAGTAACTCGACCTTTCTCTCTGGCTGCCCTTACAATTTTTTCTTTCATTTCAACCCTGGTGAATGTGATGATTATGTGCCTTGGGGTTGCTCTTCTTGTGGAATATCTTTGTGGTGTTCTCTGTATTTCCTGGACTTGAATATTGGCCTGCCTTCCTAGGTTGCGGAAGTTCTCCTGGATAATATCCTGAAGAGTATTTTCCAGCTTGGATTCATTCTCTCTGTCACATTCAGGTACACCTATTAAACATAGATTAGGTCTTTTCACATAATCCCATATTTCTTGGCGACTTTGTTCATTTCTTTTCACTCTTCTTTCTCTAATCTTGCCTTCTCATTTTATTTCATTGAGTTGATCTTCAATCTCTGATATCTTTTTTTCTGCTTGGTCGATTCTGCTATTGAAACTTGTGTATGCTTCGTCAAGTTCTTGTGTTGTGTTTTCCAGCTTCATCAGGTCATTTATATTCCTCCTTAAGCTGTTTATTCTTGTTAGCATTTTGTCAAACCTTTTTTCAACTTTCTTAGTTTCTTTGCATTGGGTTAGAACATGTTCTTTTAGCTCAGAGAAGTTTGTTATTACCCACCTTCTGAAGCCTGTTTCTGTCAATTCATTAGACTCATTCTCAATCCAGCTTTGTTCCCTTGCTGGTGAGAAGTTGTGATCCCTTGGAGGAGGAGAGGCGTTCTGGCTTTTGGTGTTTTCATCCGTTTTGTGCTGGCTTTTTCCCATCTTTGTGGATTTATCTACCTGTGGTCTTTGAGGCTGGTGACTTTCGGATGGGGTCTCTTAGTGGACATCCTTTTTGTTGATGATGACGTTATTTCTTTCTGTTTCTTAGTTTTCCTTCCGTCAGGCCCCTCTGCTGTAGGCCTGCTCGGTCCACTCCAGCCCCAGCTTGCATGGGGATCACCTGAAGCAACTACAGAATAGTAAGGGTTTCTGCCAGTTTCTTCTGGCAGAAGGATACCCGCCAGTCATCCTGAGCTCTCCTTTATGAGGTGTCTCTAGATATACAGGAGTCAGGGATCTGCTTGAGGCGACAGTCTGACCCTTAAAGGAGCTCAAGTGCTGAACTGTGAGCTCCATTGTTTCATTCAGAGCTGCTGGGCAGGTACATTTAAGTCTGCTGCAGCATAATTCATAACTGCCTTTTTTCCCAGGTGCTGTGTCCTGGGAAGGTGGTGCTTTATTTATAAGTTTCTGATGTGATGCTGCCTTTTTTAGAGATGCCCTGCCCAGCTAGGGGGTAGCCTAGTCACAGTCTGCCAGCTGAGGCATTGCTGAACTGCCGTGGGCTCTGCCTGGCTGCTGTGTGAACTTTCTTGCAGTTTTGTTTATAGAGGTATAGTTAGAACTGCCTCGGTAATGGCCGACTACCTCAGTAGTGGTGGACTGCCTCCATAGTGGTGGACTGCCTTGGTAATGTCAGACGCCCTTTCCCACACAGAGCTGGACCATCTCAGGTCGATCTGCACTTGCTGTGAAACTCAATCCAGAGAGTTTCAGATTGCTGGTCTTTGTCGCCGAGCCAGATCACCTGGCTCCCTGTTTCAGCCCCCTTTTTTCAGTTGAATGGGCAGCTCTGTCTCCCAGGTGTTCCAGGCGCCAGTTGAAACAGCACCCAGATTTGTGTGAGTTTTTGTGCTGAGACCTGCTGCGTGGGCTGAAACAACCATGCTGGAAACTGGTGGTGCTTTTCAGCCCGGGAATCTTCTGGTCTGTGGGCAGTAATAACTCGTTTGGAAATGCAGTGATCTCTCACCCTCTGCGATGTTCTCGCTGGGAACTGCACTTGAGAGCTATTCCTGTTTGGCCATCTTTCATCCATTTCCCAGGATATTTCTAATGTTTTCCTAGAGAGAAGAAAACATTTTTCCCTCTATTAGTATAAATAACTATGCTGTTTAAAAGTAGCATTTTGCCAGTGTTGTGATTTTCTAAATGTTTAAATGGTTCTCACTTACATGGAATTTTTTTTTTTTCTTGAGGCATAGTCTTGCTCTGTAGCCCAGGCTGGGGTGCAGTGGTGTGATCTTGGCTCACTTCAACCTCCATCTTTCGGGTCTCCATTCAAGCATTTCTCCTGCCTCAGCCTCTTGAGTAGCTGGTATTGCAGGCATGTGCCACCATGCCCAGCTAATTTTTGTATTTTTAGTAGAGACAGGGTTTTACCACGTTGGCCAGGCTGGTCTTGAACTCCTGTCTTCGGGATCTGCCTGCCTCGGCCTCCCAAAGTGCTGGGATTACAGGCGTGAGCCACTGTACCTGACCAGGATTTTGTTTTAAGCCTCATCAGCCAAATTCTTCTGAATGGTTAAATCTTACCCCAAATTTAATGAAATCCTAGGATGGGAGGATGATTTTTGGATGCCCAGATTAGAGCCAGTTTATCTTTTGCTGCTAATATTTGACTAGTCATTACAATTATGGGGTAAAACAATGAATTGGAAATAAGCATGGCTTATGAATTTTTCAAAGTATTATATGAGTGTGTTTTACACTATATAATCCAGTACATATAGAGAAACTTTGTTAAGTGATTTATAGATATACCTTGGAATCTACTGCAGGTTGGGTTCTAGACCACTGCAATAAAACAAATATTACAATAAAGCAAATCACACAAATGTTTTGGTTTCCCAATGCATTACAAAATTAATTGTCTTTACATATATCATAGTCTATTAAGTGTGTGATAGCATTACGTCTAAAAATACATAGTTTAATTAAAAAATACTTTATTCCTAGGAGTTTAAGACTAGAGTGGGCAACATAGTGAGATCCTGTCTCTACAAAAAATATTTTTTTTAAAAAATTAGCCTGTCATGATGGCTTATGCTTGTAGTCCCAGCTACTCAGGAGGCTGAGGTAGCAGGATTGCTTGAGCCTGGGAGGTCAAGGCTGCCATGAGCTGTGATTATGCCACTGTACTCCAGCCTGGGGGTGAGGGGGGGCGGGGGGAGAGAGAGAGAGAGAAGAAGGAAGGAAGGAAGGTAAAGTGTCTTGACCCAGTGCTGATGGCTACTCACTGATCAAGGTGGTGGCTGCTAAAGGTTAGGGTGGCTTTGGCCCTTTCTGAAGTCAGACGAGGAAGTTTGCACATCACCTGTATCTTTCACAGAAGATTTCCTTGGAGCATGCAGTGCTATTTGATAGCACATTACCCACGGTAGAACTTCTTTCAGAATTGGAGTCAATCTTCTCAAACCCTGCTTCTGCTTTATCAACTAGGTTTATGTAATTTTTGAAATCTTCTGTTGTCATGTCAACAATGTACACAGCATTGTCACCAGGAGTTGATTCCATGTTAGTACTTTCCTTGATCATCCATAAGAAATAACTTCTCATTAGGTTAAGTTTTCTCATGAGATTGTAGTAATTCAGGCACATTTTCAGGCTCCACTTCTAATTCTAGTTCTCTTGCTGTTTCCATCCCATCAGCAGTTACTTCGTCCAATGAAGTCTCGAGCCCCTCAAAGTCATCCATGAGGGTTGGAATCAGCTTCTTCCAAACTCCTGTTGATGGTGCATTTTGACCTCCTTCCATGAGTGTTCTTAATGGCATCTAGAATGATGAATCCTTTCCAGAAGATTTTTTAATGTGCTTTGCCCAGACCCATCAGAGGAATCACTGTCTATGGCAGCTATAGCCTTACAAAATGTGATTCTTAAATAAGACTTGCAAGTAAAAATTACTCCTTGATCCATGGGCTGTGCAATAGGTGTTGTATTAGCAGGCATGAAAACAACATTAATCTTGTACATTTCCATCAGAGCTTTTGGGTGACCAAATGCATTGTCAATGAGCAGCAATATTTTGAAAGGAATTTTTTGCTGTAAACAGATGTGTTGTCCTCCAGTCTTTGTTGTTCCCTTTATAAGAACACAGGCAGAGTAAACAATTCTTAAGGGGCCAAAGATTTTCAAAATAGTAAATTAGCATTGACTTCAACTTAAAGTCATCATCTGCATTGGCCCCTAACAAGAGAGTCACCCTGTTCTTTGAAGCCAAACATTGATTTCTCTCTAGCTGTGAAAGTCCTAGATGACATCTTCTTCCAATATTAAACTGTTTCATCTACATTAAAAATATATTGTTTACTGTGGCCACCTTCATCAGTGAGCCATATTTTCTGGATAACTTGCTTGAGCTTCTACATCCAGCACTTGCTGCTTCACCTTGGACTTTTATCAAATGGTGACAACCTTTTTTCTGAAACCTCATGAACCTATCTCTGCTAGCTTCAAACTTTTCTCCTGCAGCTTCTTCAGTTTCTCAGCCTTCCTAGAACTGAAGAGTTTGGGCCCTGCTCAGGATTAGGTTTTGGTTTAAGGGAATGGTATGGCTGATTTGATCTTCTATCCAGACCACTACAACTTTGTATCAGGAATTAAGGCTGTTTTGCCTTCTTATCATTCATGTTCACTGGAGTAGCACTTTTAATTTCCTTTAAGAGCTTTTCCTTTGCATTCACAGCTTGGTTTTGTGCAAGGAGCCTAGCTTTCAGCCTATCTCTGCTTTTGACATCCTTCCTCACCAAACTTAATCATGTCCAGCTTTTGATTTAAAATGAGAGACTTGTGACTCTTCTTTCACTTGAACACATAAGAGCCATTGTAGTGTTACTAATTGGCCTTGTTAAATTATCTTTGTTTCTCCGGGAATAGGGAGGACTGAGGCGAGGGAGAGAGATGGGGGAATGGCTAGTGAGCAGAACAGTCAGAACACACACATTTATCAATTAAGTTTGTCATCTTATATGGATACTATGTTTGCAATGACAATAGTAACATTAAAGATCACTGCTCACAGATCTCCATAACAGAATTAACAATAAAAAGTATAAAATATTGTGAGAATTACCAAAATGTGACAAAACGACACAAAGAATCCTCACAGATTTCCGTAACACAATTAATAATAAATAATGTGAAAATTTGCGAGAATTACCAAAATGTGACAGAAAGACACAAAGCGAGCACATGCTCTAGGAAAAATGGCATCGATAGATTTGCTGAACTGAGGGTTGCTGCAAACATTCAATTTGTAAAAACACAGTATCTGGCCAGACATGCAGTGGCTCACATCTGTAATCCTAGCACTTTGAGAGACTGAGGCACCAGATCATTTGAGGTCAGGAGTTTGGGACCAGCCTGGCCAACATGGTAAAACCCCATCTCTACTAATACTATAATATTAGCTGGGTGTGGTGGTGTGCACCTATGATCCCAACTACTTGGGAGGATGAGGCACAAGAGTGGCTTGAGCCCAGGAGGCAGAGGTTGCATTAAGCCAAGATCACGAGCCACTGCACTCCACCCTGGGAACAGAGTGAAACTATGTCTCAAACAAACAAACAAAAAAACCCAGTATCTGCTATGGACAACAAAACGAAATATAGCAAAATGAGGTATGCCTGTACGTTTATTATTTCAGTTACCCCATGCAAGAAGTCATAACTTGATGAAATTATTGAGCTCAGTTTATCTTAAATAAACTAATAAATATTTTACTTACAATTAAAAATTACATACATGTATATAAAGTATCTTCTGTTGCCTGGGGGAAAAAATGTTTTTTAAATTGACTAAGCTGTTATGAAATGGTTTTGTCTGTTTTTCAAATCTTACGGCCACATTTTATAGTCTGCAAATTGGCTAAAAAATCAAATGTAAGTATTTCCCACCCCTCCATCTCTTAACAAGCCAGTAGCCAAATCCACCTGTGTCATAGGGCAAACTGCATGTTAACTCACACTGGGACTCCTGTTTGTGACATGATTTCAGCTTATTTTCTGCTTGAATAGGCTTCCAAAGACAAAGCTCCAAGACATCTGTGTCGTTCACAGATTGAAGGGTGTTTTAATCAGCTTTCTCATATTCCTTGTCTCTCTCTCACCTCATGCCAACACCTCCAGTAATAAAATTCTGGCATTTAAGTTGTCTGGAAGTTTCTTTCTAGACCTAAAATAGGTTCATATCCATCCAAGTGGTGAACATATAACTTTTTGACAGAAAATCCACGACCAGATGTCTTTTTGTAAGTGTGCCATGTGTTCGTTTTAATGAGATCATTCATCATTTGTAATGTTCATGGTCCTTGCTGCTGTCTGTCTTTTTTCTGTTTGATTTGTTATTTTTGTTGTAAATATTGGTAACATGCCTAGCACTGTTCTCATCAGTGAGTAAATCTCTCTCCGCCCTCTGTGTCATTGCTCTTAGCACTCTCCCTCTTAAAATGTTTCATAAGAACATTTTACTGAAAGATCATGGAAGAACTCTGCCACCTTTCAGATCCTGAAGCTTTTAAAACTTAATTTATTTTTAACAACAACAACAAAAAAAACCCCACAAAATCACATGGTTTGAAAGCCAGGCGGTGCAAAAATATTACATTAAATTGCACCCTTCTACTTATGTCTCCTAGTCATGCACTCTCTACAGGCAGCAAATGTAATTAATTTCTTATCTTTGCAGAGAGATTTTGTGCATAACAAATGCATATCAGTATTTGCTTCCCTTTTTCTTTTTTTTTTTTTGAGACGGAGTTTCGCTTTTGTTACCCAGGCTGGAGTGCAAAGGCGCGATTTCGGCTCACCGCAACCTCCGCCTCTTGGGATCAGGCAATTCTCCTGCCTCAGCCTCCTGAGTAGCTGGGATTACAGGCACGCACCACCATGTCCAGCTAATTTTTTGTATTTTTAGTAGAGACGGGGTTTCACCATGTTGACCAGGATGGTCTCGATCTCTTGACCTCGTGATCCACCTGCCTCGGCCTCCCAAAGTGCTGGGATTACAGGCGTGAGCCACCGCGCCCAGCTTGCTTCCCTTTTTCCCTTTTAAACTTTCCTTTTTTATTTAATTATGTCTTGGAGATCATATCAGTGCACAATTTTCACATCTGTAGGCCTTTATAATCAATCATATAGGTATGCTGTAATTAATTTAACCAGTCCTATATTGACAGCTATTAAGTAATTTCCAGTCTTTTCCTATTATAAACAGTAGTGTCATGGATAATTTTAAACCTATTTTTCCTGAGTGTAAACATAACTGTAGGGTAAATTCCTAGAAGTAGACTTGTTGGGTCAAAGGAAATGTGCATTTATAATTTTTATAAAATATTACAATACTGTCCTTTGTAGAGATTTACTAGTTGATATTGTCCTTAGCAATGTGTGAGGATGTCTGTTCTCCTACATCTTGACAATGTGTTTTTACGGTGATAAGGGAAAATTAGTTACCTTAACACTTTTAATTTGCATTTTTCTTATTATAAATGAGATCAGATATCTTTTCATATGCTTGAGAATCATTTGTCAGTTGCCTGTTCATTTCCTTTGGCCATTTCTCTAATGAGCTCATGGTCTTATTAATTTGTATTTATTAGGAAAACAACTTTGTGATATGATTTGTAAATATTGTCTGATATTTTAATAGTTATTTTTATCATCACTGCATTTCTATAGGTGTGAATAAGTGCCTATAAGCATACAAACAGAGCAGATGTGTATTGGGAGATAATGTCAGTCAAGCTATGTAGAGCAGAGGCATTCGTTAAACACACACACACACACACACACACACACACACAGACACACAGAGAGAAAGAGTGAAAGAGAACATGTACAAAAAATACTGGAAGAATAGAGGAAGGTTGGGCGTGGTGGCTCACGCCTGTAATCCCAACACTTTGGGAGGCCAGGACAGGTGGATCAGGAGGTCAAGAAATCAAGACCATCCTGGCCAACATGGTGAAACTCCGCCTCTGCGAAAAATACAAAAATTAGCTGGGTGTGGTGGCATGCGCCTGTAGTCCCAGCTACTTGAGAGGCTGAGGCAGGAGAATTGCTTGAACCTGGGAGGTGGACGTTGCAGTGAGCCAAGGTGGTGCCATGCACTCCAGCCTGGCAACAGAGTGAGACTCCATCTCAAAAAAAAAAATGAATGATATTCCTTTCTTAGAACCTAGAAATGAATTGCTTTCATTTTTATGACTTTCTCTGTAGTTTTTCTTATTTCTGTAGTGAACCATGTAAATTCAAATTAAGTAGTAGAGAATATCAATTTATAGTTTATCTCAGCATTTTACATTTTTTTATTCAATAAAATGCTCTTTTTTCATAATTGCTATAGTTGTTTTCCGGCCACCGTCTACCCCTCAGGGAGGAGAAGCACATTATATCTTTAAGAAAGCACCATAAAGCTTGATGCAAATATAAATTATATTCTTTAGTACTTATCCATTAACTCTGTATGGGAAACTTCCGTTTATCAGAAAAACTGCTGTACTCGTTACTGGGTTTTTTGTACCCTAATTTCTGAATTATTAATTTGGGACTAGCAAATATGATAAAATATTTTTTCATACCTGGGTCTAGTAAATATGATAAAATATTTTTCCCTCTCTTTAGATAAAATGTATCTGAATTAAAAAGTCATAGCTCATAGTCTGTGTGGCTTATATTCATTTTTTAATTTATTATAGGCAATATTAGTTGTGAAATAATGTCAGTCATAAAATGTATTTAATAATCTTAGTAAGTAATTTCTTTGTGTTTCTGTTCTGCTTTTGTTTTTGTTTTGAGACAGGGTCTGGCTCTGTCGCCCATGCTGGAGTGCAGTGGTGCAATCTCAGCTCACTGCAACATCCGTCTCCCAGCCTCAAGCAGTCCTCCTACCTCAGCCACTCTAGTAGCTGGGACTGCAGGTGTGAGCCACTGCACCTGGCAGTAATTTGTTGCTTTTATTCTTTCTTTTTCTTTTCCTTTTTTTTTCTCTTTTTTGAGACAGGGACTTGCTCTTTGGCCATGACTAGAATGCCCTGATGCAGTCGTAGCTCACTGCAACCTCCCACTCCCAGCCTCAGGCAGTCCTTCTACTTCAGCCTCCCAAAGAGCTGGGATTAAAATTCTGAGCCATCATACCTGGCCTACATTAGCATACTTTAATTGAGTTATTAAAATGGTTTGTTGCCCAGTGTGGTGGCTTATGCCTATCATCCCAGCAATTTGGGAGTTCAAGTCAGGTGGACCACTGAGCCCAGGAGTTCCAGTCCAGCCTGGCCAACATGGCAGAACCCCATCTCTACTAAAAATACAGAAAATAGCCAGGCATGGTGGTACATGCCTGTAGTCCCTGCTGCAGGAGGTTGAGGTGAGAGGATTGCTTCAGCCCAGGAACTTGAAGCTGCAGTGAGCTGTGATCACACCACTGCACTCCAGCCTGGTCAACAGAGTGAGACTCGGTCTCAAAAATTAATTAAAATTTGTTCAAGGAATTTTTGAAATATATTCATTATAATACACTTAAAAATTTCTAATTGAAAACGTATACATGGCTTAGAGGAATAACGAGATAGTTTAAATGGTGATCATTAAAATGCTGTCATAAAAGTAATTTATTATATTATTTTAATATGTGAACATATATGTAAATAAGGATTTAATTAGTAAAGGGTACTTATATGTGAGCTGATGTTGGATCTACACAAATGAATTAAAATTATTGTCTGAGCATTTGACATACTTGTGATTCACAGAGTAGATTGTGGTTTTTAAGTTGCCAGGAACTGAAGATATATGTTGGCATAGAGCAGTTCTAATTGCCAGCTTTAGAATGGTAATGTCAGAAATGGGAAGCATTATTGCCATGTCAGTTCTCCCAGTTAGTAGTTTCTCACCATATCTCAAGCACAGATTATTGACATCTGTTACTACATTTCTGCAAGCAAAAAAAAAAAATTCATTCAGAAGCTAAAATATAATTGACAGAAGCTTGAATCTAAAACGAGAAAATTCTGTAATATCAAAAAACTCACTTGTTTTTGCTGCTAACTAGAAGAATTGGGCTTTCTAGCCATATATTTGATCAAGCTTGTTTGATTACAGTATTTATAGATTCTAAGCTCTTACATTGATTGCTGAGTCAGGATTTTGATTTGATGAAGAGGCTAAGGAGAGGTATCATTTTGTAAAACAAATTCACTTAGAATAAAACATTTTTGTGATGGAGTAAAAGTATTCACAATCAAATCCTCATAGATATTCATTGACTTATAATAACTAATACCTACTGAATGTTCAATATAGTCTGAATGCTATGTTTCATCTGTATTCTTCTGGTATATTTCTTCTATAAAATATATTATTATTTGTACTTTAATATATGAGAAAATGAAACAGGATTAGAGCAATTAAATTTGCCCAAAGTCACACAGCTGAAAAGTATCTGAGCTACAGTTTGTGCTGTTGTTCAGAAAAACAAAGAAATGTGAAAATCTTGAACCATTTAAATTATCTTCAGTGTTACAAAGAACAGGTAGTTTGTCTTAGTGGCAGAGAGTAAGGGATTTGATCACAGCACCAGTAAAGGTAGAGATGTGAGCAGGCCTAACAGTAATATCCTCCTGACTACATTTAGTCAGGGAAGTGTCAGAGAATAGTAAAAATTAAGGTTGGGTGGAAAAGGGACCCTGTTTTGGTGGGCACTGGAGCAAAAGAGTTTGGATTGAATATATTTTGCCACTTCTCACACTATTCTACCAGAGTACCCCTAAGACATAAAAGCATGAACTCATATTTGTAGACTATGAGGACATATTAAATCATAACTTTCAGTTGCAAATGACAGAAACCCACTCAAATAAGCATGGACAGAGTAGGGAAGAAATATATTGGCTCGCCTAATTGGGAAATCTAAGGGTACAGCTTGTTTTAGGTGTATCTAGAATCTCAAAGGCTGTCAGGGCTGGCATGCTCTTTCCCTTTCCTCCCCACCCCTGTCCAGGACAGACTCTTCCATCTGTCTGCAGCCCTATTCTCACACTCTATCAATTTAGCAACTCTGGCAGCAAATCTTTTCTGTTAACTGGGGCAAAAAAGTTTTAGAGGAAGATTTGGAGCCATACACCCATTTGGTAACCAGTCACAGTGGCAAGGAGATGGGCTGTGCTGGCTGGTCTAGGTCATGTTCTTTGAGGTACTGGGTCAGCTCTGCTTAAACCATATGGGATGTATTTCCCAACAGAAGGATCTTTATCAGAGGAAGGAGCAGGGAGGATTTCTAGACAAAATAAATGAAGGATATATAATCTAGTGCAAGTTAAAATATCTTTGAAATAGTAGATTTTACCTTTGAAATTCATATAAGTTTTGTCTGAAATGTCTGTTGTAATATTTTTTAAATGTTCCATGCTGTGGATTAAGTTCGCCTAAGATTTCCTGGGGGGATTCTGAGGGGTAAAATTTGAATTCAGGAAGTTTTATTGGGGCATGCTTTTGGGAACACTTATAAGGGGTAAGGAATGATTGAGCAGAGGGAAATGTTGAACTGTGATGCAGATGCAGCAGAGGCCTCAGCTGATCCCACAGGGAGCTCAGAAGCTGGGGTGGTTCTTCACAGATATCCCACACTGAAGCAAAGAGGCCTGAGCTGTGTACTTCGGCACAGACCAGTGACTGGATATAGGTTACTCCAGAGAGGTTGTAACTTTGACAAGCAGCTTCCTTTGGCCCAGGGCAGTTCCTGAGGAGGGTTAAGGAACGAGCCTTTAGCACACATCTCTAGCCACTAGTGGAAGAACTCGCTGTTCCTGAAACAGAGGGCAGCTTACTGCAGCTTTCATTACATTAATTCCAGGAAATTGTGTCGTGTTTATCTGTTGTTTTATTAATATTTTATTTTATTTGATGGATAGGGTTTCTCTCTGTTGCCCAGGCTGGAGTGAAGTGGTGTGGTCTTAGTTCACTGTAGCCACAACCTCCTAGACTGAAGTGATTCTCCCACCTCAGCCTCCTGAATAGCTGGGACTACAGGCAAGCATCACCAAACCCGGCTAATTTTTTGGGTTTTTTTTTTTTGGAGAGACAAAAAAACCCAAAAAATTACCTTGTTGCCCAGGTTGTCTCCAACTCCTGGCCTCAAGAAATCCTTCTGCCTCAGCTTCCCCAAGTACTGTGATCATAGGCATGAGTCACTGTACCTGGTCTGGAATTTTTTTTTAAAAAAGTATAGGTTTAGAAAGATGAGTTTATTCATCATGATTTCAGCTTTTTTTCATAATGTTATGATTTATGAGCTCCTGGGTAAACAGTATATTGCTTCTGTGGGATCAGCCTTTGTGTGACAGGGGAGAATATGGCAGAAATAATGGGTTTCCAAGTGGGCATGTGTCAGCCCTGCCCCACGCTCCATTATGTCTAAGGAAAGGAGGGTTCTTAGACGGCTGGTCCATTTATACATACTTGATTTTCTCAGGCACTAAGGTTGCAAACCAGCTCATTTGATGCTGGTTGAATATTATTGACCTGTTTAATACTGTAAGTAATTCTTTTCTTCTGTGTGGTATTAGAAATGCATTTCTTTTTCTTTTTTATTTTATTTTACCTATCTATCCACCTATTGACTGAGACACTTCAATATAATGTGAGCCTGGGTTGAAGATTTATTTTCCTAAACTGCAGAGCATGTGTTACTGTGTGGCAGATAAGATGCCTCTCCCCAACTTCCCTAGGGGATCCTGAACTTAGAGGAGAAAATGGATTTTTCTCTGAATATTACTCCCTCTGATTGCGCTTCCTCTTATTAAAGTTGACTTGATAAGGGCTATTAAATAGGTTTAACTGTTGAAGCATGCATAGTTGAAAGTATCTTAATCTAATTAGTGAAGAAATATTTACTAAGCACCTACTACTCTATGCAAGGCACTGTTCTGGAGATATGTAATCCCATCAGTAAACAAAATACAAAAATATATACTTTTTTTCTTTCCTAAAGCTTACAGTCCAGCAGGAATTGGTAGACAGTAAACATAAGAAATAAGTACATCTTGTAGACCACCAAAAGGTAGGAAGAGCTATGGAAAAAGAAGTAGATTAGAGGAATTGCTAGTGGCTGGGGATGGGGCTTGGAATTTGGTCAAGATAGACCCCATTGAGAAGATGACATTTGTACAAATGTGTAACAGATGTGAGGTGATTCAGTCTGGATATTTGAGATGTAAAGCATACTAGGAAAAAGGTGGCAGCCAGCGTAAATACCATAAGGCTGCAGTAGGAAGAAATAGTAGGAGATGAGGCAAGGTGTGGTGACTCAAACCTATAATCCCAGTACTTTGCTGAGGCAGGAGGATCGCAAGCCCAGGAGTTCGACACCAGCCCAGGCAATGTAGTGAGACCCTATCTGTACAAAATACAAAAAATTGGCTAAGCGTAGGGGTGCTCACCTGTAGTCCCAGCTACTTGGGGGACTAAGCTAGTAGGATTACTGAAGCCCCAGGAAGTCGAGGCTGTAGTGAGCTGTAATTGCATCACTGCATTCCAGCCTGAACAACAGAGCAAGACCCTGCCAGAAGGAAGGAAGGAAGGGAGGGAAGGAGGAAGGGAGGTGGTAGGGGTTGCGGGGGAGGGAGGTGGTGGGGGCGTGTGAGAGCGAGCGCTCGAGAACACAAGGTGGGAGGTAGGAAGAGAAAAGAAAGAAATTTAAAAAATAAATATTTCAAATTAAGTATTTATTATTCTCATATAAAACAAGCTAGATTTCATACAGTGCATTTAAACAATCTTTTGATCAGCGTGGGGATTAGGGAATTTTTTTTTTTTTGAGACGGAGTTTCGCTCTTGTTACCCAGGCTGGAGTGCAATGGCGCGATCTCGGCTCACCGCAACCTCTGCCTCCTGGGTTCAGGCAATTCTCCTGCCTCAGCCTCCTGAGTAGCTGGGATTACAGGCACGTGCCACCATGTCCAGCTAATTTTTTGTATTTTTTTTTTTTTAGTAGAGACGGGGTTTCACCATGTTGACCAGGATGGTCTCCATCTCTTGACCTCGTGATCCACCCGCCTTGGCCTCCCAAAGTGCTGGGATTACAGGCTTGAGCCACTGCGCCCGGCCAAAAATTTTTTTTAAACTCAGTTTAAGTGCAGGCAGACAAATAGCTTGGCAAAAAGTAAATATATTAGGGTTGAGTTACTGTGATTAGAAATGGTGAAATTCAGAATTAATATGTGATTATAATTTAGCAATCAAGATTTTCTTAAAGTTGCAAGTGTTGAATTGATGCAGTTTGAGGCATTTTTATCAATTAAAATTTACTCATTAAATGAATTGATAAATATACTGAGTATCAGCAAGTGCTAGTGCTTGTGTGGCCTCTGATGATGGGGTTCTGCCTCATGAAGTCTAGAGGGAAAGCACTAATACATGTAAAATTACAATGTTAATAAGAGCTATAAAGGTATAATGATGCTATAAAAATTTTAAATAGGAGGATTTCGACTTATTCAGGGAGAAAGGGAAGGCTTCTCTGAAGAATTGGTGATTCTGTTAAGTCTGATATTTGAAGGAAGAATGAAAATAGACAATGAAAGAGACCTGCTGTGGGATGAGGAGAGGAGTGTATCCAGGATGATATCACTTCAGATGCCTGGGCAAAATACGATGGTGTTTAGAGTAAGGGATTTGTAGTAGAGATGAAAAGAAGAGCACTTAAGTAATTAAAAAAAAGGGGGGGTTGGTGGGGTGGGAAGTAATATCCATGCGATTTAATGATGAATATTTAAGATTAAATAGGGATGGTGGTTAGGGAGAAGGAATTGTCAATATAGCTTAGAAACTGAATTGATATTGTTGCTGAAAGTTCAACTACAGTAACAGTATTAAGGAAATAAGGAAAGGAAGTACGTTTCCTTTCACAAGGCCTGAGAAGAAATTATGAGCAATATCAGTAAAATGGATCCTCAGGGTTCTATTTTAATTGGCCCTAGAGTTTACAGAGCAATAGATTCTGTACTATCTCTTTCAGTGACATTTGGGTATATGTCTTATCTGAAGGTATGTGTTAGGAATTTTAATTTGAGAAGGTAACTTAATGAAATTTTTATGCCTGTTTTATTTTAACCATAGAATCTTAAGAAGATTCAAGAAATGGAAAAGAGTGATGAATCTAGCACAGACCTGGAAGAGCTGAAAAATGCTGACTGGGTAAGAGCTAGTATGTGCTTTCTGATCTGTGTACTGAGAAATAGTATAATTTATTTTTTTGAGACAGGGTCTTGTTCTATTGCCCAGGCTGGAGTGCAATGGCAAGATTTTGGCTCACTGCAACCCCCTGCCTCCCAGGTTCAAGCAATTCTCCTGCCTCAGCCTCCCAAGTAGCTGAAACTACAGGCCTGCACCACCACACTTGGCTAATTTTTATATTTGGGGAAGAGATGGGGTTTTACCATGTTGACCAGGCTGGTCTCAAACTCCTGACTTCATGTGATCCTCCCACTTTGGCCTCCCAAAGTACTAGGATTACAAACATGAGCCACCGTGCCAAGCCTGTATAATGTCTTTTTAAATGCTAGTTACTGGCCAGGCATGGTGGCTCACTCCTGTAATCCCAGCACTTGGGGAGGCCAAGGCAGGAAGATTGCTGGAGCTTAGGAAATCAAGACCAGCCTGATAGTGAGACCCTATCACTACTAAAAATAATAATAAAAAAAGTAGCCGGGCTGGTGGCATTTGCCTGTGGTCCCGGCTACTTGGGAAGCTGGGTTAGAAGGATCACTTAAGCCTGGGGATCACTTGAGCCCAGGAGGTTGAGGCTCCAGTGAACTATGATCATACCCCACTGCACTCCAGCTGGTCAACAGAGTGAGACCCTGTCTCAAAAAAATAAAAAATAAAATACTCTTTATTAAGGACTGTAGTATGAATTGATAAATAAATTTGAATGATTAGTCTTACATTTGAGGAAATACCTATTTCCCATTTTAAAAAGCTTTCTGGTTTTGTTAAAACCACCCCCAATGTCTCTGAGAATTTTAGTGTTGTAAAATAGTAATATTTCTAATTATGTTAATACCTTAACACAGCAGTCCCCAACTTCTTTGGTATTGGAGACTGGTTTTGTAGAAGACAGTTTCAAAGATTGTGGGTGGAGGGGTGGTTTCAAGATGAAACTGTTCCACCTCAGATCATCAGGTATTAGATTCTCATAAGAAGTGTACAACCTAGATCCCCCACATGGGCAGTTCACACCAGGGTTTGTGCTCTTTTGAGAGTCTAATGCCACTGCTGATCTGGCAGGAGACAGAGCTCAGGCATGATGCTTTCTCATCCACCACTCACTTGCTGTGTGGCCTGGTTTCTGACAGGCCACAGACCGGTACCAGTCAGTGGACTAGGGGTTGCAAACCCCTGCCTTAACATGTTATTGTGTATTAATCAAAGCTTAAGCTATGTTTTCAGGATTAAGTGTGAAACCAGCAGCATTGTACATTTATTTATCCAATAAACAGTTATCTAGGTTAGGACCCTGGAAATGCAGAATAAGCAATATGGGGTCTCTCTCCTGATAAAAGTCAATCCAAAACAGAAGACAGATTTGCAAAACAGATAATGTGGTTTATTCATGTGACACACTTCAAGCATCTATGATTTTTCAGGCATAGTTCTAAATCCTAGTGACTCCAAAAATCCTGGCCCTCATATAAAATTTAGAGTGGTAGGCATTAAAGCCTTGGGTACACAACAGTGAATGTCGTGAAGTGTTAGTTGTGGAAGTCCAAGGCCAGGTGTGGTGGCTCTCGCCTGTAATCCCAGCACTTTGGGAGGCCAAGGTGGGCGGATCACCTGAGGTCAGGAGTTCAAGACGAGCCTGAACAACATGGCGAGCCGTCTCTACTGAAAAATACAAAAATTAGCTGGGCATGGTGGTACACACCTGTAATCCTAGCTACTCGGGAGGCTGAGGCAAGAGAATAGCTTGAACCCGGGACGCAGAGGTTGAGGTGAGCTGAGATTACACCACTACATCCAGCCTGGGCAACAGAGGGAGACTCTGTCTCCAACAAAAAAGAAGATTGTTGAAGTCCAGGTATTGAGGGAAGGCATATTTTAGGATTCTGACTTTCTAGGTTAAGAATGCTAGATAAATAATGCCATTATGATATGAATGGGTTGCTTTTGACTGTATTAAGTTGTTTTTTGTTTTTGAGACAGAGTCTCGCTCTATTGTCCAGACTGGAGTGCAGTGGTGTGATCTTGGCTCACTGCAACCTCCACCTCCCTTGGATTCAAGCGATTCTCCTGCCTCAGCCTCCTTAGTAGCTGGGACTACAAGCATGTGCCACCATGCCTGGCTAATTTTTTGTATTTTTAGTAGAGACGGGGTTTCACTGTGTTAGCCAGGATGGTCTTGATCTCTTGACTTTGTGATCCTCCTGCCTCAGCCTCCCAAAGTGCTGGGATTACAGGCGTAAGCCACCTCGCCCAGCCCATATTAGGTTTTAATTGTTTGCACATTCTTTTCTGTTTTATTGAGATATAGGCATACAATAGCTATACATATTTTAAATGCATAATTTGATACATTTTGACATGTATTTTGTGTGTGTGTGTGTGTGTATATATATTCACACATGAAACCATCACCACAATCAAAATAATGAGCCTATTTATCACACCCAAAGTTTCCTCATACCTTTTTACAATCCTGCCTCCTGTCTCCTGCCTCCCCAGTTTCCAGCCAACTAATTATCAGCTTGCTATCACTATAGATTAGTTGGCACGTTCTAGAATTTTATATAAATGTAATCATATGATATGTACTGTTTTTTGTTTGGCTTCTTTTACTCTTCCTAATTTTTTTGAGATTTCATTCCTGGTGGTGTCTGTATCCATAGTGTATTTATTTTTATTGCTGAGAAATATTCCATTGTGTGGGTATATCATAGTTTATCTACTCATTTGTTGCTGGTCATTTGTGTTGTTTCTTGTTTGCAGTATTCTTAATTTATTGATATCTTCAAGATATTTGGGACATTCAAGACAAAACAAAAAATACTTGCCTACAGTGTCTTAAAAGCTGGTATTTGTCATTTTAGAATAAATTTGATTATCAATTTTCCTTTATGTAGAATACTTCGATAGTGTTGCTCTAGGTAGATTTTGTCTTGGCCAATAAATTTTACATTGGTTTTCCCACTCATTGAAACAAGATAAATTAACTTATAGTGTTCATAAGTTAGCAAACAGCTGGTATAAACTTAAATTAAAAATTTAATTTCTTACTGTAAGATACCTTCATTTGAAAACTAGTATCATCCCTGCCAAGAGAAGCACTAACTCCAGAGGGAATTATATTTGCGTAGCTCACCAGCTTCCTCCCCAAAGGACAACTAAATGAATTACCTAGAAAGATTAGAATGAAAAGAGCAAAGAGTTGAGAGAGAATTAGAATGTCTTTAGTAACAGAATCTAGTTTCAGAATCTCCCTAGTGGGATAAGAGATAAATGATAATCTCCAGGAATGCATATGGTAACAGTTGTCTGTTATTTTATATAATAAGTGTGACTTTCTTTAATTTCTGAAAAGTAATATGTAAGATTTTTTAACCAAACAATCATACACAAAAATCTGACTATATAACAAAGTGTGGGCTGGGTGAGGTGGCTCATGCCAGTAATACTAGCACTTTGGGACACCAAGGCGGGTGATCACCTGAGGTCAGGTGTTCAAAAAATTAGCCAGGTGAGCTGCCTGTAATCCACCTATTCAGGAGACTGAGGCAGGAGAATCGCTTGAACCCGGGAGGCGGAAATTGCAGTGAGCTAGGATGGCACCACTGCACTCCAGCCTCGGGCAACAAGAGCAAGACTCCGTCTCAAAAAAAAAAAAAAAAGAACAAAGTATGTTTGAATCCTTTTTTAAATTATAGCAAAAGCTTTTAATATGGGTAATTGTCCCCTAATTTAAAGCCTGAGGGTAGACTTTTAACCGATGAGATGATATTTCCGCTGCATCTTAAAGGGATGAATAAGAGAAGTGTAGAAATTAGGACAAAAGCATTCTTCTCAAGAGAGAAATATGGATATTTTAGGGATATTATTTTAGAACATCTTCAATGGCAGAATCTAAGAATCTTTTTAAATACGAATATTTTAGGAAGCATCTAATGGTACACTTTAAGTACCTCAAATCCTTTTTGGAACAAGAGGATAGGAAATAAAAAAATACTTTTTAGAGGCCGAGGCGGGTGGATCACGAGGTCAAGAGATGGAGACCATCCTGGTTAACATGGTGAAACCCCATCTCTACTAAAAATACAAAAAATTAGCTGGGCATGCTAGTGCATGCCTGTAATCCCAGCTACTCGGGAAGCTGAGGCAGGAGAATTGCCTGAGACCCAGGAGGCGGAGGGTGCAGTGAGCCGAGATCACGCCATTGCACTCCAGCCTGGGTAACAAGAGAGAAACTTCCGTCTCAAAAAAAAAAAAATACTTTTTATATTTTTTGGTAGCTGCTTATTGTCCAAACCCAACATTTTTTTTAAATTATGAATTGTTATTGAGGAGGCTTTTGAGAAATTTAGTCAGTGATTTTATATAGAAGGTTCTTACGAAATATATCGCTTGGCCTGGTGAGGTGGCTCACGCCTGTAATCTCAGCACTTTGGGAGGCCGAGGTGGGTAGATCACCTGAGGTCAGAAGTTCAAGACCAGCCTGGCCAACATGGTAAAACCCTGTCTCTATTAAAAATACAAAAATTGGCTGAGTGTGTTGAAAGGTGCCTATAACCCCCGTTTCTCGGGAGGCTGAGGCAGAAGAATCACTTAAATCCGGGTGTTGGAGGTTTCGGTAAGCCAAGATCATGCCACTGCACCCCAGCCTGGGTAACAAAATGAGACTCTGTCTCAAAAAGAAAAAAAAAAAAGAAGAAATACATCCCTTGATTTTGCAGTAAATCTATTTAAGTAACTATTGTGTTACTTGTTAATTTTAACCAGCTACGAGATTTTAGCTAAATATGGAGTTCACTCAAGTAGAGACTTTGACATCTTATAGGCAGGAAAACAAAAGAGTTAAAGTATAATAAGATAAATTTTAATAGGCTTTTTGTTATTTTATGTATTTTTTTTTTTTTGAGACAGAGTCTCACTCTGTCACCCAGGCTGGAGTACAGTGGTGCAATCATAGCTCACTGTAGCCTCAAACTCCTGGCCTCAAGTGATTCTCGTACCTTGGCCTCCCAAAGTGCCAAGATTATAAGCATGAGCTACTGTGTCTGGCCTTTTTTTTTCATATAAATGAAAGTACTTTCATGTAAATGTCATTTCATTCTCAGAACTCTTAAAGGTAGACCAGGAAACCTAATATTTGAAGATAAGTATAATTGAGTAATGTGTGCAATGATAGTAACAACTTTAAAAGTATCTTTTTTTTTAAGCATTTTCTTTTGTTTCTTTGTTTTTCTTTCTCATTTTCTTTTTCTTTTTCTTTTTCTTTTTTTTTTTGGAGACAGAATCTTGCTCTGTTGCCCAGGCTTGAGGGCAGTGGCATGATCTGGGCTCACTGTAACCTCCGCCTCCTGGGTTCAAGCAATTCTCCTGCCTCAGCCTCCTGAGTAGCTGCAATTACAGGCGCATGCCATCACGACCAGCTAATTTTTATATTTTTAGTAGAGACGGGGTTTTACCATATTGGTCAGGCTGGTCTTGAACTCCTGACCTCAGGTGATCCACCACCACAGCCTCCCAAATTGTTGGGATTACAGGCATAAGCTACCGCGTCTGGCTTTTTTTTTTTTTTTTTTTTGAGACAAAGTCTCACTCTGTTGCCCAGGCTGGAGTTCAGTGGCACAATCTGGGCTCACTGTAACCTCCGCTTCCCAGGTTCAGGCAGTTCTTCTGCCTCAGCCTCCTGAGTAGCTGGGATTACAGGTGTGTGCCACTATACCCAGCTAATATTTGTATTTTTAGTAGAGACGAGGTTTCACCATGTTGGCAGGCTGGTCTCAAACCCCTGACCTTGTGATCCGCCCTCCTCAGCCTCCCAATGATCTTAACAAGTAATAAAGTCCCTCTTCTTTTATTGATGAGGAAACTATGGCTCAGACAGGTGTAGCAACTTGCTCCATATCAAATTGCTGGCAGGTGGTTCTATCTCAGTCAGCTGTGGCCACAGTAATACCGTGTCACTAACCACTACAAAAATCACAGCCACATCAAGCAAAAGCACTTACTTACTAGCTCATGGGTCTCCAGATCCCCTGTGGTAGCTCCACTCTTCAGGTATCTTATCTTTCTTTATCCTGGGACCATAGGCTAACCCAGGCTTAACATTCTCATGACCATAATAGAAACACAAGGGACAAGCCAATTGTACATATCCTTTTGTCTTATCACACTCACCACTGTTCCTATGGCCAAGCAAATCATATAGCCAAACCAAAAGTCAGGGTGTGGGAAATATAATCCCCTTTAGTGAGCAGAGACACATAACAGCATAGACACAGGGAAGTGTGAAGAACCTGAGCCCTTAATGCAGCCTACCACAGTGGTGATGCTTAGGTTTAAACCCATGTGCCTCAGCAGGTAGAGCCTATAGATTGACTACTTGCTTTCCGCCCATCTTTTAGTACCTAAAATCTAATTTTTAATATAGTTTTTGGTTGTTTACTCATTGTTTTGTAATTTAAGCTCTTCTCTTATTCTGTATGACTAGCTCTTTAGAAGAAACTAGTACATTTATTCATTGATGTCTCTCTGTCCTTGATTCTTTCAGGCACGATTCTGGGTACAGGTGATGAGGGATTTGAGGAATGGGGTAAAACTTAAGAAGGTCCAAGAGCGGCAGTACAACCCTTTGCCCATTGAATATCAGCTCACCCCTTATGAAATGCTAATGGATGACATTCGCTGCAAAAGATATACTTTGCGAAAAGTGATGGTAAGTAACAAAACTGTTAGGCCAGGAGTGGTAGCTCACTCCTCTAATCCCAGCACTTTGGGAGGTCAAGGCGGGTGGATTACCTGAGGTCAGGAGTTCCAGAACAGCCTGGCCAACATGGTGAAACCCCATCTCTAACAAAAAATATGAACGTTAGTTGGGCGTGGTGGTGCATGCCTGTAGTTTCATCTACTTGGGAGGCTGAGGCAAGAGAATCGCTTGAACCCAGGAGGTGGAGGTTGCAGTGACCCAAGATCAAGCCACTGCACTCCAGCCTGGGCAACAGAGTGAGACCCTGCCTCAAACAAGAAAAACAAAAACTATGAATGGACTCAAATGGTTATTCATCTATAATTGCATTTACTGAAAATAGTTTTAATATTAAATTTTAAAAATCATTTCTTTTTATGCAAGTAATACTTGATCATTGTAGAAAATTTGGAAAGTACATTAAGCTTAAAGAAGGAAAGTTATGAACATATAATTCCATAACCCAGAGAGAAATTTTGTTAACATGATGATTGATAACCTTTAGCCTTGTTTCTCTGCACTTTATTTGGACAAAATGAGTTAATATAGAATGCTTTATTTTATTACCAGTTGTTTTGCTTAACATATTGTGATTATTTTTTTCATGTCATTATATATTCAACATTATCATTTCTAAATGGCTACATCTTTTCTAGCTTATGGCTATTCCAGAGTTTATTAAACTAATCATCTTGTGTCCCATTATAAGCAGCATATTTTGTGTATCCTTGCATGTAAATCTTTTAAAATAGCCACCATGAAATCCTTACATTCCTAGAAGTGGAATATCTAGTTCATTAGCTAATTCTTACAGCTCTGTCTTTAAACTATATCCTGATTCTGACCACTTCTCTCCATTTCCACTTGAGATATCTTTTTTTTTTTAAGACAGGGTCTTGCTCTGTCACCCAGGCTAAAGTGCAGTGGCACAATTACAGTTTCACTGTAGCCTCAACTTCCCAGGTTCCAGTGATCCTCCCACCTCAGCCTCCCTACTAGTTAAGACCATAGGCGTGCACCACCATGCCTGGCTAGTGTTTTTTGTATTTTTTTTGTAGAAACAGAGTTTCACCATGTTGCCCAGGCTTCTCTCAAATCCCTGACTGAGCTTAAGTGATCCACCTGCCTCTGCCTCCCAAAGTACTGGGATTATAGCTGTGAGCACTTGGCCAAGATATCTTCTATTCCAAGCCACCATTATCTCTCATCAGACTATGACAGTAACCTCTAAGTGGCCTTCCTGCTTTTACCCTTGCTCCCTTTCAATCTGTTTTTCCCCAAAACAGCCAAGTAGGCTTCTTAAGTAAAAGATATGATCATGTCATTGCTGTACTCAGAATCTTCCACTGGCTGTTCATCACACTCAGAAGAAACTCGATGTCCTTACCGTGGCTGGCACAGCCCACACAGCTGGATCCAGGTTACCTCTCAGACCTCATCTCCTGCTATGCTTCCCTGCTGGGTTCTCCTCGTTAACCACCCTCATCAGTGCCAGTGTCTCAGCAGTGCATGGTGTGCTCCTGCAACAGACCCTTTGCCTTGGATATTCCTTCTCTCAGGAATTGTCCTTTCCCACATAGCCATATAATATGTCTCTTTACTTTTCAGGCCTGTGCTCAAGTTTCCCCTCATTAGAAAAGTCTTTTCTCTCTGCTCTCATGTTTCACTAGCTGACATTGCCATGTATTTCCAGATTTATTTTCTATCTCCCTTACAAAGACAAGAACTTAGTTATTCTCACTGTTTATCCCCTTTAACGAGAACATGTGCCTAACATGCAACCAAATACTGAATACAGTGCTCAATAAATAGTTACGGGATGGATTAATGAATTCCATCCACATTTTTGAGAAAGTTTAATCAAAGTCATTTTATATTGGAAGGTTCTTATGAAACATGTAACACTTGTTTGTTTTTTGTTTTTGAGACAGTCTTACTGTTTTTACCCAGGCTGGAGTGCAGTGACGCAATCTCAGCTCACTACAACCTCCGCCTCCCAGATTCAAGTGATTCTTATGCCTCAGCCTCTCAAGTAGCTGGATTACAGGCACGTACCACCACATTTGGCTAATTTTTGTATTTTTTGTAGAGACAGGGCTTCGCCATGTTGCTCAGCTGGTCTTGAACTCCTTATCTCAGGTGATCTGCCCACCTCAGCCTCCCAAAGTGCTGGGATTATGGGCATTAACCACTGTGCCCAGCCATATCACTTGGTTTTGTAGTAAATTGGTTTAAGTGGCTATTTGAGCTGCTTGTTAATTTTAATAAGCTGTAACATTTCAACTAATGTTGTATAATATTAGTTATTACACATAACATAGTATATACAACATTATTATAGCATAAATTTATTATATTTATAATAAATATAATTATTTTGTATGTATTTATATAATATATAATATATTAATTATAAATACATTTATATATGTTATATATAATATTAAACTATAATGTTAACTAATTTCACTTTTCATCAAATCTGATTTACTTTACAGATGAGGAAACTGAAATTTAGACATGCTCAGTAGTAACATCCCAATTTCAGACAGCTGGTTACAAGGCAGAGCTGAGGGTCAGCCTCATTCTGTCTGGCCCCAGCAAAGCCTATGCTGTGTGCTACGTACATATAGCCCAGTCACCCTCAGAAATACTGCAATGATGATTATTTACAACAGAATAGTTTTGCCCATTGCTTCACACCTTTGCACAAACTGGGTATCCTTTGGGGCTGACCAATTTGACTGAAAGAAAAATTGTTTCATTTTTAAAATCTACATTTATTTCATGCATTTAAACATTTAAAAACCTTTGCTAGCTGTTTGTATTTCTTAATTTCATTTTAATTGAATAAATATGTGTTAAGCACTTTTCATATAATAGACCTTACTCTGACTCTGGAAGAACATAGTACAGTCTCTGTTCTCTCAAGTATTCCAGTATTTTGAGAGCCACTGATAACCGGTAGGGGAGGAGCTAAGTAGGGGATGAAAAAACACACAAACACACACAAAACGTTGTATTCAAAGACCAAGAAACAATGGGATCTGACACATGAGAACAACAAAAACAACTTGTCATCATTAGAAGATAGAACAAAATGCAGGAGACTGGAGAGGTGAGACGAAAAGATAGCTCAGGACAGAAGCTGTGCAGCCTCAGTGCTGAAGGATGAGTAGGAGAATCTGGTAACACAAAGACGAGCAAGGCATAGCCAGAGAGAAGGCTGGAAAGTCAGGGGAAGTGGAGGTGCAGCTGCAAAGAGCAGGCAGTGTTTCAGAGAGGTCAAATGAGCACTGTGAAATGGTTAACAGATTTAGCAACATGGAAATTATTCTTTTAAATAAAAGAGAGAAACCTCAGATTTTAGGGTGGTAGGTAAGGCAGTGGTGATAGTGAGTAAACAGTATGAGTTTCTTTAAAGAAGCATTTAAAAGAAGATGAAAGATTGCATCTGGAGGAACACACAGGGTATTTCCTTGGATGTGTGTGCTGTGGCTTGTGTACCCAGCCCCCTATTAATAATTTCCAGTTTTCATTGTTTTAATCTGTATTATGATGAACATTCAAATGCAAACATCTTATCCAGTTATCACCATGGTTTAAATTTTTATTGGTAAGATGAATAGATCAAATAAAATGCACATTTTCTTTTTTAATAATGTACATTTTAAATTTTAGTACTTAATATTTTACAGAATTTCTCTCCAGAAGGGTTGTACCAATTTAAATTTTTACTAGTTTTGCAGGACCATTCCTATTGCCAATACTGGGTTATCTTTCTCAAATGTATATCTATTAGAACTTTGTCCTCTCTAATTGGGTGAGCACTTAATGTTAATCTCAGGTGATTTTCCTACTTATCCAGAAGGAATTATTCAAAAATTCATATCAGTGTTAAAATAAGTCCTAATAGATCATTAACATTTCTGTTTGTTTTATCATTAATCTATTTTACCTGTCATCTTTGACATTGCTAAATCTTTTTTTTGTTTTTTGTTTTTCTTAGTTTTTAGCAGAGAGTTTTACACTGCAGGAATCTTTCTCTTTTTATCAGAGAAAATAATTGTGCTAAATAGTAGTCATACTAAGAATTAAGATAGATTCCTTTTGAAGTTGCTGATTTAACAGTTCTTGGAATCTGTATGTTATAAGCACCCTAAGTGAGGCTTAGAGAAGTAACGGTGAGTGATAGACAGAATGACAAAGAACTGTGCATCCAAAATGGAAAATGTTTACAAACAGAGATAATTATATTTTTCCTGTGGTAAATAAAAGACATTTATTGATTGATTGAGACAGGGTCTTGCTCTGTTGCCTGGGCTGGAGTACAGTGACACAATCATGGCTCACCACAGCCTTGACCACCCCAGCTCAAGCAATTCACCCACCTTGGCTTCCTGAGTAGCTGAGACTACAAGTGCACACCAACATACATGGTAATTTCTTTTAATTTTTTTGTAGAGATAGGGTCTTGCTATGTTGCCCAGGCTGGTCTTGAACTCCTAGGCTTAAGCAGTCCTCTTGCCTCAGCCTTCCAAAGTGGTAGGATTATAGGCATGTGCCACCACACCTAGCCTAAAAGGCTTTTAAAATAACTCTGATTTTTTTTCTTGCAGTTTTCTTTTTTATTATATGTATTTTTAGTTAAGATAAAATTCACATAACATAAAATTACCCATTTTAAAGTGTACAGTTCAGTACTATTTAGTATATTGCCAAGGTTATACAATATACTAAATCATGTTGAGGTAATTTACCCCTTCTTTTGTTTTGAGGTGGAGTTTTGCTCTCGTTGCCTAGACTGGAGTGCAGTGGTGTGATCTTGGCTTAGTACAACCTCTGCCTCCTAGGTTCAAGCGATTCTCCTGCCTCAGCCTCCCAAGCAGCTTGGGATTACAGGCATGTGCCACCAGGCCCAGCTAATTTTGTATTTTTAGTAGAGACGGGGTTTCTTCTCCATGTTGGTCAGGCTGGTCTTGAACTCCTGACCTCAGGTGATGCCCTCCTCTTCGACCTTCCAAAGTGCTAGGATTACAGGTGTGAGCCACCGCACCTGGTGAGCTCACAGGCTGTACAGCTATATCATAATTTGTTTATTCATGACCCTAATTGGACATTTGGGTTTTTTGTGATTGAGTTCTTTCCTCTTCACTAACATGAGTAGTGCTGCAGTGAATAGTAATGTACAAGGTTTTGTTTGAAAACCTGTTTTCAGTTATTTGGGGTATATACTTGGGAGTGGAGGGGCTGGATAATATAGTAATTCTATGTTTGGCTTATTGAGAAACTGCCAAACTGTGTTCCACAGCAATTAAACAAATTAATATTCCCATCAGCAGTGTATGAAGGCCCCAGTTTCTCCTATCCTTGCCAACACTTGCTGTTGTCCATTTTGTTTTTAATTATAGCTACCCTAGCAGTATAATATATCTCATGGTGGTTTTGATTTGCATTTCCCTGATGGCTCACAATGTCATACATGTTTCATGTGCTTGTGGACCATTTGTATATATTTGAAGAAATGTCTGTTCAGATTTTGTATTTTTTAAAATTTTAATTTAGAGTTGGGGATGCATGTGCCTGTTTGTTACATTGCATGCTGGTGGAGATTGGGTTTCTAGTATACCCATCACCTAAATAGTGAACATTGTACCTGATAGGTAGTTTTTCAACCCTGACCCCCTACTCTCAACCTCCCCACTTTTGGAGTGCTCCAGTGTTCCCTGTTTCTGTCTTTGTGTCCATGTGTACCCATTATTAGCTTTCACTTATAAGTAAGAACATGTGGTATTTGGTTTTCTGTTTCTGAGTTAGTTCACTTAGGATAATGGCCTTCAGCTCCATCCATGTTGCTGCAAAGGACATGATTTCATCCTTTTTTTTAATGGCTGTGTTGTCCTCATTTTTTAATTGGGTTATTTGTATTTTTGCTGTTAAGTTGTAACAGTTCTTTATATATTCTGGATAGTGGACCACTGGCAGATACATAATTTGCAAGCATTTTCTCCCATTCTGCAGACTGTCTTTTCACTCCCTTGTTATTTTCCTTTGATTCACAAAAGGTTTTAATTTTGCTGAAATACTGTTTATGTATTTTTGCCTTCTGTTGCTTGTGATTTGGTGTCATATCTAAGAATTCATTACCAAATCCAGTTCATGACGATCTTCCCTTATGTTCTTACCTGAGACGTTTATAAATAGTTTTAACTCTTCTATTTAGGTCTTTGATCTCTTTTTTTTAGTTAATTTATATATATATGGTGTGATGTAGGGTCAAACATTATTCTCTGTCAGAATCCCAATGGCATTTTTTTTTTTTGGCAGACATAGACAAATTGACTCTAAAATTCTTATGGAATTTCAAGAAATCCCAAATAATCAAAACAATCTTGAAAAAGAAAAAGTTGGTGGACTCACACATCCTCATTTTACAACTTACAACAAAGCTATAGTAGTTAAAACAGTGTAGGATAGAAAAATAGAATCCAGAGTACAAAAACAAACCCATACACCTATGTTTAATCAATTTATGACAAGGGTGCCAAGACCATTAAATAGAGAAATAATAGGTCTCCTCATCAAATGATATTAGAACAACTTGTTATCAACATGCAAAGAAGGATGTTTCGCCCTTATCTCATGCCTTTTGAGATAAATTTCATTAGGGGCCCAATATCGATCACTAAACTATAAGTTTGTTTTGTAGATTATTAGTTGTGGTCTTATGTCATTAATGGTTCTGCTTTACTTAAGATAAAAAGGCCAGGCACAGTGACTCATGCCTATAATCCAACACTTTGGGAGAGGCCAAGGCAGGAAGATTGCTTGAACCCAGGAGTTTGAGAGCATCCTGGACAACTTAGTGAGACCCCATCTCCATAAAAATAAATAAAAGGGCAGAGTGCAGTCACTCACACCTATAATCCCAACACTTTGGGAGGCCAAGTGCTGGGATTGTTTGAGCCTGAATGTTTAAGGCCTGCCTAGGCAACGTAGACCCTCATCTCTACAAAAATTTAAAACTAGCTGGGGTAGTCCCAGCTACTCAGGAGGCTGAGGTGGAGGTATCACTTGAGCCGGGAAAGTCTAGACTGCAGTGAGCTATGGTCATGCCACTGCTCTCTAACCTGGGCAATAGAACAAGAGCGTGTCTAAAAAAAGAAAATTATTTCAAAAACAAGACTGAGTACAGGGTAGATGTTTTAAATATTTCAAAGGGGATCATTTTATGTATTAGAAATATTTTGTTGGGGTGGGCATGGTGGCTCATGCCTGAAATCCCAGCACTTTGGGATCACCTGAGGTCAGGAGTTCAAGATCAGCCTGGCCAACATGGTGAAACCCCCGTCTCTGCTAAAAATACAAAAAAGTTTTTTGTTTGTTTATCACATTGTTGCTCAAAAATAATACCAAGTTTCTATAACTGATGTTATTACTTAAGCATCTACTATTTGTGTTTATCCAGGAATCATTTCTCATTTCACTTCAGAGAGCTTGTTTACTTACAGAAAAATAATTTCACTGACCCAGCAGCAGAATGGTTTTCACAGAGCCACTTCTTATTACGGCTTTAGCATCACAAACCTGAACATCTGAAGTGCTCCAACAAACTTTTTGAGTGCCACTGTGATACTCAAAAGACATTCTCATTGAGCATTTCAGATTTTTAGATAAGTATAGTGTAAATATTTAAAAATCTGAAACATTCTGGTCCCAAGCATTCCACCCGTAATGACTTAGGTCCATACTGGCCTGCTGCCTCCCTCAGGAGCATTGTCCCACATCGGTAGTTGGGACCTAGGATACAGCTTCTGACTACTGAGTAGACTACAGTTAATGTGCTTGTTTTGGGAATGGAACATAGAGCCTTGGCTTCGGTTAATCCATTCTCATTCCTGCTCTTAGAATACAAAGAAAGCATGTGAAAATTAGCCATAAAGATACATATTATTCTATTCAGGAGTGGACTAATGAGTAATAGAAAAGTCTGACTGAATTGTTTTATACAATAAGGTTTTTTTAATCTACATAATATGAAATCCAAAAGGAGTGGGTGGTACCACGGTAGGCCACTGGTTCTGCTTCTTGATCACCCTCCGTAAACCAGCAGTCATTTGTCTGTCTTGGCTCAAGAAGCGGCAGTTATTTCCAAAGTTTGTTTCGGGCCATCCTGCCCTCATTCAGGGCGGGGGGAGAGGGAGGAGAGTGGATGTTGAGTGGGCCCCAGCAGGTTTGCCACACACTCTGAACTCAATATGGTGGCCATGACTGGGGAAAGGGCTGGGCCTGGGAGTGGCCATTGAGGTCCTATTTTGTTCAAACAAGACTGGGAAACAAATAAGGCAAACTGGTCATGACTGTAGCTTCTAAGTAGTCAGGTGGGAATTTAAGTTGTTACTTCTTATGGTTTTCTGGATTTTAAAAAAATATTTCAGAAAAAAAAAATTTTTAACATATTACTTTAAAAAGAGAGGACCTTAGAGTAGAATCAGAGACAGACTGGTCCTCCACAATAGCTCTTCTACTTTAAAGTTCTGTGGATGTAGGAAGATACCTCTGCTCTGCATTTGAGTTTTATTTACAAAATGTGAATTGTGGCTCCATTTTTTTTTTCCTATTAACCAGGTGTTTTGTTTTGTTTTGTTTTGTTTTGAGATGGAGTCTCACACTCTCTTGCCCGGCCTGGAGTGCAGTGGTGCCGTCTCAGCTCACTGCAACCTCCACCTCCTAGGTTCCAGCAATTCTCCTGCCTCAGCTTCCCAAGTAGCTGGGATTATAGGCACCTGCCACCACACCTGGCTAATTTTTGTATTTTTAGTAGAGACGGTTTCACCATGCTGGCCAGGCTGGTCTCGAACTCCCAACCTCAGGTGATCTGCTCACCTGGGCCTCCCAAAGTGCTGGGATTCCAGGTGTGAGCCACTGCGCCCAGCCTATATAGGTTTTTTAAAAGGAGGAAAATAAGAGGTGAAAAGTTTTTTTAAGTTATAAAATACTTAATAAGCTTAAGTATTATTTATTCCATTTACATTCATAATTTTAGAAACTTTTTGTTGAAATTTCCCAGAGTAATAGAATTAAGTAAGCTTGGATTTTCTTTAGTTTCATGTTTTTTTTCTGTGAATCACTCAGCCATTTACTCCTCACTTTATTGATTTGAAATATATCTTTGGTAATTACACTTCACTAATTTTATGGCATATTTGAGATGACAGCTATACCCAGGAAATTCATGATAATCTTACATAGTCACGTGAATCTTCTACTTTTTGTCTCCTTTTAGGTGAATGGTGATATTCCCCCTCGGTTAAAAAAGAGTGCTCATGAAATCATCCTCGACTTCATCAGATCCAGACCTCCTTTAAATCCAGTATGTAATTTGACATAGTCCTCTAGATTGGCAGTATCATAATGAATTATTGTACTCTAGGGTGTCATCTCTAGAACTCAGTTTTTCTAGGTGGTTTTTCCTCTGAGCTTTTTACTCTGTAAAGATGAAGCCCAGCTGTAAATTATATTCTTTTTATTTTTGAGACAGAGTCTCACTGTGTCACCCAATAGGGAGTGACCCCTGGGACTCAAGTGATCTTCCCACCTCAGCCACCCAAGTAGCTGGGACCACAGATGTGTACCACCATGCCCAAGCTAACTTTTTAAATTTTTGTAGAGACAGGGTTTTGCCATGTTGCCCATACTGTTCTCTAACTCCTGGCCTCAAGCAATCCTCCCACCTCAGCCTCCTGAAGTGTTGGGATTACAGACATGAGCCACCACAGCTGGACTTGTAAATTATATTCTTAAGTCACTGAAAAATCTTAAAATTATTTAATACAAGGCTGTCGTAGGATGTTTTTACTCAAAGCAACCTGGGTCATGGTGCAAAATCTGGCCGATATCAGCTAAACATATCACCAGATAGTCCCAGAGTGGATTGCCCTTCCGGTTTACTAAGGATGCAGCTACCCCTCCATGATTAAATTGTCATACTGACATATTTTATAATAAATCCACCCGGTTGAACATACACTTCTATGTTAATTATCATGTTCCTCTGTTAACAGAGTTCTTTGCAACAACCATAGACTCAGAATATTCTAATCTGTTTGAACATTAGTTTGTGTTTCTTCTGTTCGTTGTTTCTTCTTTTTTACCTGGCTCAATAGCCAGTGCTCACAAAAGTCTCTCAAATCAACGTACATAAAGTAACTAGAAAGCATTTCTCAGTTTATATACATCTAAAGCATAATTAATGATCACATTTATGAATCTTTTTTAAAGAAGGCTAGAGGGCCACCTGGGGAATGATTTTACGACAGGAGGTCATGGTAGAATAGAAGGAACATGGACCATGTGAACCTGGACTTGCATGCTGGCTCCATAATTTAGCAGCCATATGTCTATAAGGGTGTTAATTAGCCTCCCAGAGCTTTTATTTCCTCAATTATAGAATGAAGATAATAATAATCTAAGAAGATTATGGTGAGTTACTAAAAAAGTTACTAAAATGGTGAAGTGGGGTGTTCACACCTGTAATCCCAGCACTTTGGGAGGCCAAGATGGGAGGATTGCTTGAGCCCAGGAATTCAAAACCAGCCTGGGCAACATAGAGACCCTGTCTCTACAAATAAATGAAAGGAAAAAAGAAAATTAGCAGGGTGCAGTGGCACACAGCTGTTGTCCGAGCTACTCAGGAGGCTGAGGTGGAAGGATCACTTGAGCCTAGCAGGTCAAGACCACAGTAAGCCATGATCACGCCACTGCACTCCAGCCTGAATGACAGAGCAAAACCCTGTCTCAAAAACAAAAAAAAAACTACACGCCAAAAACAGCAATAGTGATAGTAATATTGCAGTAGTAATATTGCAATTGATTGCCTATCACAGTAGGATATAGGGAACATAATTATAACTGCTTAAAGTTAGTAGAGCAAGCCAGGCACAGTGGCATGCGCCTGGAATCCCAAACACTTGGGAGGCTCTGGCAGACGGACCCCTTGAACTTAGAAGTTCAGAGGTGTAGGCCAGGTGTAGTGGCTCATCCTGTAATCCCAGCACTTTGGGAGGCCGAGGAGGGTGGATCACTTGAGGTCTGGAATTTGAGACCAGCTTGACCAATATGGTGAAACCTCGTCTCTACTAAAAATACAAAAATTATCCAGATGTGGTGGCATGTGCCTGCAATCCCAGCTACTCAGGAGGCTGAGGCATGAGAATCGTTTGAACCCAGGAGGCAGTAGTTGCAGTGAGCTGAAATTGCACCACTCTACTCCAGCCTGGGCAACAGAGCAAGACCCCTTCTATAAGCAATAAAAGAAAATTTGAGCTTGTATAACCAAATCACTCTGACATCCAATAATCTCCCTATTGCTTTAGGAATCTTAATATTTAATGACTTGGAAAATACTCTTTTATTAAGCAGTGTTCAGTCAATGAAATATAATTTATAATACTATACTATATGAGTGGACTTCAGTAAAAATTACTTAATTACTCAAGTCTCTAGCCATTTTGCTTATTTTCAAGGCCTCAGCCAGAAAACTGAAACCAACCCCACCACGGCCACGGAGCCTCCATGAAAGAATATTAGAAGAAATTAAAGCCGAAAGAAAGCTGCGGCCTGTCTCACCAGAGGAGATTAGACGTAGCAGATTAGGTGAGTTCACTCCATCCTGTACTCAGTCTAGAGTCATCCCCTGGGAAAGGATCTTTATATGCCTAGCTCCATGAAGTAAAGATGGTCCATGGAGTACTCATTAGTTGTTCATTTCTCTGTATCTCACTTGTTCTCACTCTCACTTTCTCACATACATACCCCCTTACACTTAATTGAAATTTGTAGGATGGGAAATCCTTCCCCCATCTAATATTGAACTATATGAGAACATCATGCCATACTTGAAAGAGCTCTGCCAGTCTCTAGGCTGATGTTTTAGGGAAGTCTTTACCTCGCTGAGCATCATTTTCTTCATTGGCAGAAGGGGGATTAAAGTTCCTCTTAACCTACATTGTAACTTTTATGTAAGAATTAAATAGTATTATGATAAAAATACTTTATAAATTGTATATACAAAGATAATATATTATATTTTAGAAATATAGCTAATATGTAGTTTTACCTTATGTTTCTTTATTATGGGTTTAAAAATATGGTATTATGTCATGAAAGCATGTTATTACCTGATATCACTTATTTTTAAACTTCCTTTATAGTTATTCTTTTGTGTGTGTGTGTGTATACTCTAAGTACATATTGATTTTGATATATAGAAAGGCCATATTATCAGATGTTTGTCAACATTTTTGTTTATATTACTGTCTTTCAGTTTGTAATACTAAAAATGCCCAAAGAATCCAGAGGAAATTAGGAAAAGAGTCTATAGTGATGCCTTAACGGGAAAAGATCTGGTTCTGTGACCCACACTCTGCTGGTTTTCTCCTCCGGTCTCTTTTTCTGTGTCTTTCAGACTCTTGGACTTCCAAGTTTCTATCCTAGGTTCTGTTCTCCCTGAGCAACCATACCTTCTTCAGTGGCTTTTGTTACTGGCTACCTTTTGGCTCATAGTCTACAGGACACATCTCTAAAAATTCAGACCTATACATCTAGATGTCTGCTAGATAGAGCTTTCTCCTATCCTTCAACCAAGATAAACCCAACATGCCCATAAGTGAACTTACCCTGTCTCTCCCCAAACCATCTAATTTTGTTTTCCCAATGTAGAAACCTTAACATAATCTTTGACTCTTACCTAATGGCCAACCCCTGTTGATTTTACTTCTTCTGGATCTTTTTAATCTTCCACTTTTCTCAGCCTAGCAGCCACTATCCCAGCCAAGGCTGTCATCTGTCACAGCAGCCCTGACTGTCTTGCTTCCAGTCTCGAACTCTTCCACTACTCCATATTGATTTTCCTTTTTTAATCCTAGTTCTTCTGTTGTGTTACCTTCGTGATGACAGGGCTCATGTCTGTCTTGTTCGTTGTTGTGTCCCTAGTACAGCTCTGGGTTGTACAGAGTACTCTTGTGTGTTGAGAAAATTAAATGTACTTTCTGGTGACAAAGCTTCAGAGTAGATCACTTGAGCCCTGATGATTGAGGCTATAGTGAGCTGTAATTGCACCACTGCACTCTAGCCTGGGTGACAGAGGAAGATTCCATGGAAAGAGAGAGAGAGAGAGAGAGAGGGAGAGGGATCAGTTGACTGTATATGTGTGGGTTCATTTCTGGACTCTTTGTTCTATTCAACTGTTGTTTGCTTATACCAAGATGTTTTGATTATTGTAACTTTGTATAATATAAGATCAGAAAGTGTATAAGATCAGAAAATGTGATGTCTCCAGCTTCGTTACCCTTTCTCAGGATTGATTGGTTATTGTCTTTTGTGGTTCCACAGGAATTTTAGGATTATCTTTTCTATTTCTGTAAAAAATACCATTAGGATTTTCATGGGGATTCTGTTGAATCTGTATATAGCTTTGGGTAGTATTCACATGTTAACAGTAAGTCTTTTAATTCATGAACATTATTCTTCCATTTATTTCTGTCTTTTAGTTTTTATATATAAATCTTTTACCTCCTTAATTAAATTTACTCCTAGATATTTTATTCTTTTTGGTGCTGTTGTCAATGGGATTTTTTTTTTCAAATAGTTTGTTGTTAGTGTATAGAAAATATTTTTATGGAGTTTTCTATTATAAGATCATGTCATCTGCAGATGGGGACACTTTTATTACTTTCTTTCCGATTTGATGCCTTTTATTTCTTCTTTTGCCTAATTGCTCTAGCTAGAACTCCCAGTACTATGTTGAATATAGAAGTGATCATCCTTGCCTTGTTCCTGATAGAGGAAAAGCTTTCAGTTTTTCTCTGTTGAGTATGATGTTAACTGTCAGCTTTCCATATGTGGCCTTTATTATGTTGAGGTAATTTTCTTCCTTTCCTAGTTTGTTGAGTGTTTTTATTATGAAAAGGTGTTGAATTTGTTACATGCTTTCTCTGCATTTGAGTTGATCATGTGATTTTTATTCTTCATTCTGTTACTTTGGTGTATCAGGTTAATTGACTTTCATATGTTAAGCTGTCTTTGCATCCCAGGGATAAATCCCACTTGGTCATGATGTATGATCCTTTTGTTGTGCTGTTGGATTCAGTTTGCTAGTATTTTTTGTGAATTTTGAATCTGTATTCATTAAGGATTTTACCCTGTAGTTTTGGGGTTTTTGGCCTCATAAAACAAAATTAGAAGTGTTCTCTCATCTTCATTGTTTTGAAAGAGCTTGAGAGGGATTGGCATTAATTCTTCTTTCAATGTTTGGTAGAATTCACCAGTGAATCCTTCTGGTCCTGGGTGTTTCTTTGTTAGTGAGCTTTTTTATTAGTGATTCAATATCTCATAGCAAGCCTTTGTCACATACATATTCTTCAGTTTCACTTTTTTCTTTTCTTTTTTTTTTTAGAAGAACGATTTATTAGAGTAAGAGAGACGGAGAGAGAACAACTCCCATGCTCTTGTGGGAGGGGAACCCAGAGTGGGAAATCGCTCTTTTTTTTTTTTTTTGAGACTGAGTCTCACTCTGTAGCCTAGGCTGGAGTGAGGTAGTGTGATCTTGGCTCACTAGAACCTCCACCTCCCGGGTCCCAGTTCAAGCAATTCTCCTGCCTCAGCCTCCTGGGTAGCTGGGATTACAGGCACATGCCACCATGCCTAGCTAATTTTTAGTAGAGACGGGGTTTCACCATGTTGGCCAGGCTGGTCTCGAACTCCTGACCTTGTGTTTCGCCCGCCTCAGCCTCCCAAAGTGCTGGGATTACAGACATGAGCTATCACACCCAGCCCAGTTTCACTTTCTAGAATTACATTTAGTTGCTAACTAATGGAAGCTCTACTTTAAAATAATTAAATATCATTTTTATGTTAAGTATGTCTTTAATCTTGACACTTGGTACTTCACAATAACCAGAATTGAGTTTTATAGAAAGTGATTGTTCTGTAAGAGTCTTACTTCCAGAATTCTGAGTTCAAAGTGCTATTAAACCCTAATTGGAAAGTGAGGGATTTTGGTGATTTTTTTCTACAGAACTGTGTTAGTTCTTACTATACAGTTTTGATTTGGGAAGTTCAGTTACGATAATGTTGGCAGAATTAACTTGAAGATTTCCCCTAAATATTTTTTATCACTTTTCCCCTACGTATAATTGTAAGTAGGAGCTCGCTGCAGCAATGGCAAAAATGTCTGAATGTTTAAAGAAGAAATGTTACCCATAATTACAGCAGTCAGAGGCATCCACTGTGTATCTACTTGTGCATTACAAAATGAGGACCAAAACTGTGTATATACAGTATTATTTTCTCTGCATCTAATGTTGTATGTGGCATGACCATCTTCCTGTGTCATTAAATGTGACACCAAATACGATTTACAAGGATGTGATCTCCTAACAGATGGCTAAATTGGGTTTTATTTACCTATTTTCCTGATACACAAGTTTTTTCCATTTTTTCCTAGTAAGTCTGAAATTTGGTGTATCAGTCTTTGTTCATGTCTCTGATTATTTTCTTTCTTCTAAATATCTTAATTGATGTGATCCTCAATTTTTATCCTCTTTTTGCTGTAGAGATTGGAAAACACATAAATGTCATCTCCCAAAAAATAATTGCATCCCCTTCTTACACAGTAGTCAGCCTTACTTCAAAAGATATATTCATGTGCTAGAGAAGAAAAGAGCAGAATAAAAAGATATTAGAGAAGATGGAAGAGTGCTGTGAGAATATATAATATTTTATTTGCTATACATAATTATGAAAATCTATAGTAGGTAATATAGTTTAGAAGAACAGTCTTTTGAATGGTGAGTGGAAGATTTTTTTTTTTTAATTAAAAAAAATTTTTTTCCAAGATAAACTTAGGGAGGATTATTCTTATCAAGACAAAATCCCTAACCAATTTTCTATGAGATAATTAAAACACAGTAAAATGCCTGTTTAAAACATACATCCTAGCTTATACATTAGGATGAAAATACTTAAAATATTATTTCCCAGTCCTCTAACACTAAGTTTGATTGTTAAATAATAGCGGCTTTATTTGTCACATCTAACATGCATATCACCTTTATTGACATGTGTATCTAAAAACATCTAATATGATTCTGACATCTTGCTAAGGTGTGTTTGGGATGTAATTCAGTGCTTTTCCTTCATGTCATTTAGAAAAATATATTATATTGAGCTTTTTGGTTGTAAATAAAAATTGTTTCTTTTAAACTAGCTCCTAAAATATACAGAGAGATATAGTTACTTTCCATTAAAATGGAATGTCAGAAGTCTAGAGGCTGTCTCCCTGGAAAACAGCAGATAGAGAGATATTGTGCCTGATGTGCCTGTGCTTCCAAAGCCACTATTGGTCTGCAGTGTGTTCCTCTTCAATCATAAAGGCCCTCCCTCCATACTGGGCATAATCCCCACGAGGACCTCAGGCTTCCAGAAATCAAAAGTCAGGAAGGCAAGGTTGTCTTTGGTGACAAAGTTTCACCAAGGGGCCAACTTTGTGAAATGGGGTGACAAAAAAATTACAAGGAGAAATAATTAACATCTCAAATTATCCTGTCCTCTTTATATGAGGAGGATTTAGAAGAATGGAAGAAAGGATATGACAAAAGATATTCAGTGAGGCATTGCTTTGGAATCAGCAGTTTTGGAGAATCTGGGAAGTGCTGGTGGATTTAGTTTTTGGAGTGGAAAACGAAGACTATGTTTTGTTGGAGAGGAAAGGAAGAATGGCCAGTGAATATCTAAAGTCCTGTGCTTCAGTGCCTGATGTGGCGGTTTCTGAACAATCCTAGAAAGGCTGAACCTGGGTCACAGGAAAGATGTTCTCTGTTTGATGCATTATTCTCAAGGTACTGGTAAGAGCTTTGGACTGCAGTGAAAATAGATAATTCTCACGGTCATGAATACCTAAAATCATCACATTTCTGCAGTAACCTTTTTAACAGCTTTTTTGAGCTTTATGGCATATACATACCATAAAATTCACTGATTTAAAGTATACAATTAAGTGGTTGTTACTATATGCAATAAATTTTAAAAGCAAGGTGCTTCAACAGAAAATAAATAATAATTTTATTTTTAAGAAAGGATAATTACAGTGGTCTTCTTTTATCTGAGAAGGAGATACATTCTAAGACCCTGAATGGATGCTTGAAACCATGGATAGTACCAAACTCCATATATACTATGTTTTTTCCTTTACATGCATACCTATGAAAAAGTTTATAAATTAGGCTCAGTAAGAGATTCATAACAACTAATAATAAAATAGATTATAACAATATTCAGGAAACATGCAATTTAAAACTTATGAATTGGCTGGGCATGGTGGCTCATGCCTGTAATCCCAACACTTTGGGAGGCCAAGGCATGTAGATCAAAAGTTAGCCCAGC
Source organism: Leontopithecus rosalia (assembly GCA_028533165.1). NCBI lineage: Eukaryota > Metazoa > Chordata > Mammalia > Primates > Cebidae > Leontopithecus > Leontopithecus rosalia. Next base: position 39,864,760 of record CM052661.1, on the reverse strand, counting down.
ATATGGCAGGAGCCTATAATCCCAGCTACTCAGGAGGCTAAGGCACAAGAATTGCTTGAACCCAGGAGGCAGAGGTTGCAGTGAGCTGAGATTACCCCACTGCCCTCCAGCCTTGGCAACAGAGCGAGACTCCATCTCAAAATAAATAAACAAATCTTATGAATTGTTTATTTCTGGGATTTTTCATTGAATGTTTTTCAATGAAACCATGGAAAGTGAAACTATGATAAGGAAGGACTAGTATATTTAATTTTTACTGTGTGTCAAGTACTATTCTAAGCACTTTTTTTACATGAAGTTATTTAATCTTTATAACAATCCCATAAGATAGGATTATTCTCATTTTACATATGAAGTAACTAAAGAAGAGAAGTTAAGTAACTTGCTTGGGTCACACTGCCAGTAAGTGGCAGAGCTGAGGTTCAAACTTCGGCAGTCTGGCCTGTCCTTCAACTACTAGGTTATACGACCTACAATAAGTAGTTTATTGACAGATAGTGGTGATGCTGCTGAACTAGCTGAACTGAAAATTTTTTATAAACTGTTTCGCCTTTATTCCGAGAACCAGATTTTCATCCTGACATAAATTATTGAAGGATAAATTTACTCTGAAATTTAAATTGTATGTTCCCTAAAATTATGTTTTAAAACATGGCTTAAAAAAATCTATTTTATATTTATTTAAGTCAAAAATCCTAATCTGTGATTCTTAAAATGTTTGTATCTTTATCGTGCTTTCATTTTTAACTTGTTTTTTAAAAAGTTACTTTTTCCTTTTACTGTTTCTCCATCGTAAGTCTTAGTGATATAATTGAAACTAAGACTCTTGCATGGTTTTAATGTATTTCAGACTTTCATTCACTAGCTTCCACTTTAGAGTCTGACATGTGCCACTAAGGGTCTTCATTAATTCGTCCCCCTTTTTTGTTTTCCCTGTATATTCCTAAAAGCTGAATTATTTCCTTTTTATTGTTTGTTTTCTTTTTTTCAGCAATGCGGCCACTTAGTATGTCTTACAGTTTTGACTTGTCAGGTAAAAAAAACAAAAACACTTTCACACCTGACGTGGGTTTTGTGGTTTTTGTGAAATACATTTCATTCATCTGCTTGTTCAAACATGTTAAAAAAGAAAATGGAAAGGCTTCCTCTAAGCTCTGGTCAGTAAAATAAAACCATTCTGCTTATTCGAAAACAATATACATTAAAAAGATACAAGACTACAATAACCTGTTTTCTTCCAAGGAATTATGGAAGAATCATCAAACCATACTCATGGTTCTAGAAGATGGCGCCCATTTTATGGCAGCTGTCACTCCCCAGGCTCTTCTAGTGCAATGAGGTTAAAGCCCACAGCAGAACCTTTGCCCTAAGAGAATAGAAAAAGCTTTATAGAAACAAAATTCTGACAAACCTACTTCCTGTTCTCTAAAGCATTCAATTATTTAAGTAACTAAACTTAAAACGGTTATCTACTTCAAATGACTACTGCACCTCAGTTGATGGGCAAGAGCTGTCTTTTTTATCTTTGTGTTCAGTGGATAGAGCTTAGTCATGAATGACTTTGAATGTTGATTAAGGTTATAAAAATACAAGAGCATTGTAATAGCTTTGGTTGTAATATATAATTATGTGCTTCAGGTTTGTAGTACAAATTTAGACCCTTCTGTTAAACAGACAGCAATTAATACTGAAATGACTAAATTTGATCTATAAAATTAATCCTCCCCCCTTTTCTTTCTTTTTTCTTTGTTTTGAGACAGTCTCGCTCTGTCAACCAGGCTGGAGAGCAGTGGCGCCATCTCAGCTCACTGCAACCTCTGCCTCCCAGGTTCAAGTGATTCTCCTGCCTCAGCCTCCCAAATAGCTGGGACTACAGGCATGTGCCACCATGCCCCACTAATTTTGTATTTTTTAGTAGAGATGGGGTTTCACCAAGTTGGCCAGGATGGTCTCAATCTCTTGACCTTGTGATCCGACCACCTCGGCCTCCCAAAGTGCTGGGATTATAGGCATGAGCCACTTCACCTGGCCAAATTAACCTTCTTTTTAAATCAAAACTTTAAATATATATGAGTGAATTTTCTTTATTTATTTTAGAACGTAAAGACGGTTTCACCATGTTGCCCAAGCTGATCTTGAACTCTTGGGCTTAAGCAATCCACCAATCTGGGCCACCCAAAGTGCTAGGAATACACGCCACTTCACCCAGCCAGGTGAATTTTCAAAGCCAGCTTAATCCCAGTAAAATATTTTGTAATTTAGAGTTTTTAATTTTAGAAGCTACTGTTTTAAATATAAAATGAGATGAGATGTTGGCACAAGTATTTTCTTTTAAATGCCATGGAGTGCCTCTTAAGATGCAAAGAATTGTTGGCATACCTTACATACAAATTCATATTTAAAGAGTTCTGGTATACTCTGTATATGAATGTTTACTGAATATCTTCAGCTACAAAGCTAGTTTCCAGCTGTTTTTAAATCTTCCGCTTATTTGTGTAGGTCTCAGACATGACTATAATATTTTACAATCATTTACTTACTATTTTGACTGACCATTGAAGAGCTTTTTCTATTTTCTTTATTCATTTGGCAGTTTTAATTTTTTCAGCCATTTGCAAAGTGACCTTGTAAAAAATTTGGTCGGGAAAATAAATTCAGAAGCATATGTCACTACTAAAGTTGGCAGTTTACATTACAAATACTCTTTTACATTACATTACAAATACTCTTTTACATTACAAATCTCTTTTGCATATCTACAAAAGATGCCCTCATCAGTTGGACTATAATACGGAAGGGAGTGGTTGGCTTCCTAAACACATTGACCATTGGCTAATCTAAATTAGGCATACATTGCTGATCTTGACAGTATGCATGCTCACACACCTCATATATAGGTGTGTTGTGTGGTGTTCTTGCAGTCTACACAATGGGAATAAAGCTCTCGTTACTTAAATTCCTTGATGTAAAAAGGTAGCAGAGAATTTTTTTTTTTGAGACGGAGTTTTGTTTTGTTACCCAGGCTGGAGTGCAACCAGGCTGGAGTGCAATGGCGCGATCTCGGCTCACCGCAACCTCTGCCTCCTGGGTTCAGGCAATTCTCCTGCCTCAGCCTCCCGATGCTGGGATTACAGGCACGCGCCACCATGCCCAGCTAATTTTTTGTATTTTTAGTAGAGACGGGGTTTCACCATGTTGACCAGGATGGTCTTGATTCTTGACCTCGTGATCCACCCGCCTCGGCCTCCCGAAGTGCTGGGATTGCAGGCGTGAGCCACCGCGCCCGGCCCGGTAGCAGAGAATTTTTATCTGGTTTCACTGCTTATTGTTTGCTATAATTTATTTCATGTCTCCATGTACTTCATGACTTCCTAATGCTTCATTCTTGATTTTTTGTGCTGCTTTTATGTTTTTCATTGTTGCATTTTAACTATTAATTAAAATTTCCCAAATTATAAATAAAAAGATTGATTCATTCTCCTAACTTAAATGCAAAAATTGGAGTGCATTTTTTGAGTTGGAAAATGAACAAAGTAGTGAAACATTGTAAACATATAGTGTAGATGATAAGTCTGAACTTAAGTGTAGAATATGACATAATGATGTATATTCTGCTGCTTAAGTATATTTTAGAAATATAATTCTTAGTGAAAATCTTTATTCAGCATCATTTATGGTAAGTATAACTTATTTTTCCTATACAGATACTAAGTATATAATGTATATTCCAGTCACATTTCCTTCCACTAAATAAGGCAGCAGACACCTATATTTAATATCATGGGTATGCATTTTAGGTTCTAAGCCTGAGTTATGTGACTTCTAAAGCTTTATCTAAATATTTCACCTCTTAAAATATTTTGCTTACATATAAATATCACCAGTTATTTTAAGAAATGCCATCTTATGTACAAGAAATACAAAGCTTATCCAACTGTTTTGCTTTTCTCTTTTGATACATTGAAATAAAAATGATAACTTATTCATTTAAACAGAAAACTAGAAGTAATTAAACTTCTTAAAAATACGTTTCCTGGATGCAGTGGCTCAAGCCTGTAATCCCAACACTTTGGAAGGCTCAGGTGGGTGGTTTGCTTAAGCCCAGGAATTTAAAATAAAACCAGCTTGGGCAACATGGCAAAACCCTGTCTACGCGTGTGCGCACACACACACACAGAGACACACACACAATATAAAAAATTAGCTGGGCGTGGTGGCACATGCCTGTAGTCCCAGCTATTTGAGAGGCTGAGGTGGGAGTGTTGCCTGAGCCTGAGAGGTCAAGGCTGCAGTGAGCCATGATTGCAGCACTGCACTCCAAACTGGGCAACAGAATGAGACCCTGTCTCCAAAAAAAAAAAAAAGTTCAGTTAAGTCTTTTACAGCTCTGTGGTGTGAGATAAAATCACTCAGTGTTTGGATCATCTTGAAACTTGGCTGTTTCATAGCCCATTTTTTATTTATTCAGTTTTTCTCAAAGCTTTGAATTCAGTATAGATGTGTTCTTTCAGTAGTGTCAGTCAATTAGCTAAAATAACCGTTATCAATCTCATAGCACAGGGTTCAGGAAATTAAAGAGCTATTGGACAATTTCTCAAATCCCCTGCATTGAGAATGAAGTGAACTCAGGGCAGCCACTGTCAATGACAGCATTCCCTAAACTTCAGATCATATGCCATCTTTATTATTTTTTGCCAGCATTAAGTGCCACCAATACTATTAAAAAATTTTAATCTGCCATAAACAACCTAAAACATTTCTTAAGCAATAAAACCATGGATCTTCAAATACAGTGTTTTCTTCTGCAGCAAAAAAACATAGTTTTTTTTTCTGTAGCATATTAAAATAAATACGTAGCCACCAAAACTATTTGAGTGTTCTTCATGCAGTGGTATGGATACAGTGCTACTCTTAGGGAAACTGGCTTTGTCAATTGGAAATGTGGGACCAGCGGGGGAAGCTGGTTGTGTTTCTCTTATTATGATAACTCCAATTATAGTAATTAGAAAGTGATCTGCTGCCAGGTCAACAGTGGGAGCCTTTGTGAGAATGTGGCTAGGAGAGGGGGAAGGTGTGTGCATTTGAAATATTTGTACTTTCTCTTAGAAAATGCCTACAAAATGTTAACAATTCTGTTTCCCATCATATCTCCTTTTAGAAGATTCCTACAAAGGTCAACAATTTTATTTCTTATTCTGTCTCCTTATTGAAAGTTTTTTTATTTAAAGATTTTTACCTTTATAATTTGTATAAAACCGCTGCTTTTTGTCTTTTGTCCCTTTCAGCACTCCCCACCACCATCACCAATTATTTATTTATTCTAGCTATTTAATGCCTGGGAAGATAATAATAAAATAAATGCATGAATTGTCAAGTTCTCAATTAACAGTTTTACATAAAAAGATAAAATAATTAACGGACAGCTGTTTTTCCTTCTTTCCTTTCCTCCTCCCTTCTCTTTCCCTTTTTTCTTTTCCTTCAATTATTTCTAGCTTGTTCAAACCCTTCAAAAATGAGCAGAAATTATAAATATTAAATAAGATAGATATTATTTGTAATAAGAAACAATTTACGTGGTTCTTACAAATAACATCAGAAATAGCTGCACTAGAACACACGTACATACCAAATGTTTCCTGGAGCTCTATCTCTCATACTTAAGGTGTGTAAATATCACTTGTTGAGGGGAAAATATCCTACTGTAAACAAACATTCTTGGGGTTTTTTGTTGTTGTTGTTCTTTTTCTTGAGACAGAGTCTCACTTTGATTCTGCCTCAGCCTCCCGAGTAGATGGGATTACAGGCATCCACCACCATGCCTGGTAATTCTTATATTTTTAGTGGAGATGGGGTTTCACCATGTTGGTCAGGCTGGTCTCCAACTCCTGACCTCAAGTGATACTCCTCCCTGGTCCTCCCAAAGTGCTGGGATTATAGGCATAAGCCACCATGCTGGGCCACATTCTCGTGTTTTATAGTAACCTCAGTTACATTGCTTTCCCTTCTAAAAGAGCATCACTCACTCTTTTTCACTTTCGTACTTAGCATGCCCTTTGCCCCACCTACGGCAGCCTCACAGACTGTCCTCATGCAAAGAGCAGTCAAATGTGCTGGTCTATAAATTACATCATGAAGTAACTGCTCTTTTTCACTTCTAAATACTCCGATTTTATAGTTACTAAATTTGGCCTATTTTTAACTCTTCATTTGAAATACGTGTTCCACTTGCCTTGGAGGATTCCAGGCTGTGGTACTTATAAGCAGGCCTTCAGAATCAGTACTGACAGAGACTCATGGATCAGCTGTGGCACAACACCACAGTGTGTCACTCTGGCCAAATCCGTCTAAGCCTTAGTTTACTTATTCACCAATAGAGATCAAAATCAGATGAATAATTTCTAATGTTGATTGTTCACTGCCTGTACTGGGCACAGAGTTTTATATGCAATTAATAACCTGTTTAATGCTCACAGCAAGTCCTCATCTGTTATTATTCTTATTTACAGACGAAGAGAGATTATGTGGCTTACTCTGAGTTAAACAACTAGCAGTAGAGACCCAAACCATCTGCCTCATACCACACTGTAGACTGCCTCATTGCCTGTCATTTGTTGTATTGCCTTCCCATCCATATTTAAGCTCTTAATAATTTAAATCAGATTCATCAGAGGAAATATATCCCAGACTCTTTGCGTTCACATTAAATTGTTTATATGAATATAGATTATTAGCTATTTTTATTTTTAAATTAAAACTTTTTCTTACAGCCATGTGTCTGGTAAGGCTTTGTGTGTGTCCTGTCTTCATCCATCTATCACTAGATAATCAGAGGCTGTGAAGTAAACTAGCTTCTCTCAGCCTCAGTTTCTTATCAGAAAATAAAGAAGTTGGAGTCAGTTATCTGTGGGATTCCTTTTAACTCTAAATTCTAATCTACAAGTATGAATATGTAATTATTCATTTAAGCTTCCTTTAATTGAATCTGATAGTTACATCCAACCAGAAAAAGTTTCCTATACATAGGCAAGGTGTTACTGAATCAAGCCTCTGTTTTTGTGTGAAATGCTTTGTTACCTGGTATGCTTCCAACACAGATAACCTTTCTTGGCTCAAGAAAAGGTAAGCTTTTGCTTTTTTCCCAGATGTAACCACCCCTGAAACTACAAAGAATCTTGTGGAGTCATCTGTGGTGAATGGAGGTTTGACATCACAAACAAAAGAAAGTGGGTTAAGTACTGCTCAACAGGTGCCTGCACAGCGGAAGAAGCTCCTCAAAGCCCCAACTCTGGCCGAACTGGACAGCTCTGAGTCTGAGGTGAGGCCCTGGCTCACACAGCTTGACTCCACGATGAGGGTGCTTAATGCTCTCTGACCCGCTTTACTGATTATCTTGCTTCAGTTGTTGCTTCATCTCTTCCCATTTTTCAACCAATAAAATTAGGATTAAAATTGATTTGGTTTGTAGGAAACTAAACAGTAGATTACTTTCTATTATTGGTAAAGACCAATATAGTGGCTGTAGTTTATAGAAGACTAAAATTTTTGTTGGACATGTTGGCTCACATCTATAATCCCAGCACTTTGGTAGTCCAAGGCAGGAGTATTGCTGAACCCAGGAGTTTGAGACCAGCCTGAGCAACATAGCAAGACACGTACAGTAGCACATACCTCTGGTCCCAGCTACTTGGGAGGCTGAGGCAGGAGGATTCCTTGAGCCCAGGAGATCAAGTCTGCAGTGAGCTGTGATTGCACCACTGCAGTCCAGTCTGGGCAACGGAGTGAGGCTCTGTCTCAAATAAATAAAGTCTTAAGTGGGGTTAAAACAAGTCAACAGTTTTCCAACTTACATTACCTTAATCTCTTCCTGTTTATTTGAAGAAGGAACAAATAAAAACATTTTGCATAGATCCTTCTCCCTCTAAAATGCACACACACATACACACACTCACACTTAGGATTATTCTTCTTGCAGTAGTAATATCAACAGACAAAATTCCAAGAAAGAAAATTCTAATAGTATTCTTCAGGTTTCATCCTCCACCTACTGCCCTTTGTGGAGGGGGAAAGATCTCATATCCTTCCTGATGTCAACATCCACCTATATGCTAATGCTTCCCATACCATCTCAGTCCTCCATCTGCAGTGTCAGTATTATATTTATCATTGCCTGTGAGTCTCCACTGCCCCTTCCTCAAAATCAACTTAGATCAAATGAAATTCTCTTCTTCCCCCACTTCTCCCTCACCCACTTGCTAAACCAAATACACACACACCCTAGCTACGTACACATGCACGCGACACACACACACACCCTAACTACACATACACAGCCTAACTACACACACGTACACACACAGGTACACACACACACCCCTAGCTTCTCATCTTCTGCTTGCTTTCCTAGTTGCTGGCTCCATACCACCCATGTTCATCCAAGGTAGAATCTGAGGAATTATTCCTAATTCTCCTCTCATCCATCTCCTTCCCATTCCAAACAATACCAATAATAATTTTGCTACTAAATATTTTTCGAACATTAGTAACAAGAAGAAATGTTTGTATTACTAACATCAGTTAGTCTCTCTCTCTCTCTTGCTGTTGATTCAGTCTGACTTTTCTTCTTGACTCCCCAAATTCCATCTTGCATTCACTGCTCTTTGAAACTCCCACTTAAAACCTTCAGAAGGCTCCCTGACACTTACAGAATAAAATTCACATCCTCTGATCACACGCCTGCAGACACTTCTGGTCTGACGTCATGCCTTCACAGCCTCTGGTTAATGCCTCAGCCATGCACAGTCGTTCGCTTTTCCTGCACAGTTTATCGGTGCTCAGCTTGGTGCTTAGATGTGTCTGTGTTCTGCCCTTCACATCCTTGTCAGAGTCAGCATGGCCTCGCTTTGTCTTAGGAAGTCTCCCAGACACCACTAGCCTGCCAGGACCCCTTCTCCTCGATTCTATCATAACCCATTCATCCCTCTGTTTCACTGGAATGCTTAACATTCTGTCATGTAATTATTCACTTATTTCTCTCTCCTACCAGAGAACGTGCTCCCTGAGAGGAGGAACCATGCTGAATTTACTTTATATCTCCAGTTTCTAACACCCAGTAGACACTCAAGTATTTAAATAAATTCATATTAACCTATAAGAACAGTGATTTACATGTTAAAAGCCTCTAGCTCAGATATCATCTAGATAGAGCCTAATTCGGTAGCCACTTTCACATGTGGCTATTTAAATTTAAGTTACATTAAAATTAAATAAATGAAGAACTCAGTTTCTCAGTTATGGCACTCAAGGCCCCAGGAGCTTCTGTGACTAGTGGCTACACAGATCACAGTCCCTTCACAGAGAGTTCGGTTGGGGGGTACCAATTTGCAGCTGTCAGGAGCTCACCTTCTTACACCCCACCCCCACAGACCTACTTTTAAGTCCTTTCCTAGTCCTCTTTTATTACTTCATGAGGCAAGACCACAGCAAGCCATGATCAGATAAGTTTGCAGACTCTGTAACCTTCCTCATGGTACTCTTTTTGAAAATAAAGTGGTAATGCCCCAAATTCGAGTCTTGAGATGATTTTCTAGGCATATTATTCTTAACCAAAGAGAGGCCATTAAATATATTGAACTGTTAACATTTAGAAAATGCAGATAAACTGAAGCCTTTCTTTCTTCTTCTTTTTTTTTTTTTTTGGAGACACAGTCTCACTCTGTCTCCTAGGCTGGAATGTAGTGGCACCATCTTGGCTCAATGCAACCTCCACCTCCCCGTTCAGGTGATTCTCATGCCTCAGCTTCCCGAGTAGCTGGGATTACAGGTGCCTGCCAACACGCCTGGCTAATTTTTGTATTTTTAGTAGAGGCGGGGTTTCACCATGTTGGTCAGACTGATCTTGATCTGACCTCAAGCAATCTGCCTGCCTTAGCATTCCCAAGTTCAGGAATTACAGGTGTGAGCTACCACGCCCTGCCGAAGTCTTTATTTTTAGTCAACTGTTTCAAGTTTGGGGTTTGTATTAAAGTTTTAATAAACTTTCTATTGGTAAGACAGTAGTTCTTTTTAATAGTGGTAGGTGAATTGTGTTTAGTCTAAACACTCTATTAACATTAGCTAATTTCAGATTATCAGCTAGTTAAAGACAACTCAGAAGAAGGTCTGTGGTAAAGCCAGTTAATGAACTGACATTTACATAGACATGAATGAATACCTGGAAACTCAAACTGTGTTTCTTTGCAGTGTGAATTAGTAAAGACAGTTCTCCATGTGGCACCTGCCCTAGGCCCACTTGGGGTATGTGGACTGGGTGCTGGCATGGACACTTCATCTTGTCAGCTATCAACATGTTCTCCTTCTGATGAGGGGAGCTGATTCTGTGATCTCCAGGTCTCTTCCAGTTTCAAAACCTGGCAGTTTTGCCCCAGAAGCATGAAATTGGAAAAGATGTCAAGAAATTCTGTCTATTCCTAAACCAAGACTGACTTACCTCTAGTCATATTTACTGTCTTACAAATGGCCACAAATTCAAAGACCGTTAAATACATCCCATATCATATTACATGAGCTCTCTTTGTTCACATTTTTTAGTAATTTTTTGTTTGCTACTTTTTAGTGCATTTTTTTTTTGAGACGGAGTTTCGCTCTTGTTACCCAGGCTGGAGTGCAATGGCGCGATCTCTGCTCACCGCAACCTCCGCCTCCTGGGTTCAGACAATTCTCCTGCTACTCAGCCTCCTGAGTAGCTGGGATTACAGGCACGCGCCACCATGCCCAGCTACTTTTTTGTATTTTTAGTAGAGACAGGGTTTCACCATGTTGACCAGGATGGTCTCCATCTCTTGACCTCATGATCCACCCACCTCGGCCTCCCAAAGTGCTGGGATTACAGGCTTGAGCCACCGCGCCTGGCCTTTTTAGTGCATTTTAAAACTCTTCTCCTATTCTTTTCACCAACTTTTTTTTTTCCAGGACCACTCCATTTTTTCCAGTCAAATATTTATTGAATGCCTTCAGTAACTACTAAAGGTAGAGGCAGAAATAGAATGGTCATTGCTGTCCTATTGTTTATAATTTAAATAGAATAAAAATATATATATACACCTAGGAATCATTCCAAGTATTTACTGAGCACAGTGTCTTCCAGCACTGTCTTAGGCTATATAGAGTGTGACTGGATGCTATAGAAGTCCAGAGACTGCGGAGATCAATTCAGTCAGTGACTAAACACCACAGGGGCTGGAAAGGCTGGAGAAGGCACGTGGAAGAGTAGTAGGACTTAGGTTTTAGAATGAGTATGAAAGACAGCAGAGGACTTTCCATTTTGTTGTGGGATGTGAGCCAGGCTGTGCCACAGCATGTTGATGTATTTCTTTCGTGCCTTCCTGAGAGCAGAGGTGCAGTCTTACTCAGACCTCTGCTCCTAACTGCACTTCTGGCATCTGGTGAACTCTGCTGACTTATCTAGTGAATTCCTGGCTGGTGGTGCACCATGAGCAAAGATCAAGTCAAGACTCAGGGTTGTAGAAGACAGCAGAGAACAAATAAAGGACAGTCTCAAAAAAGGCTGACTTCATTATTTTCCTTCCTGCCTCTCAGTTGTATCACCTACTTCCACATTTTCCCTCTCCTCCTCAAGTTTAATGATTGGCTTTCAAACATGGTTTTTTGGGGTTTTTTTTTTGAGACAGAGACTCACTCCATAGCCAAGACTGGAATGCAGCAGTGTGACCTTACTCAGCTCACTACAACCTCCACCTCCTGAGTTCAAGCAATTCTCCTGCTTTAGCCTCCCGGGAAGCTGGGATTACAGGTGTCCGCCAACACGCCCGGCTAGTCGTTGTATTTTTAGTAGAGACAGGGTTTCACCATGTTGGCCAGGCTGGTCTTGAACTTCTGACCTCAGGTGAGTTGCCCACCTTGGCCTCCCAGTGCTAGGATTACAAACGTGAACCACTGCATCTGCCCCAAACATGTTTTTAAGTGCCAAAACTTTTTCTTCACACCAGACTTACACAGAAGTACAGTGTCAATCAGCTAGAAATGGAGGTGGGGACCAGAATGTTCCCCACGTACAACCCCCCATCCTTCAGGGCCTCCTGAAGACCTCAAAGAACAACGTGAAATTTCTTTTCCATTCCAAGAGGGAGTGGCCCACTGCTGAGTCAGCACTCGGCTGCTGACGCTGAACTCATCAGTGGAGTCCACCTGCCTCTCTACTGCCCTTTGCATAAGCCTCCTTTTTTTTTTGGAGATGGAGTCTCACTCTATCACTAGGCCTGAGTGCAGTGGCAAGATCTTGGCTCACGGCATTTTCCACCTCCCAGGTTCAAGCAATTCTCCTATGTCTACCTCCCGAGTCACTGAGATTACAGGTGCCTGCCACCATACCCAGCTAACTTTAGTATTTTTAGTAGAGACAGGGTTTCACCATGTTGGCCAGGATGGGCTCAATCTCTTGACCTTGTGATCCACCCTCCTTGGCCTCCCCAAGAGCTGGGATTACAGGCATGAACCACCACACCTGGCCTGCATGGGCCTCTTTGCCCACCCTCTGTACTGAAGCCCACAAAACAACCGAGACCAGAACTTCCCCTTGAGGGGAAAGCAGTGACACTTCCAACTGCAAATTGAACACTTTAATCACTCCTGATACAGGAAATGCTGTCACGTGTATGTAAATTTTACCTGTTAATTTATCAGGATTCATTCTTGCAATGACTTTTTTTTTCCATTTTAAGAAATGCTTTCTAGCCACCAAAATACCTACTATATGGTAAATTATGTATACATGATCTTATTTAATCTCCTTTTCCATAGAGACTCTATTTTTTTAAGAGATGCCTTCTACCATTGCAGGATATCACCTGTGCTCCCCTGCAGGGTTTTCATTTGATGATATTGTCCACCAGAAGTTTCCTACTACCTATTGCTCTCTTTGAGGTTTAACTTAAAATGTGGGTCGAGATTATCACATAGAACAGTTTACTGTTTAACCCTTATTTAGTTCTGAATTTCTTTGTAATCAGTTAATATATTAGTGTAGATCAAATACTCTTATGAAATCAGGATGATGTTAATTATTTACGTTATCAATTACAAACTCAACTATTTTATATTTAAAAACTCCTTGGGACGGATCCCAGATGGCCAATTAGGAACAGCTCAGGATTGCAGCTCCCAGCTAAATCGCGGAGGGTGAGTGGACGCCGATTTCCAGACAGATTTTTATTGCCCACAGACCAGGAGATTCCCAGGCAGAGGAGCCCCATGGGTGGCCAGCGCAGCTGTTTTGGCCGGCGCCCTGGCATGGCGGTTCTCCATACAAAATACACGGGTCCGGGCACCATTTTAGCTGGCGATTGGAGCTCGGGGAAGAAATAGCCGCACATTCAACTGATTGAAAGAGGGACTGAAACAGGGAGCCAGGCCAGGACATTCCCAGGCAAAAATGTGCCATGAATCTCAGCGCAGCTGTTTCAGCTGGTGCAGTGGGTTGCCGCACGGGAAATCACACAGATCCTGGCGCCTTTTAAATAGACGACTAGAACACCTGGGAGACAGAAAAGAAAAGGCTTTGAGGCTGGGAACCAGGTGATCAGGCTCGGCTGGTCCCACCCCCACAAAAAAACAGCAATCTGAAGCGCTCTGGATTGAGAGTTTCACAGCAAGCACAGCTGAACCCGGGATGGTCCAGCTCTGTGGGGGAGGGGCATCCACCATTACCAAGGCACTCCACCACTATGGAGGTAGTCCGCCATTGCTGAGGCAACCCACCATTACAGAGAGAGTCTGCCATTACAGAGGTGGGCCACCATTGCCAAGGCAATTCTAATTACCCCCGTATAAACAGACCTGCAGGGAAGTTCACAGGGCAGTTGGGTGGAGCCCACAGCAGCCCAGCAAAGCCTCTGCAGGCAGACAGTGAATAGGCTGCCTCCTCACTGGGCAAGGCAGCCCTGAAAAAAGCCAGCAGCACAACAGAAACTCATAAATAAAGCCCTAATTCCCTGTGACAGAGCACCTGGGAAAAAAAAGGGGGGGTTTATGAGTTCAGCTGCAGCAGACTTAAACATAACTGCCCAGCAATTCTGGGTGAACAACGGAGCTCACAGCTCAGCACTTGAGCTTCTATAAAGGACAGACGTCTCCTCAAGCAGCTCCCTGACCCCCATATATCCAAAGAGCCACTTCATAAAGGAGAGCTCAGACTGACATCAGGCAGGTATCCTTCAGAGACAAAGATAGCAGAAGAAACTGGTAGCAACCCTTACTGTTCTGCAGCTGCTGCAGGTGATCCCCAGGCAAGCAGGGCCTAGAGTGGACCTCAGCAGTTCTATAGCAGAGGGGCCTGACTGGTAGAAGGAAAACTAAGAAACAGAAATAACTTCATCATCAACAAACTGTACATCCACTCAGAGACCCAATCTGAAGGTCAACAACTACAAAGACGACAGATGGATAAATACACAAAGATGGAAAGAAACCAGCACAAAGAGGATGAAAACACCCAAAATCAGAACATGTCTCCTCCTACAAGGGATCACAACTCCTCACCAGCAAGGGAATAAGGCTGGATGGAGAATGAGTGTGATGAATTGACAGAATCAGGCTTCAGAAGGTGGGTAATAAGAAACTTCTGTGAGCTAAAAGAGCATGTTCTAACCCAATGCAAAGAAACTAAAAACCTTGAAAAAAGATTTGACGAAATGCTAATGAGAATAAAAAACTTAGAGAGAAATATAAGTGAACTGATGGAGCTGAAAAACAACACGAGAACTTTGTGAAGCATATACAAGTTTAAATAGCTGAATTGACCAAGCAGAAGAAAGGATATCAGAGGTTGAAGATCAATTCAATCAAATAAAACGAGAAGGCAAGATTAGAGAAAAAAGGGTAAAAAGGAATGAACAAAGTCTCCAAGAAATGTGGGACTATGTGAAAAGACCTAATCTACGTTTGATAGGTGTACCTGAATGTGACAGAATCAATCCAACCTGGAAAATACTCTTCAGGATATTATCCAACCAGGAAAACTTCCCCAACCTAGCAAGGCAGGCCAATATTCAAGTCCAGGAAATACTGAGAACACAACAAAGATATTCCTAAAGAAGAGCAACCCCAATGCACATAATCGTCAGATTCACCAGGGTTGAAATGAAGGTGAAAATGCTAAGGGCAACCAGAGAGAAAAGTAACGTTACCCACAAAGGGAAGTCCATCAGACTTGCAGCAGATCTCAGCAGAAACCCTACAGGCCAGAAGAGAGTTGGGGCCAGTATTCAGTTTTCTTAAAGAAAAGAATTTCAACCCAGAATTTCATATCCAGCCAAACTAAGCTTCATAAATGAAGGAAAAATAAAATCCTTTGTGAACAAGCAAGTTCTCAGAGACTTCATCACCACCAGGCCTGCTTTACAAGAGCTCCTGAAAGAGGCACTACACATAGAAAGGAACAACGTACCAGCCACTCCAAAAATATACCAAATGGTAAAGAGCATCAACACAATGAAGAAACCACATCAACTAATGGGCAAAACAGCCAGCTGGCATCAAAGTGGCAGGATCAAATTCACATATAACAGTATTAACCCTAAATGTAAATGGGCTAAATGCCCCAATCAAAAGACACAGACTGGCAAATTGGATAAAAAGCCAAAACCCAATGGTGTGCTGTATCCAAGAAACCCATCTCACATGCAAGGATACACAAGGCTCAAAATAAAGGGATGGAAGAAGATTTACCAAGCAAATGCAGAGCAAAAAAAAGCAGGAGTTGCAATTCTCCGTTCTGAGAAAATAGACTTTAAACCAACAAAGATCAAAAGAGACAAAGAAGAACATTACATAATGGTAAAAGGATCAATACAACAAGAAGAGCTAACGATCCTAAATATATACACACCCAATACAGGAGCACCCAGATATATAAGGCAAGTTCTTAATAACTTTCAAAAAGACTTAGACTCCCACACAATAATAGTGGGATACTTTAACACCCCATTATCAGTATTAGATCAACAAGACAGAAAATTAACAAGGAAACCCAGGACTTGAACTCAACCTGGACCAAGCAAACATAATAGATATTTACAGAACTCTCCACCCCAAATCCACAGAATATACATTCTTCTCAGCACATCACACCTACTCTAAAAATGACAACATAATTGGAAGTAAATCACTCCTCAGCAAATGCAAAAGAACAGAAATCATAACAAACAGTCTCGCAGACCACAGTACGATCAAGTTAGAACTCAGAATTCAGAAACTAACTCAGAACCGCACAGCTTCATGGAAACTGAACAACTGGCTCTTGAATGTTGACTGGATAAACAATGAAATGAAGGCAGAAATAAAGATGTTCTTTGAAACCAACGAGAACAAAGACACAACATACCAGAATCTCTGGGACACATTTAAAGCAGTGTCTAGAGGAAAATATATAGCAATAAATGCCCACATGAGAAGCAAGGAAAGATATAAAATTGACATCCTATCATCAAAATTGAAAGAGCTAGAGGAGCAAGACCAAAAAACTCAAAACCTAGCAGAAAACAAGAAATAACTAAGATCAGAGCAGAACTGAAGGAGATACAGACACAAAAAACCCTTCAAAAAATAAAAAAAATCCAGGAGCTGGTTTCATGGAAAGATTAATAAAACAGACCACTAGCCAGATTAATAAAAAAGAAAAGAGATAATAATCAAATAGATTCAATAAAAAATGATAAAAGGGATATCACCACAGATTCCATAGAAATATAAACCATCATCAGAGATTATTACAAACATCTCTATGCACGTAAACTAGTAAACCTGGAAGAAATGGATAAATTCCTGAACACTTGCATCCTCCCAAGCCTAAACCAGGAAGAAGCAGCAACCCTGAATGTACCAATAACAAGGTCTGAAGTTGAGGCAGCAATTAAAAGCCTACCACCCAAAAAAAGCCCAGGTCCAGATGGGTTCATAGCCAAATTCTACAAGACATACAAAGAGGAGCTAGTACTATTCCTTCTGAAACTATTTCAAACAATCCAAAAAGAGGAAATCCTTCCCAAATCATTTTATGAGACCAACATCATCCTGATACCAAAACCCAGCAGAGACTCAACAAGAAAAGAAAACTTCAGGCCAATATCCATGGTGAATATAGATGCAAAAATCTTCAATAAAATACTGGCAAACCAATTGCAACAGCACATCAAAAAGCTTATCCACCATGATCAAGTAGGCTTCATCCCAGGGATGCAAGGCTGGTTCAACATACCCAAGTCTATAAACATAATTCACCATATACCCAGAACCAAAGACAAAAACCACATGATTATCTCAATTGATGCAGAGAAGGCCTTTGACAAAATTCAACAGTGCTTTATTTTTTAAAAACCCTCAATAAACTAGGTATTGACAGAACGTATCTCAAAATAATAAAAGCTATTTATGACAAACCCACAGCCAATATCATACCGAATGGGCAAAAACTAGAAGCATTCCCTTTGAAATCTGGCATTAGACCAGGATGCCCTCTCTCACCACTCCTATTCAATATAGTGTTGGAAGTTCTAGCCAGAGCAATCAGGCAAGAAAAAGAAATAAAGGGTATTCAAATAGGAAAGGAGGAAGTCAAATTGTCTCTATTTGCAGATGAGATGTTTGTATATCTAGAGGACCCCATTATCTCAGCCCAAAATCTCCTGAAACTGATAAGCAACTTCAACAACATCTCAGGATACAAAATCAGTGTACAAAAACCAGAAGTATCCTATACACCAATAACAGACTTAAAGAGATCCACATGAAGAATGAACTGCCATTCACAATTGCTACAAAGAGAATAAAATACCTAGGAATACAACTAACAAAGGATATAAAGGACCTCTTCAAGGAGAACTACAAACCACTGCTCAGCAAAATAAGAGAGGACACAAACAGATGGAGAAGCTTTCCATGTTCATGGTTAGGAAGAATCAATATTGTGAAAATGGCCATACTACCCAAAGTAATTTACAGATTCAACGTTATCCCCATCAAGCTACCAATGACCTTCACAGAACTGGAAAAAACTACCATGAACTTCATATGGAACCAAAAGAGATCCCACATAGTCAAGTCAATTCTAAGCAAAAAAAGCAAAGCAGGAGGCATCACACTACCAGACTTCAAACTATACCACAAGTCTACAGTAATCAAACCAGTATAGTACCGGTACCAAAACAGAGATATAGACCAATGGAACAGAACAGAGGCCTCGGAGGCAGCACTACACATCTACAACCATCTGATCTTTGACAAACCTGACAAAAACAAGCAATAGGGAAAGGAGTCCCTGTTTAATAAATGGTGTTGGGAAAACTGGCTAGCCATGTGCAGAAAGCAGAAACTGGACCCCTTCCTGACACCTTACACTAAAATTAACTCCAGATGGATTAAAGACTTAAACATAAGACCTAGAAGAAACATAAAAACCCTAGAAGAAAATCTAGGCAAAACCATTCAGGACATAGGTGTAGGCAAGGACTTCATGACCAAAACACCAAAAGCATTCACAACAAAAGCCAAAATAGACAAATGGGACCTATGAAACTCCACAGCTTCTGCACAGCAAAAGAAACAGTCATTAGAGTGAATCAGCAACCAACAGAATGGGAAAAATTTTTTGCAATCTACCCATCTGACAAAGGGCTGATATCCATAATCTACAAAGATCTAAAACAGATTTACAAGAAAAAAACAAGCTCATTAAAAAGTGGGCAAAGGACATGAACAGACACTTTACAAAAGAAGATATGCATGAGGCCAAAAGCCATGAAAAAATGCTCATCATCACTGGTCATTAGAGAGATGCAAATCAAAACTATATTGAGATACCATCTCACACCAGTTAGAATGGTGATCATTAAAAAATGTGGAGACCACAGATGCTGGAGAGGATGTGGAGAAATAGGAACACTTTTACACTGTTGGTGGGAGTGTAAATTAGTACAACCATTGTGGAAGACAGTGTGGTGATTCCTCAAGGACCTAGACATAGAAATTCCATTAGACCCAGCAATCCCATTACTGGGTATATATCCAAAGGACTATAAATGGTTCTCCTATAAGGACACATGCACATGAATATTCAGTGCAGCACTGTTTGCAGTAGCAAAGACCTGCAACCAACACAAATGCCCATCGATGATACACTGGACAGGGAAAATGTGGCACATATACACCATGGAATACTATGCAGCCATCAAAAATTATGAGTTCGTGCCCTTTGTAGGGACATGGATGAACCTGGAAACCATTGTTCTCAGCAGACTGACACTGGAACAGAAAATCAAACACCGCATGTTCTCACTCATAGGTGGGTGTTGAACAATGAGAACACATGGACACAGGGAGGGTAGCATCACACACTGGGGTCTATGGGGGGAAATAGGGGAGGGGCAGCGGGGGGTGGGGCCTTGAAGAGAGGTAGCATGGGGAGAAATGCCAGATACAGGTGATGGGGAGGAAGGCAGCACATCACACTGCCATGTGTGTACCTATGCAACTATCTTGCATGTTCTTCGCATGTATCCCAAAACCTAAAATGCAATAAAAAAAGTTTAGAAAAAAAACAACTCCTTAATTATTTTAAGAACAAAGACACCGACTTGGTTTTTAATTAACAAAATATGAACTATTTCCATTTGATTAAATGTCTTTTTCCAACATGATGCCTGATCTGTGTGGTTTATTCCACAGTAATAACCTACTGTATTGTATCTACTCAGTCCTCTATTTTTTTTTTAACATTTAGGCTATTTCCAGTTTTCTACCATTATAAATAGCAACACTATTGTGAGCATCAATATATTTTTGCTTTCATTTATTTCTCAATTTTTTTTTTGCCAGAACTGAATTTTCTGGGTGAAAGAATGCACATTTGTGTAGCTTTTGATACATATTGCTAAGTGCCTTAAAGAAAACTGTAATGAGTCAGGTCGGTGGCTTGCAGCTATAATCTCAGCACTCTGGGAGACCAAGGCAGTCAGATCACTGAAGATCAGGAGTTTGAGACCAGCCTGAGCAACATAGGAAGACCCCCATCTCTAAAAAAAAAAGTTGGCTGGGCATGGTGCTTCTAGCCTGTAATCCCAGCACTTTGGGAGGCTGAGGTGGGTGGATCACTTGAGTTCAGGAGTTCAAGATCAGCCTGGCCAACATGGCAAAACTCTGTCTCTACTAGGAATACGAAATATAGCTGGGCATTGTGGTACGTGCCTGTAATCCCAGCTACTTGGGAGGCTGAGGCAGGAGAATTGCTTGAACTCAGGAGGTGGAGGTTACAGTGAGCCAAGATCACACCACTGCACTCCAGCCTAGGTGACAGAGCCAGACTTCATCTGGTATCCAGATGAAGTCTTCCAGTAGTAGGACATCTGTAGTCCTAGCTACTGGAAGGCTGAGGCAGGAGGATCACTTGAGCCCAGGATTTCAAGGCTGTAGTGAGCTATAATCATTGCCACTACACTCCAGCCTGGGACTTGAACTCCTGGGCTCCCAGCACTACAGGAGGCTGAGGCAGGCAGTTCACTTGAGCCTAGGAGTTCAAGACCAGCCTGGTCAACATGGCAAAACTCCATTTTTACTAAAAACACAAGAAATTAGTCTGGCATAGTGGCACATGCCTGTAATCCCTGCTACTTGGGAGGCTGAGGTGGGAGGATCACCTAAGCCCAGGGGTCAAGGCTGCAGTGAGCTGTGATTGTACCTCTGTATTTCAGCCCAGGTGGTGGAATGAGACCCTGTCTAAAAAAAAAAAAAAACCTAAAAGAAGAAACAAAAACGCTGGGCATGGTGACCCTACAATGACTGTTTTATATTGAGCTAACCATGTGTTAGACTTTCATTATTGCTGGGGTTTTTGTTGTTTGGATTCAATTTTTTATAGAGACAGGGGTCTTGAACTCGTAGTCTCAAGCAGTCCTCTTGTCTCGGCCTCCTAAAGTGCTAGGATTATAGGCATAAGCCACCATACCTAAAATGTTCTCATACCTAAATGTGTATGTTAGACTTTAGATATAAATCAAATTTGTCTTTACAAAGACCATAGATGCCAGCTATGATCCTTGTATAAAAGATAAATAAGAAAACTGGCCAGGCACAGTGGCTCACAGTTATAATCCCAGCACTTTGGGAGGCCATGGTGGGCAGATCACTTGAGGTCAGGAGTTCAAGATCAGCCTGGTCAACATGGCAAAACCTCATATCTACTGAAAAGATAAAAATTAGCCCAGTGTGGTGATGTACAACCTGTAATCCCAGCTACTTGGGAAGCTGAGGCATGGGAATCACTTGAACTCCAGAGGTGGAGGCTCCAGTGAACTGAGATCCTGCCATTGCACTCCAGCAGGGGTGACAAAGCTAGACTCTGTCTCAAAAAAAAAAAAAAAAAAAGATAAGAAAACAGACACACAAAATGGTTGTCTAAGTTCAAAGAGCTAATAAATGATAAAGTTAGATTTGAAACTCAAGTCTCTCTAACTCTGAAGGCCATGTATCTCATGAATTTGCTAGTATTCTCACAGTACATGAGAATGTCCAAACTGAGCACAGGCTGGGTTTGGTGGCTCACGCCTGTAATTCCAGCACTGAGAGGCCAAGGCGGATGGATCACTTGAGGCCAGAAGTTCAAGACGAACCTGGCCAACATAGTGAAATCCCATCTCTACTAAAAATACAAAAATTAGCCAGGTGTGGTGGCGCATGGTTCTAATCCCAGTATTTGGGAGGCTGAGACATGAGATCACTTGAAGAGCAAGACTCTAGTGTCAAAAAAACAAAACAAAACACACAGTATTTTTTTAACTAGAAGGAGCCTTAGAAATTTTGTCCAGCATTTTTACTTTTCAGTGACCAAACAGCCCTTAGCCTGGTAGAGACTGAGTTAGAAAAGCCATGCAGTGTTTTAGTCACAGACGCCCCCTTTTAGCCCCCCACCCACACACACCAGACCTTTTTTCCATTACTCTTTTTTTTTCAGTTCTTGGAAACCTAATTTCAGTGGTTCTGGTTTATCTCTAACCTCTCCTAGCCTATCTTGGGTAACTTTTTTTTTTAATGAAAGATGAATTTTGATTGTAGCATATCAAAGCTTCCAGTGGGAAAGCTAAACAAAGGAGCTGTGTCTGAGCCCTCTTTTAACCTCTTTTCTGGAAGAGGAAGATTTCCATTCCTGTTAAGTGAGTTAAGTAACCATACCGGCCCCTGAGACTGTACTCTGGCTGAATTTGGTGCCCGTGGGCCCTGGAGCAAAGCAGCAGTGCAGGAGGCTTTCCTTCAGCCACTGTTCTGAGCTAGAGAAGCCCTGGCTCAGTGAGGATCAGCCAGTCACTGAGATCAGACGAAAAACAAGCAGATTTTGGGAAGCAAGTAAGGCAGTAGAAGTAACTCATGTTCTAGAAATATCAGAGACCCATCAGAATTCCCCAGACAAGCAAAAAGTGATTAGGCAGTGGAAATAGACATGAGAGGGCATGCAGCAAACAGGAGTCTGTACACGCACATGCAGGTACCCACACATATGCACACACATGTGAACAAACCCTTCTCTCAGGAGATCTGACCTTTCAAAGTTCCCTGGCCCTCCTTCTGAGGGTCTTTGTGATTCCTCTGGGACAAGAACTAATCCTGGAGAAGATTCATTTTAAGCAATCAGAGAGTTGTGTGCAGCTGCCATTTGTGGTATTAAGAGACAGAGGAACATGAACACTTCTGGGGGAGCAAAGTAAAATTTAAAACAATTCTTTTTTTTTTTTTTGAGACGGAGTTTCGCTCTTGTTACCCAGGCTGGAGTGCAATGGCGCAATCTCCGCTCACCGCAACCTCTGCCTCCTGGGTTCAGGCAATTCTCTTGCCTCAGCCTCCTGAGTAGCTGGGATTACAGGCACGTGCCACCATGCCCAGCTAACTTTTTGTATTTTTAGTAGAGACGGGGTTTCACCATATTGACCAGGATGGTCTCGATCTCTTGACCTCGTGATCCACCCACCTCGGCCTCCCAAAGTGCTGGGATTACAGGCTTGAGCCACCGTGCCCGGCCAAAACAATTCTTTATCTCTGTAACATTTCAGTATATTGTATGTGTGTTGGGTAATCAAGGTACATCAGATTCTAATGTCAAACCTTACTTATTTCCTTTTTGCAAAAGCATTTTTTAAGAAATTAATGTACTGGCCAAACATGGTGGCCAGTATAGGATTATGCCTGTAATCCTGGCACTCTGGGAATCCAAGGCAGGAGGATCACTTGAGACCAGGAATTCAAGACTAGTTTGGGCAACATAGTGAGACCCTGTCTCTACAACAAATGTTTTTTTTAAAAAATTAGCACCATTCCAGCTGGGCATGGTGGCACATGTCTGTAGTCCCAGCTACTTGGGAGGTTGAGATGGGAGGATCACTTGAGCCCTGGAGGTCAAGGCTGCAGTGAGCCATGAGTGCACTGCTGTACTCCAGCCTGGGCAAGAGAGTGAGACCCTGTCTCTAATTAACTAATTAATGAAAATATAAACTGAATATATTATGTGGTTTTCTTGTGTTACTGCTTTTTAAATAGAGAATGCACACTCTTAGTGCCAAAATCTAGTTTTGCCTCAGTTGCATCTGTAAGAGTCTCATGAGAGCTAATAAAGCATATGTATTTTTTTAAAAGAGTAAAATAAAAGTATTCAGCATTATTAAGATGAAAAAAAAATCAGAATGTGGCCAATGCGGTGGCTCAGGCCTGTAATCCCAGCACTTTGGGAGGTTAAGGCAGGAGGATCACTTGAGGTCAAGAGTTTTGAGACCAGACTGGCCAATGTAGCAAAACCCTGTCTCTACTAAAAAAAAATTTAAAAATTAGCTATGCATGGTGGCACACTTGCCAGTAATCTCATCTACTCAGGAGGCTAAGCAGGAGAATTGGTTGAACCCAAGAGGTGGAGGTTGCAGTGAACTGAGATCATGCCACTGCATTCCAGCCTGGTTGAATGAGGGAGACTTTGTCTCAAAAAATAATAATAAATAAAAAGATTTAAAAATCAAATTTACCTTTAAATTCACCTAACTTAAAATTTTAATTCCCCTAGAACCGTATCTACAAATTATTAGTGTTACTTTGGAAAGGGAGATTCAGGAAAGACTTTCTTAGACTTATTTTTCAGGTAGGGTCTCACTCTGTCACTCAGGCTATAGTGTAGTGGTGTGAACACAGCTCATTGCAGCCTCAACCTCTTGTGCTCAAGGGGTCCTGCTTCAGGCTCCCAAGTAGCTAGGACCATAGGTGTATGCCACCACACCTGGCTCTTTTTTTTTCTTATTATTTTTTGTAGAAACAGGCTCTCACCATGTTGCCTAGGCTGGTCTCAAACTCCTAGGCTCAAGAGATCCTCTGGTCTCAGCCTCCCAAAGTGCTGGGATACAGGTGTGAGGCACCGTGCCTGGCAGGAAAGACACTTAGTTTCAATTTACATTTTTGACCTGGAGAGGACAGTAAAGAATATTCCACCTAACCACATTTTCTAGATAAAAAAGATACTGAGAAATGCTGAATTGTGCACTCGGGTTCTTCTGACTGATTAGTGATACTGTCTCATTTGGATACAGTGAAGCCTATTGATTACGTTGTTTTGCTTCTTCAAAGGACTGTCAGGACCATCAAACACTGAGTAGTCATTTTAAAGATCAGAAGCAGTGGTGGAAAAATCCAGCTTTGAGGTTTTGTAGGACTTCCCTGAGAATAAAGTCTGAACGAGAGAAAGAGCCCCTTCAGCAAAGCTTCCCTCCACTGCTCTCCTTGTTCTGGAGGTCAACACATACATAAAAAGGACATGAAATATAAAGTAAACATGAGAGGGCCACATCAGGTGTACGGCTAGATGTTAGTGTTCTTTGAGTGGAGTGTGGCCAGTGCTGAACTGCAGTAGTGTGCTCTGGCTCCACCACTTCAGATACAGATTACTATGCTTTCTCATGTTTTCTATTTTCTTTGGAATTTTAACATTTGTGGTCATAAAATTACTGGTCTCTTTTATTTCTTATAAAATACTTCATTCTGGCCTGGCACAGTGGCTCATGCCTGTAATCTCAGCACTTTTGGAGACTGAGGCGGGCAGATTACGAGTTCAGGAGTTCGAGACCAGCCTGGCCAATATGGTGAAACCCTGTCTCTATTAAAAATACAAAAATTAGCCAGGCATGGTGGTGTGCACCTGTAGTCCCAGCTACTTAGAAGGCTGAGGCAGAAGAATTGCTTGAACCGGGGAGGCAGAGATTGCAGTAAGCCGGGATTGTGCCACTGTCCTCCAGTCTGGGCGACAGAGCAAGACTGTCTCAAAAAAAAAAAAAAAAAGACTTCATTCTGACCGATATGCTTATTTGTTTAGAGAGCCATCTGTTTCTCAGAGATAGTTTTCTTATAGAATTACGTATGATATTTTCTTTTTTTTTTTTAAGACGGGGTTTCACCATGTTGGTCAGGCTGGTCTTGAAGTCCTGACCTCTGGTGATTCGCCTGCCTTGGCCTCCAAAGTGCTTGGATTACAGGCATGAACCACCACGCCCGGCCAATTATGATATTTTCATGGTACAGAATTTAAATAGTTTCTACCCTGGAGTAAAGAAACATGATCTAATTCTCCGTTAATACTAACAAAGGTAACAACATGTAAAGTTAGACTTCAAAAATATTTCTAGCGAAGGTGGGTGAAGCGTGTGAGGCACAGGGATGATTTCTGCTGTTTTAATCATGGTAGCAGATAATTATTTGGGAAGTATTGTGTATGACTCTTCAGCAGATAATTATTTGGGAAGTACTGTATATAACTTCTTTATTCCTTTTCCTAAGAGACACTCCCTGCTTTCATTTCCTTCTGACCTTCTGTAAACAGAAAAAGATTGTTCTAATTGCGAGCTGTGTTTTTTGGAGATTAGTGTAACATACATCATATCTGGGGTAGAGGCTTTGCTTACAGTGCCTGATTTGCTCTTCGTAAGTCCCAAAAGTTTAAACCTTTTTTGTTTTTTTCTGGTTTTTGTGTTTTGAGACAGAGTCTCACTCTGTTGCCTAGGCTGGAGTGCAGTGGCATGATCCCAGCTCACTGCAACCTCCACCTCCCAGGTTCAGGTGATTCTCATGCCTCAGCCTCCTGAGGAGTGGGGATTACAGGCATCTGCCACCACATCCAGCTAATTTTTGTATTTTTAGTAGAGACGGAGTTTCACCATGTTGGCCAGGCTGTTCTCGAGCTCCTTACCTCAAGTGATCTGCCTGCCTTAGCCTCCCCAAGTGCTGGAGTTTCTCCATGTTAGCCAGGCTGTTCTCAAGCTCCTGACCTCAAGTGATCTGCCTGCCTTAGCCTCCCAAAGTGCTGGCATAACAGGTGTGAGCCAGCTCGCCCAACCTAGCCCTTTTTTGTTTGAACTATGTGGCTTACATGGCCTTTTTTCTTGCCCTGTTCTTTGACCAGACTCTTTTATATTGTAGCTTACTTGAAACTAATGATTTCAGCAGTGGTTTTAGGTGAGGCCAGTTTTTGGTGAATAGCTAATTATTAAAAGTTATTTTATACTGAGCTTAATACCTAGGTGATGGGTTGATAGGTGCAGCAAACCACCATAACACACATTTACCTATGTAACAAACCTGCACATCTTACACATGTATCCCAGAGTTTAAAGCAAAATAAAACAAAAATTTAAAAATTAAAAAAAATTGTTATTTTAGCTAAGAACATCAAATAATTTTCACTATTTATCTTACATAGTCATGAGTGAATATATTTGCCTAATATTCTTCCTTTTGTGTTTAAAAATATAGATACTAGGTAGAAATTACAAGTTAATGTTTATCTCACATAGTATTTAGTAAATATTTTGTGAATAAATATACTTCATTTTGGTTTAGTCTAAAACAAGTTAGGATCTCTTCTCACTGGTAATAGGAATTTTAATTTTGTTTGGCACAATGTAGACATTTTTCTTTTTTGTTCTTTTTTGGGACAGAGTCTTGCTCTGTCGCCCAGGCTGGAGTGCAGTGGCGTGAACTCAGCTTACTACAGTCTCTGCCTCCCAGGGTCAAGTGATTCTCCAGCCTCAGCCTCCTGAGTAGCTAGGACTATAGGTGTGCACTATCACGCCCAGCTTATATTTGTATTTTTGGTAGAGATGGAGATTCACCATGCTGGCTAGGCTAGTCTCGAACTCCTGACTTCATGATCCGCCCACCTCAGCCTCCCAGAGTGCTGGGATTGTAGGTGTGAGCCACTGTACCTGACCTTTGTTTTTTCTTTTGAGATGGAGTCTTGCTCTGTAAACCAGGCTGGAGTACAGTGGTGCAATCTTGGCTCACTGTACCCTCCGCCTCCCATGTTCAAGTGATTCTCCCGCCTCGGCCTCTCAAGTAGCTGGGATTACAGGCACCTGCCACCTTGCCAAGCTAAATTTTGTATTTTTAGTAGAGATAGGGTTTCACCATGTTGGCCGGGCTGGTTTTGAACTCCTGACCTCAGTTTCCCTTATAATATTAACCACTGTTTTATTATGTGCCAGGTAATGTGTTAAGCACTTTGAATGCATTACCTCATTTAATCTTTCCAGTAACCCTATGGAAAAAGTGATATTAAATACCCTCTTTCACAATGATAAAACTAAGATAAGAAGCATCCTCAGGCCTGGTGTAGTGGCTCACACCTGTTACTCCAGGAATTTAAGGTGGGAGGATCGCTTGAGCTCAAGGCCAGCCTGGGCAACATAGGGAGATCCCCCATCTCTACAAAAAAAATTTAAAAATTAGCTGGGTGTGGAAGTGTACACCTGCGATCCTGGCTACTGGAGTCTGAGGTGTGAGGATCACTTGGACCCAGAAGGTGGAGGCTGCAGTGAGCCAAGATCACACCACTGCACTGCAGCCAGAGAAACAGTGAGACCCTGTCTCCAAAGAAAAGAAAGAAGCATGCTCAGTGACATCACTCTAATCAAGGCAGAGCCAAGCCATAAACCCAGACCTGCCTAATTTTAGACCCCCTGTAGTTTATCTTCACTTGCCTTGAACCTTTGACATAATTTGGTACATCATGTTAAAATAACTATAATAATAAATAATAAATTTTAATAATAAAATGGTATTAAGTAGCACGTAGCATGAGAGCACAAATGTCTAAGAAATCGATTTCTCCACCTGTACTTCACTCAGGAGGAAACCCTGCACAAGTCGACCAGCAGCAGCAGTGTGTCTCCCTCTTTCCCTGAAGATCCAGTCCTGGAGGCCATGTCCACGAGGAAGAGTGAGTAGTTGTGGTGCAAAGATCAAGAGTCAGATATCTTATTACAAAACACACTTGACCTAGAGCAAGGATCCCAGAGTACCATGTGATCATTTGGGGTAGAAAGAACTAACTCTGGCATTTCACTGATCAGGAGATGAAATACTTATTTTCCAAGGGTGGCATCATAAGGTAGTGCTAACCTGATCACCAGGCCTCAGGGTCTTATGACAGAGCCCACGCATTTGTGTTTATGAACAATAGTCATGGGAAATATATAAATCAGTTGTGTGTGTGGTCTGTTTTGTTTTAGATAGAGTACCTCCTTGGCTAAATTTAAACCAGAAGCCCTAAAAAACCGTATTTATTATCACTCCACCTACAGCCCACAGACACCCATATTCAAAAACCTGTGTAGATAGTGAAAACACATTTATAACTCTTTAGGAGATAGATTCTGAACACAGATATCTAAAGTTAAGGGATTTTTAAAGCCTTTTAATAATCCTTTTCATTTATAAGATCATTATGAAGGATTACAAATTATATATTGGCTTGATTTCTCATGCAAAAATTCTTTAAGTAGTGTTTTTATTATTTACACAGATTATATAAAAAATAGTGCTGGCTAGTTATCCACAACTGGTATTTGGCCAAGCCCATTAAACATTATAGGGACCCAGTTGGATCACATAATGGAATTCTGTATCTTTTCTGGACTGTGGGAATTATATCTGTGTTTTCCTTAGTATTTTCTCTTGGTGGGACGGTCTAAATGGATGGATCATATATAACTTTGTGTTGACTCTCACTTTCTACACCCACTACATTGAAGCAGCTCTACTTTGTATATAGAGTAGGAGGAAGCACTAAATAAAACTCTGGCACCATAATTTATTTCTAATGTTCTCCTTATGTTTTCAAAAAGTGAATCCGGAACCATTCAGATGCTAAAGCATTCTCCTTTTAAACACTATCTTAAAATGTTACTAGGCAGAGGACAACAGTGGTACAATATTAACATCAAAGCTGAAGCCTACTTTTTGCAGTTTAAATACAGTTTAATATATACCTAAAAACAGAATGTCTTGGTAAATGTAGAAAGAAGGGTTTCCTTTATTTTATCTTTAAAAAGAGAATGTAAAAAGAGGGTACGCTTGAAAATTTTGGTATGATTTGTGAATCTTTTTGGCCACACCTAACATTCTTCCTTTTTTCTTGCTATTTCTTTAGCAAATTTACTTTGCAAAGATTCTTCTGTAACAGTTCTCAGAGTCTGCTCCTAAGGATTACCATTGCCATCTTAAAATAGCTCTCCAATGAAATAAATAATTCATCTTTGAATACAGTGTTTGTCACAAATGTCAAAGGGTTTTGTGTCAGAAAATTCACAGTGAGTTTTATTTCATTTGGTTAAATCTTTAGAGCCTCCAGAGTTCCTGCCCATATCATCAACACCCCAGCCAGAGAGACGGCAGCCACCCCAGAGACGACATTCCATTGAAAAGGAAACGCCTACTAACGTGAGGCAGTTCCTGCCGCCTTCCAGGCAGAGTTCCCGCTCTCTTGTAAGTACAGGAAAGACCACTAGTAACTTAGGAATCAGGTAGAAGACCTAGAGTCATTAGCTTTCTTATGAAGATGAGGAGGAGAAAACTTGCAAAAGTTAGAATGAACTTAGAATAACTTACTTAATAGCTAAAGAAAACAAAGAGCTGTGTGTGGTGCCTCATGCCTATAATCCCAACACTTTGGGAGGCTGAGGTGGGAGAATTGCTTGACTCCAGGAGTTCAAGACCAGCCTCAGCAACACTGTGAGATCCTATCTGCAAAAATTAAAATAATGAGCCAGGTGTGGTAGTGCACACCTGTGGTCCCAGCTACTTGAGAGGATGAGGTGAGAGGATCACTTGTACCCAAGAGGTTAAGACCGCAGTGAGCTATGATTGTACCACTGCACTCCAGCCTGGGCAACAGCGTGACACCTTGTCCAAACACTATCCGTAATTTAAATGAATCTTGACAGTGTTGGTTCATTTTGAGCTTTTTTTTTCCAGAAAATTTATCAATGGTTGAAAGTATGGATTATTACTAAAGAAATGCTTTCTTTCTTTCTTTCAAATGCTTTAAAAATTGTTAAAAATTGACCAAAAAAACTCTTAGCAAAATAACTACAGTAGATGATCTTATTGAGGCAAAAGTACAAGAGAGGGAGAGTTTTGATTCATTAATAACCACTGTACGTTATTTTCTAGTATGTTTTGTGATATTTGGGGCCAGTAGTGTTATTTTGGTTGAACTGCTTGCTGTTTTCCAGAGACTTCCAGGTTCTTACAGTGGGTGTTCATTTCTCAGGACAGTGGACAGCACACAAGGGTCTGCCAGGAGGAATTAATAGATCTCCCAGCCAAAGGAGTTCTCCAAAGACTCTTTTGTAGCCCCACTTGACTTCTGAAATATTTGTAGGCAAGATGCATGGCTACAATTAATATTCTACCCACAGTCAGATATCTAATGTGTTTTCAAGTATTCATGAATAAAAAATACTAGAATACATTTAATACTTGTCCTTTTTTAAAAGGCTGTGATGAATTATTAGAGTTTCAATTAAAGTAATAACAGATGGGAGATAATGCAGTTATTGTGAAGACAGGATTTTGTTTTGTTTTGTTTTTTTGAGACTGAGTCTTGCTCTGTTGCTAGGCTGGAGTGCAGTAGCGCGATCTTGGCTCACTTCAACCTCCGCCTTCCTGGTTCAAGTGACCCTCATACCTCAGCCACCTGAGTAGCTGGGACTACAGGTCTGCACCACCAAGCCCTGCTAATTTTTTGTATTTTTAGTAGAGTCGGTTTCACCATGTTGGCCAGAATAGCCTCCCAAAGTGCTGGGATTACAGGTGTGAGTCACCATGCCCAGCCGAAGACAAGGATTTTGAACAGAGCTTAGAATGTTAACATTTAGTCAGTCATCTCTATTCCAAAACAGTGCAATTGAAGAACTAACAATTTTATGGCCATTCCTGTTAGGGTTCTTCTAGCTCTAGAATAATCACCAAAACACAGCTATTTGATCAAATTATAGCCTTGTCAGTGGTTTACCAACAGGAAAACGGAACTCTGACCAGACAGATTCAAACCTAAAAATCCAAAAACTTGTTTTCATGTGAATAAGTTGTTGCTTTTACTAAAATATATTGTTATTATCACAACTTTAAAATATGTAAGAGGGGCCAGGCGCAGTGGCTCACCCCTGTGATCCCAGCACTTTGGGAGGCCGAAGGAGGAGAATCGCCTGAGGCCAGAAGTTTGAGACCAGCCTGGGCAACTCAATGAAATCTCTGTCTCTACAAAATTTTTAATTAAAAACTTAGTTAGATGTGGTGCGTGCCTGTAATCCCAGCTACTCAGGATGCTGCAGAGGGAGGGTCTATTGAGCCCAGGAGTTTGACGCCACAGTGAACTAAGATTGTGCCACTCCACTCTAGCTAGGTGAAAGAGCAATACTCTGTCTCTAAAAAGTGTATATACATATATATACACACATATGTATATGTGTATGTGTGAATATGTACATATATGTAAGAGAGAATTTGTGGTTTTTTTCCTAAGTCTAATTATTAGGGTATTCTCGTCTTTACACAACTTTTCCTAGAATCCAGTCTATCATTTAGCTTATAACTGGCCTTTATGTGATCATACAATGTCTTTATTGAGATTAGACTTAAAGTTTAAAATTAACAATGTAAAGATCAGATTTGCTGTAAAGTAGTTTCAGCTGATAATAGAAGTTATGCTAAGACCTTGAGCCAACTCCAAGGGCCCATGAACATGTCTGTTTCCTGGAGCTTTTAGTGTGTGCTTGGTCAGGCCATGCACTGTTACTTTGTGGAGCAGGACAGAGAGCAAGATAAACTAACTTGCAATCACTGAAGAAGGTCTCAGCGAGCAGGCAGTGGGAGAGCCCCTCTGGTCAGTACTCAACAGTGGTCGAGCCCCTCTGGTCAGTACTCAACAGTGGTCGTCAGATTGA
Organism: Leontopithecus rosalia; assembly: GCA_028533165.1. NCBI lineage: Eukaryota > Metazoa > Chordata > Mammalia > Primates > Cebidae > Leontopithecus > Leontopithecus rosalia. The sequence continues at coordinate 39,832,454 of CM052661.1, read as the reverse complement.
GGGCAGGGAGCAGAGTTCATACAGGCCTCCAAGCACCAGTAGAGACAAAATGAAATGATCTTTCTTGCTAATAGCTTATCTTGAGAAACCCATAAAATCATACCTTGTAGTAAAGCCCTATAGCTTGGTAAGTATTGTTTTTATAAGTGTAATTAATTTTAAAATGTAGCTGCATTTTAGAAAACAGAATCAGTTTGTATTTATAACTCCTCAACTGAAAATGGCAGGAATGTTTTATTGAAAATTTTTTCTTTTTTTGAGACGGAGTTTCACTTTTGTTGCACAGGCTGGAGTGCAATGGTGTGATCTTGGCTCACCGCTACCTCCACCTCCCGGGTTCAAGCAATTCTCCTGTCTCAGCCTCCCGAGTAGCTGAGATGACAGGCATGTGCCTCCATGCCCGGCTAATTTTGCATTTTTAGTAGAGACAGGGTTTCTCCATGTTGGTCAGCCTGGTCTTGAGCTCCCGACCTCAGGTGATCCACCCGCCTCAGCCTTCCAAAGTGCTGGGATTACAGGCATAAGCCATTGTGCCCAGCTGATTATTTTTATTTTTATTGTATCTCCCTCCCTTGTGATGTTTAAAGTGTAATTTTTTTCATCATTTGATCAAATAACTGAGGGTGAGTGCTCATCTAGTCTAAAGGCACCTTGTGTTGGCAGTACCTTCCCAAGGCAGGCACAGGTAGCTGCCTGGCGCATGTCCTCATGGTTTCTCAGGCACAGTAAGCAGTTGCCTCTGTCCTTCATCACAACAAGCCGCACTGAGGAAACTCAGAGTGTTCACAGGACTCTAAATTAGCAAAATCCCTGCTGTGTGAACACAGATTCTGCAGGAGAGACTTCGTGATTTCATCACTGATTTATACGTGTGGATGCAGGCATTGGCACGGACTGTTCCATCCTCATGGTGTTTTTCGTTTTGTTTTCCTTTTGTGATCTGTAATCACTATGTGTAGGTCATTCGTGTTCAGCATTATTTTCTCCTGTTCTTTTCCCCCTGCCGTTTTCTTTTTCCCTTATCTGTTGTTCAGGTTCCTAGGATAACCAGTGTATGGCCAAGGACGCCTTTCCGACCACTTTTTTCTACCATACAAACAGCTTCTCTGCTCAGCTCTCATCCTTTTGAAGCAGCCATGTTTGGGGTAGCAGGGGCTATGTATTATCTGTGTGAGAGAGCTTTTACCAGCAGGTGGAAATCCTCAAAGGTTGGCCTCTTTCTGCTGGGTCTGGGATTATTTCATTCTCTGTATCTCTGACGGTGACACCTCAACTATTGCGCTTTCTGAGAATTAACTGCTTAGATAGCACTTTGCTTCCAATCATTGATTCCACTCTTGTGCAGGATGCATTGATCATGCTGTGGTCTCAGTTGAAGAGGAAATAACTGGGAAAGGACAACAAACTCAAAATGCAGCATCAGATAAGAGGGACCTGTGGGTGTTTGTCCCCTTAGGCGATCTAATTGTATAGCAGGGACAGTGCTGCCATCTTTCTCTGTGTGCAGCAGGCAGTCTGAGCCCATGGGGTGCATTGCTCCTAGGGCCTCCCGCCACCACCAGAAGACTATTTGCTCACTCATTCCGTGGGCAGAGCAGACTCCTGCCAGGCCAGATAGCCATGGTGGACTCCGCCTGCCCACAGACACCTGCACGCACAAGGGCATGCACTCAGGAAATCTGTGTGTTTGCAGCACCTGTCATGAAGCTGTGTTATGACAGTCAGGGTGTATGTTACTTCTCTGCAGAGATAAATTTTAAGTTTCCTTTTTATTGATGTGGCTATTTTAAATAATTCTGCATTATCTTACTGTTTTTTGAGGTTTTTTTTATACAGAATAATACACCATTATTTGCACCTTCACATTTCTAAGTAAAATAAGAAGCTCTAGGACCACATCAAAACTTCTGCTGCTACGACATAGCAGGTGTAAGAGCAGCCTTTGTGCCACAGCAGGCAGGGCCTGGCTCTCTAAGGCCCTGGGTTTACTAATCTTGTCCTTGACAGATGACCCTGCAGCTGGTTACTTGGTTATTCTTTCTGCCCATCTTAGTATAGAAAGGAGACTCAATGTAAATAAGACATAACACATTTATTTCTCTGATCTTTGTCATGAAATACAGGGGAAATCTCTGTCTTTTTTTCCTGTTTTAGATGTACCCTTGGTCAGCATGTGATCAGGTGCTGGGGTGGCTTTTTAACTCCTGTCACTCCTGCTCCTGTTGAAGAACTGCTGGCATTTTATTATCAATTCTCCCCAAACAGAGATATCTGTACACTAAGGCCATATACTACTTCAGGCAAAGAAAGGATTCACTTTGAGTTTTATAGTTAGTTGAGAAGAGTAAACTTAATACTTGCTATTTTTATTTAAATTTGCCTCTCTTTGGTTTATTAAAAACTGAAAAAGCAATGGTTGTTTTGGGTAATTTTCAAATACCAGTTACTTATTTATGAAGTTTTACTAACCATGAACACTGTATAAAAGATGACTATTCCCATTTCTCTCTGTGGCACAATAACCAAAATTTTACGTTACGTTGTCTCATCTTTGTGCTGCCTAAATGACCCCTTTTGAATGGTAAAATATAGCCAGAATAGTATCAAAAATACTCAACAGTTTTAGTGACATGCATAGAAATAAGTGTAAAGTCTTATAGCACATTATTGTCTTCATGAAAGCTCTGTAAGATTTAGCTTTTCTTTCCTGAATTTGGGAGTCCCATTGATACATGGACAAGCAAGGGAACTAGAGTTGTGCTAGTGTGGTCTTCCCCCGGCCATGTCTGGCCACTCAGATGAGCCAAACACTTGCAGTGGGAGCCCCAGGCAGAGGCGTATTAGGAAAGGGCTCCTGCTCTCACTGCAACCTTGTGTGCCCTCCACATGCCAGAGCACTAGTAGCTCTGCAAGATCTGTGCAAGTTTAACTTGGCTTCGGAGATGTCGTATTAGTATTTTTATAAACTGAAAAAAAAATAATTAAAACTATTCTAGTAACTATTATTTTCTTTTATGTTGCATTAAAGTTTTGTTGTCCTTGGGAAAACTCCAAAATTAAAACATTAGCATTTAACCGGATGGAAATTCTTTCACTAAAGAGTAGTCTGCTTGAATTTTTTTTAAAAAGATAAAGAAAACAAACAAAAATCCACTATTTTTAAATTATATCTCATGATGGCTAAGCATGGTTGCTTACACCTGTGATCCCAGCACTTTGGGAGGCTGAGGCTGGCGGATCACTTGAGGTCAGGAATTTAAGACCAGCCTGGCCAACATGGCAAAGCCCCATCTCCACACAAAAGTTATACAGGTGTGGTGGTATGTACTTGTAATTTCAGCTACTCAGGAGGCTGAGGTACGAGAATCACTTGAACCCAGGATGCAGAGGTTGCAGAGGGCCAAGATCATGCCACTGTTCTCCAGCCTGGGTGACAGAGTGAGACCTTGTCTCAAAAAATGAATAAATAAATAAATTATATCCCATGAAGTACTGGATTTTCATGTGGATCAAAGCAGTGAGTTGAAAGTATGCTTTGCTAAGCCCTTTTGTGACTCAAGACTGAAGAGAGGGAGGTACAAGCTGCCAGGTCTGTTGTGCCATGCTAGCGTATCTCTACAAATGAAAAAAATCGCCGTCTGCCTGAAGGGTTTATAGCCCAGGTATCCACGTTATAAAGTCAGTTAAATTTGGTACGGTTTGCTGTCTTCTTAGCATGCACAATAGCAAATCTGATTACCTGGTTATTTGCTACATAATAAATCTAGTAGTGTTTACCTGGTTACGTGCTAGACTCCCACATTATTTTGTTGCAGTGTAGCCATTTTGTCATAGTTAGCTGTCAGAAATAGGGTATACTTTCTGATGACCCTAGTCGTACTCATCACTGATGAATAAAAATAATAGCAAAACTTCTGAAATACATTAAAAGCTGAGAAATGCCATCATTCAGTTGTGTTCAGCTAACACTACTTAGTGCACAGTTTGAATGGCCTAACCTTCAGAAAGGCAGTTTATTGTTCCCAATTAACACTACTATTTTCTGAAGTTGGAGCAATACAGAGCAGATATGAACACGCCAATTTAATCCTATCATCTCTGAACATAGTTCCTGTTTAAAGAGAAAACTGTCATCATTGATTTTTTAAATGAGTATTTTAAGCATCTTAGAGCCTTAATCTTTCTGAATAAACTCATTCACCTGCCCTCTTAAACTAATAAGCTCCTCATCTTAAAAATTCAATTGCAGGATTTTTCTGAAAGCATTTTTAAGCAAATATAATTTCCTTAAGTTAGCTTGAACAGAGATGGTTTTGTATTGATTTTTAGTAAAATGCAGTAGTTCTTCAGACTACTTTTTTAAGTAAAATGCTAATGTTTGACAAGTTTGCAACTTAGATTTATTTTTGTTTTTCTCTGATTGAAAGACAGAACTGATTGTTAAAGCTCTATAAACTGAATGCATTCATAGTCCTGTGTTTTCTCACTGGCGTGTTGGATTCCAGAATGCCTGTGAGCGATGCTGTTGTGTGTGTGTGGGAGTGAATTATAATGTGTTTGTGCTGAGAACATTCAGTTTCAGTGTCATTGCACCACAATGGACCCTTGCAGCCTGGCAGGGTCCGAATGCACAAGACTGTTCTGTCTTTCTCTGAGTTCCACCAATCAAGTGCGGGGCCGGATGGGGAGCGGATGGGTGTGAGGCTCTTATTCAGTGAGATCAGTTACATCAACATCTTCCGCAGCTGCTGGTAGGGAAACCATTAACACAAGACAGCCAACATAAATATTTATTGTGAAATTCTTTTACATTTCTCTAGTCTTGCCAGTGCTGACTATTAGCAGTTTTTGAAAGTAAAAACAGAAATCAGAATCTAGAGAACTATGGGGCAGCCTGGAGAGACTGCCTTTTGGATACAAATGGCTCCAGCAGTTTCATGTTCCAGTTTCACTCATACCATTAGGATCTGTAAAGATGTGCTGATGTAACTGATCACTAAATAATGCTTCTCAGTAAAAATTACTAACCATCTTCTTTTGGCTAGTCTGGGTACCACGAACCAGTTTTAAAAACAGGGGCAGGCCGGCCAGGCATAGTGGCTCATGCCTGTACTCCCAGCACTTTGGGAGGCCAAGGTAGGTGGATCACCTGAGGTCAGGAGTTGGAGACCAGCCTGACCAACCTAAAGAAACCCCGTCTCTACTAAAAATACAAAATTAGCCAGGCATGGTGTTGCATGCCTGTAATCCGTGCTACTCAGGAGGCTGCAGCAGGAGAATCGATTGAACCTGGGAGGTGGAGGTTGTGGTGAGCTGAGATCATGCCAGTGCACTCCATCCTGGGCAACAAGAATGAAACTCTGTCTCAAAAAAAAAAAAAAAAAAAAAAAACAGGGCCAGGCTGGACATGGTGGCTCATGCCTGTAATCCTAGTACTTTAGGAGGCAGAAGTAGGTGGATCACTTGAGCCCAGAAGTTTAAGACCAGCCTGGACAACATAGTGAAACCTGATATCTGCAAAAAATAGAAAAAATTAGCTGGGCATGGTTGCATGTACCTGTAGTCCCAGCTATCTAGAAGGCTGAGGTGGGAGGATCACTTGAGCCCAGGAAGTCAAGGCTGCAGTGAGCCATGATCATGCCACTCCCCGCAACCTGGGTAACAGAATGTAACCCTGTTGCCAAAAAATAAGGACCAATGCAGATTTACTTTTTATCTGTTGGTATACAGTATACAACACAACACTAAGTAATGTTTTTTTCACAAGCATAGGAGAAAACTGACATAAAATTGGTTTAGAATAATGTTTTTTCAATATTTCAAGCATAGATATATAGCCCTGTTTAACAGAATAGTTACTTGAGTCAGAATACCTGAGCAAATGTGAGGAACTTTCATTTATTGAAAATTTCAGTAGATCACTCAGTCTCCAAATGTTTTCTGCCACCTGTAGTCTTAGTGTGATTAGAAATGATGTGGTCCCCAGAGAGAGCCAGCTCTTCCCAATGGTCATTGGGAAACCTCTTTTCTTCTCTGAAGCTACTAATCAGGTGTCTGATCTGAAGGGAAATTTTGCGCTTCCAGAACAGGGGGTGGGAGTCTCTTATTCATGTGACATTTTGAATTTCAGGAGGAATTCTGCTACCCAGTGGAATGCCTCGCTCTTACTGTGGAAGAAGTGATGCATATTCGCCAGGTCCTGGTGAAGGCAGAGCTGGAAAAATACCAACAGTATAAAGACATCTACACCGCCTTGAAAAAAGGAAAGGTAGTGCTGGTTAAAGTTGATTGATCAGAAGAGTAGAAGAATGGCCAGTCCCATGCATGGTCTCCTGAAGGAGTTTTCTGCTAGTCAGGTGGCAACATGTCTTTGAGGGGATTTGGGAGGTGCAATGTTCATATCCTAGTGCCTCTGCTGCCTCGTTCACAAGAGGGGGCATTTTTGTTTTTCCCTTAAAAATCAAAACTGGAAGGTTTTCAGGCAGCCATAACAAATAACGATATGCCTTCATAAAATCATGTGTGCATTTAGTCATTACACTTTTAAAGGATCTGTAAAGAAAATGTATCTGAGTAACAAAGGAGGGTTTTTCAGAAACCTTCCATGATGAGGAGAAACTTAAGATCTGTGGCCTTTTATTAACTTTTGAAATAGAATTATAATTAAATACAGAGCTACATTATCAGCATCACAGAGCCAACTGTTATAAACGGGATTTCTGAATTATCTTCCTCTTCCTGTCTATTCAACTTCCCCCATATATAGATGTTAAGCATATTCAAACATGGATATTAGGAAATTTGCTATTGGCAATGCTTCTTTTTCCTCTTAAATTTATATTTTTTAGCTCTGCTTTTGTTGCCGAACCAGGAGGTTTTCCTTCTTCACTTGGTCTTATACCTGTCAGTTCTGTAAGAGGTAAGGTATTTTGTAATTGATGAAAAGATAAATGTAACAGTTGTAAGAGAATTACCTTCCTTATCTCACCATTTTTCTACACAGGAATAAAATTAGAAATTACCCATTCATTTGTTACCTTGTGCTATCCTTGCAGGTTAGGAACATTGATTTCTTTAAGAGAGGGAGCCAAACATTTATTTGATATTGAACCTAGAGAATGTTTCTCTGTATGTTCTTTCTTTTATCTAAGATCATTCTAATAATACGTCATGTTTGAACAGAAAAAAAATAAGATGTGATTACCATGCAATCCCTGGATAGACAAATAACAAAATTCCAAACAGATGTAAGTTGGCCCTTTTATAGGAGACAATGTAAGAGTTAAGCTCTGTAGATTATCTTTTTGGCAATTTGCAGTGTGTCAATTTGTTACATTCTAACAGAAGAAGGGAGAGTTTTACAGTTTATTGTAGAAACTTACAACTGTACTGCCATAGGCTTCTCTAACTCCCAGTTGCATTCACTGTATAATACCAAGTAACATTTATGATTTTGTGTACAGGCCGGTGTGCTCACAGTGTTGCAAAAAGGTAAGCTAAGCTTGGTTCAGTTATACTTGTGTTTGTTTTAGTGACTGCCTCTTTAACAATACTGCTCATTGTCAGTTTTATTTGGAATAATAGATGCGGCTGCCATCCAAGCCATACTCCACTCTTCCTATCTTTTCACTGGGACCTTCTGCTCTGCAAAGAGGGGAAAGTAGTATGAGGTCAGATAAACCTTCTACTGCCCATCATCGGCCACTTCGGAGCATTGCCAGGTAAGCAAGGGGCCTGGGTTGTCAAACCATCCTTTGCAGAAGAAGAGTTCTACTCTTGAGGACTGTGGTGGGGTGTTAGGGTTTTGGCTAGAGGGGTTTTTGTTGCTTGGTTTGTTGGTTGGTTGGTTTTAATACAGTTTTAGACTTGCACACAAATCTCCAAAACTTCCACAAAGGTAACTTTTCAAAGGATAATGGCTAGCTACTTCTGGAGGATACTTTCATCACATAGTTTAAATTTTTTTCTACTTTAGAAACAACTATTATACTGTGTCCTATAAGAGTCATCTTTACAACTGACCTTGTTTTCAATGGAGTTGGAAATTGGAATATAACAGTCTCATCCTTCTTTCCTCCTTGCCTAGCTTTAAAAGAAATTGGTTTAATCCTGTTTACAATGTTCTGCCATGGCTTTGATTGACTTTACTGTTGTAAAGGCAGAAATAAAGCTTTATTCCAAAAGCTGAAAATGAAGGAAAAAATATCACCTGAGTATCAGTCTTTTTGCATTTGGTGCAGGGTAAGGTTAGTTCTGGGCCTTAAGAAAGGTGGAAGGAGGTAGGCCACCTCGAGCCTCAAGCTGGCAGGGCCAAGAGACTGGGCTTTGATGCACCAACCACATGCCATGGCTCTGTGGACAGCAAGACAAGGAAACTGGAGGCCCAGAATGAACCTTGTCCCTGAAACATCTGCCCCTGTGCTTGGGCTCCCTCCTCTGAAACCTCTGGGTGTGAATTGTCAGTGCACGTAACAGCTGCTGCAGTTTTCCATACTTACTCTGAACCTACTGTAGACTACCTGTTTGTATCCTGTTTGGTTTAATTAAAATAGTAAATGAGTAGATGATTCCTAGTTATCTCAGACATTCCTGGAAACATCTATTATGTTGGTCTAGTTAACTACAGCTCCTTTGGAATCCCAGTAAATACTCGCACAACTACGGGAAATTGTTGGAGGGGGGAGAGGCTTGTTTGTTAAATACGTAAATGATGAGAAAACCGGTCAAAAGATAATTTTTAGGATGTGTCCTGGGATTAAGTTAAATTTATTTGAATTGGCCGGGCACGGTGGCTCACACCTGTAATCCCAGCACTTTGGGAGGCCGAGGCGGGTGGATCACGAGGTCAAGAGATCGAGACCATCCTGGTCAACATGGTGAAACCCCGTCCCTCCTAAAGATACAAAAAATTAGCTGGGCATGGTGGCAGGTGCCTGTAATCCCAGCTACTCAGGAGGCTGAGGCAGGAGAATTGCCTGAACCCAGGAGGCGGAGGTTACGGTGAGCCGAGATCGCGCCGTTGCACTCCAGCCTGGGTAACGAGAGCGAAACTCCATCTCAAAAAAAAAAAAAATTTATTTGAATTTCCTATAGTCTGACCTGCCATCTACAGTTAGCTAATGTTCATTGGGAATCAAGTGAATACTGTATTTTCCAAGAATTCTAGAAGGTTGGTTAAGAGTTTTTAGTTTAGGATTTTTTTTCCCCCAAATAAACAGTTTCTTTATTTTTCCTCTTCCTCCCTCCTCCTCCTCCCTCCTCCTTCCTCCTTCCTCTTCCCTCCTTCTTCCTTCCTCCTCCTCCTTCTTCCTCCTTCTCTTCCTCCTCATCTTCTTCATCTTCGTCTTCCTGGTCAACTTTAGCAGGACGCTTTGTGCCATCAAACTTTCCTTTCAATTATAGTCAGCAACATCCTTCTCATACTTTTCCTTCAGCTTTGCCACTTTAGTGTGATGTAAGGCTGCTTTTCACTGTCATTTAACTTGTGCCACATCTCACCTAGCCTTTTTGCTATACCTCCAATAGAGATGCCAGGGTTTGTGGATTTGATCTTGGGGTGGAATTCTGAACAGAGGAGGAAGAATCCAGACAGTAGCCTTTTGGGTGCGTTAGGATCCTTCTTCTTGCCTTCCTCAGCTGGTCCATAATCTTTCATTTCCCACTGATAGTGTACTTTATCCACCTTTCCCATTTCATCAAATTTAGACTTCTCTTTCCCAGACATTGTCTTCCACCTCTCAGAGCACTTCTTGGAAAATTCTGCAAGATTGACAGAGACCTCTGGGTTTTTCTTCCTGTGTTCTTCTCTGCACATCTGCACAAGGAAGCCATAAGCAGACATCGTGCCCTTTGGTTTCTTGGGGTCACCTTTAGTCATCCTGAATATATTGTTTGATAGTCTGGGCAGCGCGTGTTTCTTAGTAAGACATGTTTCCTGCTTTCTTTTCTTTTCTTTCTTTCCTTTTTTTTTTTTTGAGACAGAGTTTTGCTCTTGTCACCCAGGCTGGGGTGTAGTGGTGCCATCTTGGCTCACTCCAACCTTCACCTCCCGGGTTCAAGTGATTCTCCTGCCTCAGCCTCCAGAATAGTGGGGATTATAGGTACACACCACCACACCCAGCTAATTTTTTTTTTTTTTTGTATTTTTAGTTGAGACCATGTTAGCTAGGCTGGCTTTGAACTACTGACCTCAGGTTATCTGCCCTCCTCAGCCTCCCAAAGTGCTTGGATTGCAGGTGTGAGCCACCATGCCTGGCCCCCTGCTTTCTTTTCTAAGTAACATTTTTGAGCCTTGTCTCAAATAAGAAATTTTTTGGAAGAACATATGATTAAATCACTCATCCATTCCATGATGTTTTGACAAATTTACCTTTCTTTTAACACATATTTTCTTAATAGTGCAGTAGACCTATAAGTAACAATGCTGGGCTTCTGTTTTGTTTTCTATTGTTATTCCCTCAGGTTCTCCTCAAAATCTAAGTCTATGGACAAATCAGATGAAGAACTCCAGTTTCCCAAAGAGTTGATGGAGGACTGGAGCACCATGGAGGTGTGTGTGGACTGCAAGAAGTTCATTTCAGAAATCATCAGTTCAAGCCGGCGCAGTCTGGTGTTGGCCAACAAAAGGGCCCGATTGAAAAGAAAAACGCAGTCTTTCTACATGTCCTCGCCAGGCTCCTCAGAGTACTGCCCTTCGGAGAGGACAATCAGTGAGATCTGAGCCTTGTGCCTTTCAGCTGCTTTTGTGCTCAGAGTCAGTGTCCGTGCGCAAGAACACTGAGCCGGTCTGGCTCTCCTTTCTGTGGTTTTACTTAATAGGCTTGAATTTGCATTAGATCAGATTTTTGCAGCATCACATTATTCCACAGACTGAATGCTGTGTTCATATCGATTGATGATACGTGACAGGTTCACCAATTGCTTGTTTGCACTGAGAGAGGAGAACAGTTTGAAACTTGCTTTTGTGTGCGTATGTGGCTTTGGAAGCCAGTAACTTCTTCCTTAGTTCAGTTCTTTACTATTCCTCAAATAATCTCCTGACTAAGGCAAAAACAAAAAGCTTCTCCTGTGAGAACCAGTCTAACAGAGATGCCGATGTCAGCACAGCCCTAAGCAGTAAGTCATATTGGCATTTCCACGTGACTGTGTTTCTATCCCGTGTACAGAGAGATCCAGAGCCCTACAATGCCAGGAACTGGGGCCTCACAGCACAGAACCTAGAAGCACCTGCTGACACTCTCCAACTGATTTTTAAATTATTGTTGCTTGGAGATAAAAATTACATAAGGGACTTTATGCCTGCATTCTAGTGCAAAACATCTGAAGAGCTGTGCACCCACAAGGGTGACTATTTCCCCTGAGTGGCCATGTTGTCCCAGTGCCCTGGATTAGTGTCTCCTGAGTGGGTAACAGGTCTTCATTTCCTATCTTGAATGTATTATGGTTACTGATAGTTTTATAATGGTGGTCTAAGAATTAAAGTTTTATGGGAGTTTCAGGACAAAGGAAGGCTAAAAGTTTGTCAAGAAGTTGAGCGCATTTTGGTTACCTGAGAAGGGTTGCGGCAGCGTAGAGTGGCCGCTCTTGGCCACGCTGTAGAAATGAGCTGGAGCTCATGTGTTTTCAACTGCATTTTTCATAACTTTATAATACATCTATCTCGACTAAATTAAGCCACAATTTGTTACATATGGTCTCAAACTGAAATTTATTTTTATAAATGAATTTTAAAAGAAAAAATAACTACTTCTTTTAATGTTAGAAGAAAATTAACCTGCTGACAGGCAATATTTTTTGGGTGCTTTCTGCACTAGTTTTCCTTGAAAATGAGTGAGTAGGTTGGGTTTTTGATGAAAATAGACTGGAGGGTAGTATTGTATGCCTAAAATGTCTCAGTGTGTTGGCCCATACTATGGGCTATACGTTATTTTGATATGCTTACAAATGACCAACCAATTAAATTGCCGTTAATGTTCGGAAAAGCTGTTAATGCACATGCACAATAATCTCCTGAAAGCCATGGGACATGTCTGTAGTCAGCTCCATGATAGCACCCTTTCATGAGAGGCGTGGCGGCTGCATTTCATACCACATCAAAATACAGTAACATTTCTATACTAAATTAACAGTAATACCTCAGAACTGCTCCGGTCGTAGTTTTTAATGGATTGAAATTTACAGTTTAGTAAATGGCTTAAAATTACTTATGAAATAAACTTTACCAGTTGACTAAAATAATGCATGTTAACAGTTCGTCTGTATTTGCATGTAAAAGTGGGCCACCAGAGAACCCTTACTGATTACTTAATTTAAATGTTTAAATTATTTTAAAGACCCCTGTTTAAGAGCTTTAAGAATTATACTGGGTGGATCTCATTTATAAAACTTCCTAAGAGACTATCTGAACTCTATACTCCAGGCAGTTAGGTGGGAGTATAAACTACCCCCTTGATGACCCCAAGCTTGAGTTTTTAAAATGACTACGCCGAAGGGCACAAGGGGGACGAAAAGGTGATTGTATATGTATATAAATATGCACCTAGGAGAATGTGCTTTTTAAAATAATGACTACTGTTTTTGTAAAAAATAAGAAACTACACCCCCAAAATAAGACTTTGATTCACATTCACAAAGCAAACATCTAGTAAATCTCTTTCACTTCAATTTATGATGCTGTATCGGATGAGTTGGGCATTAACGATCACCTCTTATCACAGCATAGAACATACATTCTTCAACAGCATTAACAGAGTTTGCCAAGTGCATTAAAGAAGTCACGTGGAAGGTGCGTTCACACGAAACAATCTGCAGAAAGTGTGTAAGAAAGGGGACATGGCACCGTTAAAGTTGTAAACATCAAATTACTGTCACTTTTTGTTGCCAAAACAAAGTCTTGCATTTAACCCCCCTTTCTACCACCCCCCTCAACACTTCTAGGTAATTTCCATAGCGTAATTCACTAAGAGCTTGTGGAGCTTGGTTTTAAAATCCTTAGCCTACTCTGATTGAGGCATAGCTTCCTGTTCTTCCTTCCTTGTCCTGGTTTTTTGTTCAGCTTTTACTTCTAAGCCAACAACAACAACAAAAATGTCTGGCTGGTCTCAGCTAGAGTCTGATGTGTCTTAGAGCATGTGTGCATATCTGAACCATCATGCCTGCTCTCAGCTCCCTCCGGGCCTGAGCACCGGCTGCTTTTGTCCCATACATCATGGAGTCACACTGTTAGGAAACCTGTGCTTCCCTCTCCGTGGCTTAACTCTCTGTCAGTGTTGGAGTACATAAGAATGCTTGTAAATACTGTAATATATTTATTAATATTTGAAAGGAATTCATTCAGTGAACAGTGGGAAGTAACTCTCCCAAGGCAAGTGAAAATTAAATGATTGATATGTACATTAATTTAACAATCTTACTGGATTTTAATTTTTAAGTATTTCAAATTAAATGAGAAGGTGGTTATGTAGGAGATTTAAAATGATCTTATGTTTGAAGAGATTCTGTTATTAGCACCGTGAACTTGTACTATTAAAGTTTTAAGCCTTTTATTTTTCTAACTATATTAATATAGGACTGGATTTTAGGTGTTATATAGGAAACACAGAAGTTTTAAATTATGTTGCTGTTTGCTAAAGCAAAATAGCAGAAAATTTTGTACATGCAAAATTGTTGAAGGACCACAGAGAAATGTGTACTACTGACAGGGCTTTTACTTGGCTTCTGGCATTTGTAAAAGTCGAGGTATTGCTGGCATTCAGGGTGACATGATGATACTAAATGTTTTCCATTAAAGTCTCCTATTTTAAAATTTATCTAGGGAAAAATAAAATGGCTTTCCATCATACCTTCTGTGTTGAGTTCCTGTCATAAGACGGTGAAGTCTTTTGGTAATGAGCTGTCAGAAGTCATCTCGGTTGTGAAGGCAGAGTACTTTTATCATCAGCAGCTTGATCTTTGAAGAAATACAGTCTAGGCTGGGCATGGTGGCTCACACCTGTAATCCCAGTACTTTGAGAGGCAGGTGGATCACATGAGGTCAGGAGTTCAAGTGATTCTCATGCCTCAGCCTCTCCAGTAGCTGGGGTTACACACGCACACCACGCCCAGCTAATTTTTGTATTTTTGTACATGGTGGCCAACATAGTGAAATCCCATCTCTACTAAAAACACCAAAATTAGCCAGGCGTGGCGGTGTGCGCCTGTAATAACAGCTATTGGGGAGGCTGAGGCACGAGAATCACTTGAACCTGGCAGGTGGAGATTTCAGTGAGCTCAGATCGTGCCACTACAGTCTAAGCCTGGACGACAGAGCAAAACTCCATGTCAAAAAAAAAAAATGCAGTCTACAAGGACTGCCCTGGAAAAATTAACATGTTGCCACCACAGGTGACTCTGCTGTGTTATCAAGCAGCCATGAGTAGGACAGTAAAATTATTTAAAGAGTATGTAGCATTTTATTATGTCATATATATGGAGACAAATCCTGTGGGAGATGGATGATGCTTTCTTTCACAGCTTCATGGAGGCATAACTGATAAAGCAGAAAAGCCCACATAGCTCAAATGCCATAAGCAGTCCCAATATTGGCATTCCCATGTGGCCATGTTTCTATCCTGTGTACAGAGACATTCAGAGCCCTACATGCTGGAACCTGGGGGCTCACCGCACAGAACCTAGAAGCACCTGCTGACACTCTCCAACTGATTTTCAAATTATTTGCTTGGGGATAGAAATTAAATAAGGGACTCTATGCCTGAGTCCCAGTGCAAAACACCTGAAGAGCTGTGCACCCACAAGGGTGACTACCGCCCCAGCCATGCACAGACATGTCTCACCCATGATGTGTGGCTTGTGGCGCTTCACAGGTGCTGAGTTTTTACCGTTTGTGGCAGCCCTGCAGCAGGCAAGTCAGTCGGCTGCATTTTTCCAACAGCTTGTGCACACTTGGTGTCTCTGTTTCACATTTTGGTAACTCTCCCAACATTTCAAGCTCTTTCATTATTACTATATCTTTTATGGTGATCTGTGATCTTCAATGTTACTATTGTAATTGCTTTGGGGTGCCATGAACCATGCCCATATAAGATGGCAAACTTAATGGATAAATGTGTGTGTTCTGACCATTCCCCGTCTCTCTCCCTCTCCTCGGACTCCCCATTCCCTGAGATACAACAATATGGAAATGAGGCCAATAACCCTACAGTACAGTGGCTTCTAAGTGTTAAGTGAAAGAAAGAGTCTAAAGTCTCACTTTAAATCAAAAGCTAGAAATGATTACACTTAGTGAGGCAGGCATTCAAAAGCTGAGGTAAGCCCAATCTAGACCTTTTGCACCAAACAGCCAAGCTGTGAATGCAAAGAAAAAGTTATTGAAGGAAATTATAAGTGCTACTCCAGTGAACACTAATAATAAGAAAGCAAGCTGTGTGGTGCATGCCTATAGTCCTAGCTCCTCAGGAGGCTAAGGCAGGAGGATTGCTTGAGCCCAGGAGTTTGAGGCTGCAGTGAGCTATGATCACACCACTGCATTCTGTTCTGGGTGACAGAGCGAGAGTCCATCTTTAAAAAAAGAAAAAAGCCTTATTTCCTGATATGGATAATGTTTGAGTGGTCTGGATAAAGTTCAAACCAGCCACATTTCTTTAAGCCAAAGCTAATCCAGAGTAAGGCTCTAACTCACTTCAGTTCTTCGAAGGCTGAGAGAGGTAAGGAGGCTGCAGAAGAAAAAGTGAAAGCTAGCAGAGGTTGGTTCATGAAGTTTAAGGAAAGAAGCCATCTCTATAACAAAATGTAAGGTAAAGCAGCAGGTGCTGATGTAGAAGCTGCAGCAAATTCTCCAGAAGATCTAGCTATGATCTTGAAGAAGGTGGCTACACTACACATTTGCAATGCAGATGAAACAGAAGATGCAATGTAGGACTTTCATAGCTGGAGAACAGCCAATGCCTGACTTCCAGGCTTAAAAGACTGATGCTCTTGTGGGGGACTAATGCAGCTGATGACCTTAAGTTGAAGCCAGTGCTCATTTATCATTCGGAAAATCCTAGAGACCTTAAGAATGGAGCTAAATCCACTCTGCCTGTACCCTGTCAGTGACTAACAAAGCCTCGACAGATGACAGCAGATCTGTTTACAGCAAAGTTTACTGAATGTTTTAAGCCTACTGTTGAAACCTACTGCTCAGAAAAAAGATTTCTTTCAAAATATTACTGCTCATTGACAGTGCACCTGGTCACCCAAGAGCTCTGTTGGAGATGTACAAGGATGTTTTCATCCAAGATGTAAAATTGTTTTCATGCCTGCTAACACATCATTCTGTAGCCCATGGATCAAGGCGTAATTTTTACTTTTATTTAAGAAATACACTTCATAAGGCTTTAGCTGTCATAGGCAGTGATTCCTCTTATGGATCTGGGCAAAGCACACTGAAAACCCCCAGCAAAGAATTCTCCATTCTAGATGCCATTAAAAACATTGGTGATTCATGGAAGGAGGTCAAAATGCAACATTAACGGGATTTTGGAAGAAGTTCATTCCAACATTCATGAATTACTTTGAAAGATCCAAGACTTCAGTAGAGGAAGTAACTGCAGATGGGGTGGAAATAGCAAGAGAAGTAGAATTAGACATGGAGCCTGAGGATGTGACTGAACTGCAGTCTCATGAGAAAATGTAAATTAATTAGGTGTTGGTTCTTATGAATGAGCAATGTGTATTTTTGTTTTGTTTTGTGTGTGTGTGTGTGTTTTTGAGATGGAGTTTCGCTCTTGTTGCCCAGGTTGGAGTGCAATGGTGTGATCTCGCCTCACTGCAACCTCTGCCTCCTGGGTTCAAGCGATTCTCCTCTCACAGCCTCTTCAGTAGCTGGGATTACAGGCATGCACCATCATGCCCAGCTAATTTCGTATTTTTAGCAGAGACATTGGTCTTCACCATGTTGGTCAGGCTGGTCGCGAACTCCCGACTTCAGGTGATCCGACCACCTCGGCCTCCCGAAGTGTTGGGATTACAGGCATGAGCCACTGTGCCTGGCTGCAATTTTTTTTTTTAAGAGGAAATCTACCGGTGGAGATGTTGTGAACATTGTTGAAATGATAAAAGATTATAGTAATGCATACTTAGTTGATAAAGCAGTGGCAGGGTTTGAGAAGATTGACTCAAATTTTGAAAGTAATTCTGTGGGTAACACGCTATCAAACACCAGTGCATGCTACAGAGAAATTTTTCATGAAAGGAAAATGCAATTGATGCAGCAAACTTCATTTGTAGAATATTTCCCTCAACAAATATATTCCTAAAATATGAGCAGAAGAAAGTTCTTGTGTTTTTGTTAACTAAGAATGCACGATTTGCCTTGTGAATATCTTACACATTTCATGATGTTGAGTTTGATATTAATCCGGTTACATAAGCTGTTCCCTCAGTTGCCATTTTTTAGGAGCCCCTTCCCCTGAAGTTCCACTGTGATATGTTTATGTCAAGACACTTGTGTTATGTGTCCAACTCATAATCCACGTGTCCAGTGACTAAGTCCAAGTTACAATCTTTGACTTGTGCCTTGTGTATTCCAGATAGACACAGAATTTGGATACCATAAGTGGGAAAAGCTTTGGGTAACATATATTTAACTTTTTTTTTCCTAGCTCCAATTGAGGAAAAGATGTACAGTTGTAAATCATAGCCTACAATTTCATGAAGAAAACTACTTTTGGGAAAGGACTTAATTACACACGAGTTATTTAAAGACTCCTGGCCAGGCACGGTGGCTCATCCCTGTAATCCCAGCACTTTGGAAGGCCAAAGTGAGAGGACTGCTTGAGTTCAAGACCAGCCTGGACAACATGATGAAAACCCATAAATACAAAAATTAGCAGGGCATGGTGGCGCACACCTGTAGTCCCAGCTACTCAGGAGGCTGAGGCAGGAGAATTGCTTGATCCTGAAGTGGAGGTTGTAGTGAGCTGAGAAAGTTCAGATGCAGCTACGTGGAAGACTGAGTTTGCACTACGATTTCAGCTCATCCCGTTAACATACACATGGTATCTAATATGTTAGCCATTGCTCTGCAGGGTACTCCAGCTGTGCTCCTGATACTGGTGGCTGCCTTGGAACCTGTTTGATGGAAGCTGACAGCAAGTGCTCCAGAACTGACAGGACAGCGCTGCTGAAATGTGGGACATCTGGAAGTTTATGTCCTCAGGGCTTGAGAGCTGAAGTATCAGCAAATTTGAAACAGCTCAGTGTTCACATTTATGTTGCCACCAAGAGGATCAGATATTGTGGGTCCCTTGCTGGGAATGCTCTTGCAGCTGCTGCAGTGAGGCAGGTTGTCTGTGAATTGAGGAGAGGGAGGCACTCTTCCTTTTGTCCTGATGACCCCAAAAAAAAAAAAAAAGTCTGTAGATCCTTTCTCAGCAATTCCTAGTTTTCAAGTATCTGGAATGGCTCTAAACTGTGCTCTGGCATGGCAGCAACACAGCTACCTAACACTGGGACAGCTCCTGAGCATTTATGAATTTGTCTCTTCGATTTTAAAGCAAGAGTGTTAGACTAGATGGTCTCTAAGGTCACTTTCAAGTAGGAGAGTCAGGATACTGTGTGAAACAACCTGCTACACAGGCAACGAGCCACCTGAAGCCCAGGCCAACGTGACTTGAGAAACATGTAATCCAAGCCAGCCCTTCACTAAAGTGTGAAATGACGGATACTTTCTAAGCATTATTTCTGTGTTGATGACAAACCCGATTATGAATACTACATGAAAGCAAGAAAAGTGCAAAATGTGCTGCACATATTCGGAACTGGAGGCAAAGGCAAATTCAGTTTTACCAGTTGCTATAAAGAATCTGAGTCCATCTCTCAAAATTAAAAAGAAAAACCTCAGAGAGTTGACTATATTAAAAATGGACACAGCCCCTTTTATTAGCTGTTTGGTGTCAGCAGCACCCTGTGTACCAGAAGTTCATCTCTGGATCTTGTTTGGAGGGAAGGACCTTTTCTGCCTTGGCCATAGCAGGCACCTGACGTTTTTGTTCCCACGGTGTAGTGTGCGCTTCCTATTGGAGATAAAAGAGAAGCTGGTGACTGTTGGGTGCGTACACAGAGCAGGCTCATCTCCTCCACTTGGCATAAGTGGCAAACGCTAGTTGCAGTAAAAGGAAACACAAGTAAAAACAGCTCTTATTCTCCAGCTTGGTCAAGGAAAGTAAGCACCACTGCAGGTATCCCTGAGATATGCGTCTCCCGCGTTTGTTAGTGAGCTCCCAGTGGGGAGACTCCTCTCTTTGGCCCTCAGTGCTAAAGACTCCATCACTGCCTGAACTCCTCACTAAATTTGATCTCTATGGCTGGCTTTTATTTAGAGCTGATAAAACACATGGCCACCCTTAGGCAGGAATTGCCCACAACCTCTCCCCTGACAGGCTGTCTCAGCTCTGTTTAAATGTGTCCAGGACATAGCAGACCTGATTATCTACAAAGTTCCATCTTGGAATAGGTCAAAGAGTTGGGAGTCGTGCCCTCATGCCATTTCCCCCATTGCTGACTCGCTGACGCTGCCCCCGTGGCTCTCCAGCGCATGCCTGCTCCCCCTGCCAAGTGGCTCCCTCACATCGCCTCTTCCTTCCCGCTCCTCCCTGCAGCACATCCCATTACTTATGCCTTCTGTATTTTATTTTTTCAATTGCACCACCTCTCATTCTACTACATTGTTCCATGAACACAGGCATCTTTGTCAGATAGCTTCACTTGCCGTATCCCCAGCTTCTGAAAGTAATTGCTGGCATTTACAGATGCTTAATAATTGTGGAGGGAATTAATGAATGAATGAGCAGGCTTAATATGGATATGAGAATAACTCATAAATACAGAGATGGAACCATCAAGATGTCTTCAACTGATGTGGTGTGTTAACTGTGCGCTTCAACAGATAAATGCAACATACAGCCCCGTGCTTTTTAAGTGAACAAATTACTGCAGCCCTAAAATAGCTCATTAGAATGGAGAAAGCCAGGTCAGCAGCTCATGCTGTGAGCATGGTTGACTTGTGCCAGTCTGGGCTTTCTACCTCCCGCTTGAAAAATGCCACTCGCCACACATTCCTCTTGGCTCTACCCACCACTAGAACACAAGTGGAGTGACCTGCACAGTCTGCCTCCCAACCTGGCTTTTCCCATTAACAAACTGGGAAGAACAGGGATGCTGGAGACTTGTCATCAAAGCTGCTTCATCAGTGCAAAGGGTGTATTTATTAGTTCAGAGTTTGTACTCATTAATTTTTTACTTCTTGCCTCTTTTAAAAGTGTGGTAGTTAACTCTTAAGAGTAATCACACAAGTTTTAATATTGCATGGCAAAAGAAACAGTAAAGAGACAACCTGCAGAATGGGAGAAAACATTTGCAAACTATGCAACCAGCAGGGGACTAAGGTCCAGAGTTTATAAGGAACTAAAAAATAACAGCAGAAAAGCCCCATCATAAGGTGGGCAAAGGACGGGAATAGACATTTTTCTAAAGAAGACATGTAAATGGCCAAAAAGCATATTTTATGTTTATTTTCTTTTTTATTGAGACAGGGTCTCACTCCCATCGCCCAGGCTGGAGTGCAGTGACACAATCACGGCTCACTGCAGCCTTGACTTCCTGGGTTCAGGTGATCCTCCCACTACGCCTCCCAAGTAGCTGGGACCACAGAGGTGCACCACTTTGCCCAGCTAATTTTTTGTGTTCCTAGCAGAGGTGGGTTTTGTCACCTTGCCCAGGCTGGTCTCAACTCCTGGGCTCAAGGAATGTCCTTCCCTTGACCTCCTGGAATGCTGGGATTACAGGTCCAAGCCACCACACCCAGCCCACCAAGCATGTATTTTATTTATTTATTTATTTATTTATTTATTTATTTATTTATTTAGAGGCCATTTCTCTCTCGGTCTCCAGGCTGGAATATAGTGGTGCGATCTCGGCTCACTGCAATCTCTGTCTCCTGGGTTCAAGCAGTCTCCTGCATCAGCCTCCTACAGGCATGTGCCTCCACACCCAGCTAATTACAAGCATATTTTAAAATGCTCAGCATCAGCCAGGCATGGTGGCTCATGCCTGTAATCCCAGCACTTTGGGAGGCCAAGGTGGGCAGATCACGAGTCAGGAGTTCGAGACCAGCCTGGCCAACAAGGTGAAACTCCATTTCTACTAAAAATACAAAAAATAGCTGGGCATGGTGGCAGGCACCTGTAATCCCAGCTACTTGAGAGGCTGAGACAGAGAATCGTTTGAACGTAGGAGTTGGAGGTTGCAGTGAGCAGAGATCGCACCACTGCACTCCAGCCTGGGTGATAGGGCAACACTCGGTCTCAAAAAAATAAAGTGTTCAACATCACTATCATCAGAGAAATGCACATTAAAACCCCAATGAGATACCATCTCATGCTAGTCAAAATGGCTATCATTGAAAAGTCAAAAAAATTATTGACAAAGATGTGGAGAAAAGGGAATGCTTACATACTGTTGGTTGGAATACAAATTAGTACAACCTCCGTGGGAAACAGTATGGAATTTTTTGGCTTCTTTTGTTTTTGCTTCTTGGAGACAGGGTCTCACTGCTTGCCCAGGCTAGAGTTCAGTGGTTTGATCATGGCTCACTGCAGCCTTGAACTCCCAGGATCAGGTGATCCTTCCACTTCAGCTTCCTGAGTAGCCTGACATTTACAACTGTCCTCGCCTAAAAAATGTGATGGTCCCCCCAAAATACACAGGGACCTCTATGTGCCCCAGCCGGTGTGCGACCCTTTCTCTCCATCCCTGCTTCAGAGGTTTCCAGATCCCACGTTTCCTTGTTTCCATCTAAAGCAGACCACAAGGTGCCAAGTTCCAAACCATTCCTGCTGGGACTTAACAGAACTCTGCGGGAGCTCGAGGGTGCTCCGTACCCAAGGAGGCCGCGCACCCCGCCGGAGGCCCCACTGCCTGCCAGACTGGGGAGGCAGGCGACGCACAGCTACATTCTGAGGGAACTTTCAAGATGACTCTAAACGCAGAAAAAACACATGAAGCGGTTTATCCAGCATGAGCCTATCTGTGTTTAATAAAAGAAGGGAAGAGAAAGGCCACACATACACTTTCATAAGCAAACAAAACTGGAAAGCTTCATGAAAGAGGAGCCGACTGGCAGCAGGGGAGGCCTTTACCCTTCAACGGACTCCAGATTCCTGCACTCTTTTTAAATCGTAAGCATGGATTGCTTTTATTTTTTATTTTTTAAATTAATGTTGTTTTTTAAACAACTTGGATTTAAAGATGGTGGAAAAAAAGACCTTTGGCCGTTGTCCCTGAAACACTAACAAAACTACAAGGAGAAAAAACAGGGACACAAACCTTGGATACTCTCTGGGATCCGTGACCTCCGGCCCCAGCAGGTGAGGTTGGCAGGCATCTAGGTGGGGCCTCCGGCCTGGGTGCAGGATGACCCCAGGGCAGGGCAGGGGCAGGCTGGAGGGGCCTGGCACAGCCTGCAGAAAGGGCCCAGGGACCCCTGGACCCCAGCCCTCTGCCCACGTGAGGAGCCTCATCTGGAAAGGCTGAGCCACTCAAGGAAAGCCATTTGGGGGCCGAGAGGAAAGCCACGGTCCCAGGCCGCAGGCCTGCAATTAGCGCCCACCGGAGGCCAGGAGCAGCTGGGAGGCCTGGAGCAGCCGCGGGCCCAGGAGAGCTGCCTGCTGATCTGCAGGAGGACCAGATGCGGGGCAGGAACCAGAAGATGCTGGAAGGCAGCGCACCCGCGACCGTCTGCGGAGGGGACTGAGTGGAGGACAGCGTGGGCAGCCGGGGGTGGCATGGGCTACCTGCAGGGAGAGAAGAGCTTGGGCCACCGCGACAGGCAGGGCGATGGGTGTCACCCCTGAGGGACACAGGCGAGGGCCTCGCGCCCTCCATCGACGCAGGTGGCGGGGCTGGCTGCACTGCTCCCTGCTGCGCACTCATGAAGGGAGAGAAGTCTGGTTCTGGAATCCAGCCCAGTCCTCCTCCCAGGCCCTGCGGGCCCTCGCAGCCAGACGCACTCTTCCATCCCATCCTTACTCATCCTCTCCTGGCCTCCTTGCCGCCTTCTTTCCTTTCTTCCAGGAAGCATCTGCGGAGACACTAGGGGTCAGCTCCGCAGAGGGACGGAGGACACACCACACACTACAGTCACAACACAAACCACACTCAGGACACACCACACACGCACATCACACACATGCACATCTTACATGCACACATCACACACATACACATCACACACATGCATATGCACCATACACATCACACTACACATCACATCCATGCACATCATACACACATGCACGCATACACACAGCACACATACATGCACATCACACATCTCACACACATCACACACCACACATGTACACATCACACATTACACACGCACAGGATACACACATCACACATATGCACAGACCACACACACATCACACACACATATACACATTACATAGCACATACACTACACACATTCACACCACACACAGTACACAACTCACATGCATATCACACACATGCACACGACACACATGCATATACACATCACACACAGAACTCACACCTCCCATATACACACCACACATACAGCACATACATCACACCACACACACCCCACATACCACACACATATACACATACCACACACATATACACACACACACCCCACATACACATATACACATCACACACAGGACATATAGACCACACACACACCACACGTATATACACACAGCATACAACACACGCCACACACAGTGCATACACACCACACACTGCATACCACACACAACACACACATAGCACACACCACACACAACACACACATATATATTTACCACACAGCATACACACCACACAGCACACAGACATAGGACGCCAGGCGAGGGTCCTACATGCACTGAACTCAGGGTGCGGCCATGAAGGAGGCAAGGCCCATGACCACCCCAGCTTGAGTTCAAGGAGAGCAAAGCACGGCTTCAGTGACTCGGGGAAAATCAGCGCGAAGTTCTTAAGGATGCCAGGAGCCACACACGCCAGAAACAGATTGGGAAAGAAGGGGACCAGAGGCCCAGAGCAGTGCAGCGAGGCCGTGGGCCCAAGCCGCCAGCGGGTGGCGCATCCTCCCCTGGGAGCAGGGTGACCACCCACCGTCAGGGCAGGGCTACTCGAGGTCCAGTCGCTGGCGGCCTAGGAAGCCAGGGAATATTTGTGAAGCTCAAGGAAACATCAGAAATGGCTTCTACCACTAAAAGGAAATGGCCGGTGGCAGCTGCATGGCCGTGCACTGGCTTGGAGCAAGCAAAGAGGTGGGCGCAGGACCTTGCTCACAGCAGCAGATGCAGATGCACCTAAAGGGTGGCGCCTCGTCGGCACAGGCCTGGCCACTCGCGCAGAGTCTGCACAGTCACTGGGGTCGCCTGGGCAACCGAACCCGAGGGCAGCTTGCTGGAGAGGCTGAGCTGCCTCCGTCCGACCCAGAGGGCCGCAGCTCAAGCTTCCTCGAAATCTAAATCCTGCCACGAAGCAAGGAATGAAAAAGAAAGAGGATGAACGCAGTGATTCTATGTCACCGCTCCGGGCTGGAGAGCCGCCAGCAGCTGCGTATTTCCGGTGTCCCCTCGCAGTGCGCACAGTGCACACGGGTCACAAGAGGCTAAAAGGCCCCCCCGGTGAGTGAATACTGTACTCACCGCCATTTATGACAAGCGCAGGCGCAGGCCTCCTTAGCTCACAGCACTTTCAGAGTGTTCAATTATCCATTCGATGGCGGCCCACCCCTGCAACACAGAAAGATTTCAGCACCGAGTGGGTCATCCCGCCTTCAGCTGCAGACTGCACGTGACAAGCGCATGGGCTAAACTGTGGAAGGAAAGCGCTGCAGCCGCAAGGAGACACAGCAGTGACCTTTCCAAGTGACGTCCACACAGGCAGGCAGTTCCTCCAGCTCAGAAGAGAGAAGGAAAACACTGCCTAAGAGTCACTACTGTGTTAGCAAACCAGCACCTTGCATGGCTCTCCCAGCACTGACACCCCTCTTAGCACAGTACAGCAAGTCCTGTCCCTCGCCTCCCAAATCTCAGCGCTGAGGCTGCCCCAGGAGCCCAGGGTAACACCTCCACACACCCCCAACCCCAACCCCTGCACCGGCCCTCAGGCTGCTGCACTGTTTCCAGGCACAACACCTCTCGCCACCTTGCTAGAGGGATTCCCTCTTAAGTCTTCAACACAACCCTAATAAAGTGAAATAAAGGAAAGCCAATTTGACCTCACTGAGTTTACCCCAATTTTTTCACTTAAAAAGGCCTAAGGTAGCTGTGGCCTCATTGAATATTCCCTTCCTTTTATAATATTTTCTTCCACAAACATTTAGGGCTTCTGCCCTAAGCTAAGCATTGGAAACCAGGATGGGTGAGATCTGGTCTCCTTCCTCCAGCATGGACAAAGCTCTCCCCATTGGCCTTTGCTGCCCTACCTCCTCTGAACTGAGTTAAGCTGCTCAAATATCTATTTCTCAAATCTGGATTATTCTACAATTGGGCAGACAGGTTCTTCTACTGGTGGTGAGACTAAATGCAAGCCATACATGGTTTTCCACTAGTTGGAAAGTGAAGCATGGAAGGACACTGGAAAGGGAAGTGCAGCCTTAGGAATCATCCACTCGTCCTGACAATGAAGACCCACCTCTGACCTCTAAAAAGGAGGGAAGAGAAGGAGGGGGGGAGGAGCGAGGGGTACGGGGTACAGACAAAGGGAAGGCGTGAGCCTGCGAGGCAAGCCCAGGTGAAAAGCAAAGGCCTTGCTCTGGCAAGTGGCGTCCTTTAAATGAGAGGAACATCTTCCTCCCGAACACTCAAGCTCTTTCCATCCACTCTGCTGGAAAGGAGGGCAATATGGACTCCTAGAACAATCTCTGCCTCCACTCCAGTGCCCTGGACACAAAGGGAGGGCCGTAGATGGCCTCCAGGAGCCACAATTTCTCCTCTGACCACCACAAAGCTCATTGCCAAATCCTGCCAGAGAGGAGATGTGAAGATCACAGTAGACTCCGTGGAAGCATCACTGCTGGAGAGGTTCAGCCAAAGTCACTTAATGCCCATTAAATAGGAAACTACTATCAGTCCTGAATAGCCTACCTGACACTGTTAACTCCTTATATTTCCGATGTTGTGGGTTAGTTTGCTTTGGTAACTGAGCCTACGACATTTGGGCTTTTCGAATTGGTAGTTGTCTTGGCTGGGTTTATGCTCCAGGTTTATCCCATACATTCCCTACTGCAAAGAGTAACTTTGTGGCTCCCTTGGCTTTTACAAACACTCTTCCCTCAGACCTGGGTCAGCTTTTCCCTACCCTAGTTTTGCAATACTGTGGCATTACAAGCTCAGCACAGATGGAGATCTGTAGCACTCAGGAGGATTTTATTTATTTATTTATTTTATTTATTTTTTGAGACAGAATCTCGCTCTGTGACCCAGGCTGGAGTGCAGTGGTGGCTCAGCTCACTGCAACCTCCACCTCCTGGTTTCAAGCGATTCTCATGCATGTCTCAGCCTCCTGAGTAGCTGGGACTACAGGCATGTACCACCATGCCTGGCTAATTTTTGTATTTTTAGTAGATGGGGTTTTGGCATGTTGGCCAGGCTGGTCTTGAACTCCTGGCCTCAAGCAGTCCACCTGTCTTGGACTCTCAAAGTGTTGGGATTACAGACATGAGCCACCGTGCCCAGCCAGGAAGATTTATGAGACTAAAAATGTAATCTTCTTAATCTGGCACTTACCAATAGAGCACACATGACTCCTAGGACTGAGATACATACCTTCTTGGCATTGGATGATATTGTGTTGGCCATTAAACTTTCCAAATAACTACCAAGGCTAATCCCCTTCACAGTGATGATGGCTTCTTGTGTGAGCATGGTCCTGTCAACGAGCAAGAAGAAAAGGGGCTGATCAGCCCTGAGAGAGAGGAGGCCCTGCCCTCACCCTTGGCATTCAATATGTCAATCCCACAGGAGATTACTCACATTTCTGGGTTCTCTGGATGAGGTATGTACACCAACCTCTCATTAACTGACACCAAATTTGTGAGTGTGATCTTAAAAAAGGAAGAAAAGGTTTAGATTGTATTTCTCTTGCATTGCTTCCCAAACCATCTGCCGTACTCTTCCATCCCAAAATTAGCACTTAGTGGGGCCAGAACAGAAGAAACATTTAGGCATTGGAGATACCACTACATTAAAACCTAGGAAACCATGGCTTTACTGTTCCTTCTGGCAACTGTCATCTGTCCCACTCCACACGTGAGCAAGGCTGTGGCCTCAAAGGTAGAGTCAAGCTGCCAAAACTATGAGCAATTGCATTACAGAAAAGGATGAATAGTCCTGTGTGTCCACACAAGTGAGAGGAAGCTTTTCACCTCCCCATGGCAGCCCACGGAACACTGTCTCCTAGGACTGGATGGGACAGACTCTGAATCTACATGGAGACTGCAGGGTTCTTATCTCCTCCAGTACCACTTCCTGTAAACAGACCGACTCCTTATGTACGTATTTATATCTTCTTTTTCTGAAATTTTTTTATTTTCATTATTATTTTTGAGGTGGAGTCTTGCTCTGTCACCAGGCTGGAGTGCAGTGGTGCAATCAGCTCACCGCAATCTCCGTCTCCCGGGTTCAAGTGATTCCCTTGCTTCAGCCTCCCGAGTAGCTGGGACTACAGGTGCACCACCATGCCTGGCTAAATTTTTTTTGTATTTTAGTAGAGATGGGGTTTCACCATGTTGGCCAGGATGGTCTCAATCTGCCCGCCTTGACCTCCCAAAGTGCTGGGATTACAGCAGTGAGCCACTATGCCCTGTCTCTTTTTTTTTTTTTTTTTTTGAGACAGAGTCTTGTTCTGTTGCCCAGGCTAGATCAGGGCTCACTGCAGTCTCAATCTCCAGGTCTCAAGTGATCCTCCCACCTCTGCCTCCTGAGTAGCCAGGACTACAGGTGTACACCACCACACATGGCTAATTTTTAAATTTTTGTAGAGATGGATGTTGCCATGCTGCCCAGGCTGGTATCAAACTCCTGAGCTCAAGCAGTCCTCCCATATTGGCCTCCCAAAGTGCTGAGACTACAGGCGTGAGCAACTATTTTTCTATCAAAATATATATTTTGCCTATATTTTCCATCAAAACCAATTTAAACACTGGGGTTCTAGAGCCACACTATCTAACAGAATTCTCTGTGATAACAGCAATGTCCTATGCATGCTGTCTGATGGGGTAGCCACAAACACATGTGGCTAATGCACACCTGAAGTGTGGCTCATATGACTTAGGAATGAAATTGTTAATTTTATTTTATCTGAATTAGGTGGTTTTTTTTTTTGAGATGGAGTTTTACTCTTGTTGCCCAGGCTGGAGTGCAATGATGTGATCTTGCTCACTGCAACCTCTGCTTGCCGGGTTCAAGCAACTCTCCTGCCTCAGCCTCCCGAGTAGCTGGGATTACAGGTGTCCCCCACCACACCCAGCTAATTTTTGTATTTTTAATAGAGACAAGGTTTCACCATGTTGGCCACGCTGGTCTTGAACTCCTTAACTCAGGTGATCTGCCCGCCTCGGCCTCCCAAAGTGCTGGGATTACAGGCATGGGCCACTGTACCCAGCCATAATTAGTTTAAACTTAAATAGCCACAGGTTGTTGGCAGCTGCCACACTGGACAATGGAGCTCTAGAATTGCTTCATTATTTAACCCAATTCACCCTCTTCTTAAAGGGCCAATTATAAAAGACATGTTTTAAAAAGTTGAAGCAGTGAAAAGCAAATTAACCTTTCTGTAGTCAGAAACACTCATTTTATCAGTCATCTCCCACTGAATCCCCTCCCACCTGCCTCACTGTCCCAATGCAAATGGTTAGTAGGAAATCTCTCTCCTCCTACTGAGTGCCCAGTTATCAAGAGTTTCACATGTATGGTCAGTACATTGAACAGAAATATTTAACAGTATCAATTAAAAATGAAACTCTGATTAGTTGTCATTTTATATGCAATATTTTATGCAAGACACTGTGTTTCATAAACCTTACTTCTCTGAGGTTTGTTCTTTTCTTTGCTATACAAGAAATGTGAGACTCAGAAAATGTAAACAGCATCCCCAAGTCGTCGGGCCATCTAGCGGTGGCTTCAGGATGCAAGCACACGTCTGTCTTGCACCAAACCCCATTTCCTTTCCATCAGACCTCACTGGAGCATAACCTGTTCCTTTTTACATACAACTGAGTTTTCTGGAAGAATAAAGTGGAATTTCATAAGTAAATATTGGTTTTTGGGGCAGAGAGAACAGAATACATAAGCTGTCAGGAATAACGACAAGGGACCCCGACAGGCTCCTGTGACTTCGTGCAGCCTGGGACAAGGGGCCAATAGACCAGAGGACATTGGCAGAAGTCCAGCTAGTACATTAAGGAGCTAGGCTCTACCCTGCAGGTGGCTCAGAGTCTCATCTCAGCACACAGGGATGCACTCACTGCCTTCTACAGAAGGTGCTCCCAGCTGGGCAGAGTGTAGCTGGCCAGCAGCACTGAGCGTCCCTGAGGCTGTTCCCACAGCCACCTGAGAAGCTCACAGGAGCTCCCGAGGCCCTCAGTGTGGAGAAGGGGAACCACAGGACCCAGAGCGGCTCCACTTTGTTTCAAACACAAGGCCTCCCACGAGATGCTGAGAAGATGGGGAGCTGCCCAAGTACCGGTTTGGGTACTTGTGCATGGCTGCCTGGATGACCTGCTTCTCAACCCTGTCCCTACCCACTGTGCCCACCAGCCCTGACTGCCCCTGGGCCCGGGTCACCCCTCCCTCACCGCAGCACCACTGGCTGCACCTTCAGCTTCAGGCCAGACACTCCACGGCCCTTTGGGAAAGGGCTGCATACTCAGGATGTGCGAAGCAGGCTTACCTTTCAATTTCCAGACCTGATGGGCCCTACTAGGGCCCTGACCAGAGAGGGGAGCTGCACCGTGGGCCTCCCATTCCTCACTCCCCAGTCTCACCCTAGGCAGCCTCTGGTACCTCTCACCTGGACAGTTACCTGCCCAGACTACTGGCCTCCCTGGCTCAGGTCCCAACATCTCCCCACCCTCTCTCCACAAGGCTGCCAGGGTCTTCTTCCCAGCACACAACCTGGCTACCTCACCTTCCGACAACAAACTCTCAGTGGCTCTCTCTTACCACAAAAGCGGCCTCCAGCTCCTCTGCCTTCTGTGGTGTTGTCCCTGCCCCTCTCCAGCCTCCTTCCTTCCACAAACCTTCCCCTCTTAGTCTCCAACCCACCTGTTTGTGGCTCTCTAAGGCTCAAGGGCGCCCACTGCCAGTGTGTCTGGAGAAGACCTGCCAGCCTCCCTGTCATCTATGTTCACGCAGCCACTTGGAGGGCTCCTGCCTGCTGCCACCTACACAGGTTGTTCAGATGCCCACCGTGTTGTTTAGAGCCAGTCAGGAGGGCATCTCTTTTAATCCTTGCATTCCCCATCCCGAGCACTGTGCTGAGTACCTGGCAGGCTCCTGATGCTGTTGGCAGAACCAGTAAATAAATGGTGGCTAGAGCCAACCGTGGCACTGGAGACAGAAAGGGGAGGCCAGATGAGGGCACCGCTGACTTTAGCCACCATACCCCATTTCTCTATTTGCTGAAAATAAGGATTAGTTTATGAAATAAATAATTTTCCTAGTCCATGCATATTCCCCAACATGTTCTTTGAATTTGTATTAGGCCAATACACATTTTTTTTTTTTTGGAATCTCACTCTGTCACCCAGGCTGGAGGGCAATGGCGTGGTCTCAGATCACTGCAACCTCAGCCTCCTGGGTTGAAGCAATACCTCTGCCTCAGCCTCCTGAGTAGCTGGGACTACAGGTACCTGGCAGTACACCCAGCTATTTTTATATTTTTAGTAGAGATGGGGTTTCACCATGCTGGCCAGGCTGGTCTCGAACTCCTCACCTCGTGATCTGCCAGCCTCAGCCTCCCAAAGTGCTGGGATTACAGTCGTGAGCCACCGAGCCCAGCCCATACTTTTTTTAATTGAGAGAAGTGACAGAGGAGTGAAGGGGGAAAATAGCTTTAAAAATGCCTGTTAGTGATGTGCACCTGTAGTCCCACCTGCTTGGGAGGCTGAGTCAGGAGAATCACTTGAATCCAGGAGGTGGAGTTTGCAGGGAGCTGAGATCCACTGCACTCCAGCCTGGGTGACAGAGCAAGATCCAATCTTTAGAAAAACAAAAC
Organism: Leontopithecus rosalia; assembly: GCA_028533165.1. Taxonomy (NCBI): domain Eukaryota; kingdom Metazoa; phylum Chordata; class Mammalia; order Primates; family Cebidae; genus Leontopithecus; species Leontopithecus rosalia. The sequence continues at coordinate 39,801,158 of CM052661.1, read as the reverse complement.
CTCCTGCTGGTTGTCAAGACAGAGGTCATCTTGTTGGGGGTACCCAAGGGGAATCAGAGGCTGGTCAAATTCTGTTTGACCTGCCTACCTGTCTGCTAGTTAAGAGGTGTGTTCACTTTGTGACAACTCATCATTGTGTGCATTTTTCTATATACTTATTATACTTGAATAAAAAGATAAACTGCTAAATGAATTCAGCTTTTCTATTAAAAATAAGTACCACCTAGACAAAGGTGTGCTGGAAATAGAATTAAATGAAGGCTTTGCGCACCATCCCCCAGAGACTGAGTCCCTTTCTCATTTGAGGCGATCGCTTACATTGGTGGAACAAAGTTCCATTTTCTTTTCCACTGGATCCACCACAGAATGTTCTTGGATGTATGTCAAAGTCCTACTGGTTCCCAAAATCTAAAACACAAAGCAAAACTAGCATAGAGGAATGTTAAATATTCTACTTCAGATCACCACCGAACACCATTGCATTTACTAATTAATTCGCTATTCAATAAATGGTATAGTGGGATGCAGCCAGGGACAGTGACAAAAATCCCTGTGTCCAGGGCACTTCTGCTCCAGCAAGTGAGCCACTGAGCAAATAAATGAATTCCTCAGAGTGGAGCGCGGGCAGCACTATCCTTGCAGGAAAAAAAAACAGGCTGCGGGCATTGGAGCCGGGAGGCCCCTCTGCTGGGTAAGGTCTGGGCAGAGCCCCAAGGAGGAAGGTGTCACCAGAGTGCTGGGGTCGGGGGTTGGGCCAGGGTCAGCAGGTACAGGCCCTGCAGGAGGAGGTGAGCTGGGGCTCCGGGGTTGGGAGAGCAGTGCTCAGATTCCCATTTCCAGTGACCTCCCTGGCTCTGAGGAAGAGGCTGTGGGGGCTGAAACAGGTTGAAGCCTAACCCCCTTCCTGTGGGGGCACCAGGAAGCGTCTGGCTGGGGACAGTGGGATTTAGAGGCGATTAAGCCGGGAGGAGAGTGTGCAGTGGTGCTAATCCAGCACGCCTGGGGCCCGGTGGCAGAGCAGATGGGGATGCCAGATGCCAGGCGGCGCGGGTCAGAGCCTCCTGTGTCCACCCCCTCCATCTCGGGGAAGACCCCCCACTAACCCCCGACCCCGTGCTTCCTGATCTGGGGAATCCCCCTCTCCCCACCCTCCCACCTCCTGATCTCGGGGAAGACCTCCCACTGCCCCCCCAACCCCGCGCCCTCTTGATCTCGGGGAAGACCCCCCCACCAGCCCTTCGATCTTGAGGAAGACCATCCTACCGACCCCCACCCCGCCGCACCCTCTGATCCCCGGGAAGACCCTCCTCTGCCCCCCTACCCCGTGTCCTCTGATCTCAGGGAAGACCCTCGCCACCCTCCCAACCCGATGGCAGCCTGAGCAGCCGAGGGCAGGACAAGGGGAGGAGGGACGCGGGAGAGGGCGGGGATGGAAGTGGGGGGGTCAGGCGCGTTGGGAGCCGCAGCCCCAGCCCCGCTCACCGCTCTCACGAGGCCCGGCAACCCCCACTCGGTGCTGAGCAGGCGCAGGCTGTGCAGGCGGCCGCGGCCATCCACGCGGCGCTGCAGCACGTCCACGCCCAGCACGCTGGGATTCATCGGGTTCGGGTACTTGCGCATGGCCGCCTGGATGACCGTGTCCCACGGGTGGCTGCGGGGAGAGCACAGGCGGCGGTGAGCAGGCCCGGGGCCGGGGCCGCAGGAGTAATGGGGAGGCAAAAGCCGCAGCCTGGCCTAGTATCTTCGCTTAATGAGAGGCTCGTCCGACAAATCCGAGGAGCCCCGCGAGCCCTCCCGGGCCGCCCGCTCCGCACCTGCACGCCTCGGCACCTGTTTAACAGAAACGCACACCTGCCTCCGCGCACCCAGAGCACGCTCTGCTCCCCGCCACTCACGGGCAACTGAGGATGCACTACTTTGTTCCCACTTCTAATGGTCTATGACTTCAAGCAGCCACACTGCTTTTCTGATTATAAAAAATGTGTTCAAAATTTTGAAAAAGTATAGATATTTTATTTTATTAATTATGTTTTGGGACGGAGTCTCCCTCTGTTGCCCAGGCTGGAGTGCACTGGCACAATCTTGGCTCACTGCAACCTCTGCCTCCCGGGTTCAAGCGATTCTTCTGCCTCAGTCTCCTGAGTAGCTGGGATTACAGGCGCCAGCCACCACTCCCAGCTAGGTTTGTGTTTTGTTTTGTTTTTGTATTTTTACAAAACACAAAAGAAAAAGTAGAGACGGGGTTTTACCATGTTGGCCAGGCTGGTCTCGAATTCCTGACCCACCTAGGCCTCCCAAAATGTTGGGATTACAGGCTTGCGCCACCGCACCCAGCTTATAAAGACATTTTAAACAATCTACAATTCCACTCCTCAAGGATCACTGCCGTCAGCATTCTGTATGCATTCTCCCCCTTGCCACCACACAAACCTCACATTTCCCCAAGCCGCGCCTGCTAGGAGGACCGTGTAATGATGCAAGAACAGCGATGGCCCGAATGTCACAGCTCTCAGCACCACCTGCTGATGGAGGCTCCCAGCCCTGCCAAGGCCCCCAGTCTCCTTAGGCAGCCCAGGGGTGTCCCTTGCAGGACATCACCGCTCCGTCCCTGGCCCTGAGCCTTTTCCCCTTGGTTTTGGTTTGTCTGAGACAGGGTCTCATTCACCAGCAGGCAGGAGTGCAGTGCTGCCATCAGGGTCACTGCAGCCTCAATCTCCCAGGCTCAAATAAACCTCCTACCTCAGCGTCCCCTTGCCCCACCTCCAGTGGCTGGGACTATAGGTATGTGCCACCACACCTGAATTTTTTTTAATTAATTAATTTTTTTGAGATGGAGTCTTGCTCTATCGCCCAGGCTGGAGTGCAGTGGCGAGATCTCAGCTCACTGCAACCTCTCCCTCCAGGGTTCAAGAGACTGTCCTGCCTCAGTCTCCCTAGTAGCTGAAATTACACGTGCCTGCTACCATGCCTGGCTAATTTTTGTATTTTTAGTAGAGATGACCATGTCTTGAACTCCTGACCTCGTGATACAACAGCCTCGGTCTCCCAAAGTGCTGGGATTACAGGCATGAGTCACCGCACCCCGCCAATGTTTTATTTTTTTAATCTTTTTTAGGTCTCATTATGTTGCCAGGTTGGTCTTGAGCTCATGGCCTCAAGCAATCCTCCTGCATTCACCTCCCAAACTGCTAGGAATACAGGAACTAGCCACCATGCTCGGCCTCCCCTTGTTTTATTTCCTGCCATCAGAGAGGTCACAAGCTGCCCATGGCTTTCTAGAGTTCTGCACTTGGTTAGGCCTGAAACCTGCAGGGGTCAGACGCATGTCTGATGAAAGCCAAGTGAGGGGCCACCACACCTCTTCAGCAGGGACCTTCCCCCAGACAGCTGAGGGGATGCCAGCAAATCACTTTATCGCCCTAATTGTCCTAATCCATCCTTCCTTCAGGGTGTGGTCTCTCCCAGAAAGCTTCTGAGCCTCCTGCAAGGACATTCTCTGACAAGATCATTTCTTCAAAAGTGCCCAGAGAGGTTTGTCCAGCTTATGTGTAGACACAGCCCAGAGGCAAGCCTGGATGTGTGCACACACATCTGCACCATGCACACTCACACGTGTGCACATACACATGCACGCACACATACATGCACAGGGACACACATCTTGAAAAATTAAACTGGGATTACATTCAGCATATGAGTTTACCATCCACTTTTTAATAACTGATGATAAACACTTTCTGATATCATGGAGCCATTTTCAGAAACAGGATTATAAACTGCTGTACACTAGTCATCTTGTAGCTATGTATATTTCAGCAGTCTTCTATGGTGGCTTACGTTATGTAGATTGCTTTCACTTTTAGATGATAAATTCATAACAGTAGTGAACATTTGTGTACATTAGTCTTTCAACACATAATTCTTCTTAGGATAAAGTTCTAGAAATGAAATTTCCAAAGAAAATATGGAAGTTTATGAACATATTGAAGTTTCCGTTCCATATTTTGGTCATTTTTTAATGTAATTGAGTGATCACTAATTTACTTTACCCTCATCAAACTCTCGTCCTAGGTCAAAGTTAGCAGCAGGGCCCAGATGAGAAGCGGGTCTCCCAGCTCCCTAACCTATGTCCTTTTATCACATTCAGTGGCCTCTAAATTGTCAGGGCCTGGCCTGGAATCCTCTCTAACAATAAAACACCTGGGTTCAGTTTTTCAAACCATGCAATTGTGTCACTAAGTTGACACATTCCACTGGTGAACATAAAGGGATGAAGAAGCCCAAACTGGGTGGTCCTGATCACTCTAAGAATTCAGTCAGCTTGGAGTCCTTTCTCCTTTCTGAGGGTTAGGGAAGAACTGTCAGGGACATGGTAGACCCCAGAGCTAGGTGAGGAAGGTGAATCTGGAGATACACAGGAAGCAGAAAGGGCTTCAGTCGCCCAGGAGAGCCTTCTCAATGAATCTGAAGGCTTTTAAGTTCCTTAGACGGGTTCCCACTGAAGTCATTACTTTAAGCAGAATAGGCTATGCCTTCAAACACCAAGCTTAAAATAATCTAAACATTGAGAATTTTTTGCATTATGCTTATCTCAAATAATGTCTCTTTCATATAAAAATCTTCCATCTTAGTGCTGGGTGCAGTGGCTCATGCCTATAATTCCAGAACTTTGGGAGGCCAAGGCGGGCAGATAACTTGAGGTTAGGGGTTCATGACCAGTGTGGCCAACATGGTGAAACCCTGTCTCTACTAAAAATACAAAAATCAGCTGAGTGTGATGGCACACGCCTTTAGTCCCAGCTATTCAGGAGCCTGAGGCAGCAGAATTGCTTGAACACAGGAGGCAGAGGTTGCCATGAGCCAAGATCACACTGCTTTACTGCCTGGGTGACAGAGTGAGACTCTGTCTCAAAACAAAACAAAACGAAAATATAAAAATTTTTTTAAAAAAAGATTTAGGCAAGCAGGCGTGGTGGCTCATTCCTGTAACCTCAGCATTTTGGGAGGCCAAGGCAGGAAGTTTACTTGTGACCAGGAGCTCAAGACCAGCCTGCGCAACAGAGCAAGATCCCTACGTCAACAAAAAATACCAAAGTTAGCCAGGTGTGGTGGCACAAAACTGTAGTCCCAGCTACTCCAGAGGCTGAGATGGGAGGATCACTTAAGCCAAAGAGTTGGAGGCTGCAGTGTTTGTGCTGTGGCACTCCAGCCTGGGCAACAGTGAGACCATCTCTGAAAAAAGAAAAGAAAAAAGATGCAGGCAGCCACAAACAAGATAAACAGCCTGCTATACCCCAACACCAAGTGACCCGAGGCCTCCATCAGCTGCTCCTTAACTTGTGGGCTGCACACCCTGGGGGCTCCAAGACACTTTCAGGCCACAACTGTTGTCACAGTGCTACTGAAATTTGACTGACCTTTTTTTGCTGTATTAACATTTGCACTGTTTCTGCAAAAGCAATGAAAGGACAGAGCCAGCGTCTTCCCAGCATCAAGGCAGGGTTCCAAACTGTGCGTGGCCACTGCAGTCCTCACTGCTGTGCACTGGGAACACAATGCCAGTTTCTCTTAAGGACATCTGTGATGAAATGGTCAAGTGATTAATCTGATGACTGCTTGACCGCTGAGTACTCTTCTCTTTGATATTCTGTGTGAGGGAACAGAAGTGCACCAGAAGCCCCTCTGCTGCAGAAGCCCAAGTCCCTTGGCTGTGGGGTGTCTGTAGGCACTGGCACCTGTTCATTCTGAGGGGGAGCCCCTGTCTCTCTGCTGCTTTCCACTACCTGCCTCTTGTACTTGAAAGAGCAATCAACAGAAAGAACGATTAACAGACAAAGTTTGCTTATTCAGACTTGGGGATCTGGCAGACGACTTCTTAAAAATTAACAAAGTGAACCTGTGCTTCAAGGAAAACAACTGATAATATTTGCTGACAAAGATAGAATTTGAGTTTCAAAGTGATCATTTGGCCAGGCAGGATGGCTCATGCCTGTAATCCCAGCACTTTGGGAAGCCAAGGCGTGAGGTCAGGAGTTTGAGACCAGCCTGGCCAACATGGCAAAACCTCATCTCTAGTAAAATACAAAAATTAGCCAGGCATGGTGGCATACCCCTGTAATCCCAGCTACTAGGGAGGCTAAGGCAGGAGAAGTGCTTGAACCTGGGAGGCAGAGGTTGCAGTGAACCAAGATCACACCACCGCACTCTAGCCTGGGTGACAGAGTGAAACCCAGTCTTGGAAAAGAAAACATCCAAATAAAATAAAATGATCACTGAACTTTTAGAAAACTTGTATCTGCTACCAGGAGCTGGATGACTGCCCTATGCTGTACGCTCAGTGGCGGTCTGTATTCCAAACGACATCAAGTCATACTTGGGTTAAAGACTCATTCATGTATAAGACAGGCCAGTGGGTTTGTTGTTGTTTTAAGAGATGGTATGCGGCTGGCACGGTGGCTCAAGCCTGTAATCCCAGCACTTTGGGAGGCCAAGGCAGGCAGATCGCCAGGTCAAGAGATGGAGACCATCCTGGTCAACACAGTGAAACCCCGTCTCTACTAAAAATACAAAAATTAGCTAGGCACATGGCAGACACCTATAATCCCAGCTACTCGGGAGGCTGAGGCAGGAGAATCCCTTGAACCTGAGGGAGGGAGGTTGCAGTGAGTTGAGATCATGCCACTGCACTCCAGCCTGGGCCATAGAGTGAGACTCTGTCTCAAAAAAAAAAAAAAAAGAGATGGTGTGGCTCTGTCACTGCAGCCTCATGAGCAGCTAGGACTACAGGCACAAGCCACCACACCTAAGTTTTGTATTTATTTTTTTATAGAGATGGAGTCTATTAGGCTAATCTCAAACTCCTGAGCTCAAGTGATCCTTCCGCCTAGGCCTCTGAGCTTGTTACTCTATTCATTACAGTTTCAGGTTTTGTATTCCAACTAAGTGTGAAGAAACCACATTTGTTTTATCACAGTAGAAACGAATAGCCCCAATTACTTAAAAAGAATACTAAGATACTCCCAGCTTTTCCAACTGCATATTTGTGGGAGGCTGGGGTTTATCCATACACTTCGACCAAAACTACATATATTGCCAAACACAGACTGCAGAAGCAGATATGAGAATCAAGTTATCTTCTATTAAGCCAGATACTGTAGATATTAGTAAAAACAGAAACGGTGCCACTCCTCTCACTAATTTTTAGAAAATACAGTTTCTCATTCAGAAACATTATGTTAACACGATAGGTTTAGCCTCATGAGTAGCTGGGACCACAGGTGTGTGCCACCACACCCAGTGAATTTCTTGTATTTTTTTCTTGTATTTCTTGTGCTAAAGCACAAGAATTGCTTGAACCCAGGAGGCAGAGGTTGTGGTGAGCCAAATTCGTACCACTGCACTCCAGCCTGGGTATACTCTGCCTCAAAAAAAAAAAGAAAAAAAAAGTAAATTTACTAATTTCCAATCAAATGTTCACCTAACAGCACAACAAGCATTTTTTTAAAGTATAGAAAGAAAAAGAAAGGTCTATAATCCTCAAAGGAAAACAATCAGGGATTTCAATAGTCGAAACAAGGGAAAAACTGCACAGAGTCCAGCCAGGAAGCCAGGCTTCCAATTTGTACTGTCATTTGGATGCTATGCCAGCTCATAGTGCCACATCATTTATAACCTGTCCAGCCACAGGCTAGTGACAGCATCCTCAGCCAGCCACATTCCACATTTGTCAGGCTCCATTACTGCCCTTTGCTTTTAGGTTCAAAAGTCTATCACAGAGAATCAGCACCTAGTCCGCAGCAGCTCCAGGGATGACCATGATTCCTTTGGTGGATAGCTGCCCTCGTCCTGAAAGTGCATCTGGTCTCCATATGAGATTCCTCACCCCTTCCAAGCACCTGCTAGGGGCCAGGTCCTGGCGGGGTGCCAGGAGGACAAAATGAATGACATGACGGGAGGAATGAGGTACTGACCCTCTAGCACATGGTGAGCCTCAGAAAGCACTCAGACACAAAACACTGCATATTGCAGGATGCCATCTGTCCTGACAAGAAAAATTCACAGAAACAGAAAGCAGATTCTGGTTGCCTGGGGTGGGGGTGAAAATGGGGTAAAATAGAAAGTAATGTGCCTGGGGCACCACTGCAGAACAATGGAAGTGTTCTCAGACTGTGTGTGTGATGGTCATACTTAGTAAAAATTACTGAATTATACATTAAAATGTGTATAATTTTATGGCATGTAAAGTATACTTCAGTAAAGCTTAAAAAAATAAATAGGAGCCGGGCGCAGAGGCTCACACCTGTAATGCTAGTACTTTGGGAGGCTGAGACAGGTGGATCACAAGGTCAAGAGTTTGAGACTAGCCTGGCCAATATAGTGAAACCCCGTCTCTACTAAAAATACAAAAATTAGCTAGGCATGGTGCTGGATGCCTGTAATACCAGCTACTCGGGAGGCTGAGGCAGAAGGATCGCTTGAGCCCAGGAGCCAGAGGTGGCAGTGAACTGAGATCACTGCCACTGATTGCCACTGCACTTCAGCCTGGGCAACAGAGCAAGACTCTATCTCGAAAATAAAATAAAATAAAAATAAATGGGAGTTAGCAGCTGCAACAATTTTCAAAAGCATCAACTGTGATTTTTCATAGCTGACTATTCATTTGCGCTTTTCCATGGACATTTCACAAACCTCTAGGGCAGACCTTGGCCATTCCATGAGAAAACTGAGCCCCGACTGACTGGGCACCCCTGGTATGCAATGACTCAACTATCCAAGGCATCCAGATGGCTCAGTGATGAAGGAACTGAGTGGGTTGCTGAAGGAACCCCACTTGAGAAACACTGCAGGCCGTACAAAAAATTAGATCCCATCAAGTCTAAAGATTCCATGAAAAATAATTTCACAGGTTTTGAAACCACTTGGTATATTTTTATTATAATTTTACATTTTAAAAGTCAGGCCAGGTACAGTGGTTCACGCTTGTAATACCAGAACTTTGGGAGGCCAAGGCGGGTGGATCACGTGAGGTCAGGAGTTCGAGACCAGACTGGCCAACATGGCAAAACCTGGTCTCTACTAAAAATACAAAAATTAGCCGGGTGTGATGACTCACATCTGTAGTTCCAGCTACTCAGGAGGCAGAAGCAGGAGAATCGCTTGAACTCAGGAGAAGGAGATTACAGTGAGCAGAGACTGCGCTACTGTACCCCATCCTGGGTGACAGAGCTAGATTCTGTCTCAAAAAAAAAAAAAAGTCAAAGGATGGCAATTTCCTTCCACACAGTACTTTTTTCCCCCCAAAACAAAATGCTTAAGTGGGGTGAGATAATTTACAAATCTTTGTTCCTGTAAATAAATATTAAAGAATAATTTCAGTGTGTCATAGATTAGTGACTTAAGGAGAAGATACCACTTAGGTCAGGAAGACACATTTTTTTCTTTTTATTTGTACAAATTTATGGAGTACATGTGCAGTTTGGTTACATGCAGAGATTGTGTAGTGATCAAATCAGGGCTTCTAGGGTATACACTACCCGGGAAGGTGCCTTGCACCCATTAACCAATCTCTCATCATCCTCCCTGCTCCCATCCCCTCACCCTTCAGAGTCTCCCTCTCTGGAGACGTTCCACTCTCTCCATCCATGTGAACACATTTTTTAGCACCCACTTAGGAGTCAGAACATGCGATACTTGTCTTTCTGGGCCTGGCCTCACTTAGGATAACGACCTCTACTTCCACCGTGTTGCCTGGGGGCATTTTTAAAGAGTTCCGAGGTTTCCCACGCTGGCTTGGAGGCCTTCCGTGCCTATAAGCGAGTTCAGGACCAGGGCCCCCCAAATGCCTTCTTCCCCTTTAGCTTCCTCCGAAGCTCACAGCCCGCCCTGGGCCCTCCGTGAAACGCGCAGAACGTTTATGACAACCTCAGCAAAGGCGCTCGCTTGCAGGCCTCTCCCCTGCCCGGCCCCCAAGAGAGCATCCAGCGACAGGCCCCCGCTCCCGGCTCCAGCCACCCCCGTTCCCCGCTCCGGCCGCCCCCACCCCCGCCGCCGACCACCAGCAGGGCCTCAGTGCCGGCTGCCAGACCCCTGCGCCCGCCGCGGGAGAGGCCGGAACCAGCACAGCGCCTCTCCCGGACCGCGGTCCCGGGGTGGGGGGGGTTTGGGGAGTGCGCGAGCCTCTCTCCCGGACGCCGAGGCCGCTGTCTGGGAACGGCCGGCGCAGGTTGGGGGCTCCGCGAGGCCCGCTCTGAGGTCCGGCCTTTCCCGGGCCGCCCCAGCCGGGCTCCGGAGCAAGAGACGGCGTCTGGGCGGCCCCACCGCGGCCCGCAGCCCGGCCTCACCCGAACACGTGCTCCGAGCTCCAGATCTTCATTGCCGCCGGCGCGGGGCGCGGATTCTGGGACCAGCAGCGGGGGCTCCCGGCCTGGCGGCTCCTGGCGAGGCGTGGGTGGGGCCTCGGTGGGCGGAGCGCTCTTGGGTGCCGCCCACCCCGTCACGTGGCCGGGCTGGCCGCTACGGCTAAAAATAGCGTTGCGGGCGCGGCTGTGGCGCAGCTTGGACCTGCGCTCTTACCCTGGGGTGAGTGATGCGCGCTCGCAGCAGATGCCGCAGGCGTTGAGGGTTGGCTTCGTCCTTACTCCCGCTGTCCAAATTCTCCCAAGGCCCTGTCCAGCCACTCCGGTTTCTACCGTGGGGGACCTGTGATGAAAAACAAACCTGCCAACCCTCAAAACCCCACTGCAGTTTGGGTCTTTTTTTGGGGGGGGTCTCGAACAAGCATTAAACCAGCTTGTGATGCGCATCGCAACCAATCCGCCAAATAGGCTGCAAAGACAGAAATCTCACCCTGTATCTAACAGCTGGGAGGATGCAACCTGCCCCACGCATGCTCCCGAGGTAAACAAGACAGCCCTCAGGAGAGGGGACTCCTGTAGGGCTGAGGGCCCCACAGAGTCGTGGGGTGAGCCTTATGCTGTGCTGAGGCGCAGGATCTGAGAAATAAAGAGACAGGACACAGAAGTACAAAGAAAATGCAGCTGGGCTGGTGGCCACGCCACCTATGAGTGGAGTCGGGCGAGGCCCCGAATGTCCAGAAGCATGAGTATTTATTGTGTATAGGTTAGGGGGCAGGGCAGTGAGTGAAATCATCTTTAAGGTTAGTGATAGGGTCGTGAGCAGTAAAACATGCGGTCCAACCCCATTAGGTCACCTAGGCCAGGAGGTGGACAGTGCACAGCAAGGGGCCTGTTCCCATGAAGGCAAGGGCTGTGTGCAATAAGGGGTCTACCCCCATTAGGTCACCGAGGCTTGAAGGTGGTTCGTGCGCAGTGAAGAGGGTGCAGTGTGCAATACTTCTATGGGCAAACTACTTCTAATAAAATTTATAGGAGCATGCTTTAAGTCACATAGCAGTGACAGAGCTGTCAAGGTTACCGCCACCTTCTGGCAGCTTCCAATGGGTTCTATGGGAAGGTGCTTTTCAGGCAGCACAGTAGCAAGAGCTGATAAAGTTCACAGTCACCAAGATGGATTGCCGTTCTGAGGGCAGCCTTCCACAAGAACTGGAGCAAGGTTCTACAACTCCTTTATCAGGAGGAGTGGCTCTTGCCCCAAGCCTGGCATACAGCGGGTATCTTTACGATACTGAACACTGCCTCCTGGGCCATGGATTCTTGTCCTGGTATAACTGTTTTCCCTTAAATCATGCTCTGCACTGTTCTGCTTAGGCATTCCTCCAATTATAAGCTGCTTATTCCTTAATTCATGCTCTGTACTGTGTCCACTCTAGGCATTCCTCCGATTATGAACTAAGATATAATTATAGGTATATATGTAGGGAAATATTATTTAGGCATTTATACTATCAACTATTATATGATTATATACAGGGGATTAGATAAAGGGATTCTTCAAGCCCTAATTCTATAAACTAATATATGACTATAAAAGGAAATAGCTGAGTAGTAACACTATAAAGTGAGATATTCCTCAAGTTCTGCTTAGCTCTCATTGCTCGGTGCCTATATGGGGGTGGTTACCCACAGACTCCACTGCACCATTTGTCGAAGAGTTCATCCCAATTCTCCTGATGATGTACTGGCCCCTGGTAAATTCAGGGGCCGTTTGCGTTTGCTAATTGCCTTTATCCAAAGGAAAAATCAATTTTTTGTATCTTTATGACAGGAAGTAGGTTTACAGTTTGAAGCCAGGTGCTCTCTGGAAGCTGGGCTCCTACCGTCCCTCAAAAGTGGGAGACAGGGATACCATTTCAAAGAGATGACTCCCAAGTCCTTGGGAAAATACGTTCCTGAGCTGTAAAACTGGAGGGAAATCTTACTTAGCTTTAAAACACATTTACGTGTATCTCAAAAAGACAGAACAAGAATTTGTTATTACAAGTTTTCTTTTTTTTTTAGGGAAAGTGAAGAAAGAAAGAATGAAGAACCATCATTTCCAATAGGAAGAGAGGCAGTACCTCTTGACAACCCTGACTGGAACCCCAATAACACCACAGATGAATGGAAAATGAAAAGTTATTAATGTGTATATTGGAGGGTCTACAAAGAACTAGAGCCAAACTCCCCCTTTTTTTTTGAAAGAAAGAAAGAGAAAGGAGGGAGAACAGGAGTCTTGCTCTATTGCCCAGGCTGGAATGCAATCTAAAAATAGGTATTAAAAACCTCTTTTGTGCTGATAGTTGTGCTTAACAGCAGAGACAGGAAGGAATAAGGGAAGAAAATTACAAACAGCCAACCAATATTTCATTTAAGTCTGTGAAATTCTATGCAAATGCTGAAGAGTGATTTACTTCCACTTATGTGGTCACTTTCAAAATAGGTGTAATGTGGTACTGAGAAAAATATATGTTCTGTGGACCTGGGGTGAAGAATTCTATAAATATCCACTGAGTGATTCCAAGTTTTCTAAAGCAAATCCGCTAAGGAAAAGGAGTCTCCCTTTTTCACCAGGATAAACTTCTTTTTTTGAAGATGGAGTCTTGGTCTGTTGCCCAGGCTGGAGTGCAGTGGTGTGATCTCAGCTAACTGCAACCTCCGCCTCCTGGGTTCAAGAGATTCCCCTGCCTCAACCTCCCGAATAGCTGGGACTACAGGCGTGTGCCACCACACCCAGCTAACTTTTTGTATTTTTAGCAGAGATGGGGTTTCACCATATTAGTCAGGATGGTCTTGATCCTGACATCGTGATTCTCCCGCCTTGGCCTCCCAAACTGCTGGGATTACAGGCAGGAGCCACGGCACCCGCCCGCCTGATCAACTACTTTTTAGCTTTGTAAATTACCCTGCACTGCCATAAACAAAGTTCAAGTGCAGAGTAAGATGCTTGTTCTGAGAAGAGGGTGCTCCTCTCCAGGATGAGATGGGGCAAGAGGGCAGGGCCCTTGTCTGAGTCCTGGGGGCATGGGGAGCGGATTTGTGCAGTGAGGCAGGGAAGTGGAAGAGCACACAGCATGACCCGAAAGACCTAGGCCCACTCACATTGACCTCTACCTCCTAAGGCATTCAACTCAGAAAACTTCCAAAGTTGGTGCTATTCTCCCTGTTTTATAAGTGGGTAAACTGAAGTTCAAGCAGGGTTCAAAGTTCTCTACCCCATGATCACACGCTAAGGTGAGAACCCAGGTTACAAGATTCCCCCTCCCCACTGTGCTGCAGTGGGTCAAGATTATCACTGGGCCAGCGGTTGAACACTTCTTGTATGCCAAGCACTGGGCTAGGGACCGTATTTATTGAAAAGACATGAGCCAACGTGCTTGTTCCAGGTCACACATCTAGGAGTTAGCCCACCCAGAATTCAAAGCCACATCTGTCTGATTGCAAAGCTCAGTCTTGCCATTTATTATCCCCTAGGAGTAGAAACAGATCTAGCTGTGCAACGTCGTTCATCCAATCAGTTTCCTTACTTGTCAAATGAGGATCATACTGCCTACCCCTCTGCTGTGTGGTGAGAATTAGATGCATCCACGTGTGGCCATCACAGTTTACTCCTATTCCTCCTATCAGTAGCTAAGACTAGCCAGAGAACTATCCCTTAGTCTTTTTTTTCATTTCCTTTCTTCCTCCTTCTTTCCTTCCTTCCTTTGTTCCTTCCTCTTTTTTCTTTCCTTTCATCTTTCTTTCCTTTCTTTTTCTTGGTCTTACTCTGTTGCCCAGGCTGGAGTGCTCACTACAACCTCTGCCTTCCAAGTTCAAGCAATCCTCCCACATCAGCCTCCTGAGTAGCTGGAACTACAGTCATGCATCACCATCTGGGGCTAATTTTTGTACTTTTAGTAGAGACAGGGTTTCACCATGTTGGCCAGGCTGGTCTCAAACTCCCGGGCTAGTGATCCACACACCTCAGCCTCACAAAATGCTGGGATTGCAGGCATGAGCCACCACATCCAGCCTCTTAGCCTTTTCTTTTATAAAATACTCTGGAGAAGAGACGCTGCAACCACCCTCACCAATGGATTCCAGGATCTCTGAAAACTTTGTCCGGAATTATCTCCTAGATACATCCTGACCCTAAATCTGGATGCTTAACACCAGCATGATCATAATTATAATACCGAGTGCTGATGGAGAATTTGCCTTGGGTCAGGCACTGTTCTGCTGTGGAGTGAG
>CM052661.1:39756446-39786034 GCA_028533165.1 Leontopithecus rosalia | reverse complement strand
ACAAAGATATAGTGGTAAAAGGACCAATGCAACAATAAGAGCTAACTATCCTAACACCCAGATACATAGAGACTTAGACTCCATGAGACAGAAAATTAATAAGGATATCCAGGACTCAAACTCAGATCTGGAACAAGTAAACAAATATTTATAGAGCTCTCCACTTTAAATACACAAAATATACATTCTTGTCAATACCACATCACACCTACTCATAGATTTAAATGAAATATTGATTGGCCATTATTAATACCCATTTTTTTTAGAATAAAGCAACATTTCCATTCTCTCTCTTTTTCTTCCTCTTTCTTCCTCTCCTTCACTCCTTTTTTTTCTTTCCTTCTCTCAAAAAACAAACAAACAAACAAACAAATGCCCTCTCCCATAATGCCTTTGGGGATTGTGGTACCCTACGCAAAAGATGGCTGATGACTAAGGAGTCTGGTGTACCAAAGCAATCATCACTCTTTTTCTTTTTTCAAGATACAATTGGGGAAAATCCAGCAACTTTATGATTTGAGTATATTATTGTGGTCATTTTAGAACAATATTTGATCTTTTAGAAAAATATTTGATCACTACCAAGTAAAAGGGTGATAAAGAATCTTCCAAATGCTCTGCAGTTGTCATTCATGCAGCGTGCATTGCTAGCACCCTGGCGTCAGTGACATCATTCCTGGTTATATTCATGATCATCTGGAAGATATCAACTGGATATTGTGTCTTTTCTATTCATTTACCTGAGGCCCATTGCCAGGAACAGTAGCACAAACCAAGACCACCACTGGAAAAGATTATGTCAGCTTTACTTTATAGAAAACACATCATTAGGTTGTTCACGGAGATGAACAATGAACGACAGAAAAATCATGTTTATAAAGTCCAGACCAGACTCGTGAACACATTTGAAGGTGTTTTTGGAAATGCTTGGTGTTGTCTAGAGATTTATGAGCCTCTCCTGACACCTAGTGGGCAACCATATCACTCACAGCGCTACCTGAGTGATCTCAAGCCCTAGCCTCAAAACACAAGTAAATGATTTTATAAAAAATAATATTTACTGGCCGGGCGCAGCGGCTTATGCCTGTAATCCCAGCACTTTGAGAGGCCTAGGCGGGCGGATCATGAGGTCCTGTGGTCCCAGCTATTCAAGAGGCTGAGGTGGAAGGATTGTTTGTGAACAGGACATTGAGGCTGCAGCAAGTGGTGACCACGTCACTGCATTCCAGCCTGGGTAACAGAGTGAGAACTAACCTCAAAAACAGACAGACAAACAAACAAAACAATAAAAAGAAAAAAGAGCTGGGCACAGTGGCTCACTCCTGAAACCCAGCACGTTGGGAGGCTGAGGTAAGCAGATCACTTTAATTCAGGAGTTTGAGAAGATGGCTAAACAGGAACAACTCCGGAGTGTAGTTCCCAGTTAAAACGCAGAGGGTGAGTGATCACTGCATTTCCAAACGAATTTTCACTGCCCACAGACCAGGAGATTCCCAGGAGGAAAAGCCCCATGAGTTTCCAGTGCAGCTGTTTCAGCCAGCACAGCAGGTCTCCACACAAAAACTCACACAAATCCCGGTGCCATTTCAACTGGCTACTGGAAAGCCTGGGAGACAGAGTCACCCCTTCAACTGAAAAAAAGGGGACTGAAACAGGAAGCCAGGTAATCTGGCTTGGCTGGTCCCACCCCGACTAGACTAGCAATCTGAAATGCTCTGGATTGAGAGTTTCACAGCAAGCACAGCTGGGTCTGGGATGGTCCTGCTCTGTGGGGTGGAGGGGGGCATCCACCGTTACTGAGGCAGTTCCCCACTACTGAGGCAGTCCACCATTACCTAGGCAGTCCACCATTACTGAGGCAGTCCACCAATACTGAGGCACTTCACCATTACAGAGACAGTCTGCCATTACTGAGGCAGACCACCATTACTGAGGCAGTTCTAACTATAACCCTATAAATAAAACTGCAAGGAAATTCACACAGCAGCTTGGCAGAGCCCACAGCAGCTCAGCAATGCCTCTGTTGGCAGACTGTGGCTAGGCTACCTCCTTGCTGGGCAGAGCATCTCTAAAAAAAAGGCAACGGCATGTCAAGAACTTATAAATAAAGCCCCACCTTCCTGGGACAGAGCACCTGGGAGAAAAATATGGTTATGAGTTCTGCTGCAGCAGACTTAAATGTACCTGCCCGGCAGCTCTGAACAGAACAATGGAGCTCACAGCTCAGCACTTCAGCTCCTATAAGGGACAAACTCTCTCCTCAAGCAGTTCCCCTACTCCTTTATAACCAAAAAGACACCTCATAAAGGAGAGCTCAGGCTGACATCTGGTGGGTATCCTTCTGGGACAATGATAACAGCCACCTTACCGTTCTGCAGCCACTGCAGGTGAACTCCAGGTAAGCAGGATCTGGAGTGGACCTCCAACAGTCCTAGAGCAGAGGGTTCTGACTGTTAGAAGGAAAACTAAGAAACAGAAAGAGATAACTTCATCAGAAACAAAAAGGACGCCAACTCAGAGACCCCATCTGAAAGTCACCAACCACAAAGACCACAGGTAGATGGATCCACAAAGATGGGAAGAAACCAGTGCAAAAAAAAAAAAAAATGAAAACACCAAAAACCAGAATGCCTCTCCTCCTCCAAGGGATCACAACTCCTCACCAGCAAGGGAACAAGGCTGGATGGAGAATGAGTCTGATAAATTGACAGAAACAGTATTCAGAAGGTGGGTAATAAGAAACTTCTCTGAGCTGAAAGATCATGTTCTAACCTAATGCAAAGAAACCAAGAACCTTGAAAAAAGGTTTGACAAAATGCTAATGAGAATAAACAGCTTAGAGAGGAATATAAATGATTTGATGGAGCTGAAAAACACACCACAAGGACTTCGTGAAGCATACACAAGTTTCAATAGCCGAATCAACCAAGCAGAAGAATGGATATCAGAGACTGAAGATCAACTCAATGAACTAAAATGAGAAGGCAAGATTAGAGAAAAAAGAGTAAAAAAAAAATGAACAAAGCCTCCAAGAAATACGGGATTATGTGAAAAGACCGAACCTAAATTTGATAGGTGTAACTGAATGTGATGGAGAGAATGAATCCAAGCTGGAAAAAACTCTTCAGGATATTATCCAGGAGAACTTCCCCAACCTACAAGGCAGGCCAATATTCAAGTCCAGGAAATACAGAGAACACCACAAAGATGTTCCTCAAGAAGAGCAACCCCAAGGCACATAATCGTCAGATTCACCAGGGTTGAAAAGAAGGAAAAAATGCTAAGGGCAGCCAGAGAGAAAGGTCAGGTTACCCACAAAGGGAAGCCCATCAGACTCATAGCAGGTCTCTCAGCAGAAACGCTACAAGCCAGAAGAGACTGGGGAATAATATTCAACATCCTTAAAGAAAAGAACTTTCAGCCGGGCGTGGTGGCTCATGCCTGTAATCCAAGCACTTTGGAGGCCAAGGCGGGTGGATCACCTGAGGTTGGGAGTTCAAGACCAGCCTGACCAACATGGTGAAATGCTGTCTTTAAAAAGAAAAAAAAAAAAGAAAAGAAAAGAACGTTCAACCTAGAATTTCATATCCAGTCAAACTAAGCTTCATAAATGAAGGCGAAATAAAATCCTTTATGAACAAGCAATTGCTCAGAGATTTCATCACTACCAGGCCTGATTTACAAAAGCTCCTGAAAGAAGCACTAAACATAGAAAGGAACAACCAGTACCAGCCACTCCAAAAACATACCAAATGGTAAAGAGCATCGACATAATGAAGAAACTGTGTCAACTAGTGGCCAAAACAATGAGGTAGCATCAAAATGGCAGGATCAAATTCACACATAACAATATTAACCCTAAATGTAAATGGGCTAAATTCCCCAATCAAAAGACATAGACTGGCAAATAGGGTAAAAAGTCAAAACTCACTGGTGTACTGTATCCAGGAAACCCATCTCACATGCAAAGATACACATAGGCTCAAAATAAAGAGGTGGATGAAGATCTACCAAGTAAATGGAGAGAAAAAAAAAAAAAACCAGTAGGAGTTGCAATCCTAGTCTCTGATAAGATAGACTTTAAACCAACAAAGATCAAAAGAGACAAAGAAGGGCACTACATAATGGTAAAAGGATCAATGCAACAAGAAGAGCTAATGATCCTAAATATATATGTGCCAAATACAGATGCATAAAGCAAGGTCTTACTCCTGCACAATAATAGTGTGAGACTTTAACACTCTACTGTCAATATTAGACAGATCAATGAGACAGAACATTAACAAGGATATCCAGAACTTGAACTCATAACTGGATGAAGCAAACCTAATAGACATTTACAGAACTCTCCACCCCAAATCCACAGAATATGCATTCTTCTCAGTACCACATCATGCCTACTCTAAAACTGACCACATAATTGGAAGTAAATCACTCCTCAGCAAATGCAAAAGAATGAAAATCATAACTAACAGTCTTTCAGACCACAGTGCAATCAAATTAGAACTCAGAATTCAGAAACTAACTCAGAACCACACAACTTCATGGAAACTGAACAACTGGTTCTTGAATGTTGACAGGATAAACAATGAAATGAAGGCAGAAATAAAGATGTTCTTTGAAACCAATGAGAATGAAGACACAACATACCAGAACCTCTGGGACACATTTAAAGCAATGTCTAGAGGAAAATTTATAGCAATAAATGCCCACATGAGAAGCAAGGAGAGATCTAAAACTGACACCCTATCAACAAAATTGAAAGAACGAGAGGAGCAAGATCAAAAAAAAACTCAAAACCTAGCAGAAAACAAGAAATAACTAAGATCAGAGCAGAACTGAAGGAGATAGAGACACAATAAAACCCTTCAAAAAATCAGTAAATCCAGGAGTTGGTTTTTTGAAAAGATCAACAAAGTAGACAGACCACTAGCCAGATTAATATAAAAGAAAAGAGAGGACAATCAAATAGCTGCAATAAAAAACGATAAAAGGAATATCACCACAGATTCCACAGAAATACAAATCACCATCAGAGATTACTACAAACAACTCTATGCACACAAACCAGTAAACCTGGAAGAAATGGAAAATTCCTGGACATTTACACCCTCCCAAACCTAAACCAGGAAGAAGTCAAAACCCTGAATAGACCAACAACAAGGGCTGAAGTTGAGGCAGCAATTAATAGCCTACCAACCAAAAAAAGCCCAGGTCCAGATGGGTTCATAGCCGAATTCTACCAACATCATCCCGACAAAGACTCAACAAGAAAAGAAAACTTTGGGCCAATATCCATCATGAACATAGTTGCAAAAATCTTCAATAAAATATTGGCAAACCGATTACAACAGCACAAAGCTTATCCATCACAATCACAAAGCTTATCCATCTCGATCAAGTAGGCTTCATCCTGGGGATGCAAGGCTGTTTCAACATATGCAAGTCTATAAACATAATTCACCACATACCCAGAACCAAAGACAAAAACCACATGATTATCTTAATAGATGTAGATAAGGCCTTTGACAAAATTCAACAGCACTTTATGCTAAAAACTCTCAATAAACTAGGTATTGACAGAACATATCTCAAAATAATAAAACCTATTTACAAAAAACCCACAGCCAATATCATACTGAATGGGCAAAAACTGGAAGCATTCCCTTTGAAATCTGGCACTAGACAAGGATGCCTTCTCTCACCACTCCTATTCAATATAGTATTGGAAGTTCTAGCCAGAGCAATCAGGCAAGAAAAAGAAATAAGGGGTATTCAATTAGGAAAGGAGGAAGTTAAATTGTCTCTATTTGCAAATGACATGATTGTATATTTAGAAGACCCTATTGTCTCAGCCCAAGATCTCCTGAAACTGATAAGCAACTTCAGCAAAGTCTCAGGATACAAAATCAATGTGCAAAAATCACAAGCATTCCTATACACGAATAACAGACTTAAAGAGAGCCACATGAAGAACGAACTGCCATTCACAATTGCTACAAAGAGAATAAAATACCTAGGAATACAACTAACAAAGAATGTAAAGGACCTCTTCAAGGAGAACTACAAACCACTGCTCAATGAAATAAGGGAGGACACAAACATAATGGAGAAACATTCCATGTTCATGGTTAGGAAGAATCAATATTGTGAAAATGGACATACTACCCAAAGTAATTTATAGATTCAATGCTATCCCCATCAAGCTACCAAGGACATTTTTCACAGAACTGGAAAAAACCACTTTAAACCTCATATGGAACCAAAAGAGAGCCCACATAGCCAAGTCAATTCTAAGCATACAGAACAAAGCTGGAGGCATCACGCTACCTGACTTCACACTATACTACAAGTCTACAGTAATCTAAACAGCATGGTACTGGTACCAAAACAGAGATATAGACCAATGGAACAGAACAGAGGCCTCAGAGGCAATGCCACACATCTACAACCATCTGATCTTTGACAAACCTGACAAAAACAAGCAGTGGGAGAAAGGATTCCCTGTTTAATAAATGGTGTTGGGAAAGCTGACTAACCATGTGCAGAAAGCAGAAACTGGACCCCTTCCTGACACCTTACACTAAAATTAACTCCAGTTAGACAAGTGGGATGTAATTAAACCCCAGAGCTTCTGCACAGCAAAAGAAACAATCATTAGAGTGAACTGACAACCAACAGAAAGGGAAAAAAATTTTGCAATCTACCCATCTGACAAAGGACTTATATCCAAAATCTACAAAGGACTTATATCCAAAGTCAACAAAAAACTAAAACAGATTTACAAGAAAAAAACAAACAGACCCATTCAAAAGTGGGCAAAGGATATGAACAGACACTTTACAAAATAAGACATATATGAGGCCAGCAAACATATGAAAAAATGCTCATTATCACTGGTCATTAAAGAAATGCAAATCAAAACTACATTGAGATACCATCTCATGCCAGTTAGAATGGCGATCATTAAAAAATCTGGAGACAACAGATGCTGGAGAGGATGCGGAGAAATAGGAACACTTTTACACTGTTGGTGGGAGTGTAAATTAGTTCAACCATTGTGGAAGACTGGTGTGATGATTCCTCAAGGACCTAGAAATAGAAATTTCATTTGACCCAGCAATCCCATTACTGGGTATATATCTAAATAATTATAAATCGTTCTATTACAGGGACACATGCACTATAGTAAAGACTTGGAACCAACCCAAATGCCCATGAATGATAGACTGGACAGGGAAAATGTGGCACATATATACCATGGAATACTATGCAGCCGTAAAAATGAAGAGTTTGTGTCCTTTGCAGGGACATGGATGAACCTGGAAACCATCATTCTCAGCAAACTGACACAAGAACAGAAAATGAGACACTGCATGTTCTCACTCATAGGCGGGTGTTGAACAATGAGAATACATGGACACAGGGAGGGGAGCATCAAACACTGAGGCCTGTGGAAGGGTATAGGGGAGGGACAGTGGGGGCAGGGATTTGGGGGGGGATAACATGGTCTCCCCATGCCAGATATAGGTGATGGGGTTGGAGGCAGCAAACCACATTGCCATGTATGTATCTATGCAACAATCCTTCATGTTCTTTACATGTACACCAGAACCTAAAATGCAATTATATATATATAAAATGTAAAAAAAGGAGTTTGAGACTAGAATAGGCAATAGACTAGAATAGGTAGAAAAACTCCATCACTACCAAAAATTAAAAAAAAAATTAGCCTGGTATGGTGATGTGTATGGTGATGTTATCCCTTCCCAACTCCCTGCCCCCACTGTCCCTCCCCTATACCCTTCCACAGGCCTCAGTGTTTGATGCTCCTCTCCCTGTGTCCATGTGTTCTCATTGTTCAGTGATTTCAGTTATTCAAGAGGCTGAGGTGGGAGAATTGCTTGAGCCCAGGAGGTTGAAGCTACAGCAAGCCGGGGTAACCGCCAGAGAACTAATCTCAAAAAAATAATAATAAATAAAAATTAAAAAGGAGAAAAAAGACTGAGTACTGTGGCTCACAACTGTAACACAGCACCTTTGAAGGCCAAGTTGGACTGATCGCTTCAATTCAAGAGTTTAGGACCAGACTACGCACCATGGCAAAACCCCATCTCTACCAAAAATACAAAATATTACCTAGGAATGTTATTGTACACCTGGGGTCCCAGCTATTCAAGAGGCTGAGGTGGGAGGATAGCTTGAGCCTAGATTTAGGCTGCAGCAAGCCATGATCCCATCACTGCTCTCCAGCCTGGGTAACAAAATGAGACCTAATCTCAAAAAAAAGGAAAAAAAAAAAGAAGGAAAAAAAAGGCTGGGCACAGTGACTCATGCCTGTTACTCAGCACTTTGGGAAGTGGAAGTGGGCATATCACTTAAGTTCAGAAGTTTGAGATCAGACCGGGCAACATGGCAACAAAAAAAAAAGGTTTTGTATTTTTGTTAGAGATGTTTTGCCATGTTGTTTATTCTAGTCTTGTACTCCTGAACTTAAGTGATATATCCATCTTGGCCTCCTAAAGGGCCGGGTTATAGGTGTGAGTCACTAACCTCAGCCCTTTTTTCTTTCTTTCTTTCTTTCTTTCTTTCTTTCTTTCTTTCTTTCTTTTTTTTTTTTTTTTTTCCAGACTAGGTCTCACTCTGTTACCCAGGTTGGACTATAGTGGCGTGGTCACGGCTTGCTGCCACCCCAACCTCCTGGGCTCAAGCAATCCTCCCACCTCAGCCTCTGAAATAGCTGGGACCACAGGTGCACACTACGACACCTGGCTAATTTTTTGTATTTATGGTAAAGATGGGGCTTTGCCATGTTGCTCAGTCTTGTCTCAAACTTGTCAACTCAAGTCTTCTGCCCACCTTGGCTTCCCAAAGTGCTGTGTTACCGGCGTGAACCACAGTGTCAGCCCCTGCTTTTCTTCTTTTTTTTTTTCTTTCAGTTTTTCTGAGATTAGGTCTCACTCTGTTACCCGGGCTGGAGTGCACTGGTGTGGTCATGGCTTGCTGCAGCCTCAACATTTTGGGCTAAACGGATCCTCCCACCTCAGCCTCTTGAATAATTAAAACCACAGGTGCACACAGATGCCTGGCTAATTTTTTGTATTTCTGCTAGAGATGGGGTTCTGCCATGTTGCCCAGTGTGGTCTGTAACTCCTGAACTCTAGTGACTGCCCAGCCTGGCCTCCCAAAATGCTGGGTTACAGACACTGTGCCCAGCCCCTATTTCTTCTTTTTTCCTTTTTTTTCTGTTTTCTTTTGAGATTAGGTGTCACTCTGTTACCCAGGCTGGAGGAGTGCAGGGGGGTGATCACGGCTTGATGCAGCCTTGAACTCCAGATCCTCCCACCTCAGTCTCTTGAATAGCGGGGACCAAAGGTGAACAATTTTTTGTATTTTTGGTAGAGATGTAGTTTTGCCATGATGTCCAGTTTTGTCTTGAACTCCTGAACTCAAGTCATCTGCCCACCTTGGCCTTTCAAAGGGCTGAATTACAGGTGTGAGCCACTGTGCCCAGCCCTCTTTTCTTTTTGGTTTTTGTGATATTTGGTCTCACTCTGTTACCCAGGCTGAAGGGCAGTGGTGTGGTCACGGCTTGCTGCAGCCTCAACCTTCTCGGCTTAAGCGATCCTCCCACTCAGCCTCTCGAATAGCTGAAACCACAGGTGCACACCACCACGCCTGGATAATTTTTGGTATTTTTGGTAGAGATGGAGTTTTGCCATGTTGCCTAGTCTGGTTTCAAACTTCTGAACTCAGGTGATCTGCTTACATTGGCCTCTTAAATTGCTGGGTTACAGGCATGAGCCATGTGTCCAGCCCTTTTTTATTTTATTTATTTATTTATTTGAAATTAGGTCTTGTTCTGTTACCCAGGCTAGAGTTCAACAGCATGATCATTGCTTAACCTCCTGTGCTCTAGCGATCCTCCCACTTCAGCCTCTTGAATAGCTGGGACAACAGGTGTACATTGTACCACGCCTGGCTAATTTTTTGTATTTTTGTTGTGCAGGCAAGTCTCAAACTCCTAACTCAAGTGATCTGTCCACCTCGGCCTCCTAAAGTACTGTGTTACGGGCGTGAGCCACTGTGACCAGCCCATTTCTTTCTTTTTCTTTCTTTCTTTCTTTCTTTCTTTCTTTCTTTCTTTCTTTCTTTCTTTCTTTCTTTCTTTCTTTCTTTCCTTCTTTCTTTCTTTCTTTCTTTCTCTTTCTTTCTTTCTTTCTTTCCTTCTTTCTTTCCTTCTTTCTCTCTTTCCCTTCCTTCCTTCCTTCCTCCCTCCTTGCCTCCCTGCCTCCTTTCCTTCCTTCCCTCCCTTCCTCCTTCCCTCCCTCCCTCCTTCCTTTATCTCTTTCTTTCTTTCTTTCATTTTTTTTAAAAGTTACATCTTGCTCTGTTACCCAGGGTGGAGTGCAGTGGCGTGATCTTGCTACAGCCTCAACCTCCTGGGCTCAAGTGATCCTTCCACCTCAGCCTCTTGAATAGCTGGGACCCCAGGTGCACAATAACATGCATGGGGTAATATTTTGTATTTTTCGTAGAGATGGGGTTTTGTTATGTTGCCCAGTCTAGTCTGAAACTCCTGAATTCAAGCGATCTGCCCACATTGGCCTTCCAAAGTGCTAGAGGCATGGGCCACTGTGCCCACCCCATTTTCCTTCTCTTTTCCTTTTCCTTTTCCTTTTTTTTCTTAGATTAGTTCTCCCGCTCTTACCTAGGCTGGAGTGCAGTGGCATGATTAAGGCTTGCTGCAGCCTCAACCTCCTGGGCTCAAGCGATCCTCCCACCTCGGCCTCTGAAAGAGCTGAAACCACAGGTGCACACCACCAGGCCTGGCTAAGTTTTTCTATTTTTGGTGGTGATGAGGTTTTGCCATGTTGCCCAGACTGGTCTCCAACTCCTGAATTGAAGTGATCTACCCACCTTGGTCTTCCACAGTGCTGGTTTACAGGTGTGAGCAACAACTGTGCCCAGCCCTTTTATTTTTTTTTTTTTGAGATTAGGTCTCACTTTGTTAACGAGGTTGGAGTGCAGTGGTGTGAGCACAGCTTGTTGCAGCCTCAATCTGTTGGACTCAAGCGATCCTCCCACCTCAGCCTCTTGAATAGCTGGGACCACCGGTGCATACCACCATGCCTGACTAATTATTTGTATTTATAGTCAAGATAGGGTTTTGCCATGTTGCCCAATCTGGTCTTGAACTTCTGAACTCAAGTGATCTACCCACCTTGGCCTCCCCAGTTGGGAGTTACAAGCGTCAGCCAATGTGTCCAGCCCTTTCCTCTCTCTCTCTCTCTCTCTTTTATTTTTTTAATTAGGGCACTCTTTTACCCAAGCTGGAGTGCAGTAGTATGGTAACGGCTTGCTGCAGCCTCAACCTTTTGGGCTAAAGTGATTCTCTTATCTCAGCCTCTTGAATCACTGAAACCACAGGTGCACAGCATCATGCCTAATATTTTTGAGATGGGGTTTCACCATGTTGCCCAGTGTGGTCTCAAACCTCTGAACTGATCTGCCCACCTGTCCTCCCAAAGTGCTGGGTTACAGGTGTGAGCCACTGTGCTGTCATTTCTTCTCCTTTCTCCTCCTCCCACATCTTCCTTCTCTTCCTCCTCCCCTTCTTCTCCTCCTTTCTTTCTCCTCCTCCTTCTCCTTCTCCTCCTTCTTCTTCTTTCTTTTTTGAGGTTAGATCTCACTCTGTTCCCCAGGCTGAGTGCAGTGGTGTGATCATGCCTTGCTGTAGCCTTAACCTCATGATCCTCCCACCTCAGCTACTTGAATAGCAAGGATGACAGGTTTACACCAACACACCTGGCTACTTTTTAATTTTATTTTTTGATGGAGATGTAGTTTTGCCATGTTGCCCAGTCTTGTCTCAAACTCATGAACTCAAGGAATCTGCTCTCCTTGGCCTCCCAAAGTGCTGGATTACAGGCGTGAGTTACGGTGACAAGCCCTTTTATCTTTTTAAATCTTTTTTTAGATTAGGTCTCCATCTGTTACCCAGGCTGAAGGGCAGTGGCGTGGTCATGGCTTTCTGCAGCCTCAACCTCCTGAACTCATGCGATCCTCCCACCTCAGCCTCTTGAATAGCTGGGACCACAGGTGCACACCACCACGCCTGGCTAATTTTTTTGTATTTTTGGTAGAGATGGGGTTTGGTCATGTTGCCTAGGCAAATCTTGAACTCCTGAACTCAAGTGATTGACCCACCTTGTCCTCCCAAAGTGCTGGGTTACAGGCATAAGCCACTGTGCCCAGCCCTTTTTTTCTTACTGTTTTTTTATTTTTGAGATTAGGTCTCGCTCTCTAACCCAGGCTGGAGTGCAACGGCATGATCACTGCGTGGTACAGCTTCAAACTCCTGAGCTAGAACAATCTTCCCATCCAATCCTCTTTAATAGCTGAGGCCACAGGTGCACACCAGTAAGCCTGGCTAATATTTTGTATTTTTTCTATCGATGGGCTTTTGCCATGTTGCCCAGTTTGCTCCAACCTCTGAACTCAAGTGATTTGCCCACCTTTACCTCAAAATACTGGCTTACAGGCATGAGCCACTGTGCACAGCCTTTTTTCTTTTCTTTTCTTTCTTTCTATTTTTTTTTTAGATTAGGTCTCACTCTGTTATGCAAGCTGGAGTGCAGTAGTGTGGCTGCAGCTTGCTGTAGCCTCAAATTCCTGGGCTCAAGTGATCTTCCCACCTCATCCTCTTGAATAGGTGAAACCACAGGTATACCCCACCAGTCCTCGCTAATTTTTTGTGTTTCTGGTAAACATGGGGTTTTGCCATGTTGTCCAGTCTGGTCTCAAACTCCTGAACTCAAGTGATCTACCCACTGCGGCCTCCCAAAGTGCTGGGTTATAGGCATGATCCAGTGTGTCCAGCCCTTTTTTCTTCTTGTTTCTTTTTCTTGCTTTTTTTTTTCTCTTTAGATTAGGTCTCTCTTTGTCACCCAGGCTTGAGTGCAGTAGCATGATCATGGCTTGCTGCAGCCTCAACCTCCTGGGCTTAAGCAATCCTCCTGCCTCAGCCTCTTGAATAGCTGGGACCACAGGGGCACACCACCACGCTGGGCTAATTTTTTTGTATTTTTGTTAGAGATGGGGTTTTAGGTCTCACTCTTTTATGCAGGCTGGAGTGCAGTGGCATGATCACGGCTTGCTGCAGCAAAAAAAGATTAAATAATTTAAAAAAAGAAGAAGAAGAAAGGGCTGTGCACAGTGGCTCATGCCCATAACTCAGTACATTGAAAGGCTGAGGTGGGCAGATTATTGAATCCAGCAGTTTGAGACCAGACTGAGCAACATGGCAAAACCCCATCTCTACCAATAATACAAAAAATTAGCAAGGCAGGGTGGTGTGTGCCTCTGGTTTCAACTATTCAAGAGGCTGAGGTGGGAGAATCACTAGAGCCCAAAAGGTTGGGGTTGTAGCAAGCCGTAGTCATGCGAGTGCACTCCAGCCTGTTGGATAACAGAGCAAGACCTAATCTAAAAAAAAAAAGAATTGGCCACGCCTGGTGCTGTGCACCTGTAGTTCCAGCTATTTAAGAGGATGAGTGGGAGGATCATGTGAGCCTAGGATGTTAAGATTGCATCAGCTGTGATCACATCACTCCACTCCAGCCTGGGTAACAGAGTGACATATATCTCAGAAAAAAAAAAAAAAAAAAAAAAAAAAGGCTGGGCACAGTGGCTCACGCCTGTAACCCAGCACTGGGAGGCTGAGGTAGGCAGATCACTTGAGTTAAAAGTTTGAGATCAGAGTGGGAAACATGGCAAAAACCTATCTCTACCAAAAATACAAAAAGTTAGCCAGGTTGATGGTGTGCACCTGAGGCCCCAGCTATTCAAGAGGTTGAGGTGGGAGGATAGCTTGAGCCCAGGAGGTTGAGGCTGCAGGAACTTGTGATCATGCCACTGCACTCTAGCCTGGGTAACAGAGCAAGACCTAATCTAAAAAAATAAAAAAAAAGTTCTGGGCACAGTGGCTCACGCCTGTAACCCAGCACTTTGGGAGGCTGAGGTGGACAGATCACTTGAGTTATCACTTGAGTTCACAAGTTCAAGACCAGACTGGGAAACATGGCAAAACCCCATCTCTACCAAAAATACAAAAATAGCCAGGCTGGTGGTGTGCACCTGTGGCCCCAGCTATTTAAGAGGCTGAGGTGGGAGGATCACTTGAGCCCAAAAGGTAGAGGATGCAGCAAGCCATGATCACACCACTCTACTCCAGCCTGGGTAACAGAGCGAGACCTAATCTCAAAAAGAAAAAAAAAAAACACGAAGAATAAACGGCTGGACACACCATGTTGACCAGGCTGTTCTCGAACTCCTGTACTCAGGTGATGCACCCACCTCACTTCCCCAGTGCTGAGATTATAGGCGTGAGCCACCACGGCCAGCCTCAATCCCCAAAATTGAATGTAAAACTTTTGGATTGCTAGTGCATTCAGGTATGTGGAATGGGAAAACAGAACTGTCTCTAGAGGAAGATAATATTATCATAAGCCTCAAAACACTACAAACTGAGTTGTAGAAAATGTTTGGCAAACGACTAAGGTGACAAGGCTCAGTAGGAGACAATGCAACATGAACCAAGAACTAGCAGAATCGATGACAGAAACGTGCTCAGAGATTCCAGATATTGGAATCAGGCACAGGCTACAAAATAACCATACTTAATATATTCAAAGAAGTAAAATGTAAGATGAAAGAGTTTAGAAAACTACCAAACAATAGCACAGCAGGTATTTAAAAAGTAAATTCTAATTGAAAAGTTTAGTAGCAATAACTCAGGGTGCAGTGGCTCATGCCTGTAATCTCAGCACGTTGGGAGGCTGAGGCAGAAGTGCTTGAGGCCCAGGAATTTGAGACCAGCCTGGGCAACATAGTGAGATCTCATTTCTACAAAAAGTCAAAGACTTAGTCGGGTGTGGTGGTGTGTGCCTATAGGTTTAACTACTCAGGAGGGTGAAGAGAGGATCACCTAAGCCCAGAAGTTTGAGGTTGCATTGAGCTATGATCACCCCACTGCACTCCATCCTGGGTGGTAGAACAAGACTGTCTCTTAGAAAGAAAGAAAAAAATACAATAATTAAAATTAATAATTCCATGCATGGTTTTCAGAGCCAATTAGACACAGTTGAGAGAGAATTAATGAACTGGAAGATATTAAAAGTAATGGCTGGCCAGGCACAGTGGCTCACACCTGTAATCTCAGCAGGTTGGGAGATAGAGGTGGGCAGATCACCTGAGGTCAGGAGTTTGAGACCAACCCAGTCAACATGGTGAAACTCCATTTCTACTAAAAATACAAAAATTAGCCAGGAGTGGTGGCACACGCCTATACTCACAGCTACTTGGGAGGCTGAGGGAGGAGAATTGCTCAAACCTGGGAGGTGGAGGTTGGTTTGAGTGAGAGAGTGAAACTCAACAAATGAAAAAGTAAAAATAAATGAAAGTAATGGCAAAAACCAAAATTACTTTTGCACCAACCTAGTAATTCAGAAGAAAATATTCAGAATAAAACATGAGGGGACAAAAAGAAATAAAACACACAGAAGAGAAAGTAAGTGATATAGAGAATGCACTAGGTATCTTCTCTAGGTATATTTTCATAATTTTAAAAATATTTGGTCATTATTTTTAAAAAGTAGTGCTAAGATTACAGGCATGAGCCACCACACCTGCCCAAGTATCTTTATTTGTCTTGTTATCTGACAGGTATTTTAGCTAAGATTGCAACTGGAGCTGCATTTATTTTCCTTTGGTGACACTGAAGACGTCATCATGGTCTTCTGGTTTCTGAGGTTTCTGTTGAGAAGTTGTCTGTCAGCCTAACTGTTGCTCCTTTGAAGGTGATCTGAATTTTTTCTCTGACACTTTTTTAAAAGGGGGAACACAAAAGGGATCGTGCGCTCCCAGAGTGCTGGATTACAGGGTCTAACCTTGTCACCCAGGCTGGAGGGCAGTGACACGATCTTGGCTCACTACTGCCTGGACCTCCTGGGCTCAAGCAATCCTCCCACCTCAGCCCCTCGAGTAGCTGGGACTACAGGCATGCACCACCACATATTTGACTAAGTCAAATACACCTTTAGTCAGCATCCCAGAAAAAATGGAAAGAGGGGTCAGGTGCAGTGGCTCACACCTGTAATCCCAGCACTTTGGGAGGCTGAAGTGGGGCAGATTGCCTGAGCCCAGGAGTGCAATACCAGCCTGGGCAAGATGGTGTAACCCCGACTCTACAAAAAATAGGAAAATTAGCCAGGTGTGGTGGTACACGCCTGTGGTCCCAGCTACTAGGGAGGCTGACTTGGGCCTGGAAGCCCTAGGCTGCAGTGAGCACTCCAGCCTGGGCAACAGAGCAAGACCCCGATCAAAGTAAATAAATAAATAAAACAAAGGAATGGAAAGAGATAATGAGGCAGAAGCACTATTTAAAAAAATAATGACGGAGAATATTTTTTAAATTATAAAAATAATAGTTCACAGATTTAAGAAGCCTCGTGAACTCCAGGCAGGACAAATAAAAATAATTGCAGACCAGTCCATAATAGTAGACATTAGAGTAAAATTGCAGAAAACTAAAGGCAAAAAAAAATTTTCTTTATTCTTAAAAGTATCTGAGCCAGGACAGTGGCTCATGCCTGTAATGCCAGCACTTTGGGAGGCTGAGGTGGGTGGTTTGCTTGAGCTCAGGAGTTAGAGACTGGTTTAGGAACATGGTGAAACCCTTTCTCTACAAAAAATATACAAGGTGTGGTGGTGCACGCCTGTAGTCCTAGCTCCTTGAACTGCTGAGGTGGGAGGATTACTTGAAGCCAGGAGGTCCAGGCTGCAGTGAGCCAAGCTTACACCACTGCACTTCAGCCTTGGTGACAAAGTGAGACCCTGTAATCCAGCAATTTGGGAGTGCATGACCCCCTCTCTTTTTGTCTCCTACCAAAGAAAGTATGTGATAAAAAATTCAGATTGCCTTCAAAGGGCCAACAATTAGGCTGACAGTCAATGTCTCAACAGAAACCACAGGAACCAGAAGATCATGGAATGACATTGTCAGTGTGCCAAAAGAAAATAACTGCAGCTCAAGTTCTGTTCTTTGTGAAAATATCTGTCAGTGAAGAAGGCAAAGATATTTGAGCCAGGTGTGGTGGCTCGTGCCTGTAATCCCAGGACTTTGGGAGGCTGAGGAAGGAGGATTGCTTGAGCCCAAGAAGTAGAGGCCAGCCTGGGCAACATGATAAAACCCTGTCTCCACAAAAAATATAAAAATTAACCAGCCATAGTGGTGTGTGCCTGTAGTCCCAGCTACTCTGGAGGTTGAAGCAGAAGAATCACTTGAACTCCAGAAGGGGAGGTTTCAGTGAACTGAGACTGTGCTACTGCACTCCAGCCTGGGCGACAGAGTGAGACTCCATCTAAAAAACAAAACAAACAAAAAGAAAACCAAAAACAAAAAAAGAAACAAACAAAAACAAATAAGGCCAGACACAGTGGCTTAGACCTGTAATCCTAGCACTTTGGGAGGCTGAGGTGGGCAGACCATGAGGTCAGGATTTTGAGACCAGTCTGACCAACATGGTGAAATTCTGTCCCTACTAAAAAAATACAAAAATTAGCTAGTTGTGAGAGAGATCCAAGATGGCCGTCTAGTAGCAGCTCAGGGTTGCAGCTCCCAGTGAAGTCGCAGGGAGTGAGTGGATGCCAGACTTCCAGACAAATTGTTGTTGCCTATGGACCAAGAGATTCCCAATGGAGGAGCCCCACGGGTCGCCAGCGTGACTCTCTTGGCTGGCGCAGCTGTTTTGCCAGCATCCTGGTGTGGCAGTTCTCAGTGCAGAGTATGCAGGACTGGGTGACCTTTTAGTTGGTGTTTGGAGCTCCGAGAAGGCAGAGTCACCCATTCAGCTGATTGAGAGGGGGACTAAAGCTGGGAGCCAGACTGGGAGATTCCTGGGCAGAAAAGCACCACAAATCTCAGCACCACTGTTTCATCTGGCGAGGTCGCCGCACGGGAAATTGTGTAGATCCCAGGGCCTTTTTGGCAGGTGACTGGGGCGCCTGGGAGAGAATCAACCTTTCAATTAGGAAAAGAAAAAAGGGGGCTCTGAGGTGGGGAGCCAGGTGATCGGGCTTGGCTGGTCCCTTACCCCACAAAAAAACAGCAATTGGAAACGCTGACAGTTGAGAGTTTCACAGCAAGCACAGCTGAACCCGGGAAGGTCCAGCTCTGTGGGGGAGGAGCATCCGCCAAAGGAAAACAAAGAAACAGAAATAATATCACCACCAACAAGCTGGACATCCACTCAGAGACTCAATCTGAAAGTCAGCAATTACAAAGACGACAGGTGGATAAATCCACAAAGATAGGAAGAAACCAGCACAAAAAGGCTGAAAACACCCGAAATCAGAATGCCTCTCCTCCTTCAGGGGATTGCAGCTCCTCATCAGCAAGGGAACAAGGCCTGATGGAGAATGAGTGTGACGAATTGTCAGAATCAGGCTTCAGAAGGTAGATAATAAGAAACATCTGTGAGCTAAAAGAACATGTTCTAACCCAATGCAAAGAAACCAAGAACCTTGAAAAAGGTTTGATGAGATGCTAATGAGAATAGACAATTTAGAGAGGAATATAAGTGAATTAATGGAGTTGAAAAACACAACACAAGAACTTCATGAAGTATGCACAAGTTTTAACAGTCGAATTGATCAAGCAGAAGAAAGGATATCAGAGGTCAAAGACCAACTAAATGAAATAAAACAAGAAGACAAGTTAGAGAAAAAAGGCTAAAAAGGAATGAGTAAAGTCTCCAAGAAATATGGGACTATGTGAAAAGACCTAATCTACATTTGATAGGTGTACCTGAATGTGACAAAGAGAATGAATCCAAGCTGGAAAATACTCTTCAGGATATTATTCAGGAATACTTTCCTAACCTAGTAAGGCAGGACAATATTCAACTCCAGGTAATACAGAGAACACCACAAAGATATTCCTCAAGAAGAGCAACCCCAAAGTACATAATCATCAGATTCACCAGGGTTGAAATGAAGGAGAAAATGCTACAGGCAGCCAGAGAGAAAGGTTGGGTTACCCACAAAGGGAGCCCATCAGACTCACAGCAGATCTCTCAGAAACCCTACAAGCCAGAAGAGAGTGGGGGGCAATATTCAACATCCTCAAAGAAAAAAACTTTCAACCCAGAATTTCATATCCACCCAAACTAAGCTTCATAAGTGAAGGAAAAATAAAATCTTTTGTGAACAAGCAAGTACTCAGAGATTTCATCACCACCAGGCCTGCTTTACAAGAGCTTCTGAAAGAAACACTACACATAGAAAGGAACAACCAGTATCAGCCCTTCCAAAAATATACCAAAAGGTAAAGAGTATCAAAATAACGAAGAATTTACATCAACTAATGGGCAAAACATCCAGCTAGCATCAAATGGCAGTATTAAACTCACATATATTAATCCTAAATTTAAATCGACTAAATCCCCCAATGAAAAGACACAGACAGGCAAATTGGATAAAAAGTCAAAACCCATCGGTAAGCTGCATCCAGACCCATCTCAAATGCAAGGATACACAGAGACTCAAAACAAAAGGATGGAGGAAGATTTACCAACCAAATGGAGAGCATAAATAAATAAAAAGCAGGAGTTGCAATTCTCGCCTCTGATAAAATAGACTTTAAAGCGACAAAGATCAAAAGAGACAAAGAAGGACATTACATAATGGTAAAAGGATCGATGCAACAAGAAGAGCTAATGATCCTAAATATATACGCACCCAATACAGGAGCACCCAGATACATAAGACAAGTTCTTAATGACTTACAAAGAGACTTAGACTCCCATTAATAGTGGGAGACTTTAACATCACATTCTCAATATTAGACAGATCGACAAGACAGAAAATAAACAAGGATATCCAAGACTTGAACTCAGACCCGGAACAAGTAAACTTTTTTTTAATTGAATTTTAGGTTTTGTGGTACATGTGAAGAAAATGCAAGATAGTTGCATAGGTACACATGTGGCAGTGTGATTTGCTGCGTTCCTCCCCTTCACCTATATCTGGCATTTCTCCCCATGCTATCTCTCCCCAACTCCCCACCCTCCACTGTCCCTCCCCTATTCCCCCAACAGATCCCAGTGTGTAGTGCTCCCCTCCCTGTGTCCATGTGTTCTCATGGAACAAGTAAACTTAATAAACATTTATAGAACTCTCCACCCCAAATACACAAAACATACATTCTTATCAGTACCACATCACACCTACTCTAAAAGAGACTACATAATTGGAAGTATATCACTCCTCAGTAACTGCACAGCATTTCACAGGTTTAAATGAAATATTGGTTGGCTGCTTGTTTGTTATTTTCCTCCCTTATTCCTTCCTGTCTCCATTGTTAAGCACAATTATTAGCATAAAAGAGGTTTTCAATACCCATTTTTAGACTGCACTCTAGCCTGGGCAATAAAGCAAGACTCCTGTTCTCTCTCCCTCTTTCTCATCCTCTTTCTTTCTCTCTTTCATTCATTCATTCTTTCTTTTTCTTTTTTTCCTCTCTTTAAAAAAAAACTAGCTAGGCGTGTTGGCAGATGCCTGCAATCCCAGCTACTCAGGAAAGTGAGTCAAGAGAATCACTTGAACCCGGGAGGAGGAGTTTACAGTGAGCTGAGATTGCACCACTGCATTCCAGCCTGAATGACAGAGTGAAACTCCATCTCAAAAAAAAGTAATAATAAAAATAAAATTAAAATTAAAAAAATAAAATAAAAACAAAAGAAGCCCTAGAGAGTCAACTTTTAGGACAGGAGTCCAGAACTCACTCATCAGATGGCAAGAGGACCCCCTGCTGGTGGTGAGTGGGTAGGGCTTCGCTGGGGTGCTCTAGCAGTACCATCGCTAGGACACTCGCCTACTGTGGACTGGGATATGGTACAGGTGGAAGGGCAGGCATTGCTGATGCAGTAGCTCTAGAACAAAGTTCTCCAAATGCAACTTCTCAAACACTGCCTTAGACTTACTGAATCAGAGACTCTAGGCGTGAGGCCATCAATTTGTGTCTTAATAAGCCTCAACATGATTCTTGTACATGCTAATACTTGAAAAACACGGCTCACACTTGAACAGTATGGGGGCAACTGTAATGATAAGGATTGTGGAATTGCTGACTTACGCTGATTTCTTTAGACACCTTGAAGAAAGGGAGTGAGCTGATGGGAAAAACCCATTTCAACCAAAAACACAAAAAAATTAGCCAGGCATGGTGGTGGCACCCGGGGTACCATATATTTGAGAAACTGGGGTGGTAGGATCGCTTTAGCCCAGGAAGTTGAGGCTGCAGCAAGCTGTGATCATGTCACTGCACTCCAAGCTGGGTAATGAAGTCAGACCTAATCTAAATAAAAAACAGAAAAAGAAAAAAGAAGAAAAAAGGGCTGGGCATAGTGACTCACGCCTGTAACCCAGAGCTTTGGGAGACTGAGGTGGGAAGATCACTTGAGTTTAGCAGTTCAAGACTAGACCAGGCAACATGGCAAGACCCCATCTCTAAAATAAAAATACAAGAAATTAGCCAGGTGTGGTGGTGTGCACCTGTGGTCCCAGCTATTCAAGAGGCTGAGGTAAGAGGATCGCTTGAGCTTAGGAGATTGAGGCTGCAGCAAGCTGTGATCACGCCACTGCACTCCAACCTCGGTTATGGAATGAGACCTAATCTCAAAAAACAAAAAGCAAACAGGAAAAAAATAGAAGAAGAAAAAAGGCTAGGCACAGTGGCTACATCTGTAACCCTGGACTTTGGGAGGCCAAGGTTGGCAGCTCACTTGAGTTCAAAAGTTCGAGATTAGTCTGGACAACATGGCAAAACGCTATCCCTACCCAAAATGAAAAAATTAGCCAGGTGTGGTGAGGTGCACCTGTGGTCCCAGCTATTCAAGAGGCTGAGGTGGGGGGATTGCTTGAGCCCAGGAGGTTGAGGCTGCAGCAAGCCTTGATCATGCCACTGCACTCCAGCCTGGGTAACAGAGCGAGTGCTAATCTCAAAAAAAAAAAAAAAAAAAAAAAATGGGCTGGACACAGTGGCTCACGCCTGTAACCCAGCACTGTGAAAAGCCGAGGTGGGCAGATCACTTGAGTTCAGGCTTTCGACACCAGACTGGGCAACATGGCCAAACCCATTCTCTACCCAAAATAGAAACAATTAGCCAGCTGTGGTGGTGTGCACCTGTAGTCCCAGCTGTTCAAGAGGCTGAGGTGGGAGGATTGCCCACCAGCTTTGTGGCCCCCACCATCACAGTGGCCGCCC
The DNA here is from genome assembly GCA_028533165.1 of Leontopithecus rosalia. Taxonomy (NCBI): domain Eukaryota; kingdom Metazoa; phylum Chordata; class Mammalia; order Primates; family Cebidae; genus Leontopithecus; species Leontopithecus rosalia. The sequence continues at coordinate 39,763,707 of CM052661.1, read as the reverse complement.
CTGCCTCGGAGGGGAGGCCGCTAAAGCCCGGGCAGTATGTGAAGCCAAACTTCAGACTGAATGAGGCCGAGGCCCCACCCAGCATTGCCCCCAGACAGGCCCAGCCCCCTCCAGAGCCTGTCTCTGGGCAGACGCCAGCAGGCCCCTGTGCCCGCAGCTTCCCATGCACCTGCTGACCGCAGTGCCTCCCTGAGCCGAGCCTTTAGCCTGGCCTCAGCTGACCTTCTCCTGGCCAACGGGCCCGAGGCCTGCAAGCAAGAGTTCCCCCAGAAGCTGGGGGCTCCCAAGGCTTTGGGGGGCAGAGAGACAGGCAGCTATACCCTGACAAGCCCCGCTCCCCCCAGCTCCCACAGTCTGGCCCGGGAGGGGATCCCACTTGTGGGAAAGGCTGGCTGCTCCTGTCAGGGCCCGGGTCCCCACAGTAGGCCGCTGAACAGGAGGAGTTTCTCCCTGGCTCCCCCAAAGGAGGAGAGGCTGGCCCCCCTGCATCAGTCCACCACAGTGCCCGCCATTGCTGCTGCAGGTGCTAGTGCTGGCAGTGGTGGCAGCAACTGCCAGCTCCCGCACTTCTCACCTGCTGCAGCCCCGGCTGCCAGGACCAAGCCCAAGGCGCCCCCACACTCAGGGGAAGTGGCTACCATCACCCCTGTCTGGGTGGGGCTCAACCTCTCAGAGGGAGACGCAGGGCAGGGCTGCAGCAGGGGCTCCCGGCCAAGAGCCCAGATCAGTCTTCTGACTCAGCTCCCCACCCTGGTTGGGGCACGAGGACTTCAGTCTAGGGAGCAGCTCAAAGAGCACCCCAGCCTCCCCGGAGCCAGGTGGAGACCAGCAGACAATGTGGTGGAGTACGGCTGCGTATGACTGTCTTGAGGCTAAGCTCAGAAACCTGAAAACTACTGACGCGCCTACTCATGGCCTTTTCGCCTGCTTGCCCGTAGTGCCAGGAAGGGGTTTGGAATGAGGAGCGGGGTTCCCATGCCTCTCTGCTGTTTGTTCTGTGAATGGAAACACTGTGCCGAGTCCCGAGAGGATGACGCTTCCAGGTGTGTAATGAGTCTTCTGTATCTGCCGCTTCCAGCAGCTGGTATCTTTGGAATAAATCCAAGACAGCATGGGGACCAATTAGGATGCAATGACAAACTGACTTCCCCCAAAGCAGACACTACTCTGGTATGTAATGTGTGGAGCTCCATTGGGCGCACACATACTCACACAACAGGCTCACAAGGCTCCGGCCTGGGGGACCTAAGAGCCTACTCCCTCTCCCAAAGGCCATCGGATCTGAAGAGAAGCCTAGACTGGCCATAAACGCAAAGTTCTCCAGGGCTGTGGGCAGACCTCAGAGTCAGGCCTGCTGTTAAAAATGGGAGTGTTGCTGTTCCATTCCTGGGGTCCCAAGCACTTCCCTTTACCCCAGGACCAAGGGCGCCTCCAAGGCAGCTGGTGGTGGCCTTGGCCATTTGTCCACAGCTTCCAGCTGGCTCCTGAGCTCTGCACCGAGGGCTTTGGGGACCACACAGGCACCTACCTTCCTAGATTTCCCTAGGAAATCACTTTTCTGCCAACACTGGATCTTCTAGGACTGGGGATGGAGAGGGCAGGATAGAGGCCCCCACCCAGCCCCCTCCAGGCCAGGGTGCATAGTGGACCTAGGGGTGGCCCAGGCAAAGCGAGGTGCAGGCTCGATGTGTAACTGGCTGTGGCCCCCGACTTCCCCAGTCTCAGATGGGGTGTTGATTTATTTCTGAATAACTTTTTGGGTATAGAAACCAATTTTTTAAAAAATATAGGACATATATATGTACACACTCATGTGAAATATGTATACTTTGGGGGATCTATTTATGTCCAGAGGGAGTCATTCTCTTCTGTCGGGAATCATATCTGTGGCTCTGTGTCGGATTCCTGACAATTTAGTTTTCTGTTGTAAAGGTGCTTTTCCTGGGGTGAACTAAACCTGTTGATTTTTGTTTAAGATTTTTTTCCTTTTGATTTAATATACTAAGAAAGAAATGGGAGACTTTTGAATGTTAACAAAATCTTTTTAGGAGTGTTTGGGATTGTGTATTAAATAGCCATCCATTCTGGAATGCAAGGACAGGATTGTAATAAAATGGAATGGAACCAAAAAAAAAAAAAAGAGAGAGAAAAGAAAAATGGGCTGCATACAGTGGCTTATGCCTGTAACCCAGCAGTTTGGGAGGCTGAGGTGGGCAGATCGCTTGAGTTCAGGAGTTCCAGTCCAGACTGGGTAACATATCAAATCCCCATCTCTACCAAAATACAAACAATTAGCCAGGCATGGTGGTGTGCACCTGTGGTCCCAGCTATTCAAGAAGCTCAGGTGGTAGGATCACTTGAGACCTGGAGGTTAAGGCTGCAGCAAGTTGTGATCATATCACTGCAATCCATCCAGCCTGGGTAACAGAGCAAGACTTAATCTAAACAAATAAAAGAAAGAAGAAGAAAGGGCTGGGTACAGTGTCTTACATCTGTAACTCAGTTCCCTCGGAGGCTGAGCGGGCAGATCACTTGAGTTCAGGAGTTTGAGACCAGAATGGGCAATATGGCAAAGCCCATTTCTATTAAAAATGCAAATAATTAGCCAGGCGTGGTGGTGTGCACCTGTGGTCCCAGCTATACAAGAGGCTGAGGTGGGAGGATCGCTTGAGCCTAGAAGGTTGAGGCTGTAATAAGCTGTGATAACGCCACTGCACTCCAGCCTGGATAACAAAGTCAGACTTAATCTCAAAAAAAAAAAAAAAAAAAAAAAAAACCAAAAAAAAAAAAACACAAAAGGGCTGGGTATAGTGGCTCATACTTGTAACCCAGTATTTTGGGAGGCCAAGGTGGGCAAATTACTTAAGTTCAGGAGTTTCAGCCTAGACTGGGCAACATGGCAAACGCCATCTCTAACAAAAATGCAAAACATTAGCCAGGCATGGTGGTGTGTACCTGTGGTCTTAACTATACAAGAGGCTGAGTTGAGAGTGTCGCCTGAGCCCAGGAGGTTGAGGCTGCAGCAAGCCGTGATCACACCACTGCACTCCCTCCTGGGTAACACAGCGAGACCTAATCTCAAAACAAAAACAAAAACATGAAACCAAAAAGAAAACAAACAAAAAAGAAAAGGCGCTTCCGGGAAACAGCTAGTGAGCGGCGTTCCTGCGTCTGCTGTGGACAGCGAAGACGCTGCGGTTGTGAGCCGGAGGAATGCCCGTGAAGAAAATGGGGCATTACCCTGAGGCTTATATTCTGCCTCTGCTGTCTTTTCTTGAAGTATTATAAATCCGAATGTCTGCACAGTCAGTGAAAGAAGATTCAATACTTATCCCAACTCCAGATGAATAGGAAAAAGTTCTTAGAGTGAAGCAGGAGGAGGATTCTGATGGCGAAGACGGATCAAGTATCCGCTGGAACCATCTCCCTGACCTAGAGATTTTCCCACAGCGATTCAGGCAGTTGGATAGCAGGATTCACCTGGGCCCAATGAGGCTGTGAGCCAGCTCCGAGAACTTTGCCGTCTGTGGCTCAGGCCAGAGGCACACACAAAAGAATGAATCTTGGAGCTGGTAGTGCTGGAACAGTTTGTTGCCATCCTACCCAAAGAGCTACAGACTTAGGTTCGAGATCGTCATCCAGAGAATGGAGAGGAGGCAGTGGCAGTGCTGGAGGGTTTGGAGAGTGAACTTGATGACTTTGGACAACCGGTTTCTACGGGAAGTGCTAGTAGAAGACATGGTATCTCAGGAAGCAGCTCAGGGATTACCAAGTTCTGAGCTTGATGCTGTGGAGAACCAGCTTCAGTGGGCATCCTGGGAGCTCCATTCCTTAAGGCACTGTGATGATGATGATAGGACTGGAAATGGAGCACTAGCTGCATTCAAAGCAGCAGCTTCCTGCAGCAGTAGAATCCCATGAAGTTCCTGGCATTCTCAATATGGGTGTTCCTCACATTTTTAATATGGAGATATCTGTTTCCCCAAGGGCAGGTTTGAAAGAAAGAGAAATTCCTCTCAAAAGAAACAACACATATGCGATGAATGTGGAAAATAGAAAACACTTCAGTCAGGGCTCAGCCCTTGTTCTTCATCAAAGAATTCACACTTATGGATGTGTTGAGTGTGGGAAAGCATTCAGCCAAAGTTCCATTCTTGTGCAACACCAGAGTCCACACTGGAGAAAAACCTTACAAATGTCTTGAATGTGGGAAAGTCGTTAGCCAGAATTCGGGGCTTATTAATCATCAGAGAATCCACACTGGGGAGAAACTTTATGAATGCATTCTGTGTGGGAAATCATATAGTCAAAGTTCAAATCGTTTTACACATCAGAGAAGACACAATGCAGAAAAACTTCTGAATGTTGTGAAAGTTTAAGAAATTGAAAAAAGAAAAGAATCAGCACTCAGGTCTTTTTCTTCAGAAATGAAGACAAAATTTAAAATATGAAATGATACAGAATATTTTTTTCTTTATTGCCTGTCAGAAAATCCACTGGGAAATGTAAAAATCTTCACTCACCATTACGATCTTATCTTGAAAAAAATGGTGTCGTGCCTGCCTAGAAACTGAAATTTTAAACTTAATTAAGGTCTTAATGCCTAAATTTTCCATGTAATGTTTATAGTCTCTATTACTTTTCCAAATAATGAACTACCTGATCCTTTGTCCCTTTCTTGAAAGTTTCCTTTAAGACAAATACATTACTTCTGCACTGATCATTGAAATGTTCTTTACAAGAATACATTCCCTTATATATTAAAGGCAACATAGAAACTACAAAGTTTGAAAACTAAAATGGTTTTAAACCGTCTTTTAAAAATATACCCTTCTTTTCTTTTACCTAATTTAAATATGCATTTGAGAAAATAGAGGATAAAGGGTGGCTAAGAGCCTCAAAATCAGTCATAAGATTTCAGATAAGAAGTGATGGTAATAGGACATCAAAAAGTGAATGGGACACATTGATTGGGGACAATATACACAATACTTTGAGCTCAAGAGGTTGACGTTGCAGCAAACCATGGTCACGCCACTGCACCACAGCCTAGGTAACAGAGTGACACCTAATCTAAAAAAAAAAGGCTGGATGTGGGGGAAAGAAGAAAAAAGAATGGAGCACAGGGACTCATGCCTGTAACCCAGCAATTTGGAAGGCTGAAGTGGGCAGATACATTTATATGAGGAGTTTGAGATCAGACTGGCAACATGGCAAGACCCTATCTCTACCAAAAAATTCAAAAAATTAGCTGGGTGTGGTAGTGTGCACCTGTGGTCCCAGCCATTCAAGAGGCTGAGGTGGGAGGATTGCTTGAGCCCAGGAGGTTGAGGCTGCAGCAAGTAGTGATCATGCCTCTGCACTCCAGCTTGGGTAACAGAGCGAGACCTAATCTCATATAAAACAAACAAACAAAAAGACTGAAAAAGAAAAAAGGGCTGGGCATACCTATAACCCAGCACTTTGGGAGGCCGAGGTGGAGAGATCACTGGAGTTCAGGAGTTCAAGACCAGACTGGGCAACATGGCAAAACCCCATCTCTACCAAAGTACAAAGAATTAGCCGGGCATGGTGGTGTGCACTTGTAGTTCCAGCTAATCGAGGCTGTGGAGGGAAAATCACTTGAGCCCAGGAGGTTGAGGCAGCAGCAAGCCGTGATCACACCTCTGCACTCCAGCCTGCATAACAAAGAGAGACCTAATCTCAAAACCAAAAAATCAAAAAAAAAAAAAAAAAAAGGAAAAGAAAAGAAAGAAAGAAAAATAAGAAAATAGGGCTGGGCACGGTGGCTCACACATGTGAGCCAGCATTTTGGGAGTCTGAGAGTAGGTTGAGGAAACAGCAAGTTGTGATCACGCCACTGCACTCCAGCCTGAGTACAAGAGCGAGACTAAATTTCATTTAAAAAGGAGAAATAAGGGCTGGGCACAGTGGCTTACGCCTGCAACCCAGCACTTTGGGAGGCTGAAGTTCGAAGATCACTTGAATTCAAGAGTTCAAAACTGTGGGTCAAGATGGCAAGGAGAAGAAAAGCCTTTCAGGGCAGAGATCACAGAACACCTCAGGCTCTGCCTAGGTTCTAGGAATATGGAGTGATTTTAATTGCTCTAGGTCCTCAAGGCTTGGGAGAAAAAAAACCCTTTGATGCATTGGGTGTGGTCAGACCAGGTGGCTCCTAATCCGCTATACTTCTGATGCGGCCACTCCCTGATAACAATCCGTGATAAAGTCAGAGCACTAGTTTAGCAGGTCTTAGAAGGATCTCAAGTGCTCTCCACGCTCTCCACTTGGCTATCTTACCTACTCCTTTACCCTCCCTTTCCACGCCCATAAGATCAGTGAAATTGTGCACATAATAAAAGTATTTGGAGCCCAGAGCTCGGGGCCAACGCGTTTTCCACACTTGCGTTGGTCCCCTGGACCCATGCTGTAAATTCTACTCTTGTGTCTCTGTCTTTATTTCCTTTTCTCAATCCCTTGTCGCCGCTGGGACTAAGGGCACCCACATACGGGGCTGGGCTGGTTCCCAACAAAAACCAGACCGGGCAACATGGCAAAATGCCGTCTCTACAAAGAAAAAAACAAAACATTAGCCAGCATGGTGGTGTGCACCTGTGGTCCACATTATTTAAGAGGCTGAAATGGGAAGATGGCTTGAGCCCAGGATGTTCAGGCTGCAGCAAGTTGTGATCACGCCATTTGCTCTGTTACCCAGAGCAAGACCTAATCGCAAAACAAAACAAAACAAAAGCGAAATGGTCTGGGCATAGTGGCTCATGCCTGTAACTCAGACTTTTGGGAGGCTCAGGTGAGCAGATCACTTGAGTTTAGGAGTTAGAGACCAGACTGGGCAACATGGCAAAACCCATCTGCACCAAAAATACAAACAATTAGCCTGGTGTGATGGTGCTCATCTCTAGTTTTGGCTATTCAAGAGGCTGAGGTGAGAGGATTGCTTGAGCACAGTATTTTGAGACTGGAGCAAGCTGTGATCATGCTACTGCCCTCCAGTCTGGATAACAGAGGGAGACCTAAGCTCAAAAAGAAAATAAAAAAAAAAAAGACTTTGGGAGGCCGAGGCGGGTGGATCACGAGGTCAACAGATCGAGACCATCCTGGTCAACATAGTGAAACCCCGTCTCTACTAAAGATACAAAAAATTAGCTGGGCCCGGTGGCGCGTGCCTGTAATCCCAGCTACTCGGGAGGCTGAGGCAGGAGAATTGCCTGAACCCAGGAGGCGGAGGTTGCGGTGAGCCGAG
>CM052661.1:39700041-39749453 GCA_028533165.1 Leontopithecus rosalia | reverse complement strand
GGAATATGCAGCAATCAAAAATGATGAGTTTGTGTCCTTTGTAGGGACATGGATGAATCTGGAGAACATCATTCTCAGCAAATTGACACAAGAACAGAAAAGGAAACACCGTATATACTCACTCATAGGCAGGTGATGAACAATGAGATCACATGGACACAGGGAAGGGAGTACTACACACTTAGGTCTATTGGGGGAAATAGGGGAGGGACAGTGGTGGGGGGGGGGAGGAATGGCATGGGGAGAAATGCCAAATATGGGTGAAGGGGCAGAAGGTAGCAAAACAAACTGCCACGTGTGTACCTATGCAACTATCTTGCATGTTCTGCACATGTACCCCAAAACCTAAAATGCAATAAAAAGAAAAAAAAAGAAGAAAACAATACATTGGCCTATGGATTCTTGCTCAGCAGCCCTTGTCCATGACCTGCTTCAGCCTGGCACTGCCCAGCCCTCCAGCCGTAGCTGTGGTCTCCCCTGCCCCTGCACCAGCTCCATCTCCTGCTCTGCCTCCATCTCGGCTTCTCGGGCTCAGGCTCCAGGTCCAGCTGCAGCTCCAGCTCCAGACCCTGCTCCAGCAACTACTTTAGCCACAGGGAACTCCCTGGAGCAGCACTTTACAGGACTACACATGTCCCTGTGTGATGCTATTTCAGGCTCAGTGTCCCGCTGTCCTCCAGAGAAGCTTCTCCAGTGGCTAGAGATGGCTGAGCCCTGGGGCCAGGCTGCATGGCAGGACTGCCAGGGTGTGCAGGGGCTGCTGGCCAAGCTGCTGTCCCAAATGCCGGGCTTCGATCGAGCCCACTGGTGCCCCTTCTTTCACGTGGTGTGAGCTGACACCATCTTCGTGCCCATCCACCTAGTGAAGGAGCGGCTCTTCCCTCAGCTGCCCTCGATTCTGTGGACCATGTGCTGCAGCAGTGTCCTGTGGAGCTGTGGCCACCATGCTGTCCGAGGAGAGGGCTGCACCTCGTGAATGCTGAAGCTACTGGCACTGTGCCAGCTGCCCTACATTTACCCAGACCTGCTCGGTCTCCAGCTGCACCACTGTGTATGCCACCAGCTGGATGAGCATGGGGTAGCCCCAGTGGCCCTTGGAGGGGTGTGAGCAAGTGTCAGGTGTGTGTGCTGGGTGAGTGGGTCACAGCTGGGGCTGGATGATTCCAGGACTCCTGCCCAGGCAGGGGGCTCTTCGGTGGGCTTGAGGCACCCCCACCCCTCGACCCTCCAGACTATCAGCAGACCTTCATAGCCTGCTTTCTACTCCTCTGAACATGCCAGCTGCTCTGTCCCCATGGAAACTGCTCGGCCTCCCCTGGTGCTGCACCTTCCGGGATTCCTCCTCCTCTGCCTGTGCCTTCTCCATCTGGGGTGCACATTCCCGGCGCCCTGGTTAGGCCCTGTTTTCTTGCTGAGATCATTTCCCTGAGTCCAGCCCAGGCTCCCCTTTCTGAGCTCTAGCTCCAAATCACTCACTGCCTGCTGGCCTTCAGCACCTGCGTCTCTCTCCCACACTGAACTCATCCCAAATCACACTCCCAAGCCGTCCCCTGAGCTCACTTCCCACCCTCAGTCTTTCCCATCCCATGTCAGGGAAGGGCACCCCCGTTCACAAAGCTCCTCATGCGCGAGACCTGGTGAGGGTCACAGGTGCCTTTCTGGACGTGCGGTTTTCAGTCGTCCCCAGCCCTGACATCACAGAAGTGTGTCCACAGGCCTCATCATTTTGTTTGCTTTTCCTCTGCTGAATGACATCTTGTACCTACTGTTCTCCAGCTTGTGTTTTTAATGTCCTGGAGGACACACAACTGCCGAAGTGGTGTGTGCTGTGTACGATCACACTTCCTCAGCTAGGGATCTGGCGATGGGACCAAGTGGATTCTGCCATTGCCCCTCCTGCGTCAGAACACCCGGCATCTTGGCCTGAGGCCCTCTCTAGTTTTTATTTCCCTGTGGCCTCCACCTCCACCCTCTCCCATTTCCACCACCCCGCCTCTTCCCTGTAAAACTGCTCCTAGTTACATCCCCATAGTGGCAGCTTTGCCCCGGGCCCTTACCTGGTCAGGATGGAGGAGGGCCTGAGGCAGTGAGGCGCAGATGAGCTTAGGGGCTGGCTGACCAGCATCCCTGACCCCTGAACACTTACAAAATCGGAGCAGATGTCTTAATGGGACGCAAAGGAAATCCAGGCTCGGTCGTTCTGTTACCGAGTGAGGGTCTGGCATCACTCAGGGCTGGGCTGCCCAGCTCGGTCCTCTCCCCGTACAGTTGGGCTCTCTGGGGCCAGAGAGGATCAGGTCTGATTCTTCTGGGCTGCCTGACCGGCAGTGGAGTCTGGGCATGCCACACAGTGACCCCCGCTCTGAGTGGAGCTTGCAAGAGTCAGGGGCCTGGGAAGGAAGTGATTGGGACCAGGCTTCCTGCCTCTGGCTGAATTGTGTTGCCCCTGTCCTGGCTCCCTCCCCCCACTACTGGGGACTGCCCTTCTGTGTGTGGCCCTAGACAGTGATTCCTGCCTTCCTTTCTTATGGGTTCCTATGCTTCCCAGCCTGGCTTTTAGAGCAGCCCCTACCTGGCCCCCACCTCGGGCTTGGGCTCTGGCTCTGGGGCTGGCATAAAGATGATGGCTGTCCCATACATGGCAGGGCCCTCTGTTCCCGTGCCTCAATTTTCCCATCTGGACAATGGGTAGTGGACCAGGCCAACAGTTCCTGACCCACTGAGTCTCCTTCCTCTCATCCTTGTACGCAGCAGCTTCTCCTGAGCAGTGCCCTCATCAGAAAGAGTTCTGGTGTCACCTGAGGAGAAGTCCATCATTTTGGCTTGGGTGATCTGGCTAGTGGGCACATGTGGGGAAGAGGTGTGATGCCAGCCTGACTTGGGGCAGATCAGAACCGTGGTTGGGTGGCTTTGGAGGCCTGGAGGTGGGACCTGAGGGTATGGGGTCAGCAGCCTGACTATGCTTTCTTTTTCCAGGTGACTTTGACACTGAGGCTGGAGCTGTATCCCCCTCAGAGCCCACCGTGGCCAGAGATGAGCTAGAGAGCCTATCCCTGGCTCGGAAGTCACCGGCCCCCAAGTTCAGGAAGCCAAGGAGGAAGCCACCAACCCCTGGCCTGGAGAAAGCAGAGGCAGCTGCTGGGGAAGAGTCCTGTGGTGCCACCCCTACCCCTGCTGCCAGCACCAGCCCACCTGGCCCCACACTGAAGAGTTCCTGTGGGGAGTGGCAGCTGCTTCTGCAGTCTGCTGGAAACTGTCTGGCTCAATGGGCTGGCTCTGCCTACCTGGGGCCACAAGGCCTCTAGACCAGACAGGTTTTCGCCTGCCCACAGGTGCTGGACGGACAGAGCCCTCACCTGTAGCACTGGTTGCTGGTCCCATGTGTAGCGATCATGCTCTACCCTTCCTTCTGCCTGCCCAGCTGCCCTGCACCAGGAGTGGATGCTGGGGCCGTGACTGCTCCCCTGGAGGTGTTACAGCTCTGACCCTGGGGCCCACCCAGGTGGGCTGAGAGCCCCTGAGCTTTTCATATGAGGGTCTTTGTTAGATAGGACTCCTTCCCATTCTTCCCTAGAGAATACACATGGGCTCTGGAGCCCAACAGGCCTGGGGTTGAATCCCAGCTTGTGCTGTTGCTGACTGACCTGGGCAAGACACATCACCTCTGCTGAGCCCTCATTTCCCATGTGGAAAATGGGACAAGGCCACCTACCTCACAGCCGCCATGTCAGGGGGTGCTGCCTGACATGTACCTGTCACGGGTTGGTCTCTGCTTCCTCCCTGGGACAGGGCCTAAGTCGCAGGAAGAGAACCTTCCTAGAGAAAGTCTTCATGTGTCCTAGGACCTGCTATGGTAGAGCAATACCTTATGCAGTGAATGTGACTCACACTTTGAGGCGTCACTCCACAGCATTTGGGGTTGGATTGGCCCCAACCCTTCTGCCTGGGGCTCCCTAAGGGAGCCTGCACTGCCCACTCCCAAGGATGGTGTAAGGATGCAGCCAGGAGCTGGTGTCCTTGTTCTGGGCCTGCCGCTGCAGCCCCAGGAGACCCCAGGCCTGTCCTGAATTGACACCAGAGCTTTCCTGAACTGCCTCCCTCACCCCAGGCTTCTCCCAGGAAACCTGTGTTTTCTAGAAGCAGAGAGGCTGCTGGGACTGAGGGATGGGTGCAGGCAGGCTGAGTGGCAGCTCAGGCCTAGAAGGTCTCTGAAGATCAAGACTGAAGACCTGCTGCTCCCCAAGCTGGAGCCCATCAGCCAGGCCAGCTGGGAGCCACCTGTCTGCGGAGGGCTGAGCTGAGCCAGAGGCTGCGAGCTCTGGGCCTTATTTAAGGGATGGTGATGAGCCTCTGGGCCCTGGAGGCAGGCCATTAAAGCACCTGGCTTGTTTTTGGAAGTGGGGCCTGGCCACGTGTGGGGGGAGGTGGGCTTCATGTTCCATCACTGTGTGCCCACCCCTTGCTCGCAGGCTGCTCTCCCCACTCCCAGTCCAGAAGGTGCTGAGCAGCTCCTGCTCCAGTGTGCGGCCGGCTTTGGCTCTGTGGGCCCCTCTTACATGTACACTGGCTTGCTCCGGGAAAGCCCTCCTTCCTGAGACCCTGTGGGTCCTGGTGGTGGCGGCTCGGTGGCCTACTGCCTGGTGAGAAACGCTGGTCACCAGACCCCAGCACATGCCCCTCTCCCAGGGCCAAGCCTGCCCTTCATGGTCTGGATGGAACTGTTGCAACCTCCCCATTGCTGGTGACCATGTAGCCCACTGACCTTAGCATGGGTTGGGTGGGGTGTGCTGGGCCCACCCTCTAGAGACCCTGCCCCTGCCGGGCTCTATTTACCCGAAGGCTTGTTCTCAGGGCAGCTAAGGTGGCTTCCTGGGCCGGTCTTCCCACTCCATCTGGGCCTGGGGCCAGTCCACTGGGGCTGTTTAGACCTGCATGGCATCCTGGGGGTGGTCACTGGGCCAGCTGCCCTGTCCCCCGTAGCAGCCTGGCCTGACACTCAGCCAGGATTTAGAGTGGCAGCTGCCATTGTCCCCTTACACTGTTCATATAGGCCCAGGAAGAGTTCTGGGCTGTAAGGGGATAGGTAAGCACAACACATTGTGGTCACTGCAGTGACAACCTGGGGGAGGATCCTTGGGGCCCAGAAGAGGTGCCTGAACTGGGTTTTGAAGACAAGTAGGATGCAGAGTGGGGTCTGTGTGGAGAGAAGCACACATGCAGAGTCTTGCTGAGTGTGGAGCAGGAAAATCCCCAGGTGGGGCTAGGGCTCCCGCACTGGAAGGGGCAGGGCTGGGAAGCCCGGCTAGAAATCCAGCAACAGATGGATTCAGTCCCACAGCCTGAGGAATGGGGGCGTGAGCCACGTGGAATCATCTGAGGCTACTCCTACGGGGAGGGAGGAATTGCGGCGGAGGTGGAATTTCTCAATCCTGGGCTTCTCCAGGCCCCAGGCAGCCATGGGTCAGCCCCGACAGTCACATTGGTCTCATTGCCAGCACCCGACTGGAGTAGGTGCTTTATTCGTTTTCCTTCCATCCTTCCTCCTCTCCCTGCCCTCTGTCGTCTCACTTCTCTCCTTCCCTCCCCACCACCTCCATCCTCTCCTTTCCTCCCTCCCCCGACCTTCTTCCTCCCCTTCCCTCCCTCCCTCTCTCCCTGCACACCTGTGCCCCTGCTGTATGCCTGACATGCATCTTGCTAATCGCGGCCAGACAGAGTGAGGCCTCAGGACAGGCAGGGCTCAGCCCCTGGGTGGCCCCAGAGGACTCAGGGTGTTGAAGAGGCCGGGCAGCGGTGCCGTGGAGCCAGGCCGGGCTGGAGCGAGGTGCTGCTTTGTCCAGGGACCCCTCTCTTTCCCTCCTGTCTCCAGTCTGAGGGGAGAGACTTAACCCAGCCTTGGGAGTTCTTGTCTAAGGCAGGAGATGTGACAGTGTCCTAGGGAGCCCTGAGGTGATTTGTGGGGACAGGAACAGGACTGCCCAAGACTACTAGTCTGAGGGAGGCGATGCCCTAACTGGCTGCCACCCTCACAAGTTTTTTTTTTTCTTTTGAGATGGAGTCTCACTCTGTCACCCAGTCTGGAGTGCTGGTGGCACAATCTTGGCTCACTAAAACCTCTGCCTCCTGGGTTCAAGTGATTCTCTGCCTCAGTCTCCTGAGTAGCTGAGACTACAGGCATGAACCACCATGCCTGGCTAATGTTTTGTATTTTTAGTAGAGATGCGGTTTCACCATGTTATCCAGGATAGTCTCGAACTCCTGACCTCATGATCAGCCTGCCTTGGCTTCCCAAAGTGCTGGGATTACAGGCGTGATCCACCACGCCCAGCCCACCCCTCACATTTGTTTTACAAACCCTGTTGGTGCTGAAGAAGAGCTGAGGGCAAGGAAGGAGTGTGGGCATCAGAGTGTGCTGGCCCCGCCCCCACCCCTCCAGGAGACCCCAGCATGCACCTAAGGATGGGGCTCAGGTGAGGCCTAGTCTCTCCACACCCCAGCTGGAATCCCCACCCAGTACAAAAGGTGAAGGGCCAGGCGGCTGGCTTTGCTGACAGGAGGGGAGCTAGCAAGGAGGAGGTTGGGAAGGACAGCCCTGGCTTCGGGGAGGCGGAGAGTAGGAGCTGGGAGGGGCAGAGGGGCTCCTGGCACAGAGGCCTCTTATGGGGAAAAGCACCTCCAGCCAGGCTCAGAGCTATGCCACCCTGGCCTTGGCAGGGACCTTGGTGCTGAGCCCTGCTTGTCCTGAGGCCTCATTCTGCCCTGTTGCTGTTGGCAATGCCCATGCCTAGGGTGTTATCAAGACCCTGAGCAGTTCCTGTGCCAGAGATGGGAGGGGCGAACCCCCAGCCCAGCCTGCTGTCCCAGTTGCTGCAGGAGGAGGACCTCAGGGGTGCTCTGGCCTGTGGGCAGGGCCTTGCTGCTGGCTGCATGTGCTGTGTTCTCTGGGCAGCTCCCAAGACCCACCTCCAGACACCATAGGGGGAGCACCTGGTGCAGCTCCTCCAGGGCCCTGTCTGCTCCCGGAGATGGGAATGGGGGAGCGCTGCTGAGCCCCTCCTTTCTCTCCTACACTGCTGCACATGGACCCCTCGTCCAGGCTAGTGGGAAGCTGGGGACCCAAACTCTGGGCGTTCTAGCTATGACCCACTCACAGGTGCCTGTGTCGATGAGCCCTCCACCCCTCCTGCCACAGCCCCTAGCTTCAGCCTACCTGGCCACTGCCTCCCACACCCTGCCTCTGTCCAGGAGGGGCCCAGCTCCCCTGTGATTTCTTGGGACAGTTCAAGGCACAGATCCCTTGCTTCTTTCTCCAAGAGCCTCCAATAAAGGCACCTGCAGACCCTTTTCCTCCTCAGATCCGGATGATGGGATCAGGGAAGGCCCCTCCTGTAACCCCTAGCTTCTCTCCTACCTATAAGTCAGAACTCAAGGTCCCAAGCTTGATGGCTGCACCTCCTCAAGCCCTGTAAACCTCTCAGACCCAACCCCACCACCCCCTCAGAAGGGCTGGGGCTTCGGCTTGGGGCCCGCTGCACAGGAAGCTGGGACTTCTTTACCCCTTCTGCTGAGGCCTTGACGACTGCTCAGTGAGACCCGGGCTCCCAGCTGCCTTGAGTAGGCAAGAGATGCGCAGACAGCCCCTACTCAAGGAGGCCTGGGTTCTCTAACAGACCTGGGAACCCCGCCTGCCTTTCCACAAGGTTTGCTACCTTCCCTGGGCTGGATATGGGGTAGCCCTGTCCAGCCTTTGCTGTCACCCCTCAGCTTGCCACCTCCTGGCCCCATGGACCTACGACGACCCCAGCTTCCAGAGGCCAGGTCTTCCCTAGCCCTGCCTGCTGCCACCCTGGCACCTCTAAGCCCAGCCGGCTGCAAGAGCCCCTAGCTACTAAAGGATGGGCCCCTACCCGCTCTGCCCAGTGCTTCCACAGAGGCCAGTGAGCATCCTTGGTGCCCAGCCCTTGGGAGCCCAGCCCCTTCTGGGTGTTGGCCATTTGGAGCTTTCTTCTAGGCCTGTGAATCCCATCCCATCTGGAGTTAGCTTAGACCTCTCCCCTGGTCTCCTGGGTACTTCTGGCCCCAATCCCCGGGCAGCCTGGCCTCACAGCATTCCTGGGAGTGGTGGGGAGGCCTCTGCCAGCTCAGTGGGTGCCACTCTGCACACCAGACTTGCTTTCCTTGAAACCCCAGCAGGAAGCCTCATTCCTTGTGGCGCCTGCCCCTAGCCCACTCATGTGGGCCCTAAACCTCCAGCTGGCCCAGCTCTGCAGAAGAGGTTCCCAGAGGCATCTGCAGCAGTTCATCTCATGCTGGTCTCCCGCTAGCGCCCCTCTGGAGCCTGGTACCACAGATCGCAGTAGGGGTGGCAGGCACAGCTCAGTCTCTCTTCCTCCTCATCCCCTCCTAGGGGGTTCTGTCCACCAGAGCACCTGACTGCTGGGGAACGCACCCCCACAGCGCCCTTCTTTCTGACTGCTGGCCCTTCCACAGCCTGGATGCTTGAGCCCTGGGCATAGAGCAAACAACCCCAGGACTGTCTTTGCGAGCAGAGAGGCTTCTTGGCACCAGGCCCTGACTCCTTGGGCTGAGCTCAGCAGCAGGCATATCACCAAGGCCCCCTGGGCCAAAGGGCTCAGCCCTGAGAACCCAGTACTCACCACGCCTGCCTATTCCTGCTGGGCATCCATCCTGGGGACCCAGCTTTCCCCCTGCCCCCAGCTGCTGGCAGCCCCATCTCGACTCATCCAGGGTCCTGGAGGCCACGCCAGGAAGCAGCCAGCAGCTGGGAGGAGCACCTGCTGTTTCTGCATCTTTTTTTCTGGAGCTCACTTGGGTGGGAGGTGCTGCAGACTCAAGGCAGCCTGCAGGCCACGCCTTCCCCACGCCCTGCCTAGGTGGGCTTCTGGCTCAAGAGTGACAGGAAGGCTGAGACTGTCTTGTCACAGAGGCATGTCTGAGGAGTCCAGGCCCAGTCCTACCCTCCAGCAGGGCCCCTCCTGTTCATTTGTGCAGCTGGCTTTGCAGAAAGCATAAGTAAAGTCTGTGTGGACTGTGTCCCCTGACCCCAAGGGGAGTCTGGCTCCAGTTCTGGCCTGGAACTCGGATGCCTTAAACTTAGATGCCACATCTGGCAGGGTGGACCAGCATGGTCTGCCCACAGCCAGGGCAGGTACCACATTGGCAGCCCCAGACCTGACACCCCAGCTCCTGTGTCCCCTCTCCACTTCCGTCCAGCACATCACCTACACTACAGGGCCAGCAGTGCTGCCCCTGATGAATCCAGACTGTCAGCTTCCACCAGCTCAGCCAGGAAGTCACGCCGACTGTAGGAGAACGGTGCCTTCTGAGTTGGGGGCTAAGTGGGAATGGGCCTGGTGTGGGGTGGGGGAGGTGGGGGTGAGGCAGGTGTCTGGTGCCTCTCTGCCCATCTTCCTTTCTTTTCTTCCCACAAAGGAGGCATCTTCTCCATGTCCCTCTGCCACCCTGAAGACATAAAATACATCCCTAGGTCTGTCTTCCTTTTAGCATAGCCCACCTATCTTCCTGTGGGACTCAGGGTTTTGTTTTGTCCTGTGGCCCACATGAGAAGCAATTATCCCTGCTCTGCTCGGCTGAGAGGACAAACTGAGGCAGAGCAAGGGAACAACTCTGTCATAGTCTGAATGTTAATGGCAGAGTCAAGAGCAGCCCTCCCTTGAGTGGTCAGGTCCAGTGGACACCAAGCATGGGGGCTGTATTAGTCCATTTTGCATTGCTCTAGAGGAATACCTGAGGCTGGGTCATTTATTTATTCTTTCAAGGGTTGGGCAGGGCCACTAGACTGAGGGTTGGAGCCCTGTCTCCTAGTCCCAGTCTGGGTCTCCATCACTGGCTAGCCTGCTCTGCTCGCTGCGTTCTCTCCACACCTGCTCCCTGCAGCCCAGGGGTCAGTCTGGGTGCAGGCCTGGAGAGAGGTCCAGGAGCAGATTCTGACCCCCAGCTCATACCTCCTGTGCAGCATGGTAACCAAAATGCAGTAGCGGGGCCAGGAATGGTGGCTTGACCCTGTAATCCCCATATTTTGGAAGGCTGAGGTGGAAAGATCACTTGAGACCAGCCTGGGCAACATAGCAAGACCCTGTCTCTACAAAAAATAAAATTAGGCTTGGTGGCCTGTGCCTGCAGTCCCAGGTACTCAGGAGGCTGAGGTGAGAAGATCGAATGAACCAAGAGGTCAAGGCTGCTGTGAGCTATGATTGTGCCACTGCACTCCAGCCTGGATAGCAGAGCAAGAGCCTGTCTCTAAAACAAGAAACGAAGTGCACCTGTGTGGATACCAGCTTCTGGCGTGTGCGCCTGACCTCACTCGGCCGCATCAGTGAGTGGGAGGCTGCCCGCTGTCTACCAGAATATTCCCACCACCACACCCGTGTCCCTCCTGTGTTCCCAGAAGGCTTTGTGAGGAGGCCTGTCACCTACACCTCTGGCTGCCCTAAGGCCCAGCTCAAACCTCCCCTGCCCCTGAGAACTTTTGCTGAGGAGTCTTCCCCACCCGCAGGCCCCTCATTTCAGAGCTTTTGGTGGGGCGAGTACAAGGATCGACTCTCTGCTACCAGCTGGGAGGAACTGTCCCTAGGGTTGGGTCTCTGGATGGCATATGAGGGCCTAGACGAGGACCCAGATGCCTGTAACCTGAAGGGCAAGGCCCTCGGCTGCCCGGGCTTCACACAGCCCCTCGTCCAGCCTGACCTTCAGGGAAAGGCCAGACCCCGAATCCTCTGGTCTTGCTTCCTACTGGGAACTTGGTCACCCTGGCTTACCTACTTTGACTCCAAAGGTAATGCTGACGTCCCCTGTGAGACAGAGTGACAGGCTGAGACTAAGTAGGGCTACCTGGCTCAGAGTCGCCATAGCCAGGCAGAGCTCAGGTCCTGGTCTGGTTCAAGGTTTTCCCCAACACTCTTCTAGCTCTGGTACCTGGGTTCTTCCTCACCCAGCTGCAGCTCCCTCTGCCCCTTCTATCAGGTGGCAGAGAACCCGGCAGGCTGTGATCCATAGTAGACTTCACTTTCCTTCCGGTGAGGAATGAGAACCAGCTTGGGGCAGGAGGGAAGAGCGGCCTGGGGACCCTCCCAGCCCTGCCTCTCGCATGTGAAGGATGGTGTCTGGGCAGCAGCATGGCTTAGGCGACACAAAGTGGCCCCTAGGTTTATAGCCTAGCCTCAGACAGTTGCTGCCGTGCCACCTTCTCTTCTGCACGTCCTGACCTGGCACCCCACCTACTTAAAGGTCCTCAGCCTCCTCACCCCACCTGGCTAAAGGTCCTCGGCCTCCTCACCCCACCTGGTTAAAGGTCCTCGGACTCCTCACCCCACCTGGTTAAAGGTCCTCGGCCTCCTCACCCCACCTGGTTAAAGGTCCTCAGGCCTCAGTTAAATGCCTGTCCCCTGGGCATTTCCCCGACTCCCTGCCCAGGCACAGCTGTCCTTGTCTTGGACTTATCTTCAGAGACTCTTGCCCAGCACACAGCTTTGCTGTACATCACAGGCGGGCTGGGCTACCTGCCAAGCACTAACAACTCTTTGTGAGTATGAACCCGACTGAGCTGTAGCTTCAGGGTCAGGGTAGGCTCTGACTTAATTGATGTGACCCCGGACCAGGGGGTTTACTGATGGTGTGACATCTGCTTAAGTTCTTGGCCTCTATGGTCTCTTTGTGGCACAATACCCCTCTCTCCCATGCTTACGTGCCCACATGTGGCTACAAGTGCCTTTCCTACCACCATCCCTACTTCAGGCCGGTGTCCAGGCACCTGTGGCTCTAGGCAGTAGCGTGAGCGCAGAGCCAGGCCTGGGGGGACGTTCTATAGGTGTGGCAGGAGCTGACAGCCCTGGCCACCCAGCCGGTGGCCATCCAGTCCCGTTCACTGTGGCTGGCCCCTAGTCCACCATCCTTCCAGGGCCAGGCCTGGAACCAAACTGACTTTTGTCTGTCCCTGGTTTCCCTCCAGCCTGCCAGGTTCTTGGCTGAGCATGATGGTCTTGCCCATTTCCTTGATTATCCTCAATAAGAGGTTTATAGAGCCAGTTGGAGACATCACATCTGTCCACCAGGTCCTCACCAGAGACATGACTGCCTTGGGCCAGGCCTGGGACAGTCAGGGGTCACACTAGCCTGTTGAGACCTAGCTTCAGTGGCTTCAATCTAGGCAATGGCCTGATGGGCTGCTGCCCCTTCTCCTCTACTTGGGGGAGGCAGGAGAGGAAGGTCAGGCAGGAGATCTGCTTGCTGCCCCCGAGGCTGGTTGGAAGCAGGGCGCACACCTGTACCTGTCTCACCTTACTGCAGGTGCAATGGAGGCTGAACCCCTTTCCTGGTCTCCTGCAGGTGTGGATTTCAGCTTTCCAATGGGTGTCAGGGTGGGCTCCAGGCTCACCTGGCCCTAGGGAACCTGGACTCCATGAGGTCTTGGCCCAGGCGGGATTGTTTCCCACATTGTCATCTCCCCACACTGTCACCCCTCCCAAACATGGGGCTGCATTCTATGCCCTGGGTGGGGCATCAGATGGAGTTCCACCTTTCAGGTTTAGATCCCAGTAGAGCCTCTGCCATGGGGATGTGGTGGCCGAGATAGATGGGGTTAAACCAGCCGTGTCACTTGGGCCTTGGGAGAGTCATCTGTGCCCTGCTTCCCTTTCCCCAGCAGCCAGATCGGGTTAATAGCACCTATCTCATCCGCACTTGAGTGCTCACTTGTTAGTGGGAACTGAGTCCTGGAGGAGGTGCAGGCAGAGCCACTGAGGCAGCACTGCAGTTCAACCTGGGTCTGAGTGCCAGCTCCTGGGTATAAGATGCACCTCTCCCTCTGTTTATCCATCTGGAGGATAGGGCTGTGCCATTCTGGGGTCACTGTGACAATTCAACTACCCTGGGTGAGTTGGTGGTGGCCTGAGATGGGTTTGAGGTAGGCTGGAAGTGCGTCTTGAGTGTCCTCTTTCCCCCACGGGAAGACCCACTTAGGGAAGCCTCACATGTCTGTGTGGAGGAACCCACGTTCCCTGTCCCTCATCTGTCATCTGTCCCTTCCCAGCCCCCTCTGCTGTCCTGCAGGCTCTGGTGGTGGCCATCCAGACTGGTGTCCATCTGGCTGGTCCACTCTTCCAAGTGGACCTCTCTCCTCATGTGGTGCAGTTGCCACTGCGGCACCTCCAGATAGGCCACACTCACCCCAGGGGCCCCCTTCCCTGCTGCCTGCCCCCCCATGCCAGGTATGTGCTACCTCCCTAAAGCCTGCTGTGTTCACCAGCTGGGTTTGAACTCTGTCTCTGCGTAAGGCCTCATGCAAAGCCTGAAACAGCCTGGGTTGCAGAGGGCCAGGAGACCAAAGCCTGAAGGGGGGCAAGTGTCCCCCAGAGCCCACTTAGCCAGCCTCAGCCCCAGGGCTGCGTCCATGCTGGTCCTGGCTCCAATGAGCCAATTCTCTCCCGTAATGCCTGCAAGGACTCCTGTGGCGATGAGGCAGCTGGAGAGAACAAGGCTGCCATCACCCTCCCTCCCTGAGAAGGCCTCATGAGGCACGTTGTAGGCATCTGGGCGTTCTGGGGGGCATCTTCCAGGGACTCTCCTGCACCCTGCTCGGTCCTGGCTCTCTAGTCAGAAATTGTGGGTGCTTGGACAATGGGGTTGACCCAGGACAGATGGACATACAAGAATGGTCTTTGGAGTGCTGGGGTGGGGAAAGGGGCACTTCAGGGATAGGAAGGAGAAGCCTGTGCATTTCAGAAGTACAGAGGAACCTGCTGCCGGCCGCAGTCAACCCCGACGTGATGACCTTTCTATCCGCCGTCTCTGATGTCTTGGTGCTGCTGGTCTCTGTCTTTGGCCATGTAAGCTCATGGTCCAGGCTCCTGGGGTCCTCTCACTGGGCCTGCCCACACTTTGCAGGTAGAGGAGGCTTTGGGCCAGGACTTTCCTTGGTTCCCTCTTCCAGGTCGTGGGTTCAAAGACCATTCCCGGGTTCCACCACCACTGAGTCTCAGTGGCGTCCTGCTGGGCGCAGGGGCTGCTGGGACTTTCCAGCTTAAGGCCCTTTCCTACTCTGGTGTTCCCTGGGGGTGGCCAAACCTGCCCCTCCACAACCCCACCCCCACGCCACTGAGGGGGTACAAGGGTAGCCACAGTCTCTGCCCTGGGGGCCTGCCTTGCCTCAGGCCAGAAAATGTGAGTCACGGGGTCCTGGCTGCAGCACAGTGAATCAGAACTGCTGGGTATGGGGGGCTGGGGAGAGGGGTGGGCCTTGCCCTCAGCAGCCCCCACTTCCACTCTGACCCCTTCTCCTTCTCACTCTTCCTCCTCCTGCGGGCTCTACCTGGGGCCCTCCCAGCTCCTCACACCAGATGACTATCTAAATATTTAGAAATCACCACTTTGGATTGCTTCCTGACTTTTCCACACCCCCAAAGGGCCAGCGTTTCTCTTAGGATTGGCAGTCTCTCCGGTTCTACTGGGCCAGACCAGGCGGGCATAGGGAGCCCCTGCCCCAGCCCTTTTCGGGCGGGCTTCTGATCCCTTCCTGTTCCCTGTGCGGCTGAGTTCCTGCCCCAGGGAGGGAAACTTAGCCCAGCTCTGTGGGGATGAAGGCGCCCTGTGAGCATCAAGGGAGGGCTGCCGAGTTTTGCTGTCTGAGGCCCGCCGTGCTGGGCCACCCCAGGGCCAGCCTGAGCAGCCCACCTCTGAGGGCTCTGTGATGGGCATGTACAGGATCAGACCTTGCCCTTTCCTCCTGGCTGGCTCTGCCCTAGGCCCCGGTGCCCCATGTGTGAGCACCCAGCTCACTCTCATTCCTCCCTTTCCAAAGCGAGGTCCCTGGCAGCAGAGACAGCGGACCCCCCAGCTGCGCCTGAGTCCTCCGTGTGGTCTAGCTGTGTGTGCTGAGGAGGCTCTTGGCCACCGTTTCCCCCTCTGTAAACGAGCCGGATACCTGTGACATGGAGGCCGGGAGGCCGGTGTGAGCCCGAGCACTGGAGTAGGGCCCTGAGTGAGCGTGGACGGGGAAGCAGGGGTGTCCTCTGCTTTATGCACCTTGGGTATGGCAGCAGCCTCCCTGAGTGGGTTGACAAGGCACAGCTTCCCCATCCCGCCTGTCCCAGCCCTGCAGGTCCAGTCCTTAGGGGCTTAGGAGGGAAGAAGCCCCTGGCTGTGTGACCTTGGACTGGTGCCTGGCCCTCGCTGGCTGAGTTCCTGGGAAAGGCAGCAGTGTTGGAACTCCAGATTCATTCCTCAGGGTTGAGGCGCTGTCTGTGGAAGCCATGGGGCAAGGTGAAGGATGGGAGAGGAGAGGTTTGGAGCTAGGGTTTCAGCAGAGGGAGCAGCAGCGTGAGGGGCTGCCTGTGTGTAGAGAAAAGAGAGTAAGGCCAGGAGTGAGGACTGAGTCTGAGTGCCCCTGGAATGGCGCTGCCTCTCCTCCCACATCCACCTGGCTCGGGAATCGGGAGAAGAAAGGCCAAGAGACAGAGGGGAGACTGAGTTGGGGCCACACATTGTCCTTCCCGTACCTAGAGTGCCACTGTCTGGCCCTCATGCGGTGGAAGTTGGGGAAGGGAGATTCCCTCCCACCATCTGTGCCCTGCCCCAGGTCTCCTGGCCTCCTGTGGTCCTAAGTTCAGTCTCTGTTAGCTCCCAGCATCATTTCTAGGGTTGGTGGGAGGCAGCTGGGAATGGGCTAGGGTAGGTGGGGTGGGTTTGGGGGAGTCTGCTCAGCCTCCTGGCCACTGCCCACAGTAGCAGGAGCTTTTCTGACACACTGACTGCACCACCCCTGCACTGCCAGCATCAGCCCCCCTAGGAGTGTTTGCAGGAGGCCTTGGCAGTGGGGGCAGCAGACCCCACCCAGAAGAAACACCTGGCGGGGCTTGCGGAGAAGGGCCCTCCACTTACCTGTCTGGAGAGCGTCCTCTGTACTGCACTGAGTGCTTCTACGCCCCAGGATGAACACCCCGAGGCATGCCCTCCACTTTAGAACCTTGACAAGAAGGGCGGGGACACTGGGATCAAGCCCAGCCCCCTGGCCCCAAACCCCATGGCCCCAGCTGGAGGGTGAGGAGAGGCTGGGCTTGGGTGGGGGAATCAGGGGTGTAAAGGGGCCTGCTCACCCCTCAGCTTGGCTCAAAGGGTCAAGGGGTCAAAGGCTCAGCCTGCCCTTCAGGAAGGAGCCCAGCCACACTCACCAGGACAAGGGCGAGTGTAAGGAGCAGGAGGCCCAGGATGAGGAGAGCCACGGCATAGCCAGGGAAGAAAGCGTCCAGCAGTCTGGAGGTTGTGGGGCTAGGGGTGCCTGGAGCAGAGCAAGAAGGCCATGGCCAGGCGGGGCCCTGCCTCCCAGACTTCTGGGAAGGCAGAGTCTGGACCCAGAAGGTGCTGCGGGACCAGAGAGCTGGGGCTAGGGGCAGCTTGGAGGGCTCCATGAGGAGGGGAGGGAGGCTTCAGATCAGGGCATGTGGAGGCAGCGAGTCCGAGGGAGGAGGCCGATGGACGGAGGGAGGGGCCTGCAGAGGAAAGGAGGTACTGACCGAGGTCTGGAATGACTATCTCTGCCAAGAGGCCCTCTGCCTCCCACAGGGTGTGCAGACCCTGGCGCACGTGGTCCCACACGAGGGCCTGGGCTGGTGCCTCCCTGAAGAAGGTGGCCTCCATTCTGGCGGTCAGTGGGTCCAGCCTAGTGGGAGGGTCATTGCAGACTTCAGGGTCCTGGACAGCTTGGGGGACTAGGGGAGGTCATGTCTTCCAGCCTCCTGCCCTCAACCCCAGAACCCAGGTCTGAGCTCTGGGTCACCCAGGGCCACCCAGACCCACTGGAACTCCTCCACCACCACTTGGTTAAAGTTCTGCAGAGGTCTGAGGACGAGGGTCAGCTGGGGGGTCAGGAGAGGATGAAGAAGGTCACAGCTGTACCAAAGCCTTGTGCAGTCATCCCCATCCCCCCCGCGGCCTCTTCCCCAGCCCCCTTCATCCCAGCACTTCACCCATCTGCTCAGCTGCCCCTGAAGTGCCCAGAACTCAGGGCTGGCTCTGTCCTCCAAGGCCTTGGTGTGGGGCTGGCCCAGGATCTGCAGCCACACTTCAGACAGCACCAGCTCTGCCTTCTCCCCTAGAACCACAGGGGAGGAGGTGGCATCAGCCTGTGCCCCCTCTGTTGGAAGCCCTGTTGTGGGACCCACACCCAAGCTTTCATGTTCCGTCCAGGTTGGTCTAAGGCCAAAATCCTTGCTGCCTGTTTTTGAGTGTCCCATGAGCTAAGAATGGCTTTCACATGTTTAAATGGTTGAAAACATGGAAATCAGAATAATACTTGTGACACAGAAAAGTATGTGATATGCAAACTTCCAGGTCCCTAAAGAAAGATTTTCAGGAATGTGGCTATGCTCGTTTGCTGACAGGTTACCTGGGGCTGCTTTCTTGCTTCAGGGCAGGGTGTGAGTAGGTGGTGACGGACACCCACTGGCCTGCAGAGCCCACAGAGCTCCCGTCTGGCCCTCTACAAATACGTTTGCTGCCCACTGCACTAACCCATCCAGTGGAATACACTGCTCACCCTGAGATCTGATGCTAGGAGGAAATGTTGCTGATAATTTCACATTTGCTGTTTTTATGTCCTGTTTTGTCCCTGCTCCGGTGGGAGACATGTAAGAAATTTCACTCTCTGGGAGGAGATCATGGTGCTTATGGCCAAAGCCCTCTTGAAGAGGACGTGT
Organism: Leontopithecus rosalia; assembly: GCA_028533165.1. Lineage (NCBI taxonomy): Eukaryota > Metazoa > Chordata > Mammalia > Primates > Cebidae > Leontopithecus > Leontopithecus rosalia. Next base: position 39,731,724 of record CM052661.1, on the reverse strand, counting down.
GGGGAGCTCTACCGTCTGCTGAGAGGGTTGTGATGGGCCCTCTGTGTTGGGGAGTGAAGAGGGAATGCTGCCGGTCTGCTGGGAGCTGGCGCCCTGGGGAGCAGAAGAGATGGTGGTTCGGGCCTGCGGAGGTGGATGCCCAAACTAGTCTGGTCTCTGGAGCTGCCGGCATGGAGAATAGCTGTGTAGGAGTGGGTGCAAGGGCAGAGCCCGAAGGGGGCACCCCCAGAAGGCTGTGGGGTGGGGGGCAGCACTGTAGGAGGACCAGCACCGTCTGTGGCTGAGGGGTCCTTGGAGAGCAGCTCCGGGCTGTGTGTAGCTGGAGGCACTGACTGGACACAGCGCTCTCCTGACGTGGTATGGAGCGGCTCTCCCTGTTTGGACTGCACGAGCTAGCAGAAGTCCCATCAGGAGGCCCCGAAGAGGAGACATGGCTTCCCGCAACCCTGGCACCAGGACAGAGCTGAGTGCCTTGGCCCCTGACTTGGTGGGACAGATCTTGTCACTCATGGGAGGACTCAGTGAGGTCCTGGGCAATCAGAGGTGGCTGGACCCTCTCTTCCCACTGATCCCAGCTGCTGCTTGCCTCTATCCAGCTCCTCGCTAAAGCTCTATGCCCTGTTCCTCTCTGTAACCCCAACACATGAGCAAGTATTGTCTGAAGGAAATTCTGCCCATTCTCTAAAAGGGGAACAGCAAGGGAAGAGCCTGCTGGCCCAAAGACACACAGGGGTCATAGCCCTGACTCACCATTGGCCACGATGCTGGATTTCTGGAGAATTGGGTCTCTTATGTTTCGGGCCAAGTGATTAGCCAGGCCTTGGAGGTGGGTAGGGATGGGGGTCTGGAACTTGTATTCGATATATACACCCACCCACTGGTCCGCATTGCTGGAGAAGCAGAAGGGAAAAGTGCAGGGGTCACAAGCTCTTTCCAGTAAATTTCTAGAAGCAGGTAGAGTGTCCCCACCATGAACACCCTCCAGGATTCGGGCTCCCTGCCTGGTAGGCAGAGTCAGCTTACTCGGCCAAGCTGCAGCTACCTGAGACAAAGTCCTTTCCCAGGTAGTCCAAACCTCCATCCCTACATCCTGGTTCTGGGACAGAGCTGCCTCCTTATGCCCCGGGGCAGCCCCCAAGAGAGCAGCAGGGCTGGCTGGGGATGGGAGGGTGACCCCACCCACCTGAAGAGGAGTAGGGGCCTCTCCTGGGGACTCGCCTTGTAGAATCCTGACACCACTGGCGTGACCTGTGGGGAATCCTGGAGGTCAGGGCAGGCTTTGGAGCTGTCTCTCCTGAGACCCAGTGTGGGGAGGGAACCAGGTGAGGCAGGAGGCAGGAGGCAGGACCTGGGAGGGAGCACACCCTGAAACATGTGTCCTGGGTGGGGGCGTCTGTTTACAGAGCCTGGCTGTGTTCCCACTCAGAGTCACCTCCCCCTTCAGACTACTCTCTCCCCCAGGGCAGGGCATGGCATGGTGCCTTCCATGCCTGCCTTCCCCCACAGTGCCACAGCTGGGTGCTGCCTGCATGCTGGGAGGCCTGCTACCATAGTGAGCGTTTTGGGGCCCAGAAAGGGTAGAACAGGCCACCTCACCTGTTGGAGGATCTGCCCTTCCAGCAGGACAAAGGGGACAGAACCATGTACGAGGAGCTGCGGCAGGAAGGGCTTCATGGCTGTGAAGCGGATACTGATGGTCTCCCGGGCCAGGGTGATCAGGTCAGCCCCTGTAGAGCCATGCGTGGGAGTTCTGGAGGCGCCAGGACCCTCCTCACCCCCTGCACTGCCAGCTGCTTCAGGGTCAGGGCAGAAGCTGAATCCCTCTAGGGCATCCACCCGGTGACCCCCCTCTCCGCTGGGCAGGTGAAAAGGCACTGAGGTAGGGGCTGGGAATGGGACTCACCATCAGAGGTGAGGCTGTTCTCAGCCAGTGACAGCTTCCCCAGCATCTGCCCTGAGCTCTTCACTTTGTGATACAAAGCCCAGAGGACTTCACAGGGAGAAGGGCCTGCGGCATGGCCCCCAAATACAAGGGAGGCGTTCACGGCTACAGAGCCAGGCAGAGCCTGTGGGGGCAGAGCCACATCCTCAGCCAGGGCCAGTGGGGGCATGATGGGTCGTGTGCACCCACCCAGTGGGGGCCTGGGAGCTGGGCAGAGTTGGCATCCCAAGGGAGCAAAGTCCACAGGGGAAGCCATGGGCCACACAGAGAAGAGCCTCCCTATGTGACTCCAAGCAGGTCGCCCCACCCCTCTGGGCCTTGGCTGCCTCTTTGGTACAAGGGGACTAATGATCCCTTTTCCAGCCACTCAGTGAAACTGAGTTCACTTGAACACCCCAGCAAGCTGACTGTCATGGGAATACCATGAATCCCGCTCAGGGAGAGCCCAGGCTACAGCTGGCTGTGAGCTCTCAGGATGCTAATCTGGGTCACACCGAGAAAAAGAACTTTGGCTGCATCACAAGGAGCAGGGGCTCTGGAGACAGAGAGGTGACAGGCCTGAAAGCCAGTGGGAGATGGACTAATTGCCCATGTCCTGAGGAGGTAGCCTGGCCTCAGCAGGGCACTGAAGAAGGTTTTGGGGAGATACCAGGAAACAAGAGTCTAGAATAACTTTTGTCCTTCCCGTGAGCACTTATGCGCTGTTCGTCTTGAAGCTGGGCAGAGAAAACTTCTCTTCTGGCCCAGGGCAGAGATGTCATAGAAGAAAGCTTCAGTTTTTAAAAGGGAAACTGTCTGAGCAGCTCTGGAGCATGGCCTGAACAGAGAGTGAGCTTCCTGTCCCTGGGTGCATTCGAGCCTTTGAATTACTTGCAGGATTCAAAGTTCACACAGCTCACAACTCACGTGGGGCTGCAGTGATTTGGACCTTTTCAGCCTTTCTCATGCCATTGCGGGGCTCCACTCCAGTGTCTCCCCCAGCATCCTCTTCCCCCAGAGGCTCAGAGTCGAGGGCCCGCCCAAGGGATTTGCATTTCTTTGCATATCATTTACATGCCTGCTGCCATTGCTGTCCCTGCCTTCTCCACTGCACCCAGACAACGCCTGGCGTTCCTGCTCAAAACCTGTAGCTGGACTCAGGGCTCAGGGTAGGTCAAAGGGCATCTGAGGTCACACAGCATAGCCAGTGGCAGAATCAGACATGGGCCTCCTCCCTGCCTGTCCACCGCTCTTCTTGCCTCTCCCCCGGGGTGCTCCTGATCAGGGGGTGGAAGGGGCAGGGCTAGGCACCTGGGACAGTGCCCTTGTGGCTGAGAAGGGTCAGAGCAGCTGGTGGGTGAGGGGTGGGCCCTGAGAGCCACATTCACTCACCTGAAGACCAGGACACCGATGCTCTGGAAGCTGGGGAAGGCCTCCTGGTAGAGGGACTGGAGCTGAGAACAGGCGGAGGCATGGAAGGCCGGCACATGTCACCCACTGCCACCTCCCCTCCTACCCTATCCCGCCCCCACACTGCACCCCACTGCTTTTTCTCGTCCACCTTCCAACCTTTTGTCATGGCCCCTCACAGACCACCTGGAATTCCCTGGCCCCGCCCAAGCTGCTCCTCACACAGCAGCCAGAGAGAACCTGCCAGTCACCCTCTGCTGAAAGTCTTGAGGTCTGTCTGGGCGCCGAGGCTCATGCCTCTAATCCCAACACTCTGGAAAGCTGAGACAGGAAGATTGCTGAGCCCAGGATTTCAAGGCCAGCCTGGACAACATGGTAAAACCCCTCTTCTACCAAAAATACAAAAATTTGCTGGGCATGGTGGTGTGTCCTTATCGTCCCAGCTACTCGGGAGGCCAAGGTGGGAGGATGGTTTGAGCCCAGGAGGCAGAGGCTGCAGCTAACACCCAGCCTTCCTAGGTTTTTCTGTCTCTGCTGTTTTCTTGAAAATTGCTTTCTAATGCAGTCATTGGACAGCTGCCACGCTGGTCTGCCATCCAGACCTCTCACCTGGACAACTGCGCTGCTCCCAACAGGCCTCCCCCTCTTCCTCTCCCACCCCTGGTCCAAATGCTTCTCCTTCGAGCCCCTCTCCCCTGTGTCCCTCCGCCTTGCTGCTTCCGACCACCTATTCACCTCAGGGTCCTCACAGGTGCTGTTCTCTGCCTAGAAAGGCCCTCTGTGTTTCATCTGGCCACCTTCTGTGTCCCAGTTTAAATTCCTAGTTCTCAGAGAGGTGTTGTCTGGGCAGCCACCCTCTATCCTGTCTGCACTTCCCCTTTCCACAGCATCTCTCAACTACAGTGACATCTGGATTTGTTATCACGCATTGTAGGGCTGTCCCCTCCTCCAGACTGCAGGCTCCCTGAGGGCAGGGGCCTTGCTTGCTTTTGCTTACCAGTGTGCTCCCAGCACTTAGCCCCATAACTGCTATAGTAGGTGCTCAGTTAGTGGTAGGAAGAAATGAGTTGAATAAATGAGGGAATGAACAAATCAACTAATGGAGAGAGACTCAGAGTTTCCCCTGGATGACAGGCAAGAAATGGCACTTGCTGGCTAGTGCACTCATGGTTCCAGAATTGAGGTGGAAGTGGCTTTGGTTTGAACTGCAGGAACTCTACCTCACTTTGCCTCACTGGCCACCTGCAGGCCAGAGGAGGGGCCCTCACCTGGTGGCTGATGCTCTTATGCAGCAGCTGGTGCTTCTGGGAGGCAGGGTTCAAGAGCACAGCTGAGAAGGCCTCATTGGTGATTGCAAAGGTCACGGAGTGGGTCACGTGACTGGGTCTTGGGGTGGAGGAGACTGAGTCCTGCCATGAGAAGTTCTGGCTGCGGTGAGGCAGGGCGGAAGACTGGATGAGGTCAGCACCCCCAGGGACTCCTGGGGAGCCAGGGCTGGGCAGGGCAGAGGGAAGGCTGGAGGAACATCTGAGAGGGAGGGTAGCTGTTGGGGGTGGGCTGGCAGGGACCCCAGGCACAGGCTGGACTGTCCTCCGCAGAGTGGCTGGCTCTGCAACTGTCGGGGGTGGTGGGAGGCTGGAGGTATCAGTGGGAGAATCTGTGCTTGTGTGCGGGAACACAGACACAGAAGGATCTACAGAGGTCTCAGCTCTGGTACTTACAGGGGAAACCAGGGCCAAGACTGGGGTTAGGGATGCAGTTGATGACTGAAATGACAGTGACAAAGATGGAACAGTGGGTAGTGGGGATGAGGGTTGGGCCAACACAGGTGAGAGGCATGGGGAGGACAGTGATGACAGTGAAGGTGGTGCTGCTGAGGCTGATGGCAATGTCGAAGAAACACTGGGCCCCGGGCCCTGGCTGGAAGCCACAGCCTCTCCCTGTGACCCTGAGCCCCCTGTGAGGACTGGGAATGTCATGGCCAATGCTGACCACCCTGGAGCTACAGGGGTAAGAGGCTCTGTGACTGCCAGCGTGTTAACGATTGACACAAACACAAGTGGGCTGGGGGGTTCTGAGGACATAGCCTCCCCCGAGGCCCCTGAAATCGATGTCAGCGATAGGGAGGCTTTTGGGCCAAAGCTGCTGGCCCCTGATGACATCCAGCCACGAGGACTAAAGGTGTGCCTGCTGGCGAGCGAGGGCAGTTGCAGTGGGGATCCAGATATGGGTGCAGGCGTTGTAGGGGCAGAGGATGTTCCAGCTGGCTGCTGGGTTGGTCTAGGGATGCCAGATGTCCTCAAGGTTGCAGGGGCAGGAGCATGGGTTGTCACAGGCAACCCAGGGGCCCTACTGGACTTTTGCCCAGAACTGAGGTGCTCTGGGCCAGGAGAAGCTGGTGGTGGGAATGCGGCAGCAATCTCTGGAGATCCAGGGACCACTGTCTCCTCTGCAGGTCCAGCCACAGGTCCATCCACTGAGGATGCTGGCTGGGACTCAGTGGTTCTGTGGACTGTAGGCCAGGCTGGTACTGAAGGGGCTGGTCCAGATGGGGCCCTGCCTGAGACCCAGCACTTCCTGAAGGGACAGGTTGGCCCAAGGGGGAATCCAATGACAAGGCAACAGGGGCTTCCTGGTCCCCAGTCACCTTGGGAGAGAAGGCTTTTGCCCTTGTGCTGGGAGCCTCCTCTTTCCTTTCCACTGAGAGAGGCTTCATCAGCAGTGGCTGGCAGGAAGTTCAGTGATAGGTGTGTCTTCTCCCTGCTGCCTTCCAAGGCAGATGTGCCAGGGGCTGAGGGGGGCCAGCCGGGGTCTTTTTGGGTAGAAGGAAGGATCAGAGAGGAGGCTGAGATCATCCAGAGAGCTGCAAACAGGAGAGGCCAGTTCTGCCTGCCACCAAGGGGGCTGGGGACAGGACTGCCCACAGCCTCTCAGATGCCACACACTCTCTGCCGCCTCCCTCATTTCAGGGGGGCTTGCGGCGATCCAAACGCTGGCCCAGCTCTGGCCCCAAATCACTGAGCTACCCCAGATAAGTGCACTGATCCTAACCCACCAGAGCTGAGGGAAGCAGGAAGGGACCCTGACACTTCTCGAGGACCCTCTGTGCCTCCCACCCCAACTCCACCCCATCTCAGGGCCCTTCCCCCAGGGCCTCAAGAGCTCCCCAGGGGGATGCTCTCTCTAGGCTGGGGCCCTGGACTGTTCTGTTCCAATGACCCGTGAGGTCCAGGCCAGCCTGAGGGTGCTGGGAAGTGCTGCCCAGTCCTCAGCATAAGATAAGGCTATTGCCTTAGCACATCCTCAGAGCACAGAAGGCTGAGGGCTGGACCTAAAGGTATGTTGGGGGAGGGTGGGGGGGCATCTCTGAAAGCCTTGGGGGCTAATTCCACACCTACCTATAAGGGTACACTGAGACCCATGCAGGATCTGCTCTGTGTCAGGCTCCCCACAGCTGGTCACCCTGAGTGCCATCTGGGAGCCCCAAGCCTGGGGGACTGAGGAGTGGACCCTGGCCCCATCTTGGTATCCCCCATGCTGTTCAAGCGAAACCCACATGAGGACAATGAAGGCCAGCCCAGATGTGGAAATTCATTGAGAAGAAGGACTCCTGGCCCAGCCCCAGTTGCCCCACCCTACTCCCTTACCAGCCAGCAGAATCCCAGCAGCCAGAAGCCACTGCCCGCCCATGCTGAAGGCACTCTAGGCAGCTGAGGCTTCAGAAGCAGGTGGCAAACACAAAGACACCCTCTAAAATTTCCCTGCAAGAAAGGACTCATGTTGCCCAGCCTTTCCCACATTTCCACCCCTTCGGCTGGGGGTGCACACCTGGCTGCCCTAACTTGCCAGGTGGCCTCCAGCAAAGCCCTTGACCTCTGCAGCTGCAGTCTTGAATAGGGATGGCATGAGCCTGCCCCCCAGCCTGGGTGGTGATGGGCCTGAAAACACCATCACCATCATCTCTGAAGAAGTTCAGAGTCCTGTTCAGTCTTCCCACGGAGGTGGCGGCCGTACTGGTGATGGGGTTTGAGTGTGGGTTTGGGCGTGGTGTGGAGTGACTGTGGTGAGCGCAGTCATAAGGATGGTGACTGTGGGGATCTGGAGGTGCCGATTGTGGCCATGGTGGGAGCTCTATCTGTGTCCAGCTGGTGTGGAGCTCACTGGGAGGCGTTGGTATTAACAGCCATGCCCCATCCCCTGGCCAGCTCCTGTCCCATTCCATAAGGCTGTATGGGGTTTGGAAGGGGGAAGATCAGAAGAGAACAGTACCCCTCCCCCATCACTTTTCCCATGTGGATTCCTGATCAGAGCCCTAGATGGGCAGGGTGTGTGTGGAGGTGGGCGCCCCTGGGTAGAGCGGTCCTTCTCAGGTTCTCTGCACGTTCCTCTCATGCCCCTGCCCCTCCCCAGCCTCCGACACAGGAGAAGGGCCATGGCAACCCTAAGGGGTTCAGAGAGCTGCCAGGGGACAGGCAGGGTGGGAGGCCGTCACCTTGTGGGATGGCTCCGGCCTCAGACCTGGCTCCCTACCCCACCTGCTGAGGTCCTGGGGAGTTTCCAAAGCCTCTCCCACTAGGCTCCTGGCATCTGTGTGACCCTGCCATAATTTGTCCCAGGTCACCAGAGCCTCCTCTGGTGGGAAGATAATGGCTGAAACTCTTCAGTAGGAAATCAGACATGGAGAGGGCCTCGGCCAGACTCCTGTCCTCCCCAAAGCCTCCTGACCCCATCCAGCTCCTTCTACCTGGATACCCCTTTCCCCAGCTGTCTCCCCTCCCAGTTGGAGATATTTTCCAAGGAAGAAAAAGTAATCCTCCATGACCCACCCCACTCCACAAGGCCTGTAGCCCCGGCCATACACGCCTCCCAGGGCAGCCCCTCTTCCTCCCGGTTCACCACAACTCATCTGTTTGGAAAGCTGGCATCCTCCGCTGCTTCCTGGCCCTCTGGAGAAGCTGAGAAGGGGCCAGCCTGGGCAGGTGGGGATGGGGATGGATGGCTTCCCAAGGGCAGGGAGGGAGGCTTAGCCTTTGGCGACTTCTACCTTGAGTCCTGGTTTCACTGGCCCCGTTCTCCCACAAGCCCTTCCACAGTCACCCATCTAATGGGCCGTGACCCCATCTCCTGGCCAGCCAACTCACTCTTGCCCCCCCAATCTTCCTCCCTTGCCTGTGCCCCCAGGACGCCCAGGTCTCACCTGGTGGACCTGGTACTGCCGAGAAGCCTCTGTGTATGAGGGCGCTGGTGTCCCACAGAGGAGGGGTGAAAGCAGCATCAGGCCCAACCCCTGCTGGGCCTGGCAGGGCCACCCCCTTTTCTGGCACACTCATGGCCAGAAAGATATGGTCTCTGATGGCCCTGCCCACACCCTAGGACACTGGATCCTCATCTCCTGTCCCCTCCAGATCAGGCTGGCTGGAGCCAAAGCTGGGGGGCAGGGCCCTGGCATTGCTGGGCCTCTGCTAGAGATTCTCTAGGGGCTGAGGCCCACCTGGCAACAATGGGGAAAGCAGCAGCTACCTGGGACATGATAAGAGATAAGGGACAGAAACACACCTGAAGGCCATTCCATGCCATCAGGCAGAGGGCCCAGGCTCCAGGAGTGGGGAGTGCTACAGGAAGCCAGTCACATGCTCCCTCTCCCACCAACACCCGCCCCTGACCAGGGACAATTTTAGAGAAAATTCAATCAAGAACTGGAGATCAGGGCTCTGTGTGGGCCAGGGTTAGGGTTCTGTCTATGTCTAAGATCAGGGCTCAGAGAATGGCTAGGACCAGGGCAGAGTCTGTGACAAGTGTCAGGGCTCAGTGTGGGGTCAGGGGTAGGCAAGTCTGGCATTTGACTGTGTGCCAGGCTAGGCCTGGGCTGTCTCTCACACTGTTCTTCCCCTGCCCGAGCCTCTCACCAGAGGCCAGCCCAGGACCTGAACTAATCCATCCTGATACCTGAAATAAATTCAGTGGGAATTCTGGCCTTACATAGATAAATATTTCAACAATAATACTTTTAAAACACCCGCGGTGTCCTGGACAGAAAGGAAGTCGGGTGTTATTCCTCTTGTCGTGAGCCAGCTTCAGCACCCTCTGCCAGGACCTCCCTGGCCCTTCAGTCCAGTGTTCCCCTCCTCCTGTGAGCTTCTGAGCCTTGCCAGGCCTGCAGTCCAGCTGCAGTTATACCTGCTGTTCCATGGTAGAATTCTGCCCCTCTCCACACCCTCCATGCACCTCCCTGCACAGAGGGGACCCTTCTCCACTGACAGTCCAGGGCTGTGGCTTCCCATCTGCTCCAACCCACTTGGCTCCCTGGGGCAGGAAGAGGAATCTGCACTGGGTGTCATCCTGTATCCCTCCTCCAGGGCCAGAGGAGAGGGTATGTGGAGCCCCAAAGGGTCCTGGAGTGTGGGGTGGCAGCGGGCAAGGTGGGACCCCAAGGGGAGGAGCAGGACAGAGGCAGGTCACTCAGGGGCTGAGCCAGGAAGACATTTGCCTAGACACACGGGCAGTGGGACCAGCGGATGCTGCACTTTGCCTGTGTACCTTCCAGGGCAGGCTTCCCCAGCTGCAGGGATGGGGGCCAAGCTGGCCTGTTCTTTCCTGCCTCCCAGCCCAAGCTCCGGTGGAGGCGGGGCTCATGCCATCTTACTCTCCTTGTGTGGCCCTTGGCAAGTGCCTGCCAGATCCAGACCTTAATCTCCTGTCTGTTATCTTACTCATCAGAGAAGTGCTGTGAAGGTCTGGGGGCTCAGGCCCCTTTATCAGGACAGAACATGAGGCTCACAGGAAAAACAGGGAGGAAAGGGTGGGGAGCCTGGGACCCTACACATCCTCTGCACATTCTGAATTCTCCATGTGACATTCAAGGCCTCAGAGCTCCAGCGCCAGCCTGCCTTGCTGACCTCAGGCCTGGGGCTGGGTGGACCAGGGAGTGCTCACAGTCCCATCTTTCCCCCATCCCTCCAGTCATAGGCCAGAGCCCTCCAGTTCCCTCCCTACCCCAGGGACCCAGCCAAGGCTCCCTGAGGCTGAGGCAGGAGAATTGCTGGAACCCCAGAAGTGGAGGCAGGGTTGCAGTGAGCCAAGATTGTGCCTCTGCACTCCAGCCTGGGCAAAAGATCGAGACTCTATTTTAAAAAAACAAAACAAACAAAAAAAATAAAATAAAATAAGGCCGGGCATGGTAGTTCATGCCTGTAATTCCAGCGCTTTGGAAGGCCAAAGTGGGCGGATCAAGAGATCAGGAGTTCCAGACTAGCCTGACCAACATGGTAAAACCTAGTCCCTACTAAAAAAATACAAAAATTAGCCAGGCATGTAATCCCAGTAATCTATAACCAGTAGCTGTAAGCCCAGCTACTCAGGAGAATCACTGGAATCCAGAAGGTGAAGATTGCAGTGAGCCTAGATCGCACCACTGCACTCCAGCCTAGGCAACATAGTGAGACTGTCTCAAAGAATAATAGTAATAATAAAAGTTTAAAAATAAAGAAACTTTAAAAAATAAAAACAAAAGTAGCCCTAGAGAGTCGACTTTTAGGACAGGAGTCCAGAACTCACTCATCAGATGGCAAGAGGACCCCCTGCTGGTGGTGAGTGGGTAGGGCTTCGCTGGGGTGCTCTAGCAGTACCATCGCTAGGACACTCGCCTACTGTGGACTGGGATATGGTACAGGTGGAAGGGCAGGCATTGCTGATGCAGTAGCTCTAGAACAAAGTTCTCCAAATGCAACTTCTCAAACACTGCCTTAGACTTACTGAATCAGAGACTCTAGGCGTGAGGCCATCAATTTGTGTCTTAGCAAGCCCTCAGCATGATTCTTATTAAAAAAAAAAAGGTCTTGGCACTGTGGCTCAGGTCTGTAACCCAGCACTACAGGATATGGAAGTGGGCAGATCACTTGAGCTCAGGAGTTCAAGACCAGACTGGGCAACGTGGCAAAGCTCCATCTCCACAAAAAATTCAAAGTATTAGCTAGGTGTGGTGGTATGCAGCAAGCCGTGATCACATGACCGTATTCCAGCTTGGATAACCGAGTGAGACCTAATCTAAAAAACAGAAAACACAGCTGGGCACAATGGCTCATGCCTGTAACCCAGCAATGGGAGGTGGAGGTGAGCAGATCACTTGGTTTCAGGAGTATGAGACCAGACTGGGCAACATGGCAAAACCCCATGTTTATCAAAAATGCAAAAAATTAGCCTGGCATGGTGATGTGCATGTGTGGTCCCAGTTATTCAAGAGGCTAAGGTGGAAGGATCACTTGGGTTCAGGAGTTTGAGACCAGACTTGGAAACATGGCAAAACCCCATTTCTAACAAAAATACAAAAAATTACCCATGCATGGTGGTGTGCACCTGTGCTTCCAGCAGTTCAAGAGGCTGAGGTGGGGCCCAGGAGTTTGAGGCTGCAGCAAGCTGTGACATACCCCTGCACTCCAGCCTGGGTAACAGAGCAAGATCTAATCTAAAAAAAGAAAGAGAGAGAGAGAGAGAGAGAGAGAGAGAGAGAGAGAGAGAAAGAAGGAAAGAAGAAAGAAGGAAAGAAAGAAAGAAAGAAAGAAAGAAGAAAGAAGGAAAGAAAGAAAGAAAGAAGAAAGAAGGAAAGAAAAAAGAAGAAAGTTCTGGGTACAGTATCTTATGTCTGTAACTTAGCTCTTTGGAAGGCTGAGGTGGGCATATCACTTGAGTTCAGGAGTTCGAGACCAGAATGAGCAACATGACAAAATTTCATCTCTATTAAAAATACAATTAGCTTGGCATGGTGGTGTGCACCTATGGTCCCAGCTATTCAAGAGGCTGAGGTGGGAGGATCACTTGAGCCCAGGATGTTGAGGCTGTAATAAGCTGTGATCACACCACTGCACTCCAGCCTGGATAACAGAGTGAGACCTCATCTCAATTTAAAAAAGAAAAAGAAGAAGAAAAAAACGGCTGGCACAGTTGCTCACACCTGTAATAGAGCACTTTCGGAGGCCAAGGTTGGCAGATAAATTGAGTTCAAGAGTTCAAGACCAGACTTGGCAACATGGCAAAACCCAACTCTACCAAGAATAGAAAAAGCCAGGTGTGGGGTTATGCACCTGTGGTCCCTGCTATCCAAGAAGCTGAGGTGGGAGGATCGTTTGAGCTCAGGAGGGATAGGCTGCAGCAACCTCTGGTCACGATGATGCACTCCAGCCTGGGTAACAGTGCAAGTTGTAAACTAAAAACAAACAAACAAACAAAGGAATAAGAAGAAAAAATGGCTGGGCACGGTGGCACACACCTATAACCCAACATTTTGGGAGGCCAAGGTGGGCAGCTAACTTGAGTTCAGGAGTTCGAGACCAGACTGGGCAACATGGCAAAACCGTATCTCTACCAAAAATACAAAAAATTAGCCAGACATGATAGTGTGTAGCTGTGGTCCCAGCTATTCAAGAGGCTGAGGTGTGAGGCTCGCTTGAGCCCAGGAGGTTGAGGTTGAAGCAAGCCTTGATCACGCCACTGTAATCCAACCTGGGTAATGGAGCGAGACCTTATCTATCTATCTATCTATCTATCTATCTATCTATCTATCTATCTATCTATAAAGGGCTGGGCACCTGTAATGCTAGGACTTTGAGAGGCCGAGGCATGCAGATCATGAGCTCAGGAGTTGAGACCATCCTGGCCAATGGGATGAAACCTGGTCTTTACTAAAATACAAAAAATTAGCCGGTTGTAGTGGTGTGCGCCTGTAATCCCAGCTACTTGGGAGATTGAGGCAGGGGAATTCCTTGAACCCAGGAGGCAGAGATTGCAGTGAGCCCAGATAGCGCCACTGCACTCCAGACTGAGGACAGAGTGAGGCTGCATTGCAAAAAGAAGAAAAAAAGAGCTGGGCAAAGTGACTCATGCCTGTAACCCAGCACTGCTAAGGTTAGCAGGTCAAGGTGGGCAGAATACTTGAGTTCAGGAATTTGAGAACAGACTGGGCAACATAGCAAAACCCCATTTCTACCAAAAGTACAAAAACTTGGCCAGGCATGGTGGTGTGCACTTGTGGTCTCAGCTACTCAAGAGGCTGAGGTGGGAGAATTGCTTGAGCATGCGAGGTTGAAGCTGCAGCAAGCCGAGGGAGATGTAATCACAAAAAAATTTTAAAAATTAAAAAGAAGAAAAAAGTGCTGGGCACAGTGGCTCATGCCTGTAACCCACAACTTTGGAAGGCCTAGATGGGCAGATCACTCACGCTCTGCAGTTAGAGAGAAGACTTGGCAACATGGCAAAACCACATCTCTACCAAAAATGCAAAACATTAGCAAGGTGTTATGGTGTGCACCTGTGGTCCCAGCTATTCAAAAAGCTGAGGTGGGAGTATGGCTTGAGCCCACGAGGTTGAGGCTGAAGCAAGGCTTGATCATGCCACTGCACTCCAGCCTGGGTAATGGAGGGACACCTAATCTAAAAACAATAGTAATAATAAAAAGAAGAATAAAGGAGAAAAAAAGGCTGGGCACAGTTGCTCACGCCTGTAACCCAGCAATTTGTGAGGCCGACATGTGCAGATTACTTGAGTTTGGGAGTTCGAGACCAGACTGGGCAACATGGCAAACCCCATTTCTTCCAAAAATATAAAAAATTAGCCAGGCGTGGTGGTGCGAACCTGTCGTCTCAGCTAATCAAGAGGCTGAGGGGGAAGGATCACTTGAGTCCAACAGGTTGAGGCTGCAGCAAGCCATGATCACGTTGATGCACTCCAGCCTGCATAAAGAACAAGACCGAATCAAAAAAAAAGAAGAAAAAAGGGCTGTGCACAGAGGCTCACGCCTGTAACCTAGCATTTGGGAGTTCAGCAGGTAACTTGACTTCAGGAGTTTGAGACCCCCTTGGGCAGTGTGACAAAACCCCATCTCTACCAAAACTACAAAAAAATTAGCCTAGCGTGGTGGTGTGTACCTGTGGTCCCAGCTATTCAAGAGGCAGAGGTAGGAGGGCCGCTTATGAACAGGACACTGAGGCTGCAGCAAGCCATGACCACGCCACTGCACTCCAGCCTGGGTAACAGAGCAAGACGTAATATCAAAAACAAACAAACAAACAAACCTCACACCTGTAGCACAGCACTTTTTAAGGTCGCGTTGGGCAGATTGCTTGATTTCAGAAGTTCAGGACCAGACTGGGCAACATGGCAAAACCCCATCTCTACCAAAAATACAAAATATTACCCAGGCAAGTTATTGTGCACCTGGGGTCCCAGCTATTCAAATAGCTAAGGTGGGAGGATTGCTTATGCCAAGGAGTTTTAGGCTGCCACAAGCCGTGATCCTGCCACTGCACTCCAGCCTGGGTAACAGAATAAGATCTAATCTCAAAAGAAAGAAGAAGAACAAGAGGAATAAGAAGAAGAAGAGAAGAAGAAAGGGGTAGGCACAGTGGCTCACACCTGTAGCCTTGCACTTTGGGAGGCCGAGGTGGGAATATCACTTAAGTTCAGAAGTTGAGACCAGATTGGGCAAAATGGCAAAACACCACCTCTATTAATAATACAAAACATTACCCAGGCATGATGATGTGCACCTGTGGTCTCAGCTATTCTAGAGGCTAAAGTGGGAGGATCGCTTGAGTCCAGGAGGCTGAGGTCACTGCAGTTCAGCTTGAGTAACAGAGCGAGACCTAATCTCACAAATTGAAAAGAAAGAAAGAAAGAAAGAAAAAAGGGCTAGGCACAGTGGTTCATACCTGTAACCCAGTCCTTTGAACAGCCAAGGTGGGCAGATGACTTGAGTCCAGGAGTTCGAGACAAGACTTGGCAACATGGCAAAACCACATCTCTACCAAAAATTCAAATAGTTGGGACCACAGGTGTGTTCATGTACATCTGTGGTCCTAGCTGTTCAACAGGCTGAGGTAGGAGGATCGCTAGAGCCTAGGAGGTTAAGCCTGCAGCAAGCCGTGATCATACCAGCCTGCATAACAGAGTGAGACCTAGTCTCAAAAAAGCAAAACAAAACAAAAGTCAACAATAGCAGCAACAATTAAAAAAAGAAAGAAAGAAAAAACTAGGAAAAAGGGTTAGGTACAATGGCTCATGCCTGTAACCCAGCAATTTAAGAGGTTGAGGTGGGCAGATCACTTGAGTTCAGGAGTTGGCGACTAGACTGGGCAACATGGCAAAACTCCATCTCTACAAAAAACACAAAATATTAGCCACACTTAGTGGTGCACACTTGTGGCTTCAGCTGTTTGAGAGGCTTCAATGGGAGAATCAGTTCAGCCTAGGAAGTTGAGGCTACAGCAAGCCGTAGTCATGCCAGGGCACTCCAGCCTGCATAAAAAAGCAAGACTTAATCTCAGAAAAAAAATAAAAGAAAAAAGGATTGGGCACTGTGGCTCACACTTGCAACCCAGCACTTTAGGAGTCCAAGGTGCGCAGATTGCTTGAGTTACGGAGTTTGGGACTTGTCATGAAAGAACCCCATCTCTACCAAAACTACAAAAAATTACCCCAGCATGCTGGTGTGCACCTGTGGTTTCAGCTATTCAAGAGGCTGAGGTGAGAGGATTGCTTGAGCCCAAAAGGCTGAGGCTGCAGCAAACTATGCCAATGCACTCCAGCCTAGGAAACAGAATGTCAAAAACTAAAGAAAAAAGAAAAGAAGAAAAGGGCTAGGCACAGTGGCTCACAACTGTAACTCAGCCCTTTGAGAGACCAAGTTGGGCAGATCACTTGAGTTAAGGAGTTCGAGACCAGACTGGGCAACTTGAAAAACTATGTCTACCAAAAATACATTTAGCCCATGTGATGGTGTGTACCTGTGGTCCCAGCTATTCAAGAGGCTGAAGTGGGAGATCACTTGAGCCCAAGAGGTTGAGGCTGCAGCAAGTGTGATCATGCCACTGCACTCCAGCCTGGGTAACAGAGAAAGACCTAATGTCAAAAAATAAAATAAAATAAAAATAAATAAAAAGAAAAGAAAAAAGGGCTGGGCACAGTGGCTAATGCCTGTAACTCAGAAGTTTGGGAGGCCAGGTGGGCAGATCATTTCAGCTCAGCAGTTTGAGACCACACTGGGCAACATGGCAAAATCCCATCTCTACAAAAAATACAAAAAAAATTAGCCAGGAGTGTTGGTGTGCCCCTGTGGTTTTAGCTATTCAAGAGGCTGAGGTGGGAGGATCCTTTTAGCCTAAAAGGTTGAGGCTGCAGCAAGCCATTACCATGCCACTGCACTCCAGCCTCGTAGCAGAGGGAGACCTAATCTAAAAACAAAACAAAACAACAACAATAACAACAACAAAAAAAAAACAAGTGAAAAAAGTGCTGGGCACAGTGCACAGTGGCTCATGCATGCAACCCACAAATTTGGGAGGCCAAGGTGTGCATATCACTTGTGTTCTGGAGTTTGAGACAAGACAGGGTAACATGGCAAAACCCAATCTCCCAAAAATACAAAAAAAAATTAGTCAGGTGTGGTGGGGTGCATCTGTGGTCCCAGCTATTCAAGAGGCTTAGGTGGGCAGATCTTTTGAGCCCGGGAGGTTGAGGCTGCAGCAGGCCATGATCATGCCTCTCCACTCCAACCTGGGTAACAGCAGGAGAACTAATCTGGAGGGAAAAAAAAAAAAAGGAAACAGAAGAAAAAAGTGCTAGGCACTGTGACTCACGCCTGTAACCCAGAACTTTGGGCGGCTGAAGTGGGCAGATCACTTGAGTTCAAAAGTTCAAGACCAGACTGGGCAACACGACCAAACTGCATCTCTACCCAAAATGCAAAAAATTAGCCAGGTGTCATACTGTATACCTATAGTCCCAGCTATTTAAAAGGCTGAGGTAAGAGGATCACTTGAGGCCAGGAGGTTGAGGCTGCAGCCAGCTGTTACCACATCACTGCACTCCAGCCTGGGCAATGGAGCGAGACATATTCTAAAAAACAAACAAACAAAAAACAACAAGAAAAAAAGAAGATAAAAGGGCTGGGCACAGTGGTTCACACCTGTAATCCAGCATTTTGGGAGGCCGAAGTAGTCAGATCACTTGAGTTCAGGAGTTCGAGACCAAACTGGGCAACATGGCAAAACCCCATCTCTACCATATTTATGGTAGAGATGTATTTTTTGTATTTACAAAAAATTAGCCAGGTGTCATGATGTGCACGTGGTCCCAGCTATTCATGAAGCTGAAGTGGGAGGATTGCTTGAGCCCAGGATGTCAAGGCTGCAGAAAGCCGTGATCAAGCCACTGCACTCCAGCCTGGGTAACAGAGCAAGACCTAATCTCAAAAAACAAAAACCCCAAAAAGAGAAAAAGATTGGAAACAGTAGCTCACACCTGTAACCCAGCACTTTGGGAGTCGAGGTGGGCAGATCACTTGAGTTCAGGAGTTTGAGACCAGAATAAGCAATATGGCAAAATCCCATCTCTACCAAAAATACAAAAAATAGCCAGGTGTGTTTGTGTACACCTGTGGTCCCAGCTATTCAACAGGATAAGGTGGGAGGATCCCTAGAGCTTAGGAGGTTAAGACTTCAGCAAGCCATGATCACGCTGCTGTACTCCAGCCTCATAACAGAGTGAGACCTAAACTCAAGAAAAAAAAAAAGTAGTAAAAGGGCTGGGTGCAGTGGCTCATGCCTGTAACCCAGCACTTTGGGAGGCCAAGGTGGGCAAATCACTTGAGTTCAGGGGTTGGAGACCAGACTGGGCAGCATGGCAAAAGCCCTTCTCTACAAAAAATACCAAATATTAGCCAGGCTTACTGGTGTGCATCTGCGGTGTCAGCTATTCAAGAGGCTTGGATGGGAGGATCACTCTGGTGCAGGAAGTTGAAACTGCAGCAAGTGGTGATCACACCATTCCACTCCAGCCTGGGTCCGAGAGCGAGACCTAATCTCAAAAAAACAAAATAAAATAATAAAAAGAAGAAGAAGAAAAAGAAAAAAAGGGCTGGGCACAGTGTCTCATGCCTGTAACCCAGCACTTTGGGAGACCAAGGTGGGCAGATCACTTGAGACTTGAGTTTAGGAGTTGGAGACCAGACCTGGTAACATGGTCAAACCCGAAAATACAAAAATCAGCCAGGTATGATGCTGTGCACCTGTGATTTCAGCTATTCAAGAGGCTGAGATGGGAGGATCACTTTAGCCCAAAAGCCTGAGGATGCAGCAATTAGTGACCACGCCACCACACTCCAGCCTGAGAAACAGATTGAGACCTAATATCAAAAAAAAAAAAAAAAAGGAAAAAAGAAAGAAAGAAAAGAAAAAAGAAGAAAAAAGGACTGGGCACAGTGGCTCATGCCTGTAACCCAGCACTTTGAGAGGTTGAGGTTGGCATATTACTTGAGTTCAGGCACTGGAGACCAGACTGGGCAACATGGTAAAACCCCATTTCTCCAAAAAATACAAACTATTAGCCAGGCTTGGGGGTGTGCACCTGTGGCCCTAGCTATTCAAGAGGCTTTGATGGGAGAATCATTTGAGCCCAGGATTTTGAGGCTACAGTAAGCAGTAATTAGGCTGCTACATTCAAGCCTGTGTCAAAGAGCCAGACTTAATCTCAAAAAAAAAAAAAAGAAAAAAAAGAAAAAGAAAAAAGAAAGGGTTGGGCACAGTTGCTCACACCTGTAACCCAGCACTTCAGGAGTCCAAGGTGGGCGGATCACTTGAGTTCAGGAGTTCAAGACCAGACTGGGCTTGAAAAACTCCATCTCTACCATCTCTACCAACAATACAAATAATTAACCCAGCATGATTGTGAGTACTTGTTCCAGCTATTCAAGACGCTGAGGTGGGAAGATTGCAGGAGCCCAGGAGGTTGAGGCTGCAGCAAGCCATGATCATGCCACTCCAGCCTGTGTGGCAAAGTGAGACCTAATCTCAAAACAAAACAATAAAAAGATAAAAAAAAGAAAAAAGGGCTGGACACAGTGGCTAACACCTGTAACTCAGAACTTTGGGAGGCCAAGGTGAGCAGAACACTTGAGTTTAGGAGTTTGAGACTGTGATAACCTAACTTGTGCTAACCTAACTGACTCCATCTTAGCTGCAAACCTAATAAGCTTTCTCTAGCCTCTCCCTCCCTGCCTCGGCCCCTCAGGTGCATTACTGGGTCATGCTGCACTCAAAGCTTTGCACCTTTAAGAGTGGTTCACACTGTTGTTCACAGCACCTGCAACCATTGTAACCACAGCCTGCTTGGCAAGTCTACCTGCTATTGTGAATACCTTCCTTGGTGATTGATTGTATGGAAAGTTCCCCCTGCTACCTCCCCCCACCGTGATTGTATGGTAATACCTTTAGCAACCAACAATCCTGGGAACTTCCTGCCCCCTGGTTACCAGCTTCCTTATCTAACTTGCTTGTTCTGCTTCTGTAGAATTCTGCTTCAGCTAGGCTCCCCCTCCCCTACCTAAATCAAGGTATAAAGGGGAATCAAGCCCCTTCCTCAGGGCCAAGAGAATTTTGAGCTTTAGCCATCTCTCAGTCACCCGCAAATAAAGGACTTTTAATTTGGAGCTCAGAGAGTGGCGCTTTCCTTCTAACTCACTCGGTTACAATAAGACAAGGCTGGGCAACATGGCAAAAGTACATTCTATGAAAAATACAAAAAAATTAGCCAGGTGTGTTGTTATACACCTGTGCTCCTTGCTAATCAAGAGGCTGAGGTGAGAGGATCAGGAGGTTAAGGCTGCAGCAAGTTGTGATCACACCGCTGCAGTTCAGCCGGGTAACAGCAAAGCCTGATCTCAAAACAAAACAAAAAAAAAGAAAAGAAGACAAATGGGCTGGGTACAGTGGTTCATGCCTGTAACCCAGCACTTTGAAAAACAAGTTTGGCAGATCACTTCAGTTCAGGAGTTCGAGACCAGACTGGGCAACATGGCAAAACCCCATCTCTCCAAAAAATTAGCTAGGCATGGTGATGTGCACCTGTGGTATTCAGTAGTTCAAGAGGCTGAGGTGAGAGAATCCCTTTAGCCCCAAAGGTTGAAGCTGCAGCAAGCTGTTACCATGCCACTGCACCCCAGCCTGGGTAACAGAGCAAGACCTAATCTCAAAAACAAAAAACAAAAAAGAACCCCCCGAAAAAGACGAAAAAAGAGCTGGACACATTGGCCTGTAACCCCAGCTTTGAATGGCTAAGAGGGAGATCACGTGAGTTCAGGATTTCGAGACCAGACTGGGCAACATGGCAAAACCCTATCTCTACCAAAGTACAAAGAATTAGTCCTACATGGCGGTGTGCACCTGTGGTCCCAGCTAATCAAGAGTCTGAGGTGGGAGGATCACTTGGACCCAGGAGGTTGAGTCTACAGCAAGCTGTGACCATACCACTGCACTCCAGCCTGGGAAACAGAGAGAAACCTAATCTAAAAAAAAAGAGAGAGAGAAAGAAAAGTGCTGGGCACAGTGGCTCACGCCTGTAATCCACAACTTTGGGAGGCCTAGGTGGGCAGATTACTTGTGTGCTGGAGTTTGAGACAACCCTGGGCAACATGGCGAAATCCATCTCTACCAAAACAATACAAAAAATTAATCAGGTATAATGGTGTGCACCTGTGCCCCAAGCTATTTAGGGGCTTAAATGGGAGAGCTGCTTCAGCTTAGGAGGTTGAGGCTGTAGCAAGCCGTGATCACACCACTGCACTCCAGCCTGAATTAGACGGCAAGAAGACATAACCTAAAAAAAAAAAAAGAAAAAGAAAAAAGGACAGAGCACAGTGATTCCCGCTTCTAACCCGACACTTTGAGGGGCTGAGGTGGACAGATCACTTGAGTTCAGAAGTTCAAGACAAGCCTAGACAACATGGCAAAACTCCATCTATATCAAAAATACAAAAACTTAGCCAGGCATGGGTGGTCCCAGCTATTCAAGAGACTGAGATGGGAGGATTGCTTGTGCCCAGGAGTTTGGGGCCACAGGACGCCGTGACCATGCCACTTCACTCCAGCCTGGGTAACAGAGCGAGACCTAATCTGAAAAAAAAAAAAAAAGAAAAGAAAAAATGGCTGGGCACAGGGGCTCAGCCCTGTAACTCAGCACTTTGAAAGGCCAAGGTGGGCAGATCACTTGAGTTTGGCAGTTCAAGATTAGACTGAGAAACATGGCGAGACCCCATCTCTACCTAAATACAAAAACTTAGCCAGGCGTGGTGGTGTGTACCTGTGGTTCAAGAGGCTGAGGTGGGAGGATCACTTGAGCCCACGAGGTTAAGGCTGCAGCAAGCCATGACCACAACACTGCACTCCAGCATGAGTTACAGAGCGAGACCTAATCTCAAAAGAAAAGGAAAAGAAAAAAGAAAAAAAAATGGCTGGGCACAGCGGTTCATGCATGTAACACAACATTTTGGTAGGCCAAGGTGGGCAGATAAGTTGAGTTTAGGAGTTCGAGACCAGACTTGCCAACATGGCAAAACCCAACTCTACCAAGAACTGAAAGTCAGCTAGGTGTAGGGTAATGCACCTGTGGTCCCAGCTAATCAAGAAACTGTGGTGGGAGGATCGCCTATGCATAGGAGGTTGAGGCTGCAGCAAGCTGTGATCATCCCACTGCCTCCAGCCTGGGTAATAGAGGGAGACTGAATCTCAAAAACAGCAATAGCAACAACAAAAACAAAAAGAAGAAAGCTAGGCACAATGGCTCATACCTATAACCCAGCACTTTGGGAGGCCAATGTGGGCAGATCACCTGACTTCAGGAGTTGGAGGCCAGACTGGGCAATATGGCAAAACCCCATCTCTACCAAAAATATGCAAAATGAGCCAGGTGTTGTGGTGTGCACCTGTGGTCCCAGTTATTCAAGAGGCTGAGGAGGGAGGATCGCTTGAGCCGAGGAGTTTGGGGCTGCAGTAAGTCGTGATCACACCACTGCACTCCAGTCTGGAAAATAGAGCAAGACCTAATGTCAAAAGAAAAGAAAAGAAAAAGAGGATGGGCATATTGGCTTGCACCTGTAACCCAACACTTTGCGAGACTGAGATGGACAGATCACTTGAGTTCAAGAGTTCAATACCAGACTGGGCAACATGGCAAAAACCCATCTCTACAAAAAATAAGCCAGGTGTTATGGTGTGCATCACTGGTCCCAGTAATTCAAAAGGCTGAGGTGGGAGGATTGCTTGAGCCCAGGAGTTTGAGTCCAAAGCAAGCCATGATCACTCCACTGTGGTCCAGCCTGGGTAACAGAGCAAGACCTAATCTCAAAACAAAACAAAACAAAACAAAATTGGGCACAGTGACTCATGGCTGTAACCCAGCAATTTGGAAGTTGAGGTGGGCAGATCACTTGAGTTCAGAAGTTCAAGACCAGACTGAGCAATATGGCAAAACCTGATCTCTACCAAAAATACAAAAAATTAGCAAGGTGCGGTGGTGTGCACCTGTTCTCCAAGGTATTCCAGAGGTTGAGGTGGGAGGATCGCTTGAGCCTAGGAGGTTTAGGCTGCAGCAACCTGTGGTCATGCCACTGCACTCCAGCCTGGGTAACAGAGCAACTCATAATCTTAAAAAAAAAAAAAAAAAAAAAAAGAATAAGAAGAAAAAATGGCTGGGAACAGTGGCTCATGCCTGTAACCCAGCATTTTGGCTCGCTGATGTGGACAGATCACTTGAGTTCAGAAGTTTGAGAACAGAATAAGCAATGTGGCCAAACCCCATCTCTACCAAAAATACAAAAAATTAGCCAGCCATGGTTGTGTGCACCTGTGGTCTCAGCTATTCAATAGGCGGAAGTGAAAGGTTTGCTTGAGCCCAGAAGGTTGAGGCTGCAGAGAGATGTGATCACGCCAGTGAACTCCAGCCTGAGTAACAGAACAAAACCCCATCTCAGTAAAAACAACAAAAAACAAAACAAAACAAAAAAGAAGAAGAAAATAGGGCTGTGCACAGTGGCTAACGACTGTAACACAGCATTTCTGGAGGTTGAAGTGGCCAGATCTCCTCATTTCAGGAGTTCAAGACCAGACTGGAAAACATGGCAAAACCCCATCTCTACCAAAAATACAAAAAATTAGCCAGGGATGGTGGTATGCATTTGTGGTCACAGCTATTCAAGATGCCGAGGTGTGAGGATCACTTGATCTCAGGAGGTTGAGGCTGCAGCAAGCCGTGATCACACCACTGCACTCCAGCCTGGGTAACAGAGCAAGACCTCATCCCCATCTGCCCCCCCCCCCGCCAAAAATAAAAAGTAAACCGGCTGGGCACAGTGGCTCACACCTATAACTCAGCACTTTGGGAAGCTGAGGTGAGCAAATGACGAGATCATGAATTCGAGACAAGACTGGGTAACATTACAAAACCCTAACTCTACCAAAAAAAAAAAAATTAGCCAGGTGTGGTGGTATGCACCTGTGGTCCAAGGTATTCAGGAGGCTGAGGAGGGAGGATCATTTGAGCCCAGGAAGGTTAGGTTGCAGCAAGCTGTGGTCCCACTGCTGCACTCCAGCCTGGGTAACAGAACAGACCTAATCTCAAAAAATGTTGAAAAAAGAAAAAAGAAGAAGAAAATGCTGAGAGAGAAAAGAAGAAAAAAGGGGTGGGCACCATGGCTCACACCTATAACCCAGAACTTTGGGAGCCAAGGTGGGCCAATCACTTGTGTTCAGGAGTTTGAGACAAGACTGGGCAACATGGCAAACCCCAGTCCCCACCAAAAATACAAAAAATTAGCCAGGCATGGTGGTGTATACCTGTGGTCCCAGCTATTCAAGAGGCTTAGATGTGAGGATCACTTGAGCTCAATTTTGAGTCTGAGGTGGGCATATCACTTCAATTCAGGAGTATGAGACAAGACTTGGAAACATGGCAAAACCACATCTCTACCAAAAATACAAAAAAATTAGCCAGGCATGTTGGTGTACACTTGTGGTCCTTGCTATTGAAGAAGCTGAGGTGGGAGGATCAGTAGGTTATGGCTGCAGCAAGCCGTGATCACGCCACTGCATTCTAGCCTGGGTAACAGAGCAAGACCTAATCTAAAAAGAAAACAAAACAAAAAAAAAAGAAAACGAAAAAGATAAAAAGGATGAAAGGGCTGGCACGGTGGCTCATGCTTGTAACCTAGCATTTTGGGAGGCCAAGGTGGGCAGATCACTTGAGTTCATGAGTTTGAAACAAAACTTGGCAACATGGCAAAACCACAACCTTAACGAAAATACAAAAAATCAGCCAGATATGTTGGTGTGCACCAGTGGTCCTAGGTGTTCAAGAGATGGAGGTGGGAGGATCGTGAGAGCCTAGGAGGTTAAGGCTGCAGCAAGCTGTGATCGTGCCACTGGACTTCAGCCTGGGTAAAAGAACAAAAACTAAACTTAAAAAGAAGAAGAAGGAGGAGATGGAGGAGAAGGAGAAGGAGGAGGAGGAGGAGGAGGAGGAGGAGGAGGAGAAGGAGAAGGAGGAGAAGAAGAAGAAGAAGAAAGAAGAAAGAAGAAGAAGAAGGAAGAAGAAGAAAGGAAGAAGAAGAAGAAAGAAGAAGAAGAAAAGAAGAAGAAAGAAGAAGAAAGAAGAAAGAAGAAGAAGAAGAAAGGAAAGAAGAAGAAGAAGAAGAAGAAGAAGAAGAAGAAGAAGAAGAAGAAGAAGAAGAAGAAAGAAGAAGAAAGAAAGAAGAAAGAAAGAAGAAAGAAAGAAGAAGAAAGGAAGAAGAAGAAGAAGAAGAAGAAGAAGAAGAAGAAGAAGAAGAAGAAGAAGGAAGAAGGAAGAAGGAAGAAGGAAGAAGGAAGAAGAAGAAGAAGAAAAAGAAAAGGCTGGGCACAGTGGCTCATGCCTATAACCAAGCCGAGGTGGGCAGATCACTGAAGTTCAGGAGTTGGTGACATGGCAAAACCCCAACTCTATGAAAAATACAAAATATTAGCCAGGCTTAGTGGTGTGCACCTGTGGCCCCAGCTACTCAAGAGGCTTGGGTGGGAACATCACTTGAGCAAGGAGGCTGAGATTGCAGCAAGTCGTTATCATGCAGCTGCACTCCATCATTGGTTAGAGAGGAAGACCTAATCTCAAAGAAAAAAAGAAATAGAGCTGGGCACAGTGGCTCACACCTGTAACCCAGAAGTTTGGGAGGCCAAGGTGGGCAGATCCCTTGAGACTTCAGTTCAGCAGTTTGAGGCCAGACTCAGCAGTTTGGCAACAAGGCCAAAACGCGTCTCTACCAAAAATATAACAAATTAGCCAGTCGTGGTGGTGTGTACCTGTGGTTTAAGCTATTCAAGAAGCTGAGGTGAGAGGACCACTTTAGCCCGGGAGGTTGAGGCTACAGCAAGCCATTACCACACCACTGCACTCCAGCATGGGTAAGAGAGTGAGACCTAATCTCAAAAAAAAAAAAAAAAACCAACAAAAAAGGAAATATAACGGGACACAGTGGCTCACGCATGAAACCCAGCACTTAGGGAGGCCATCATGGGCAGATCGTTTGAGGTGAGGACTTAGAGACAGATTGGGCAACATGGCAAAACCCCATCTCTAACAAAAATACAAAAAATTAGCCAGTCACGGTGGTCCCAGCTATTCAAGCAGTTTAGATGGGAGGATCGCTTGAGCTTAGGAAGTTGAGGCTGCAGCAAGCCGTGATCAGGAGGCTGTACTCCAGCCTGGGTAACAGGGCAAGAACTAATCTCAAAAAATACAAAAGAAAGAAAAAGAAGAAAAAACAGCTGTGTAGAGTGGCTCATGCCTGAAATCAGCACTTGGGAGGCCCAGGTGGGTGGATCACTTGAGTTCAGAGCTCCAGACCACACTGGGCAACTCAGCTAAACCCCATCTCTACAAAAAATGCAAAAAATTAGCCAGGTAAGGTGGTGTGCACCTGTGGTGCCAACTATTCAAGAGGCTGAGGAAAGAGAATCGCTTGAACCCAGGAGGTTGAGGCTGCAGCAAGCTGTGATCACACCACTGCACTCCAGCCTGAGTAACAGAGCGAGACCTAATCTCAAAAAAAGAAAAAAGGGCTGGGAACAGTGGCTCATGCTTTTAACACAGCAGTTTGGGAGGCCAAGGTGGGCAGATCAAATTTGAGTTCATGAGTTCAAGGTAAGACTCGGCAACATGGCAAAACCCCATCTCTACCAAAAATACAAAAAATTAGCCAGCCATGGTGGTGTGCACCTGTGGTCCCAGCTATTCAAGAGGCTGAGGTGGGAGGATTGCTTGAATGCAGCAGGTTGAGTCTGCAGCAAGCCATGATCACGCCACTGCACTCCAGCCTGAGTAATATAGCAAGACCTAATCTCAAAAAAAGAAAAGAAAGAAAAAAGTGCTTGGCACAATGGCTCACACCTGTAATGCAGCAACATCAGAGGCCGAAGTGGGCAGATCACTTGAGTTCAGGAGTTTGAGACCAGACTGGGCAACATGGCAAATTCAATGTCTACCAAAAAATACAAAACATTAGCCTGGAGTGGTGGTGTGCACCTGTTGTCATAGCTTTTGAGAGGCAGAGGTGGGAGGATCACTTCAGCCCAGGAGGTTGAGGCTGCAGAAAGCTTGATTATGCCACTGTACTTCAGCCTGGGAACAGAGTAAGACCTAATATCAAAAAAAAAAGCAAGCACAAAAAGTAGAAGAAACACGGGCTGGGCACAGTGGCTCACTCCTATTACCCAGCACTTTGGGAAGCTGAGGTAGGCAGATCACTTGAGTTCAGGAGTTCAAGACAAGACTGGGCAACATGGCAAAACCCCATCTCTACCAAAAATACAAAAATTTAGTCATGTGGTGGTGTGCACCTGTGGTTCCAGCTATTCTAGATGCTGAAGTGAAACGATTGATTGAGCCCAGGAGGTTGAGTCTGCAGCAAGCCATAACCACGCCACTGCACTCCAGCCTGGGTAACAGAGCAAGACCTAATCTCAAGGAGAAAATAAAAAGGAAACAGAATAAAAAGATGCTGGGCACAGTGGCTTACGACTCTAACCTAGAAATTTGGGAGGCTGAGGTGGGCAGATCACTTGTGTTCTGAAGTTCGAGACAAGACTGGGCAACACGGCAACACGCCATCACCACCAAAAATACAAAAAGTTAGCCAGGCATGATGTGCCACCACACAGCAGCCTGGGTGAGAGAGCGAAACTCCATCTCAAAAAAATAAAAAAAAAATTAAAAGAAATGAAAGCAATGGCAAAAACTACAATTACTTTTGCACCAACCTAATAATTCAGAAGAAAATATTCAGAATGAAACATGAAGCGACCAAACACACACACACACACACACACACACACACACACACACACACGAGAAAGTAAGTGATATAGAGAACACACTAGGTATCTTCTCTAGGTATATTTTCATAATTTTAAAAATATTTCGTCATTATTTTTCAAAAGTAGTGCTAAGATTACAGGCATGAGCCACCACACCTGCCCAAGTATCTTTATTTGTCTTGTTATCTGACAGGTATTTTAGCTAAGATTGCAACTGGAGCTGCATTTATTTTCCTTTGGTGACACTGAAGACGTCATCATGGTCTTCTGGTTTCTGAGGTTTCTGTTGAGAAGTTGTCTGTCAGCCTAATTGTTGCTCCTTTGAAGGTGATCTGAATTTTTTCTCAGACACTTTTTTAAAAGGGAAGACAAAAAGGGGGTCATGCACTCCCAGAGTGCTGGATTACAGGGTCTTACTTTGTCACCCAGGCTGGAGGGCAGTGGCGCGATCTTGGCTCACTACCGCCTGAACCTCCGGGGCTCAAGCAATCCTCCCACCTCAGCCCCTCGAGTAGCTGGGACTACAGGCATGCACCACCACATATTTGACTAGGTCAAATACACCTTTAGTCAGCATCCCAGAAAAAATGGAAAGAGGGGCCAGGTGCAGTGGCTCACACCTGTAATCCCAGCACTTTGGGAGGCCAAAGCTGGCAGATTGCCTGAGCCCAGGAGTTCAATACCAGCTTGGGCAACATGGTGTAACCCCAACTCTACAAAAAATAGGAAAATTAGCCAGGTGTGGTGGTGCACACCTGTGGTCCCAGCTACTAGGGAGGCTGACCTGGGAGCTTCACTTGGGCCTGGGAGCTCTAGGCTGCAGTGAGCACTCCAGCCTGGGCAACAGAGCAAGATCCTCATCAAAGTAAAATAAAAGAATGGAAAGAGATAATGAGGCAGAAGCAATATTTTTAAAATAATGATAGAGAATATTTTTTAAATTATGAAAAACCATAGTTCACAGATTTAAGAAGCCTCATGAACCCCAAGCAGGACAAATAAAAATAATAGTAGGCCTAGACACATTATGATAAAATTGCATAAAACCAAAGGCAAAAAATTTTTATTCTTATAAGTATCTGAGCCAGGACAGAGGCTCATGCCTGTAATGCCAGCACTTTGGGAGGCTGAGGTGGGTGGTTTGCTTGAGCTCAGGTGTTAGAGACTGGTTTAGGAACACGGTGAAACCCTTTCTCTACAAAAAATATAAAAATTAGTCAGGTGTGGTGGTGCACGACTGTAGTCCCAGCTACTTAAACTGCTGAGGTGAGAGAATTGTTTGAAGCCAGGAAGTCCAGGCTATAGTGAGTTGAGATCACACCACTGCACTTCAGCCTGGGTGACAAAGCGAGACCCTGTAATCCAGCACTTTGGGAGTGCATGACACCCCTTTCTCTTGTCCCCTACCAAAAAAATGTATCTGAGAAAAAAGTTCAGATTGCCTTCAAAGGACCAACAATTAGGCAGACAGAAAACATCTCAACAGAAACCACAGGAACTAGAAGACCACGGAATGACGTTGTCAGTGTGCCAAAAGAAAATAACTGCAGCTCAAGCTGCATTCTTAGTGAAAATATCTCTCAGTGAAGAAGACAAAATAAAGATAATTTGGGCCAGGTGTTGTGGCTCATGCCTATAATCCCAGGACTTTGGGAGGCTGAAGCATGAGGATTGCTTGAGCCCAGGAGTTCAAGACCAGCCTGGGCAAAATGGTAAAACCCCATCTCCACAAAAAATATAAAAATTAGCTGGGCATGGTGGCATGTGCCTGTAGTCTCAGGCTAAGGACAGAGCTAGACTCCATCTCAAAAAAAATGGGGTGGGGCGCAGTGGCTCACACCTGTAATCGCAGCACTTTGGGAGGTCGAGGTGGGTGGATCACGAGGTCAAGAGATCAAGACCATCCTGGTCAACATGGTGAAAATCCGTCTCTACTAAAAATACAAAATTAGCCGGGTGTGTTGGCAGATGCCTAAAGACCCAGGTACTTGGAAGGCTGAGGCAGGAGAATTGCTTGAACCCGGGAGGTGGAGGTTGCAGTGAGCCGAGATCATGCCACTGCACTCCAGCCTAGTGACAGAGCGAGACTCCAAAAAAAAAAAAAATTGTTATTTTTTTTTTAAAGAAAAAAGGGCTGGGCACAGTGGCTCATGCCTGTAACCCAGCACTTCAGCAGGCCAAGGTGGGCAGATCATTTGAGTTCAGGAATTTGAGACTGGACTGGGCAACATAGGAAAACCCCACCTCTACCATAAATACAAAAAATTAGTCAGGCATGGTGGTGTGCACCTGTGGTCCCAGCTACTCCAGAGGCTGAGGTGGGAGGATCGCTTGAGCCCAGAAGGTAAAGGCTGCAGCAAGCCGTGACCACACCACAGCACTCCAGCCTGAGTAAGAGAGCAAGATCTAATCTCAAAAAAAAGAAACAGAAGAAGAAAGTGCTAGGCACAGTGGCTCACACCTGTAACCCAGAACTTTGGAAGGCCTGGGTGGGCAGATCACTCATGTTCTGCAGTTTGAGAGAAAATTTGGCAACATGGCAGAACCACATCTCTACCAGAGATGCAAAAAATGGCCAGGCGTTGTGGTGTCCACCTGTGGTCCCAGCTATTCAAAAAGCTGAGGTGAAAGGATCTCTAGAGCCTGGGAGGTTAAGGCTGCAGCAAGCCATGATTATGCAGCTGCACTCCAGCCTGGGCAACAGAGGGAGACCTAGACTCAAAGGGAAAAAAAAATAAAAGATAAAAGATAAAAAAGGGTCGGGCACAGTGGCTCATGCCTGTAACCCAGCACTTTGGGATGCCAAGGTGGGCAGATCACTTGAGCTCAGGAGTTAAAGTCGGAAATGGGCAACACAGCCAAACCCTGTATCTATTAAAAATACAAACAATTAGCCAGGCATGCTGGTGTGCACCTGTGGTTTCAGCTATTCAAGAGGCTGAGGTGGGAGGATCTCATTAACCCAAAAAGCTAAGGCTGTCGCAATCTGTGACCACGCCACAGCACTTCAGTCTGGGAAAAAGAGCAAGACCTAATCTAAAAAAAGAAAGAAAAGAAAAAGAAAGGAGAAGAAAAAAGGGCTGTGCACAGTTGCTCACACCTGTAACCCAGCACTTTGGGAGGCTGAGGTGGGCAGTCACTAGAGTTCAGAAGTTCGAGACCAGATGGGGCAACATGGCCAAACCCCATCTCTACCATAAATACAAAAAGTAGCCACGCATGGTGGTGTGCACCTGTGGTTTCAGCTATTCAAAAGGCTGAGATTGAAGGATAGCTTGAGTCCAGGAGGTTGAGCCTGCAGCAAGCAGTTATCATGCCACTGCTCTCCAGCCTGGGTGGCAGGAAGACCTAATCTCAAAAAACACACAAAAAAGAAAAAATAAGAAAAATAAGGCACAGTGACTCAAACCTGTAACCCAGCACTTTGGGAGGTCAAGGTGGGTATATCACTTGAGTTCAAGAGTTCGAGGGCTGACTGGGAAACATGGCAAAACCCCATCTACACCAAAAATGCAAAATGAGCCAGGCACCGTGGTGTGCACCTGTGGTCCCAGCTATTCAAGAGCCTGAGGTGATCAGGAGATCACTTGAGCCCAGGAGGTTGAGGTTGCAGCAAGCCGTAGTCATGCCACTGCACTCCAGCCTGTTGGGTAAAAGAGCAAGACCTAATCTGGAAAGAAAAGAAGAAAAGAAGAGAAAGGAGAGAGCACAGTGGCTCATGCATGTAACCCAGCACTTTGGGAGCTGGAGGTGAGCAGATGACTTGAGTTCAGGAATTTGAGACCACACTGGGCAACATGGCAAAACCCACACTCTGCCAATGAAAAAATTAGCCACGCATGGTGGTGTGCACCTGTATTCCCAGCTATTTAAGAGGCTGAGGTGGGAGGATCGCTTGAGTCCAGAAGGTTGAGGCTGCAGCAAGCCATGATCACACCCTGCACTCCAGTATGGGTAACAGAGCAAGAACTAATCTTTTTTTTTTTTTTTTTTTGAGATGGAGTTTCGCTCTTGTTACCCAGGCTGGAGTGCAATGGCCCGATCTCGGCTCACCGCAACCTCCGCCTCCTGGGTTCAGGCAATTCTCCTGCCTCAGCCTCCCGAGTAGCTGGGATTACAGGCACACGCCACCGGGCCCAGCTAATTTTTTGTATCTTTAGTAGAGACGGGGTTTCACTATGTTGACC
>CM052661.1:39658343-39682610 GCA_028533165.1 Leontopithecus rosalia | reverse complement strand
GGCAATTCTCCTGCCTCAGCCTCCTGAGTAGCTGGGATTACAGGCACGCACCACCATGCCCAGCTAATTTTTTGTATCTTTAGTAGAGACGGGGTTTCACCATGTTGACCAGGATGGTCTCGATCTCTTGACCTCGTGATCCACCCACCTCGGCCTCCCAAAGTGCTGGGATTACAGGCTTGAGCCACCGCGCCCGGCTCCAACTGCTTTTTCTATATGGAGATGATCATGTGATTTTGTTCATTATCTATTAACATAATGTATTATGCTAATTAATTTTCTGGCATTTAACTAACCTTACATTCCTGAGATAAATCCCCCTTGGTCATGATGTTACAGCCCTTTAAATACGTAACATTACAGTCCAGACACAGTGGCTCACGCCTGTAATCCCAGCACTTTGGGAGGCCAAGGCAGGTGGATCTCCTGACGTCAGGAGTTTGAGACAAGCTTGGCCAACATGGTGAAACCCCATCCCTAATAAAATACAAAAATTAGCTGGGTTTGGTGGTACTTGCCTTGTAGTCCCAGCTACTAGGGAGGCTGAGGCAGGAGAATCACTTGTACCAGGGAGGCAAGTAGCTGGGACTATAGACATTGCCACCATGCCCAGCTCTAATCCTTTTTCTCTAAAAGGTCAATAGTAATTATTCCACTTATTTCTGATTTTAGATATTTGCAACTTCTCCTTGTTTTCTTTGTCAGTCAGTTAAAGGTTTGTTAATTCTATTTATCTTTTTTTTTTTTTTGACAGAGTCTTGCTCTTGTTGCCCAGGCTGGAGTGCAGTGGCACAATCTCAGCTCACTGCAACCTCTATCTCCTAGGTTCAAGTGATTCTCCTGCATCAGCCCCCTGAGCAGCTGAGATTACAGGCGCCTGCCATCATGCTCGGCTAATTTTTTGTATTTTTAGTAGAGACGGGGTTTCACCATGTTGGACAGGCTGGTCTCGAACTCCTGACCTCATGTTCAGCCTGCCTCAGCCTCCCAAAGGTCTGGGATTACAGGCATGAGCCACTATGCCTGGCCCTCTTGTTATTGATTTTTAACTTCATGCCAGAGAAGTTAAAAATGCCAGTGTGGTCAGAGAAGATAGTTTGCATGATTTCAGTCTTTTTAAATCTGTTGAGACTTGTTTTGTGGCCTATCATATGGTCTACCCTAGAGTATGTTTCCTATGCACCTGAGGAGAATGTGTATTCTGTTGTTGGGAGGAGCTCTGCATATATATCTTATAAGTCTACTTGGTTTATGGTTTATAGTTTATAGTTTGTCTTTTGTTTTTTTGTTTGTTTTTTGAGGCATGGTTTTACTCCTATTGCCCATTCTGGAGTGCAGTTGCCCACTCTCTGCTCACTACAGCCTCTGCCTCCTGGGTTCATGTGACCCTTGTGCCTCAGCCTCCCAGGTAACTGGAAGTATAGGCATGTGCCATCATGCCTGGCTAATGTTTGCATTTTTAGTAGAGATGGGGTTTCACCAGGTTGACTAACAAGTCAACCTCGTTTCAAATTCCTGACCTCAAGGGATCCACCTGCTTCAGCCTCCCAAAATGCTGGGATTATAGGCATGAGTATAGTATTGTTTAGCTGGGTGTGGTGGCTCACATCTATAATCTCAGCACTTTGGGAGGCTGAGGCAGGAGGACTGCTTGAGCCAGGAGGTCAAGGTTGCAGTGAGCTGTGATTGTGCCACTGCATTCCAATCTGGGTGACAGAGCAAGATCCTGTCTTAAAAACATCACGTGCACGCATGCACACACACACACAGACACACACACACTTGTTCAAGTCCTCTTTTTCCCTATTGATTTGCTGTGTAAATGTTATATCCATTATTAAAAGGAGTGTATTGAAGTTTCCAGCTATTATTGTAAAACCATCTATTTCTACCTTCAATTCTGTCAATATTTGCTACATATATTTTGGGGGCCCTGTTGAATGGTGTGCATATGTTTACAATTGTTATATCTTCTTGATGAATTGATCCTTTTGTCAGTACATGATGTCCCTCCTTGTCTCTTATAAGAGTTTTGATCTTATTATTATTATTTTTTTTGAGACAGAATTTCTCTCTCTGTCACCCAGGCTGGAGTGCAGTAGCACAATCTGGGCTCGCTGCAACCTCTGCTTCCTAGGTTCAAGTGATTCTCCTGCCTCAGCCTCCTGAGTAGCTGGGATTAGAGGTGTGCACAATTATGCCCTACTAATCTTTGTATTTTTGTAAAGATGGGGTTTCACCATGTTGGTCAGGCTGGCCCCAAACTCCTGACCTCAGGTGATCTGCCTGCTTTGGCTCCCAAAGTGCTGGGATTACAGGTGTGTTGGGGTCCGGCACGTCTGCCCGGGGGCTACCGACCTGCGGGAGTCCCCAAGACTGCCAACGTAGATGTCTCGTTCAACCTGAGGGAGAGAGTGCGTGGAAGTAAAAGAAAAAAGGAAAGCGGAGTCTGGAGGGCTGACTTGGGCTATGTCCAAGCCGCAATTTATTTTTCAATACATTCCATTATATACTTTCCTGATGTTAATGTTGTTTATGCCAGATCAGCATACTTAAGTTACAGTAAGCAAGTTACACCCACTAAGTTACACCCAGTAAGTAAGTTAAGCCCAGTAAGTTCCACCCAGTAAGTCAAAGCAAGTGAGTTACACCCAACAAGTAAGTTACGCCCAGTAAGTACTTAACAATTGTAAATACTTAAGTCACAAGGTAAGCAAGTTACAGTTTTTAAACCTTTTTTCTTTTCTTTTTTTTTTTTTACTAGAACATGTTCTTTTAACTACCTTTTTTCTTGTTACATTTACTTTATCTCAGCAGAAAAGGGGTAAACAGAAAGGGAATAGAAACTCCATAAAAATAGTTATCAGGGGCTTGTGATAATAGCTTACAAAACAGTTTATGTTTTTCAAAGATACACAGTGCAAGCAAACAATGGTGCCCTTAAGGTGGCTTGTTAATCCTGTTTTCCATCAGGAGGTAGAACAAAGGCTTAGCTCCTGGGAAAATATGGGCAGGGGTCTCTGCTCCTCTCAGGCATCTCAATTGCTCAGGCAAGACTATTGCTTACACAGAGACTGATGGGGACATGAAAGCAGACAGCACAATGTTCTCACAAACTGGAGACCTTTGCTTTGCATTCTGTTTTTGCCTCAGTGACTCAGCCTGCGACCTTTCTCTGATCTCGACAGCCCTCGAGAGGGGGGAATGCAGATAGGTCCAGCAGCCAAAAATATGGCGAGTCACGCTGTCTCAAGCCTTTGGCGTGAACGCTGCACAGGTGTGAGCCACTGAACTCAGCCAAGAGTTTTTATCTTAATGTGTTTTTGTTCAATATTAATATAGCCATCTTATCTCTCTTTTAATTACTATTTGCACAGAATATCTTTTTTCATCCTTTTTTTTTTAACCCATTTGTGTGTTTGGATAAAAACCAAGTCTCTTGTAGACAGCATATAGCTGAATCATGGTTTTCTTTTTTTAAACCATTATGCCAGTTTCTACCTTTTGATTGGAGAGTTTAATCCACTTACACTTAAAGTAATTATTATTATTTTTTTTTGAGACAGGATTTCACTCTGCTGCCCAGGTTGGACTGCAATGGCATGATCTCAGCTCATCCTGGGCTCAAATGATCCTTCTGCCTTAGTCCCCCAAGTATCTGGGACTACAGGCATGTGCCACCATGCCTGCCTTATTTTTGTATTTTTTGTAGAGATAGGGTTTTGCCATGTTGCCTAGCCTGGTCTTTAACTCCTGGACCCAAGTGATCCACCTGCCTTGGCTTCCCAAAGTGCTGGGATTGTAGGTGAGCCAACCGGACCAGCCCTAAAGTAATTAGTGATAAGAAGGAAGGACTTACGTCTAACATTTGCTGCTTGTTTTTTGTATTACTTTGTATTCGTTTTGGTTTTCTGAAGAACAGAAGTAATACAATGCATACATATGATACATATTTAAAAACATGAATATATATTTATTTATTAAACATTAAAGTATATTAATATATAGAATAAATATATAAAAAATGTTTATACTTATAAACATTTGTAAAATTTATGTATATGTTTGTAAACATTATATATGCAAAATACATACAAATGTATATGCTTATATAAAATTATTTTATATAGCTATATAAACAATATATGTAAAACATTTATTTTTTACATATAAAATTATATATAAGCATATATTTTCAATAAATACATAAATATATTTACCTATCTATATATTGTGTACAGTATGTCTTTATATATAGGCTGGGTGCTGTGGCTCACACCTGTAATTCCAGTGCTTTAGGAGGCTGAAGCAATAGACTTGCTTGAGGCCAGGACTTTGAGACCAGCCTGGGCAACATAGCAAGACTGACTCTACAAAAAATTTAAAAATTAGCTGGGTATGGCATATGGATCTATAGTTTTAGCTACCTGGGAGGCTAAGGAAGGAGGATTGCTTGAACCCTGGAGTTTAAGGCTGCAGTCAACTATGATTGTGCCACTGCACTCTGGCCTGAGTAACAGAAGGAGAACCTGTCTCTCAAAAAAGTATATATAGCTACACATACATAATATATTTATTTACATATAAAATATATATCATATATACATTTAATATTAGCCAAAAGGCCTAGAAGGGATAAAATATATATTATATATAAATAACTATGGGAATATGTAAAAATAGAATATATATATTAAATATATCTCTTTTAGCGTTAATTGTCTAGATTATTCATTCACAGTTCATTCATTCACCTACTGAAGGACATTTTGACTGCTTTCAAGTTTTGACAATTACGAATGAAGTTGCTCTTTACACCCATGTGCAGTTTTTGTGTGGACATACATTTTCACCTTCTTTGGGTAAATACCAATGTGTGTGAATACTGGATTGTCTGTCAAAAATATGTTTAGTTTTATAAGAAACTGTCAAACTGTCTTCCAAAGTAGCTGTACAAGGTTATATTCCCACCTGCAATCAATACAAGTTCCTATCGCTTCACATCCTTGCCAGCATTTGGTGTTGTCAGTGTTCTGGATTTTGGCTATTCTAACAGGGGTATAGTGGTATCTTGCTGCTGTTTTAACCTCTTTCGCATTTGCCCTAGGAATACTCACCAGTGGCACTGGTGGCTGCATCATTTACCCTGAGAGAATTTTGTCATGAAATATCTTGCTTTTGTTATTATTTTTGCATCACTCTAGTACATAGACTTTAGAAACAAAAGACACCATTCTATTTATAGCATTCTGTTTTTGGTAGTGCTATTTCCATTTACAAAATATGGTAATTCTCAACTGTTAAAAGTGTCAAATTCTAGAAAACACAGCATCGTTCAGTCTGGCCAACATGGTAAAACATGAGGCAGGAGAATTGCTTGAACCTGGGAGAGGAGGTTGCAGTGAGCTGAGAAAAAGAAAACGTAGCATTCCCATGCCCATGCATGATGCTAACATTGTCCTTGAACAGCTGTTGGCTGAAGATTCATTTGACAAATTGATTTTTCAAAACAGAGAATTCTGATATTAGTTCTGTTCAGAAATAACTCCAATAACAGTTTTGTATTTTATTTTCACATTGAATATCAGTCAGATTTGCTTCAGCCTCAAAGTGTGTTTATGTAAAATGAAATGAGCGCTGGCAGCAAGCTGCACTTTTTTTTTTCTAAATGGGAAGAGGGTTAATTTGCATTTCCCTGACTTCATATAGTGTGGAGCATCTTTTTGTATGCTTATTTACCATCTGTATATCTTCTTTGGTGAGGTGTTAAGGTCTTTGGTCCATTTTTTGAGTTGTTTGTTTTCTTATGTGGAATTTTAAGTTCTTTGTATATTTTACATAACAGTTTTATCAGAGAAAAGTTTTTTGCATATATTTTTCCCAGTTTGTGCTTTTTATTTTCATTCTCTTGATAATGTCTTTTGCAGAGAAGCAATGTTTATTATTTTAACATATATAGATTTTGAGGCAGAGTCTCACTCTGTCACCCAGGCTGGAGTGCAATGACATGATCTTGGCTCACTGCAGCCTCCAGCTCCTAGGATCAAGCGATTCTCCTCCCTTAGCCCCCTGAGCAGCTGGGACTACAGGCACATGCCACCACACCTGGCCAGTATTTTTGGGTACTTTTTGTAGAAATACAGCTTCACCATGTTTTCCAGGCTGAAAAGAAAATTTTAATTTTAATGGAATCCAGCTTTTTTATGCTTCCTTTTATGGATTGTGCCTTTGCTGTTGTATTTTAAAAGCCCAGAATTTTAAAATATTGATGGAATTCAGCTTATCAGTTCTTCCTTTTATGGATTGTGCCTTTGCTGTTGTACTTATTTATTTATTTTTATTTTTAGATGAAGTTTTGCTCTGTTGCCCAGGCCGGAGTGCAGATCTTGGTTCACTGCAACCTCCACCTCCCAGGTTCAGGTGATTCTCCTGCCTCAGCCTCCTGAGTAGCTGGGATTACAGGCACCTGCCACCATGCCCGGATAATTTTTTGTATTTTTAATAGACACGGGGTTTCACCATGTTGGACAGGCTGGTCTTGAACTCCTGACCTCATGTTCAGCCTGCCTCAGCCTCCCAAAGTGCTGGGAATTCAGGCATGAGCCACTGTGCCCAGCCTGCTATTGTATTTAAAAAGCTATCACAAACTGAAGGTCATCTAGGTATTCTCCTGTGTTATCTTCTAGGAGTTTAGCCTTACATTTAAGTTTGTGATCTATTTTGAGTGAATTTTTGTGAAAAATGTAAGGTTTGTGTCTAAATTTATTATCATTTTTACATGCGGATGTTCAGTTGTTCTAGCACCATTTGTTGAAAAGACTATCTTTTCTCAATCGTACTGCCTTTTCTCTTTTGTCAAAGATCAATAGATTATATTTATGTGAATGTATTTCTGGGCTCTCTATTCTGTTCCATTGATCTATGTGTCTATTCTTTTGCCAGTACTACCCATCTTGATTACTGTTGCTTTATAGTAAGTCTTGGTGTCAGTGCTTCATCTTTGTTATTCTCCTTCAATATTATTTTGGCCATTCTGGGTCTTTTGCTTCTTTATGTAAACTTCAGAATTTTCATTTTTTGGAGGTGCTAATTCAAATGGTCCTGCATTTAAAAATTCTGCTTGTTTATTGCTGGTATATAAGAAAGCAACTGGCTTTTGTAAATTAATCTTGTATCCTGAAACCCTGCTATAATCACTTATTAGTTACAGGAGATTTTTAAATGATTCTTTGGCATTTGTTTTTATTTATATTTTGAGATGGAGTCTTGCTCTGTCTCCCAGGCTGGAGTGTAATGGTGTGATCTCGGCTCACTGCAACCTTGACCTTTCCGGGTTCAAGCTATTCTCCTGACTCAGCATCCCAAGTAGCTGGGATTACAGCCTTGCACACTACCATGCCTGGCTAATTTTTGTATTTTCAGTAGAGACGAGGTTTCACCATGTTGGTCAGGTGGTCTCAAACTCCTGACCTTATGATCTGCCTGCCTTGGCCTCCCAAAGTACTGAGACTACAGGCATGAGCCACTGCACCTGACCTTTTTTTTTCCCCCCCGAGACGGAGTTTCACTCTTGTTGCTCATGCTGGAGTGCAATGGTGTGATCTTGACTCACTGCAACCTCCACCTCCCAGGTTCAAGTGATTGTCCTGCCTCAGCCTCCTGAGTAGCTGAGATTACAGGCACGTGCCACCACACCTGGCTAATTTTGTACTTTTGGTAGAGACCGGGGTTTCTCCATGTTGTTCAGGCTGGTCTCGAACTCCCGACTCAGATGATCCACCCACCTCAGCCTCCCAAAGTGCCGGGATTACAGGCATGAGCCATTGTGCCTGAACAGCTTCTACTTTCTTATCACTAAGAAAGTAGTGATTTTATCTGTGGTTTTTTTGGTAAAAATTATTATTATCATTTTTTTTTTTTTTTTTAGACAGAGACTTGCTCTGTCACCCAGGCTAGAGTGCAGTGTTGCGATCTTGGCTCATTGCAACCTCTGCCTCCTGTGTTCAAGAGATTCTCCCGCCTCAGCCTCCTCCCTGAGTAGCTGGGACTACAGGCACACGCCACCACACCTAGCTAATTTTTTTTTTTTTGTATTTTTAGTAGAGGTGAGGTTTCACCATGTTGGCCAGGCAGGTATTAAATTTTTGACCTCAAGTGATTAAATTGACCTAAAGGTATTAAATTTTTTACCTCGCTTAGGCCTCCCAAAGTGCTGGGGTAAAAATTCTTTATCCAGTTGAGTAAGTCCCCTGTATTCCTTAGTTTACTGAGAATTTTAATCATGCACGGGTGTTGGATTTTGTCAAATGCTTTTTTTTGTTGCATCTGTTGATATGATCATGTGATTTTTCTTCTTTATTGATGTGATGGATTACATTCATTGACTTTCTGATGTTGAACAAGACTTTCATATCTGGGATAAATCCCACTGGTTGTGGTGTAGAGCTCTTTTTATACATTGTTTGATTTGCCAATATTTTGTTGAGAATTTTTGCAACTATACTCACTGGAGATATAGGCCTGTATAGTGTTTTGTTTTGTAGGTTTTTTTTTTTCAGTAATGTTTTTGTCTGGTTTTAATATCAGGGTAATGGTCTCATAGAAAGAATTAAGAAGTATTTCCCCACATTAATTTTCTGGAAGAATTTCTTTAGAACTGGTATTATTTCTTCCTTAAATTCTTGGTAGAATTACTTAGTTAAGCCATCCAGGCCTGGAGTCTCCTTCATGGAAAGGTTTTTAACTACAAATTCAATTTCTTTAACAGATGTAGGACATTTTGGGTTACCTTAAAAGTGAGCTTTGGTAAACTGCATTTCACAAGGAATTTGTGCAGTTCATTGGTCAAATTCATTGGCTTATCATATTCTATTTTTATTTTAATACATGTAGAATCTGAAGTCACGTCAACTTTCTCATTCTTGGTATTGGTAATTTGTGTCTTTATTATTATTTTTTGAGTAGGAATTTCACACTCCAGACAGGAGTGCAGTGGCATGATCTTGGCTCACTGCAACCTCTGACTCCTGCCTCAGCCTCCCAAGTAGCTGGGACTACAGGTGCTTGCCACCATTCCAAGCTAATTTTTGCATCTTTTAAAAAATCTTTTAGTAGAGATGGGGGTTCATTTTTTTATTTTGAGTGGAGTTTCACTCTTTTTGCCCAGGCTGGAGTGCAGTGGCACGATCTTGGCTCACTGCAATTGTACCTCCTGGGTTCAAGTGATTCTCCTGCCTCAGCCTCCAGAATAGCTGGAATTACAGGCATGCACCACCACGCACGGCTAATTTTGTATTTTTAGTAGGGATGGGTTTCACCATTTGGGGCAGGCTGGAACTCCTGACTGCAGGTGATGTGCCTGTCTTGGCCTCCCAAAGTGCTAGGATTCCAGGCATGAGCCACTGCACTGGGACAATTTGTGTCATTTTCTTTTTTCCTGATTGGTCTGAGTATTGATCTTCTCAAAGAAACACCCTTTGATTTCATTCATTTCTCTCTCTCTCTTTTACTTTTTAATTTTATCAATTTTTGCTCTATCTACTTTCTCTTCTTTGGTTTTTCTTCATTTGCTTTGCTTAGTTTTTTTTTCTTTTCTTTTTTGGAGATGAGGTCTTTTTATGTTGCCCAGGGTTGTCTGGAACTCTTGGGCTCAAGTGATCCTCTCATCTCAGCCTATTTCTGATATTGATTTCTAATTTAATTTCATTGTGGTTAGAAAATACGTTTTATATGATTCCTCTTAATATTTTTATAGGCCATAATATGGTTTATTTTGATAAATGCTTCATGAAAACTTGAAAATAATGTGTATTCTTGTTGTTACGAGTTTTCTGTGAATGTCTATTAGATTTAGTTGGTTGATTGTATTTAAGTCTTCTATATACTATTTTCCTAATTGTTCTGTCAATTATCAAAAAAAGGATTTGAAATCTCCAAATACAATTAGAAGTTGTGGTTCTGTCAGTCTTTGCTCCATGTATTTTAAGCTTCTGTTAATGGGAACAAATTTGTTTAGGGTTGTTATATTCTGTTGATGAATTGACCCTTTAATAATGGTAGTTTAAAAAATCCTTCTTGGCCAGGCGTG
Organism: Leontopithecus rosalia; assembly: GCA_028533165.1. Lineage (NCBI taxonomy): Eukaryota > Metazoa > Chordata > Mammalia > Primates > Cebidae > Leontopithecus > Leontopithecus rosalia. The sequence goes on along the minus strand of CM052661.1, from coordinate 39,672,523 downwards.
GGTGGCTCACATCTGTAATCCCAGCACTTTGGGAGGCTGAGTCAGAAGGATTACTAAAGCCAGGAGTTTGAGACTAGCCTGGGCAACAAAGTGAGACTCCATCTCTACAAAAAAAAAAAAAAAAAACAAAAAAAAAGTCGAGGTGGTGGCGAGTGCCTGAGGTCCAAGGTACTTGGGAGGCTGGGTTCAGGATCTCTTGAACCTAGCAGTTGGAGGCTGCAGTGAGCTATGGTTGCAACTTGGCATTCCAGTTTAAGTGACAGAGAGACGCTGTCTCTAGAAAAGAAAAGAAACCTGATCCTCTTCATCCTTAGTGATAGTGTTTTCCCTGAAATTAATTTTGTTGGAATATCCTTGCCCTAAAATCTATTTGTCTACTCAATTTTCTTTTGTGTGAGCATGGTATGATGGTGTATCTGGTTTTCTTTCTTACTGTTTTATTGGGGTAATCATAGGACTCACCTGGTTTGTCTCCTGTCTCTCAAGGATTACTGTACTTTGCCTGAGGTCTAGTGTCACTAGCGTGGGCGACAGAGTGACAGCCCGTCTCAGAAAAAAACCCAAATCCCCACCTCGGTTCAAAGTCCTCTCCTTTTCTACTCCGCTGACACGGTACAGGAAACAATGTGCAGTTTCCACTACGAAGACTCGACTTGCCCTCCGAGAACCAGTTACCAGACAGGGTTCCTAGAGCGAACAGGCACAGACCCAACACTCCCTGCTGCTTGTGAGTCTTCGCACCGCCCTCCCAGCGGTCAGTTATGTGTGCTTTGGCGTCTCCGGAGCCTAGCACCACGCGGATGATAGAGCTGGCGCTTGGAGGGTCTTTCCGTCTGCTGCCACTGAGGCCTCCGCTACTTCCCCCTCGCTCCTCCCGGCTGACCCACCCGGCTGCCCAGGCCCTGCAGCCCAAGTTCACATTCAAGCGTCTCCCCTTCGTCCCCGCCTCCAGCCACCCCAACGAAACTCCTCCGTCGGCCCCGCCTCCAGCTCCTGCGCGCGCTCCACTGTCCTTCCACGGCCCTGCCCCCGCTTCACTATCGGCCCCGCCTCCAGCTCCCTCTGACCCTCCAAGGTCCTTCCTCGGTCCCGCCTCCAGCCACGCCCCCTACGCTGCGCCATAGGCCCCGCCTCCAGCTCCTGCTCGCCCTCCAAGGTCCTTCCTCGGCCCCGCTCCCGCTTCTCCCTCGGCCCCTCCTCCAGCTCCCGCCGGTCCTCCGCAGTTCTCCCTGGCTCCGCCCCCGCTTCTCTATCGCCCCTCCAGCTCTCACTTGCCCCGCACTGTCCTTCCTCGGCCCCGCCTTCAGTCACGCCCCACCACGCTGCTCCGTCGGTCCCGCCTCCAGTCACACCCCCCACGCTCCTCCCGTTCGGCCCCGCCTCCAGCCCCGGCGGAGGTTGGGGCGGGCCTGGGAGAGGAGACGCCGACGTCAGCGCGCCGGCACTGGGGTGGCGGAAGGGACGCTGCGTCGGGAGCGTGGGCTCCGCTGGGAGCCGCGGGTCTGCGGTGCTGCCTGGTGGCCCTTCCTCGAGCCAAGCCCGCTTCCCGAGGCCGCCAGTCGCCACCTGCCTGCGCCTGCGCAGCTCCCGGGGCCAAGCAGGCCACGCCAGCGGCCATGGCGCAGCGCTGCTTGAGGCTCTGGGGCCGGGGCAGCTGCTGGCCCCGCGGCCTTCCGCTGCTCCTTGTGCCTGGCCGCGTGGGCCCGGGCGAGCGGCCCTGCCTCCGGACGGTGAGTCCTGCCTGGGCGCCCGGCGCCCTCCATCCGGCCTCAGGCCCGCTTCCGGCCCGGGAGAGAGGGCGTCAAGGTCACCGGCCCCAGTCCTCGCGCCGCACGCGGGCCGTCCTTGTCGAGGGCCCCGGCACCCCGCAGTGTCTCTCCACAGGCCCCGGGAGCGCCGGTTCGCGCCGGTTCGCGCCCTGCCCTGTCTGTGGGATTCTAGTGTAGAAAACGCGCCGCTCCGGTCGAGCCGGGTCTTCGAGCTTTACCCGGGTGGCTGAAGCCTAGAAGGTCATGTCGACTTGGTAGCCGTCCTTGTCCCCGCTTTCGTGGCCCGGGAGCACGGAACGAAGGCGTCTGCGATTTTGAGTCAGCAGCACGAGGACAATGTTGTCTAAAGGACAGGTTTTGGAGTCGGGCTGCCTAACCTCTCTGAGCCTCCGTGTTTCCTTTCCGTCTGTTGAATGGGGCCACTGCTGGCATTCCAGGACTGGCAGTATTAGCGATTATTATTAAGAATGTCACCTTTTCAGAGCAGGGACTCTGTTCGTTGCCTGTCAGGGCCTGCTCCCAGCAGGAGGCTTTTTGTTGGTAGCCATCCCTCTAGAGACACACGGGTCCTAATACGTTTCTGACATAATAGTGTGTTGACAGAACCGTGGCCTTGATCTGCCTCAAGGAAAGGTTCACATGTCGATTAGTCGCTCCCTGTTTTGGTGACACGGTTCCTCAGCCTTGCACTGGTATATGGGTGGTGGTTTAGGTCCCCGGGTCGGCCACAGGAACCTGGCTTGGCCTGCTAGCCTAGCGCCCCTGAGGAAGTCAGCTAAGCATCTTCACTGTTAGGGGTGGTAGGCCTGGGCAGGGGCTCAAGCCTGTGATCACAGCACTTACGGAGGCAGAGGCGGGAGAATCGCTTGAGTCCAGGAGTTGGAAACCAGCCTGGGCAGCATAGCAGACCCTCATCTCTATAGTTTGTTTTTTAATTTGTAATTTTTTTTAGAGACGGGGTTTTGCTTCGTCGCCCAGGCTGGAGTGCAGTGGTTCAAACATGGCTTACTGCAGCCTCAAACTCAAGCGATCCTCCTCCCTCAGCCTCCTGCTTATCTGGGACTACAGCACCGAGGTTGATTTTGTTTTTGAGATGGAGTTTTGCTCATGTTGCCCAGGCTGGAGTGCAGTGCTACAATTGCGGCTCACGGCAATTTCCACCTCCCGGGTTCAAGCCATTCTCCTGCCTCAGCTTCCTAAGTAGCTGAGATTACAGGCCTGCACCACCACGCCCGGCAAATTTTTTGTATCTTTAGTAGAGACGGGGGTTTCTCCATGTGGGTCATGAACTCCTGACCTCAGGTGATCTGCCTGCCTCATTTTCCCAAAGTGCTGGAACCACAGGTGTGAGCCACCGCTCCCAGCCACTGTGGTTTTTTTCAGAAATTTCTGGGCGGGGCGCCGTGTCTTAAGCCCGTAGTCCAAGGACTTTGGGAGGCAGAGGTGGGTGGATCACCTGAGGTTGGGAGACCAGCCTGACCAACATGGAGAAACCTCGTCTCTACTAAAAATACAAAATTAGCCCATGGTGGTGCATGCCTGTATCCTAGCTACTCCGGAGGCTGAGGCAGGAGAATCGCTTGAACCTGGGAGGTGGAGGTTGTGGTGAGCTGAGATTGCGCAATTGTACTCCAGGTGGGCAACAAGAGTTAAACTCTGTCTCAAAAAAAAAGAAAATTTCTGGAGAGATGGGGTTCACCATCTTGACCAGGCTGGTCTCTAACTCCGGGACCCAGGTGATCCTCCTACTTCCTTCTCTCAGAGTGTTGGGATTACAGGCCTGAGGCACAGCTCCTGGCCTCCATCTTTATTTATTTATTTTTTTCTTAAGTTATCGCAACTTGGGAGGCCAAGGCAGGTCGCTTGGCGTGGAACATTGAGATTCCAGTGAGCTGTGATTTCACTGTTGCACTCCAGTGTAGGTGACAGTCAGACCCTGTCTCTTAAAGAAAAGGGTGGGGGAGGGAGAATAATAGTGTCTGCAATATATGACTTTTACACTTTGAGGCTCTCTTGTCAGTTTTAGATCAATTTCTTTGCTGTGGTCATACCAGGCTGCCTGTCCTTTTTCATCTTTCTGCATTGTATCCATTTCCCTGTTTTGGGAAGCTTTGATTCCTTTTCTTTTCTTGTCTTTTTTGAGACAGTGCCTTGCTCTGGCACCCAGACTGGAGTGCAGTGGTGCCATCTCTGCTCCTGTGACTGCCGCCTCCTGGGTTCAAGCGATTCTCCTGCCTCAGCCTCCCAAATCGCTTGGATTATAGGCACCCGCCCCTATGCCTGGCTAAATTTTGTGTTTTTAGTGGAGACAGGGTTTCACCATGTTGGCCAGGCTGGTCTCGAACTCCTGGCCTTAAGTGTTCCACCCACCTCATCCTCCCATAGTGCTGGGATTACAGGAGTGAGTCATCCCACCCAGCCCGACCCCTTTTCTTTTGCCACTAGTGAATATTGGACTCAGACATGCAGTTCCAGGTAGGGATCTGCATTGTGAGCTTGCAGTTTTATGTCAGAAGTGTTACCCAAAGGTCTTCCTTTTGAGTGACACTATGTCCCTGTGAATCTCACTCTGATATATAAGAAAGTCCTCTGTGCTCACAGCTATAGCTGATTGATGGGGTGGGGGGGCTGATACATACTTTCTGATACTCTCTGAAGATCTCCCTGGTGACACTTGGGCATTAGTGTGCTGTCTATGAGCAAGTCTGATAGGACAGGTTTTCCTTTTATGTTCTTGCTACTGTTAACAGAGACGGAAGTACTACATTCATGGTGAGGTTCCTGGGGAAGAGATTCTGATGTATTGAGAGATCAGTTCTCAGGTGTGCCCAGAGAAATAAGACCGATGATAAAGCAACTGAAAAACGCTCTCGTTAAACATAAAGGTTAATGCTCCAAAATGAGGCGCTCTCAACTTAAATTTTGTGAATTAGTATCTCACATTAGTTCTTGAGTGATAGATCTCACATTACTCCTTGAGTGATAGACACGCAGAGCTTGGATTAGATATGCAGAGGAGAAAAAGTTTCATTGATGATTTCTTTATAGAATACAACCCCAGTGTTAAATTCAGTCACAGTTATTGCTATGGATATTCCATGTCAACACAGTTTGTAAATAGAGCCTGAAAAGGGCTTCTCAGTCAGTATTTATGGAGTGTATACAGTGCCCAGTTCTATACTAAACTTCATGGTGATATAAAGACTTGCTTTATATGGTAATATGGTTTGAATATGGTTTGAGTTTGGCCTCACCAAAACTCATGTTGAAATTTGTTCCCCATCCTGCGGTGGGGGAGGGGGTGTTGAGAGGTGGGGCCCAGTGGGAGGTGTTTGGGCCATGGGGGCGGAGCCCTCATGAGTGTCTTGGTGCTATTCTAAAGGTAGTACATGAGTTCTGTGAGCTGTGGGGAGACTGGCTTAGGGTCAGGGACTGTAGGTGGTTATGAAGTAGAACTTCCTCATGGCATGTGACTCCTTTGCCATTGACCTTCTCTCACCATGTTTTGATGTAACACCTTCTCCTGCCATGTTTTGACCTAGCATGTGACCCTCACTGTAAGCCCAGCAACCTGTTTCTCCTACTTCTCTGCTTGCAGAACTGTGAGCTACATAAACCTTTGTAAATTACCCAGCTTCAGGTACTCTGTTCTAGCAGAACAGAAAGGACTAAGATGTGGTGATAGGAAGACCCCTTCATATTACTTCTGCGCCACTCCCGTTCCCTGTACTTAGAGCTTTTTTTTTTGTGACATTGTTATACCATAGTGTAACTGATTTGTCCCATGACTTTCTCCGCTTTGTTTCTGTGCTTCTTAGGGGGTTGGAAGTGGCTCTGATTCCCCTTTGGACACCCCGGTGCTTGACAGCACCTGGCCTGGATTTGTTGACTTGTCTAACTTGAATAACATTTCATTTTAATCTACACCCTTAATGGATTTGGCATTGGAAAAAACTCTTTTATGTTGCCTTCTTACCGGTTACCAGTGGTTATTTCATAGGCTAAGTATTCTGGTGGTTGGGGAGGGTGTAACAAAACATAAGCTCCAAAGTCTCCCAGGCCAGTATTGCACTGAGATGAAAACAGTGTTGGTGTTCCTGTCCTGTTTTGCTGTGTAGAATTGTGTATTTATTTGAAGTTAAATCATCTCATTCTTTTTTTTAATTGACATTTTTATTCACTAACCATTCTTCATCTTAAGTGTGCAGTTCATTGGTTTTTAACATATTCACAAGGTTGTGCAGCTATCATCACTGTCCCTAATTCCAGAACATTTTTAGCACTCCAAAAAGAAGCCCTGTGACTATTATCAATCACTCCCCATTTCTCTGTAACCATTCCCCCTGCCCTAGGCAACCACTAATGTATCTCTCTATGGATTTGCCTATTCTAGATGTTTCATATAAATGGAATCATAATATGTGACCTTTTGTGTCTGGCTTCTTTCAATCAGTATAGTGTTTTCATGGTTCATCCATGTGTCAGTACTTCATTCCTTTGTTTGGGTGACTGGTATTCTCTTGTATGGGTATACTACATTTTATCTGTTCATCCGGTGGTGAACATTTGTGTGCGTATTTTTGTGTGGATATATGTTTTCAGCTTCCTTGGTTGGGGTGGCATTGCAGGGTCACATGGTAACTCTACGTTGACCATTTTGAGGATCTGTCAATCTGTTTTCCAACGTGCCCATACCATTTTACATTCTCACCAGCACAGTGTACAAGGCTCCAGTTTTTCCACTTCCTCACTCACACTTGTCTGTCTTTTTGATTATAGTGGGTGTGAGGTGGTTTTATTTGGTTTTGTAATTTTTATAATTATAGTTTTATTTTTTTTTTAAATAGAAACTGGTCTGGCTGTATTGCCCAGGCTAGTCTCAAACTCCCGACCTCAGGTGATCCTCCTGCCTCAGCCTCCCAAAGTGCTAGGATGACAAGTGTGAGCCACCTCACCTGGCCAGTTTTGTGATGTTTTAACCATAAAGGAGGCAAATGATGATGGATGTCAATCTGTATACACTTCACTTTGAACATTCCCATCTGAATACACAAATTAGCCAGGCATGGTGGTGTACGTCCCTAGTCCCAGCTCCTCTGAAGACTGAGGTGGGGGAGTCACTTAGGTTCCAGGAGTGGAGGTTGCAATAAGCTGAGATTGTGCCCCTGCACTCCAACCTGGGTGACAGAGTGAGACCCTGTCTCAAAAACAAACAAAACACATTCCCATCTCTATTTAAAAGCCACTTACCTTCCTCTCCCCTTGTGGTGAAAATTTTCACTTTGCAGAAGGGTACGATTACTTAAACTTTTCACCTCCTGATAGGAATATCTCCTCAAAGCCTCTTGACATCAACTGCTTTTATTTATTTATTTTTTTTTGTTTTTTTATTTTATTTATTTTTTTTTTGAGACGGAGTTTCGCTCTTGTTATCCAGGCTGGAGTGCAATGGCCCGATCTCGGCTCACCGCAACCTCCGCCTCCTGGGTTCAGGCAATTCTCCTGCCTCAGCCTCCCGAGTAGCTGGGATTACAGGCATGCGCCACTGGGCCCAGCTAATTTTTTGTATCTTTAGTAGAGACGGGGTTTCACTATGTTGACCAGGATGGTCTCGATCTGTTGACCTCGTGATCCACCCGCCTCGGCCTCCCAAAGTGCTGGGATTACAGGCTTGAGCCACCGCGCCCAGCCATCAACTGCTTTTAATTGTGCAACTAAGAGTTTAATAGAGAACCTCTTGTTTGTTTACATTATGCTTTGATTTACCTAGACTGTATTTACAAACAACTTTTTAGCGACGTATGTTATATAAGGCAGAAATGTATCTGTAGTGGGACTTTCTATTATGATTTTCACCAGCATGACAGTATATCAGATATCTTTAGAAAATGTTGCTGGTATAAGGATTATCAGTGATAATGGGCCCTGACTTTTATCATTGAACTAAGATACACTTAGTGTTATGTTTAAAGGCAGCCCTGGTCTGTAACTTCAGGCAAATACCTTGTAGTATAATGGATCCTGCAAATGAGTCAGAATGAAGCACACGTTTACCATGTCAGGGTTTGTCCTTTTCTCCTTTTTTTTTTTTGAGTTGGAGTCTTGCTCTGTTGCCAAGCTGGAGTGCAGTGCTGCGATCTCAGCTCACTGCAACCTCCAACTCCCTGGTTCAATTGATTCTCCTGCCTCAGCCTCTCAAGTAGCTGGGACTACAGGCATGCACCACCACACCCAGCTAATTTTTGTATTTTCAGTATAGACCAGGTTTCACTATGTTGGCTGGGATGTTCTTGATCTCCTGACCTTGTGATCTACAAGGTCAGGCCTGCCTAAGCCTCCCAAAGTGCTGGGATTACAGGCGAAAGGCACTGTGCCTGGCCAGGGTTTCTCTTTTGAGTGCTGCAAATTAAACGAACATCATCAAAGTGAATGTATTGTCACATAATTATAACTGGACTGCAATTTTACATTGTGTCTGATTTTGAAATATTCTTGTTTTCTGGAAAATAATATATGTCCCCTGGTTCTTTTGCTGAAATAGTGGCCTAGTGTTAGGTAACCTTAGTCCCCAATGAGAGAGTCATTCTGTGTTACTTTGTAGCCACCTGTGGAAGAGAGAGACCTTTCACCTACTTTATGACCAGGAAATGAAGCTCTTTTAAATTTTTTATCTTGATATAACCATGCTTTTATTTTTATGTGATATTGCAGCTTTATCGATATGTTACAACTCAAGCAAGGGACAGCAGAAATTCTCTTTTGACAGATGTAATTGCTGCTTATCAGAGATTCTGTTCTCGACCGCCAAAAGGTAAATGCTTAGGTATGGCCGTAGTGTTCTACATTCTTAGGTTGGGTCTTCTCTCTCCTTCTGTAACCAATTCCTTTGCCTCCTACCTTCTCTCTGATTACAGCGTTGAAGATAATGTCATCTTCAAATGTAACACATTTGTAGATAATGAAATTGGTATGCAAAAAGACTTTTTCCTTTAACACTTCGGGTTGTGAACTCTTATTTAGACTTTGATGTGCTGTACACAAGAAATGTTCTGCTTTTAGCTTGTGCTTTTTTTTGTTGTTGTTTGTTTTTTTGAGATGGAGTTTTGCTCTTGTTGCCCAGGCTGGAGTGCAGTAGTGTGATCTCAGCTCACTGCAACCTCTGCCTCCTGGGTTCAAGCAGTTCTCCTGCCTCAGCCTCCCAAGTAGCTGGGATTACAGGCGCCTGCCACAACGCCCAGCTAATTTTTTGTATTTTTAGTAGAGACAGGGTTTCGCCATGTTGGGCAGGCTTGTCTTGAACTCCTGACCTCAGGTGATCCGCCCTTCTTGGCCTCCCAAAGTGCTGGGATTACAGGCATGAGCCACCACTCCTGGCCAACTTGTGCTTTTTAATGATGCATCAGCTGCTTTGAAAACAAAATGAACCCAAAACCTGATGAATTTTAGTTTGACGTTATGTATTTTTTTTCCCTTTTATAACAGGATTTGAAAAATACTTTCCTAATGGAAAAAATGGAAAAAAAGCTAGTGAACCTAAAGAAGTTATGGGAGGAAAAAAAGGTACCTTTTGACAAGATTATATTTGAATTTTGTGTTTTTCCTTCATATATGATGGTGATCGTTTCCACTGAACAAAGAAAAGTGTTATCAGGCTGGGAATAGTGTCTCACTCCTGTAATCCCAGCACCTCGGGAGGCCAAGGCAGGTGGATTGCTTGAGTCCAGGAGGTCAAGACCAGCCTGGGCAATGTGGTGAAAACCCCATTCCTACTAAAAATACAAAAAATTAGTTAGGCATGGTGGTATATACCTGTAGTCCCAGCTACTTGGGAGGCTGAGGTGGGAGAATCACCTGAGTCTGGCAGTGAGCTGTGATGGCATCCCTGCACTGCAGCCTGGGCAGCAGAGAGACCCTGTCTCAAAAATAAATAAATGAAACAAAGTTATAGTAAGTCAGTTGTGAAGCTGCAGGTTGCAAGTACATATAAAATTCTACAGACCTTACGTTTCATTTAATCTTAATTTTCTGTTGATATTTTCTTGTCATTTTGCAAACTGAGGTAATTTAAGGCCACTTTAGAGGTATTGACTAGTCAAACTAAGCATATTTGGTATATTCTGGCACATAATTTAAAGCAGTGAGAAAAGTCTTAGAAATCTAATACATGCAATTTGTTTGATACATACTGTGTTTAGGGCAGTGTTTTAAAAATTGCTCTTCAGAGCATTACCTTACCTTAGGGATTCAGAGAGACTTTCTTAGAGTTGGGTGGCTGGGGCACCGATCGAGTGAGCTCCAAGCCTCCTGTGCCCGTTTCATGAGGGTGGTAGCATTTAGCACCATGTGTTGCATATGTTGGTATTGAACTGGCATCCTTGCTTTTTAGGGAAATATAAGGAAAACTATAATTCAGTTCTTGTTTTTTTTTTTTTTTTTTTTTTGAGAAGGAGTCTCGCTCTGTTGCACAGGCTGGAGTGCAGTGGTGCAATCTTGGCTTACTGCAACCTCTGCCTCCTGGGTTCAAGTGATTTTCCTGCCTCAGCCTCCCAAGTAGCTAGGATTACAGGCATGTGCTATCACGCCTAGCTAACTTTTATAATTTTAGTAGAGATGGGGTTTCAGTATGTTGGCCAGGCTGGACTTGAACTCCTGATCTCATGTGATCCACTCGCCTCAAAGTGCTGGGATTACAGGCATGACAACTGCACCTGTCCTCAGTCCTTGTTTTTAAATGTGCTTGTCATCTAGTTGGAGAGATAAATAGATGCCCAAAGAATGCAAAGGAATGAGAGCCAGGGGACACAGGATAGGAGAAGCACTGGTGTGGGCTGGTGGTAGCCCCGGGGTTCTAGATTGGAGTAGTCCCTACAGTTCTCCCAGTGCCTGCTAGGAAGTCTTTGAGTCTTGGTGTGGGGGCCAAGTAATGATGACCCATAGGAACTGTTGGGTGCCTTTTGTGTGGGCATTCCTTTCTCCCTGAGTGGTGTGGACAGCTTTAGTGGTGTGCTTACTGCCTGTTTCCCAGTCCTGGGCCTCACTGCGGGTGCTGAGGCTTGTGCACATCATGCCTGTCTCAGACTCCACTTAAGACACAGGTGCAGGAGCTCCTCATGTGCAGCACAGAGGAGTGAATGTGTCATGAAGCCACGTGTCACATAGCCACTGAGGATGACCAGGAGGCTGTTACACTAGAGGGGTTGCTTCATGGTCACTGAAGATATTAGAAATGTATTTGGGCTGGGTACAGTGGCTCATGCCTGTAATCCCAGCACTTTGGGAGGCTGAAGTGGGTACATCACCTGAGGTCAGGAGTCTAAGACCAGTCTGGGCAACATGGTGAAACCCCATTTCTACTGAAAATACAAAAATTAGCTGGGCGTGGTGGCACATGCCTGTAATCCCAGCTACTCGGGAGGCTGAGGCATAAGAACCACTTGAACCCGGGAGGCACAGGCTGCAGTGAGCTAAGATTGTGCCATTGCACTCCAGCCTGGTGACAGAATGAGACTCTGTCTCAAAAAAAAAAGTGTATTTGTTGGTCTTTGAGAGATGGAGAAGTGGCAAAAGAAAGGAAGATGTTGGCATCATTGACTATATCAGTTTGCTAGGGCTGCTGTCACGAAGTATCACACACTGGGTGGCTTAATCAACAGAAATATTTAATGTTGTGGTTCTGAAGGCTAGAAATCCAAGCTCAGGGTGTCATCAGATTTTGTTCCTTCTGAGGGCTGGGAGGGAAAGGTCTGTTCCAGGTTTTTAGATGGTTGTCTGTCCTGTGTCTTCATACCATCTTCCCTCTGTGCCTATCTGTGTCCAACTTTCTCTTTCTATATGACCAGTAGCTACATTGGATTAGGGCTCACTGATGACCTTGTCTCAATGTGATTATCTCTGTGAAAAATGTTTTTCCAGATAAGTCCTTGTCCTGAGGTTCTGAGGACTAGGACTTTCCCATAAGGATTTTGGGGGACACAGTTGATCATCTGACTCATTTCAGATTCCTGCAACTAGTTTTATGTGGGTATGTTTTTTTAGCCTTTTGTCAAAACCGTGGGCTTTCCTGCAGAAGAAACTGTAAACAATGTATACTTTGAGGGAAGTAGGAAAGGGAGTACTTACTTTTGTTTTGTTTTGTTGTTGCTGTTGTTTTTGAGATACGTCTTCCTGTTGCCCAGGCTGAAGTGCAGTGGTACAATCACAGCTCACTGTAGGCTCAAATTCAAGGGCTCAAGTGATCCTCCTGCCTCAGCCTCCTATGTGGCTGGGACCACAGGTGCTTGCTGTGAGATTTGTGTCTCACAGAGCATAGATCATATTGTGCCTGGCTAATTTTGAATTTTTTTTTTTTTTTGTAGAGGCAGGGTTTTGCTTTGTTGTCCAGTCTAGTCTTGAACTCCTGGGCTAAAGGGATTCTCCTGCTTTGGCCCCTGCAAAATTCTGGTATTATAGGCATGAGCCACCATGCCTGGCTAGCACATAGTTTTTTATTTTCTTTTCATTCCTTGGTCATTTCTTTATGAAACATTAATCTTTGACAATAAATATAAGAAGAAAAGTAACAAACAAGAAGCAGTGAATTTGTATAGTGGATGGGAAACTGCAGGCCAAGGCAGGCTAGAAGTTCATGTGACTCAGCAGCATGTTCTGTGGGACCGCCAGCAGTCTACAGTGGGATAGTACACTCATCTTTTCTTCTTCTCCCAAAGGTCTTACACCTGAAATCCCAAAGATTTCAGGATATACTTCCTCTGGACTGCTCACACACAGCTTAGATGGGACGCTGAATATGATGACTGGATCTAATTTTTGCTCTCCGAGCATTTTTTTTCGTCTAGATTCCATACATTCCAAACATCTCAGTGGATTTGTAATAAACTTTCAAGATGAAGGGAAATTTCTTGCTCACTGTTTGCCTAAAATCTTGGCTTCTGTGCATCTTGTTAAATAAAAAATATGCTCCAAAAATGCCTACAACTTTGGCTACCAAAACTCCTTCAAAGATCTTTGCTAGTGGTTCCATAGTACGGGCCATCCTCAGGTGCCTGTAGGGGAGCTAGCACATACTTTTAAACTTTGAGTGGGGACTGAGGAATTTGCATCCCCACTCTGTCACTTATTCACTGTCCCCTAACACTGCCCACACTTTATCCAACAAGTTACTTAAGCTATACTTTCTCCCTCTGTGAATGGGTATAACAGTCCTATAATTTCTTGGGTTATTGTGCATATTTCATGAGATGATACAAGTATAGCCCTTGGGAGCCTCCCTGATTGGTAAGCTTTGTATTTGTATTCCTCCTCATAGTGCTTCACTTAGTAACTGATCAGCCAACACAGTATATTCTGCATAAGGCTTTTGATTAAACGGTATAGATGAAGACATTTTTGAGAGAGCTAAAACCTTGCCATGCTTCAGTGTGTGCTCTTTGTTTATTAACAGAATCAAAGCCAGCTGCTACCGCACACTCTTCTGGAGGAGGAGGAGGTGGTGGTGGAAAACGAAGTGGCAAGAAAGATGATTCTCACTGGTGGTCTAGGTTCCAGAAGGTTTGATCTTATATAGTGTGTGAATTTTGAGGTTACATTGGTGGTCCAGAGAAGATTGGGAGGCATTATTAGTGTTGGAGGGATAGATCGTATTGTGGAATTTTCATTCTTCACAGAACCTGTCTCCCTCTCTGCCCAGGGTGACTTTCCGTGGGACGACAAGGATTTCAGGATGTACTTCCTCTGGACTGCTCTTTTCTGGGGTGGAGTCATGTTTTACTTCCTGTTCAAGAGATCCGGGAGAGAAATCACTTGGAAGGACTTTGTCAATAACTATCTTTCAAAAGGAGTAGTAAGTATTTGATGGGATTGGTGGCTGCTGTGGTTCAAAGGTGAAATCCAGCAGATTTAGACCAAAGAAGTGACAGCAGATTAACCTGGCTTGTCCATTATAAAGTTGTTACTTTCACTTGGATTTTTCTAATGCTGAGAACTACCACAACCAGGGAACTCATGTTTTTACCTGGTATCCCCACATTTACCCCCAAATCCCTTTATTTCACTACCTCCTAGAACCAGGTTTTGGAACCACTGCTTCTGACCGTGGTCCTCGCAGTCCTCTGTTTGTGCCCTTTTCTCATGTGCCCTCAGCTGCCTCTTCTCTGTGCTGTCTCTGGGCTCTTTGTGGGTCTTTACTGTGTTTAGTCACCAGTGGGTGTGGTAGCTAATGAGAGAGTGTCAAGTTAGAGCAGATGGGGCTCTAAGGGAGGGCCAGGTGGGCACATGGTCCTTGCTGTTGCTCTGTCTGCGGAGCAGCCTTTGTTACTGCCTGCTGGGCTTGCCCATGTGGAACTGTATTTGCCACAACCAGTGGGAAATAAGTAAGGCCATGCTTCAACATCTTTAAGATGCTATTGATTGGCG
>CM052661.1:39555610-39658243 GCA_028533165.1 Leontopithecus rosalia | reverse complement strand
AAAAAAAAAAAAAAAAAAAAGATGCTATTGATTGTAAGACACATGGTTACTAAGATAAATCTAATAAGATGCTGATGAAATTATGACATGCCATCGAGTTGTAAAATGGATCTCCATTTCTGATGTTAAAATATGAAAAATGTGTGTCTTAGAATTGATACAGTACAAGGATTAGGCCTGCTGTGTAGCCTTGGGAAACTCCTTAACTTCTTAATATTTGGGTTTTTATCCATGAAATGGATAAAGTAAGGCAGTATTAATACTGAGGTAGTGTAAAGAATTAAAATGAGTTCTAAAGGTTTACAGAAAGGTAAGGAGTAAGAAATGGTTATCTACTCAGATGGGCGGCTGCTACTGTGCTGAGAGCTGAAGTTGACAGATTAACTTCAGTTTATGTTTCCCTTGGAAGTTGCAAACCTTCAGTGGACTTGATTTCCAAAAATATTTACATCAGACAGATCTTCCCTGTACGTTTGTCCTGTGGGTAGGGAGATGGGTTCCTGGTGCTTCCTTATGCCATTATCTTCCCAGAGTCTTCTTATCTAGTCGGATTTTTGAAATGTGTTTGTCTCATGAAAGTGAGATTTTTTTTTTTTTTTTTTGAGACGAGGTCTCACTCTGTTGCCAGGCTGTAGTGCAGTGGTGCGATCTCGGCTAACTGCAGCCTCCACCTCCTGGGTTCAAGTGATTCTCCTGTCTCAGCTTCCTGAGTAGCTGGGACTAAGCGCGTGCCACCACACCTGGCTAGTTTTTTGTATTTTTAGTAGAGACAGGGTTTCAGCATGTTAGCCAGGCTGGACTGGATCTCCTGACCTTGTGATCGCCTGCCTTGGCCTCCCAAAGTGTTGGGATTGCAGGTGTGAACCACTGTGCCTGGCCTTTTTTTCTTTTTTTTTTTTTTGAGACGGAGTCTCTCTCTGTTGCCCAGGCTGGAATGCAGTGTTGTGCTCTCTGCTCACTGAACCTCCACCTCCAGGGTTAAAGAAATTCTCCTGTCTCAGCCTCCTGAGTAGCCAGGATTACAGGTGTGCACCACCACCCCTGGTTAATTTTTGTATTTTTTGTAGAGACAGGGCTTCACCACATTGGTCAGGCTGGTCTCATACTCCTGACCTCGTGATCCTCCCGTCTTGGCCTCCCAAAGTATTGGGATTATAGGCGTGAGCCACGGTGCCCAGCTGAAAGTAAGGATCTTATATGTGCAACTCTCAGATGTAGTAGGGACTCCCACTCAGAAGCTGCTCAGAAGCAGTGGTTATCGTGTGGGGACTGGGCTGCAACTGTCCTGAATGGGATGGCAGGTCCTCGAGGCGGCTTCTCCATAACTCTAGCTCCTCCTGACCCTCTGGCTCTTTGGCATCAGTCTGCTGTCTCCCCAGCAGGTGTCTGGGGCAGAGCACTGCCAGTCATTCCTCTCTGACAGAGACTGCCTTTAAGAACAGTTGTTCCCTGATTCCAGCCCCTCTGGGATTGCTCTGGGGCTCCCTTGCTTTCTGTTTGTCATTCTTGCCTCCAAGACTTGCTGACAAAGCAAGCAGCGGGAAGTAAGCACATCCCAGAGGGCCTGTGCTCCTAAATCAGTTATAGTCCTTGGGATGTGGTGTTTAACAGTGTTACTAAGAATCCTATATAGACCAGCCATGGTGGCTCATGCCTGTAATTCCTGCATTTTGGGAGGCTGAGGTGGGAGGATCACTTGAATGTAGGAGTTCACGACCAGCCTGGGCAACACAGGAAGACCTCATCTCTACAAAGAAATACAAAAAAATTGGCCACTTGTGGTGGCTTGTACCTGTAGTCTCAAGGAGGCAGAGGTAGGAGGATCTCTTAGGCCCAGAGAGGTTGAGGCTGCAGTGAGCGATGATTAGACCACTGTAATCCAGCCTGGGTAACAGAGTGAGATCCTGTCTTAAAAAATAAAAATAGAAAAAGAATCCTGTATAATTAAGAGATTCAATTAAACAAGCTTAAACTATTTTATATTTATAGAGTGGCAAAAATTAAAAAGTCTTATACTACCTAATGTTGGTAGGTCCTATAGAGCAATAGTCTGTGTGCGATAGAGCAATAGTAATATTTTGCTCATGGCAGTGTTAATTTGGGAGCCATTTTGGAGAGCAATTTGGCAATATCTAGTAAAGCTGAAGATCCATATACCCTGCAACCCAGCCTTAGTGTGTCTACAGGTATGCATCCTGGAGAAATTTTTTTAAAATGGACCCATGAAGGTAGGTATGGGAATGTTTATAACCGTATTGTTTGTGAGAAATATGTAACAGCTTAGCTGTCTATTAATAGAAAAATGGATCAATAACTTGGGTGTCCTCATAGCATGGCATACCCTGCAGCATGGAAGTGTCAACTTGTGTAAACTTCACATATGCAATGTTGGAGGGAAAAAGAAAGTTGCAGAAGGATACTTATATATAAAACAAGATTTTTTTGAGATGAAGTCTTGCTCTGTCGCCACACTGGAGTGCAGTGGTGTAATCTCGGCTCACTGCAACCTCCGACTCCCAGGTTCAAGCCATTCTCCTGCCTCAGCCTCCTGAGTAGCTGAGATTACAGGTGCACGCCACCACACCCAGCTAATTTTGTATTTTTAGTAGAGACGGGGTCTTACCATGTTGGCCAGGTTGGTCTCTATCTCTTGACCTTGTGATCTGCCTGCCTCGGCCTCCCAAGGGCTGGGATTACATGTGTGAGCCACCAGGCCCACCAGCAAGACCATTTTTAAAGTTTAAAAACAGGCAGAAGGGAATTTGCATGTCATGTAGGGTTACCTACATGTGTAAGGATGTGGTTTGGGCAGCACAGCCCCTAAGTGAGAGCATGGCCCCCTTGGGGAGGGGCCGTGCCTGGGAGCTTCCTCAGTTAGAGGTAGAAACGTGGGGGCATCCTTACCTGATTCTTTATTCTTTCCTTTTGTGGCTGAAACATCATATGTATTTTAAATGAGCTTAAAAGAGTATCTCAAGTATTTTCTCTTAATTTATGTTTGAATTTGTTTTTAAAATTCTAGGTAGACAGACTGGAAGTCGTCAACAAGCGTTTTGTTCGAGTGAACTTTATACCAGGAAAAACTCCTGTCGATGGGGTAAATCATTTTATTAATGGATACGAATTGGTTGTAAATTAAGTTTTCAAATTTAAAGCTGAAAGGAAAAACCTGCCTCACATTGTAGTAGTTATATGCACCAGATGTATCAGAACTGGGCAATGTGGCAGGGGTGATTTCACTGACATCAGTGGGAACAGGCATGTTGTTTATGGATTAGTGACAGAGGGATTGGGTCAGTATTTTGTTTTGTTTCTGATAATTATTTTGACTACTTTTAGGAGACAGTGAAATCCCAGTTTTCAATATTCCAGAACAGTCTATGACTTTTCAAGACTGAGAAGCAGGTGTTTGATTAGGAAGAGAAATTATAAACTCTCAGTAGCCTATGTTTTGAGACAGGCTTTGTCAAATTAGTTTAAAAACATTCCCATCATCTCTCAACCCTTTTGATATACTCTATTATTTTAATTTCCATTGATTTTCTATTTTAAAAATAATAATGTATTTCCTCTCTGACCAGTCTGGACTATACTTCCAGAGACGCCAGAGCAAGCTGAATGCATTGAGGGAATTCTGGAGGGGAAGGGGAGAGATGAAGCTGAGGCTCCCAGGACCTGCCAGGCTCCCCGAGGATAATTGTGTTTAACCATTTTCTAGCCATCCCGCCTCGACAGGGCAACATTTAAGGACAACTAGAAGTGATGGTGACCATATCTGTCTAATAGCATGTCAGCAAATATCTGTAAAGTCACAGGGCTCTGGTGTTGCAGTCACGTTTAGGAAAGGTATTTTAATGGTCTTGATTTCCCCCCATTCTATCTACCTAATGATACAATGCCTATTAATAACCATGCGTTTACTCTCAGACTTTAGTGCTAGGAATTACTCCCTCATGAGGCCAGTAGGCAATGTGTATTCAGCGGTGTGGGAAGCATGCACCCACTCATCCCTCTGCTTCTAGGAGGGAATCCTGGGGAGAGAGTAGGGATGTGTGTGAGATGTCTCTCTAACGATGTCTTCTCACACATTGTCTATACGTAGGAAAAAATGAGAACGAACCCAGCGGCCCATGCCAGGCACTGGATTAACACAGAATCCTCCTTCCTTGTCTGTTTCCGTGCTGAGCAGTTGTCCCTGGAGGGAGTGTGTTCCTAGGGGTGATTTTGACATTGCCAGGAACTTGTTTTCTAGTGTTGACATGCATGAGCATTTATGTGTTGAAATGTATACCATTGTATATAAAGTGCTTTCTTTGTATTTCTCTTTTAAATTATAGTTAAGGTTTATATTGACTTCTTTTCAAAACTGTATTTCAAGATTGTAAAAATGACATTGTACAGTCTTGAGGGACAGGCCTGAAATGCTGATGTTGTTTGTGTTTGAGTGTTGGGATTATGGATGCCTTTGCTTTCCATATATGCATATCCTGAATTTTTATAAAGAATGTATATTACCTGCTTACTGGAGACTTCTTGTTTTGAGCTTTCAGAAACTGATAAGATTTTCAGTGTCTTGCTGTGAATGGAGCAGCAGTATTAATCATGTGCAGTGCTCCACACACACAGGTTTTAGCCTCACATCGGTTCTACTCTTGACTTGTAGATGGCTTACCTTCTCTATGACAGTAAAGAAGGGCTTAATGCTTAAATGAGATAGGGTCAGTCAGTGGTGGTTTTCAAATTTTAGTGTACGTAAGAATTATCTGGAAAGTTATTTAAACTTGAGTCCTGGGACTCCATCTCTACAAAGGTTCTTATCTAAATTGTGTTCTGAGAATCTGCATTTCTTTCTTTTTTTTTTTTTTGAGACGGAGTTTCGCTCTTCTTACCCAGGCTGGAGTGCAATGGCACGATCTCGGTTCACCGCAACCTCCGCCTCCTGGGTTCAGGCAATTCTCCTGCCTCAGCCTCCCGAGTAGCTGGGACTACAGGCACGCACCACCATGCCCAGCTAATTTTTTTTTTTTTGTATTTTGAGTA
Source organism: Leontopithecus rosalia (assembly GCA_028533165.1). NCBI lineage: Eukaryota > Metazoa > Chordata > Mammalia > Primates > Cebidae > Leontopithecus > Leontopithecus rosalia. The sequence goes on along the minus strand of CM052661.1, from coordinate 39,653,203 downwards.
TAGAAGGGGTTTCACCATGTTGACCAGGATGGTCTCGATCTCTTGACCTCGTGATCCACCCGCCTCGGCCTCCCAAAGTGCTGGGATTACAGTCTTGAGCCACCGCACCCGGCCGAGAATCTGCATTTCTAACATGCTCCTGGGTGGAACCATGCTGCTGGTCATGGGTTCACACCGCTGTGATGGGAGCCAGGCATTTGGCCTATTGCCTAGGTAATAGCAGGGGCTGAGTTAGGGAATGTTTCATCCTGTGTGGTTAATCAGGTTTTGGGTTTTTGTAACCATGTGAATTTTATATCTTTGTCAGTGAACAATTTACCAAATACTATTATATTGTTATATAAAACTTATTCTTCATCTTTTATTTTTAGATATGTGGAGAGAAATACCAGAGTAATGATCCTCACTCAGTAACACTGGTGGGAAGAATATGGGATGACATGTTGCTCTGTTATGAGGGTTTTATTGTTTTGTTTTTTGTTTGGAAATGGAGTCTTGTTCTGTCACTCAGGCTGGAGTGCAGTGGCACAGTCTTGGCTCACTGCAACCTCTGCCTCCTGGGTTCAAGCCTCTCAAGTAGCTGGGCCTATAGGCATGTGCCATCATGCCTAGCTAATTTTTTGTATTTTTAGTAGAGATAGTTTGAGATCATGTTGGCAGGCTGGTCTTGGACTCCTGACCTCAGGTGATCTGCCACCTGGGCCTCCCAAAGTGCTGCGATTACTGGCCACTGTGCCCAACCTCTCTAGTGAGTTTTATATTACAGACTTACTGTTTTGATTTAAAAAATACTAAAAAAAAAATTATTGCAAGTTAAAGGAGAAACAAAGTTTTTTTGTGCAATAAAATGGAGCTAATATATGCACAGTGCTTGAAATGGAATCTTGTAGCTAGTAAAATCCATACATATGAGCTATTATCGTCAGTGTCCTCATGGTTGTGCGAAGGCAATGTGACATTGTGGTTAGTGGTTCAGGAGCTAGACTCTCTGGGTTTAGATCCTAGCCTCTTATTTCATGTGTGACCATGAGCAGATTTTCTCATCTGTAGAATGGAAACAGGAAGAGTCAGGGCTCATAGTCAATGGACACAAGTACAATAAGAAATAATTATGTGCTGGTTGGTAGAATAGCCTTGACCTGGGCCCGCTGAAGCTCCACAGCTCTAGGGAATAAAGAGGGAGTGCCTGGCATAGATAGCAGGGCACATCTGTACCAGTTGTACAGTGGTGGTGCAGTATTCAGATGAATACCCCCAGTAATGGCACCTGCTTCTTAGGATGGGCCTCAGGATTGAATGAACTAATGCAGCTAAAGGGCTCAGAACAATGCCTGGCACTTAGTACACACCCAGTAAACGTTAGCTCTTATTGCTGTTTCACAGTAGTTTTCAATTTGGGAATAGGGAGCTAAAATACCTAGGAAATGGAATAAGAGGAAAAGAATGCTTATTTATTGGCTGGCTGGTTGGCTGGTTGGTTGATTGATTAATTGATTGAAGGAGTTTTGCTCTTGTTGCCCAGGCTGGAGTGCCATTGTGCAACTTCAGCTCACTGCAACGTCTGCCTCCTGGGTTCAAGTGATTCTCCTGCCTTAGCCTTCTGAGTAGCTGGGATTATAAGCGTGGGCTACCACGCCTGGCTAATTTTGTATTTTTAGTAGAGACATGGTTTCTTCATGTTGGTCAGGCTTGTCTCGAACTCCCGACCTCAGGTCATCTGTCTGCCTCGGCCTCCCAAAGTGCTGGGATTACAGGTGTGAGCCACTGTGCCTGGCCAAGAATGCATATTTTATTTATTTATTTATTTATTTAGTAGAAATGAATTAAAAAAAAATCTATCCCCACCATGGACCCCTGGCTGCCATATTTAAGATTTCTACACTTTTCAGTTTGACAAAGCTAACATTGCTGAGAAGAATTTCTTGCTTCTTTAAAAATAAAAATATTTTTTATTTTTAAAATAAAAAGTGTGGGATTACAGGTGTGAGCCACTGGGTCTGGCTAAGAATGCATATTTATTTTAAAAAGGATTACATTTTAAAATAGATTTTTCATTATGTTTTTTCAGTTTATAATTTTAGAACCACTGAGATATTGCTGCTAAAGAAATGCTTATTTGCCGAGAATTGCCAAGTGTTCTCAATGAGTAACATTTAATCACATTATTAAAGCCAGTCTTTTTTTATTGTTTTTCTTTAATTTATACATTTCAGTATTTCTGAAAAATTCTTAAAAAGTTGAACGCTTTAGTGAATTGAACCTTTTGGTTTCACTTCATTCTTAGGTTATTTGCTTTTTTGTTTTTATAGCAATACATTTGGTTTAATATTGGCAGTGTGGACACCTTTGAACGGAATCTGGAAACTTTACAGCAGGAATTGGGCATAGAAGGAGAAAATCGGGTGCCTGTTGTCTACATTGCTGAAAGTGATGGGTAAGTCTTAAAAGACAACATTTTGGAGACTATTCACTGTGCTGCCTGTGGTTCACTGTATTCTGTCCCTGGGTGCAGGGCTACACCCGTTATATTCTCACACAGGTCTTTCTCAGTTTGGCCAGATTTTTTAAAAAAAAACTATTAACTTACTAGTTTCGCACATGACTTCATTTTCTACACATTTATCCTTATCTTGATTAAGCAGTGGTTTGGGGTATTAACATTCAATGCACTGACCTTCGGTAGGATTTTAGCATAAAGAACTCCTTTGTATCAAAGACTGGCATTCCCGTCTTTGAACTGTCATTTATGTTTACATGTCACAGAGTTTTCCAGGATTTTTAGGTAATTTTCTCTTGTCAGAAATTCTTTGAGGGTTGTCTTTAATGAGGCCGTGTTAGTCACCCAACTTAATTCTGGCAGATGCTCCATTTATTCTAAGAGTTGGTTGCCATGGAGCTCATTTGGGAATTCTGTTGCCTTTGAAGAACGCTTGCCAGTTACCCTTATTTGCGTTAAGTGCAGAAGGTGTACCTTGATGTAGCTATATATTATATTGATACATTGTACCACATGCGAAACCTGGATGTGAGCAGCCAGTCCTAACCTGTGTTACTGTCCCCAGCTCTTTTCTGCTGAGCATGCTGCCCACAGTTCTCATCATTGCCTTCTTGCTCTACACCATCAGAAGAGGGCCTGCTGGCATTGGCCGTACAGGCCGAGGGATGGGTGGACTCTTCAGTGTTGGAGAAACCACTGCCAAGGTCTTAAAGGATGAGATTGATGTGAAGTTCAAAGATGTGGCTGGCTGTGAGGAGGCCAAGCTAGAGATCATGGAATTTGTGAATTTCTTGAAAAACCCAAAGCAGTATCAAGACCTAGGAGCAAAAATCCCAAAGGTAAAATGAGCTTTTATAAGATTAACTTTTTGAAGTGTTTCTTGATCTCTGAAGTTATAATTTTATGAAGTTTAATTATTTATGATAGATTGCTGTTTTTCTGTCTTTTCTCTTTCTCAACTTACTAGGCTAGCCTCTGCCCAACTTGGTTTATTTTGGGTCAGTTGTTTTATGTGAACGTGTTTTCTTGTATCTAGTGTGTGTATTCCTGAAAATGTCTGAGTTACCTCCTCTTGAAGACTTCCTTGATTTGCCTTCCCTCTTCATCCAGTCTGATTTAGATGTCCCATCTCTCAGCAACTGTAGGCTTGCTGTAGCTCTCTGAGCATGTCACACTCTGCTGTCACCCAGTGTCCCTTCAAGGGATGTGTGTGGATAGGACACGTGCTAGCACTGAAGTTCATGGCATAGGATCCAGCTGGTAGGAGACAGCACTCACTATCACCTTCCCCCATCCAGCAAATAAACTCGTGCCCACTGTGCTAGTGATGGGCTGTGCCCTACAGGGCTTCAGTGGAATAGTAACTTCATATTTGTTAAGTGGATCAGCTATTCAGTAAATGAATAAAAAGGTATAATTCTCTTTAAAGTCCATTAATAAAGTTTACTTTAAAGGATTCCTTTGGAAAGAGAATCATTATTTCCTTGATTTTTATGTCCCGCTTCTATGGATAAAAAGTCATATTTTATGAATTTATAATTTACTGTTACTTAGTACCTATTTGCATCACACTTAGGTGTCTCTACAATGTAATATAACAGTTGTGCAGGGCTGGGCGTGGTGGCTTATGCCTGTAATTCTAGCACTTTGGGAGGCTGAGGTGGGTGGATCATCTGAGGTCAGGAGTTCGAGACCAGCATGGCCAACATGGTGAAACCCTGTCTCTACTAAAAATACAAAAAAATTAGCCAGGCATGGTGGTGCACACCTGTAATCCCAGGTACTCAGGAGGCTGAGGCAGGAGAATCTCTTGAACCTGGGAGGTGGAGGTTGCAGTGAGCTGAGATCGCACCATTGCACTCCGTCCTGGGCAACAAGAGCAAAACTTGGTCTTAAAAAAAAAAAAGTTTCATGTTGTTTGAGCAAACACGTTCTTTCTTTGTGGTTAAGTGCTTCATTGGTCATTAGATTTCTACTTCATTTGTGAAACTTTTAAAGAAGGAAATAAGCAAAATTTAAAAAATATCTTAACGTTTTATTACAAAGCCTAGAAAAAATATTATTTGACCATATTATCCACCTCTTCACACACAGTGTTTGGATATGGTAGCATGGTAGTATGTCAATTTATAAATAAGAGAGGATACTGTTCGTGGGTAGTTAGTAGAAATAAAAACAAATTCAGTTAGATTTTAATTGCATGTTCCACCATGCTAAAAATATATTGATATGTACATGAAAATAGAAGTCAGTAATTGGGTTTATTAATTATTTGAGCTCAAAAACCAATTTTACTTGTAAAGAGTAAAAACTATATAAATCAGGAGTGTGGTGTTTGTGTCTTCTTAAATTCTTTAAATAAACCTTAGTGGATTTATTAGTACATTCCTAGACTAAGTCACCCTTTACATACTGTTAGACTAAAGGTCTGAAAAACAGCACTAGGAAAAAAAGGAAATATTTTAAATTTCACATTCTTAACCAAATTTTTTGAAACAACTGTTTTTATAATCTTTTTTTATTCTTACTAATATAAAAATGTTCTGCCATAGCTCATATGTTCGAGTAATGTTTAATATATATCAGTAAGATTTAGAGACAGAGTTATACCTTGGAATTATTTGTGGATACACAATTTACTTTTCTGAAATTCTCATTAAATGTAATTTCTTTTTTTGTATCTGAAGGGTGCCATTCTCACTGGTCCTCCAGGCACTGGGAAGACACTGCTAGCTAAGGCAACAGCTGGAGAAGCCAATGTCCCCTTCATCACCGTTAGTGGATCCGAGTTTTTGGAGATGTTTGTTGGTGTGGGCCCAGCTAGAGTGAGTCTCATTCTGTTCTGATGGTACAGCTTCCTTACACCCACCAGTTCCCCGCAGATGGGAGGACTTGCTGGAGCTGGCGCTGCCCCCTAGAGTGCTAGAGTGACCTCTCAACAGTCTCTGGCCTGATCTCCTCTCCGCTCTAATCCTCCAGCAAAGCCTGTGACTTCCACTCCACCTTCCCTCGCACCAGCTAGGACTGCAGTCTGCTACCCATATTAGACCAGTTTCAAGAATTGATGGCCAGGTGTCGAGGCTCATGCCTGTAATCCCAGCACTTTGGGACGCTGAGGTGGGTGGAACGCTTGAAGTCAGGAGTTTAAGATCAGCCTGGCCAACGTGGTAAAACCCCGTCTCTGTTAAAAATACAAAAATTAGCCAGGTGTGGTCACATGCCTATAATTGCAGCTGTTTCAGAGATTGAGTCGGGAGAATCTCCTGAACCTGGGCAGCAGAGGTTGCAGTGAACCAAGATCACAGCAGTGCATTCCAGCTTGGGTGACAGACTAAGATGCTATCTCACAAAAAAAAAGAATTTGCTTTAATTTGTGGACTTTTTTTTTTTTGGGTGACATTTATTGAGATATAATCTCCATACCAAACAATTGATCCCTGTAAAGTATACAGTTCAGTAGCTTTTAATAATTCACAGATTTGTACAACCATCACCACAGTCATTTTTACAGCATTTCCATTATATCAAGAAGAAATCTCATATTCTTTAATGATCACATCCCTCTTGCTCCCACATTCAACCGTGCTAAAAATGTACTACTAATTTATACATGGAAGTAGAAGTCAGTAGTTGGGATTATTAATTATTTGAGCTCAGAAACCAATTTTACTTGTAAAGAGTAAAATAATTACATAAGTCAGGAGTCCTAAGCAAACTACCCAACAGTTTTCTAGTCCCAGACATTCTATGTAAATGAAATTACACAATATGTGGTTTTTTTATGCCTGATTTCTTTCAGTTAGCATAATGTTTTCAAATGGTAGCTCTACTTTTAACTTTTTAAGGAACCACCAGACTGTTTTTCAAATTACCTGCCCATTTTACATCCCTACCAGCATTGTGTAAGGGGTTCTGATGTTTTCCCATCCTTACCAACACTGGTTATTGTCTGTTTTTTTGATAATGGCCACCTTAGTGAGTATGATATAGTATCTCATGGTTTTGATTTACATTTCCATGATCACAAGTGATGTTGAGCATCTTGTATGTGCTTATTGGCCATTTGTGTATTTGTATATCTTCCTTGGAGAGATGCTTATTCACATCCTTTGCCCAGTTTTTAATTGGGTTGTTGAATTGTAAGAGGTTTTTTTTTTTTTCCCTTTGAGACAGAGTCTTGCTGGACTGCAGCGATGTGATCTCAGCTCGCTGCCACCTCTGCCTCCTGGATTCAAGCGATTCTCCTGTCTCAGCCTCCCTAGTAGCTGGGATTACAGGTGCCTGCCACCATGCCCAGCTAATTTTTGTATTTTTAGTAGAATTGGGGTTTCACCATGTTGGCCAGGCTGGTCTTGAACTCCTGACCTCAGGTGATGCACCTGCCTTGACCTCCCAGAGTGCTGGGATTACAGGTGTGAGCCACCTTGTCCAGCCTCACTTTCAGATCTGTTTCATATTTTGCTGTTGTTGTTCAGATAAGTCTTAGAAAAATAAGGAGTGAGGGAAAGTTGGGCATTTATGATGAGGCATGGGATCTAATGTGGATGGGGGACATTGAAGACAGGAGAGGAGCTGTGGGTGGTGGTGAGGAAGCATGGGACTGGTGGGTTGGAGAGCTGAGAAGTAGTAAAGAGTTGGCATGAGATGCCTGAGTATGTCTGTGGGGCCCGATGATAGCAGGGGGTGGTCAGAGAGTAGATTACTTGAAGCTGGTGGTTTAGAGGAACCTTGGCAGTGCTGGCCTTGTCAGTGAACCAAAGGTGAATGAAGAGATGGTCAGGCAACTGAGAGACGAGTGCCACATGGATGGAAATCACTGAGAATATAGCGCCTGGTGGTATTCAGGCTGGGGGGGTGCCCATGGCAGTGTGGTGGAGTGCCTGCCACAAGGCCTGAGCCTCAGCAAGCAGGGGCGTTTCCAGCAGTTATTTTGGCAGCAGCAGTGGGGTGTGAGCTGGACCTCAGCTCCAGTCAACCTGTAGGGGAAGATGCAGACTCCTGCTTGAGGCTTGCTGGGACAGCTGAGTTCCTGTTCATGCTGGGATGGAATGGGCGAACTTTGAAGGTGTGGGTCTGTAGATCACAGATCTGGAGTTTAAAGGGAAGGCTGGAGAAGGAGGATACGAGTTATTTTAGTGGATGTGTTCAGAGCAGTGTAGGAATGAACATCCAGAAATTCAGGCAGGAAGACCTGGACTTCTGGCCAGTGAAGTGGGGGTGTGGGTGGGAGTGGGCAGGTGGGGAGTTGTCTCTGAGGCTCCTTGAAGGGGCAGGTGACTGATGGTGAGGTTTGCTACTGCTTTCCTACTTGTAACTCTTTTTAAAAAATGTACCTTACAGTGTGTATCACAAAAAGATTGTCTGCACATGGGACAGAAGCTGGAGATTTATTTCATTTCTCTTTTTTGAGACAAAGTTTCGCTTGTTGCCCAGGCTGGAGTGCAATGGCGTGATCTAGGCTCACTGCAACCTCTGGCTTCCAGGTTCAAGCGATTCTCCTGCTTCAGACAGAGTTTCTCCATGTTGGTCAGGCTGTTATTCTCAAACTCCCGACCTTAGGTGATCTGTACCTGCCTCGGCCTCCCAAAGTGCTGGGATTACAGGCGTGAGCCACCACGCCTGGCCAATTTATTTCATTTCTTATTCAGAGGATAAATATTCTCTGGTCAAGTGGCTCTCTGTTTCTGTTTTCACCAAGGTCCGAGACTTATTTGCCCTTGCTCGGAAGAATGCTCCTTGCATCCTCTTCATTGATGAAATTGATGCGGTGGGAAGGAAGAGAGGAAGAGGCAACTTTGGAGGGCAGAGTGAGCAGGAGAACACACTCAATCAGCTGCTGGTAGAGATGGATGGTGAGTGGGGTCAAGGCTTTTGTATCTTCAGCTGCACTTTTTTTTTTTTGAGACCGAGTCTCGCTCTGTCACCAGGCGCCAGGGTGGAGTGCAGTGGCACTATCTCGGCTCACTGCAACCTCCGCCTGCCGGGTTCAAGCAATTCTTCTGCCTCAGCCTCCTGAGTAGCTGGGATTACAGATTCGTGCCGCCACTCATCTAATTTTTTATATTTTAGTAGAGGTGGGGTTTCACTGTGTTGTCCAGGATGGTCTTGATCTCTTGACCTCGTGATCTGCCCGCCTCGGCCTCCCAAAGGGCTGGGATTACAGGCGTGAGCCACCATGCCCGGCCCAGCTGCCCTTTTTTTTTTTTTTTTTGAGACAGGGTCTGGCTTTGTCAGCCAGGCTGGATGCAGTGGTGCAGTCTCAGCTTACTGCATCCTCCAACCCCTGGGTTCAAGTCATCCTCCTGCCTCGGCCTCCTAAGTTTAAGCTGCACTTTCTTAGGCCTTTCATTTCCCCCAAATGAGAGTCCTTATTCCAATATTGAGTATCACAAACAAAAAAGCATTCCCTAAACAAACAGTTCTTATAAAAGGCTCTTTTATACCAATACAAATAATAGCAAAATATTATTTCCTGGCCTCCTGCATAACTTAATGTTGGTGTTAAGATGTTGTTTGTGTCTGGTGTTTGAATAAGAGAAGACTTAGTTAAATGAGTCACAAAAGAATTACTATCTCATTCTCAAAATCATCACCATCTCTGAAGCATAAGGAAAATCTAATCCTAACCAAGTGTGAATTTAGCAAATTTCAAATACTTTTTTATTAAGAGAATAGCAGTCTTTCCCTGCTACCCAGCCTTTCTTTGCCAGTTTTCAGGATGTAGTGTGTTCTTCCTGCTGGAAGATATGTGATGCTTGGTTTTTTGTACAGAAAGGGGAAGCACAGTGTCAATAGTCATCAAAGCCAGGCATAGAGTCAGAATAAGAAGGTAGAGATCCTCCTCCGTTCTGTGATGGCCAGCCCATGTTGGGTTCACATTGGAGCACTGCATTTGAGAGAAATTCACCCAGGAGCTCCTGCCATGCTAGAGTCCTAAGGGTGAAGGATCTAGGACCAGGGGATTTACATTGAGAATTGAGTTGCTTGAGTGTGGAGTTGTGAACCAACTTCAGATAGGTAGTTAGTTGTGTGTGGCCCAAGGTGTCAGACACATCCCTTGCAAATTTAATCTGATTTAAGACATTTTAAAAATTGGCGTCATCTTTTAAATTTCTGGTTAAATAAATTTAAATATTTGGTTATTTGTCTTTAGAACATTTACAACTTTAAGTCTAATATGTGATTATTTTCTTTAAGGACAAGCTGAATAGTAAAAACAAAGTTTGCAATTTAAAAAACACTGGATAATGAATAGAAAATGTTTTCAGTGTAGCTGTGAATTTACAGTGCTCATACGTTCCTGATGTTGCACTGTTGCTTTCTGCCTCTTGTCATTTAATAGTGATTGCACTTGTGTTATCTTCTCAGGTTTTAATACAACAACAAATGTCGTCATTTTGGCCGGCACTAATCGACCAGATATCCTGGACCCTGCGCTGCTTAGGCCGGGGCGCTTCGACAGGCAGATCTTTATTGGTGAGATGATGTTCGCTGGGGCAGGTCCAGTGCTCATGAGTGTAGGTGTGACTGTTTCAATATGATTTTCTTTTCCTTAAAAATGATTTCTAAAGGACCACCAGACATAAAAGGAAGAGCTTCTATTTTCAAAGTTCACCTCCGACCACTAAAACTGGACAGTAGCCTGGAGAAGGAGAAATTGGCGAGAAAACTGGCATCTTTAACTCCTGGGTTTTCAGGTGAGTGGAAAATAACAGGACCCTCTTGAGAAGTACATTAAAAATCAGTAACAGTTACCAGGTACCAGTTTACTTTGTTACTTTTTCACTTCTTCACTGTGGGCTTCCTAAGCATATATTCTCATTTTTACCTTTTTTTTGAGACAGGGTCTCACTTTATTGCCAGGCTGGACTGAGTGGTGCAGTCATAGCTCACTGTAGCCTTGACCTTCTGGGCTTGAGTGATCCTTCTGCCTCCGGCTCCCAAATAGCCGAGACTACAAGCATATACCACCATACCCAGCTGGGTTTTTGATAATGTGGAGACAGGGTCTGATTGTGTTCCCCAGCCTGGTCGGAAACTCCTGGCTGTAAGTGATCCTCCTGCCTCAGCCTCCCAAAGTGTTGGGATTATAGGCATGAGCCACTGTGCCCGACTATTTTTACTTTGTTATTATGGGAAATTTCTAACATACACAGATTTTGAGGAAACGGTGTAATGAACCTATGTGTACCCATCACCTAGTTTCAGGAACAATTACTAATTCACATCTAACCTTACTTTTATTTATACCCTCATCTTTTTCTGCTTCCTCTGGAGTATTTTGTGACAAATTCCTGATGACATATTTTTTTCTATAAATATTGTAGGAATTATTCCTAAGCATTTTTTTGAAAAGCTCTATTGAAATAAAATTAACTAAAAATCACCTGGATAAAGTGTATAATTCAATGGTTTCTAGTATATTTACAGAGTTGTACAACCATCACTATAATTATAAAACATTTTGGACTGGGCGTGGTGGCTGATACCTGTAATCCTAGCACTTTGGGAGGCTGAGCCCGAGGCTGAGGACAGGAGACCAGTCTGGCCAACATGGTGAAACCCTATCTCTACTAAAAATACAAAAATTAACTGGGCATGGTGTTGCATGCCGGTAACCCCAGCTACTCAGGAGACTGAGACAGGAGAATCACTTGAACGCTCGAGGCGGAGGTTGCAGTGAGCCGAAATCACCCTGCTGTACTCTAGCCTGGGTGAGAGAGCGAGACTCTGTCTCAAAACAAACTTTCTGTCTCTCTAGATTTCTTTATTCTGGACATTTTATATAAAAACATGTTTTGGCTGGATGTGATGGCTCACATCTGTAATCCCAACATTTTAGGAGCCTGAGGCGGATGGATCACTTGAGGTCAGAAGTTCAAGACAAGCCTGGCCAACATGGCATAACTCCATCTCTACTAAAGATATAAAAATTAGCTGAGCGTGGTAGGCTGGCGCTTATAATCCTAACTACTGGGGAGGCTGAGGCAGGAGAATCGCTTGAACCTGAGAGGCAGAGGTTGCAGTGAGCCGGGACTGCACCATTGCACTCCATTCTGAATGACAAGAGCAAAAATCTGTCTCAAAATAAAATAAAATAAAAACGTAGTCTTTTGTGCTTGGCTTATGTTCACTTAACATATGGAACAGGATAGATTCAAATTGTGGCAGCCATCAGAACATCATTCCTTTTCATGGCCAAGTAAATGTGCCATTGTTTGGCTATTCCACATCTTGTTGATCTCCCCATCAGTTTATGGCCATTTGGGCTGCTTCCACTTTTTGGCTATTACAGATAATGCTGCCATGAACGTTGGTGTACATATTTTTTGTGGTCATAGTGTTTCTCTTGGTATATGCCTAGGAGTGGAATTGCTGGGTCATATGGTAACTGTTTAACTTTTTGAGGAACTGCCAGGCTGTTTTAACTACTTGCACCATTTTACAGTCCCAACAGTAATATGTGAGGGTCCCAGTTTCTCCACATTCTTGCCAGCACTCATCACTGTCTTTTTTATTATAGCCATCCTAGCAGGTGTGATTTGGCATCTCACTTTGTTTTGATTTGCATTTCTCTGATGAGTTGTGATGTTTGTTGAGCAGCTTTTCATGTGCTTATTCCAATAATTCAATTTAAAATATCTTTCCCCATTCACTATTTCTCCTCATTTAAAATTCAAAATGAAATAAAGAACAGTTTGGCCGGTCGCGGTGGCTCATACCTATAATCCCAGCACTCTGGGAGGCCAAGGTGGGTGGATCACGAGGTCAAGAGATAGAGACCATCCTGGTCAATGAGGTGAAACCCTGTCTCTACTAAAAATACAAAAATTAGCTGGGCATGGTGGTGCGCACCTGTAGTCCCAGCTACTCGGGAGGCTGAGGCAGAAGAATTGCTTGAACCCAGAAGGTGGAGGTCACGGTGAGCCAAGATCGTGCCATTGCACTCCAGTCTGGGTAACAACAGCAAAACTCTCTCAAAAAAAAAAACAAACAGAAATAAAGAACAGTTTAAGAAGTATGAAAAGATTGTATACAATAGTGTGATCAGAAGATGGTCATCTTAAATGTTCCAGTGGTCCTACTTTTTACTTGTCTTTTGACTTTGAAATTTATAATTTTTTTTTTCTTTGAGATGGAGTCTCGCTCTGTCGCCCAGGCTGGAGTGCAATGGCATGATCTTGGCTCACTGCAACCTCCACCCCCCGGATTCAAGCAATTTTCTGCCACAGCCTCCTAGGTCGCTGAGATTATAGGCACCTGCCACCATGCCCAGCTAATTTTTGTATTTTTAGTAGAGATGGGGTTTCGCCAGCTTGGCAGGCTGATCTTGAACTCCTGACCTCATGATCCACCTGCCTTGGTCTCCTAAAGTGCTGGGATTACAGGCGTGAGCCACCATGCCCAGCCTGAAATTTATAATGTGTTAATATTTATTTATTGAACACATATGGTGTGCTATAGCTTATTTGTGTTGCCATATACTTAGCTGAATATTTAAAGATATGGATCTAAAAAATATTTGACAAGTTTTAGCTATATTTAAATTTAGTTTTTTCACTGAACGTACTAGGTGATTATAAAAATTAGGTTTCTCATATACATCAGTACTTCACCTGATATCCATGCAAGCCATTTTCCCAACACACATGGTAGAACTAAGTTATTTAAATGAGCATTTTTAAATGCTATCTTAGTTTTCTGTTATGTGAGCCGTATTGTCTGTTAAGGTAAATAGTTGTCTAATTATTTACTACTAATACTTTCATCTTAGTTCAGAGGGCCAGAATTATACCAGGGTCACATTAAATGGTAGAATAGCTTAGGGTTATCATGAGCCAAACTGAATTATATTTACATAAAACCTTTATTCATTGTACTGCTGATTTAAAAATTATAGATTTGGCTGTCCATATTTGGCATATTTCAGTGGGTAAGCTGTTCTGTGTTCATTTTGTAGGTGCTGATGTCGCCAATGTCTGTAATGAAGCTGCGTTGATTGCTGCAAGGCACCTTTCAGATTCCATAAATCAGAAACACTTTGAACAGGCAATTGAGCGAGTGATTGGTGGTAAGGAAACAGAATGTAACTCAAATAGAAAGGCTGATAAAATGAATTTGAGGCCAGGGATTTCTCTGGGCAAGAACTAGAAACAAAGAAAGCGTATCAGTCCAGCCCTGGGGCTCACCATACATGCTCTCCTGGTGTCATGGCCTCTCCCCTCCTTCTCCTCCTTCCCCACAACATCCCCTGCCCCTTGTCCTCTGCATGGAGGTCACTGGTGGTGGGTGAGTTTGAGATTGGCAGCTCATGAATAGTTTGCTAGTACAGGCAGCCAGCAGTGAGGTGTCTACCCATGAATTATACCAGTCAAGTTTGTTAAAAAGCTCACAACCTTTCTGTTTACAAAAGTTTCATCACATGAGTTAGAGGTGCTCTGTGCTGGATACAGGTGATGGGTGTAAAGTAGCTGTAACAGGTGTGGAGCTGGAAGTGCTTCCTCAGCCAGCACAATGGGAGCACACACAGCACATTTTCTTTGCATTCCATAGGGCTTCTGATATAATCCCCAAAGACAAGTAGCAGTTCAAGTACTTGGACATTCAAGCCCTGTGCCAGGCAGAATTCTACAGAGGAGGAGGAGTGTGCCCTAGGCTCAGGAGAAAACTTGGGTGTGGTGTGGAAATGGCCTGGAAAAATGGACTTGAGGCAGTTGGGTGACACCCTGTGTTTAGTTAGGGAGGGAGAGTAAACTGGTCAGATACAGGGTCCTGGGAGAAAGTAAGGTAATGTTGCAAAAAGTTACTTAAATCTAGATATTTGGAAAGCCTTGAAAGTTAAGCTCAAAAGCTTTTAAAATTTTGTCCTGTGGCCAGTATTGAATTAAGGTGGTTTTTTTTTGTTTTGTTTTGTTTTTTGTTTTTTGAGACAGAGTCTCATTCTGTCACGTAGGCTGGGGTGTAGTGGCGCAACCTCGGCTCACTGCAATCTCCTGCCTCCAGGGTTCAAGTGAACAGCGTTCCGAGTGGCTGGGGTTACGGTGTGTACCACCAAACCTGGCTGATTTTTGTATTTTTAGTAGAGATGGGGTTTCATCATGTTGGCCAGGCTGACCTCGAACTCCCAGCCTCAGATGATCTGCCTGTCTCAGCCTCTCAGAGTGCTGGGATTACAGGTGTGAGCCACGCTTGCTGCCTAAAGTGGGTTTTTCCCCAAGCCATTGAGTAACATAATGACCAGTGGTATTTCAGGAGAATGAATCTGGCTTTGAAGAGGAGGGAAGCATCTGGAGGCAGAGAACCTTGCAGTCATCACTGTGAGCACTGTGAGCCTGCAGCTTAGCAGGGGGAGCACAGGTGACAGCCAGCAAAAAAAAACGAGGACAGAGTAAGATGGCGGGAGCATGGGGCACTCACAGAGGCAGCAGGCACGGCAGAGAATGAGCTATCCTGTGTGTGAGCTGGGATAGGGTATGCCTGTGTGACTCAGGAACAGGCTGTGGTGGTCCCAGGCTGTACCAGGTGGAGTGAGGACACTTGGAGCTGTGTAGGGACACTTGAGGGTTGGTGGGGACACGTGGAGCTGCCTTCCTAGGAGAAAGGGAGTTGCAGAGGAAATGTTACCCGCTGCCCACATTTGGTAAGAGGAGAGAAAGGTGAGTTAGCAAGGTCACTAGCACTCACGGTGCACCATAGGCACTGAAGGTGCATCAGCGGACAAGGGAGGAAGAGGTGCCAATAACAGGGCCCACAGCCTGGAGGGGACAGGAGATGAGGCGCCGGCAGCAGGGCAAGGTTGCACTGGGGTTTGGGGGAGGTGGAGGAACTTTGGATTTGGCAGTGAGGCTGTTATGGTGACTTTTGACAGTTCAGCTGAGTAGAGGGTACAAAACCAGATGAGTGGGGCTTCCAGTGAAGACATAGAGGCTGGTAGAGCCATGTGGTTCGTCAGGGCTAGGTGCTCAGTAAACAATGAATTCTTGGACAAATGAGTCATTAGACCTCTTATTCTATAAATTTGTTATTGAAAAGAAAAATCCTCAGATGATAGAGTTGTGAATGGAATGAAGCAAAATATAATTAACTGTAGAGACAGGCAAAAACTGTGTATTTGTGACTTTTTTAGGTTAAAGAGAAGCGATCAGAGAGGGCGAGGCAGACCAGGCAGCCGTCCAGCCATAGGTTTTGCTCCGAGGCAGCACCTGGCCCCACTGGCAGTGTTTTGTAGTGAGATAGGCATTGAGAAAATGAGGCGAACTCTGGGGAAAGATAAGTCAGAAGTGCTCATCTGCAGACAGACTTAACTCCTGTTTTGTGACTTCCCACCCTGTGGCATATGCTTGTCTTGGCTTGTGTCATTGGGAGCATAGCTTTTGTTTTTGTCTTCCAGTCTCCTTAATACGCTGTCAGCTGAGAAATTCTCTCAGGTGAATTACCATAAACACAGCAAAACTACTTTTGCCACTGTGTGATGATTTGTTTTAGTACAAACAGTGCCATCAATTTTTACAGCTCAAAGGTACGGAGTGAGGGGCAGAGCCTGCCTTGATCCAGGCCAGAGAAGAATCATGCTCAGACTGGAGTTTGGTCAGCTCTGTGGTGTACATGGGCTCCAGCACGGGTCTTGTGGACCTTGTGTCTCCAGGGTTTGCCCTCTGGATCTGCTCTGCCACTTCTGTGGCTTGCTCTGAGCCATAGGGCCGGCTGGTTAGGTGAGAATGCAGCAGCATCAGCCTGGCTGGCTCCACGTAGGTAGCTCCAGATCTTGAACTGGCTCCCTGCATACCCAGACTCTCCTCTGCCTTCCAGCAGAGCAGACAACAGGTAGTGTCTTATGGCAGGGATCTTCGTGTGTCCAGTATTTGGTAATTCTGAATACCTCGACTGAGCAATGAGGACCTTTCCGGAGTTTGGGTTTCTATAAGTTTTACGTGTTTCAAATTGACCTCAGTGCTGAATTTTATTTTACATTTCTGTTTGTTTCCTAAAACACTGGATATGTGGCTTAAAAGAGAGAGAGGATGAAAGCAGGCCTGGGGATGGGGGAAGTGAGTGCCTTTTTGCTGTAGTTGTGTGTATTTTGAACTTGATCTTTTGCTTTTATTTTGACCTTGATTGGAAATTTTATTAATTAAATAAATTTTTTAAAATTTATTTGTATTTACTTATTTTTTTGAGACGGAGTCTCATTCCGTCTCCCAGGCCGGAGTACAGTGGTGTGATCTCAACTCACAGCAACCTCCGCCTCCTGGGTTCAAGTGATTCTCCTGTCTCAGCCTCCCAAGTAGCTGGGATTACAGGTGAGCACCACCACTCCCAGCTAATTTTGTATTTTTAGTAGAGATGGGGTTTCACCATTTTAGCCAGGCTGATCTCGAACTCCTCACCTCAAGTGATCCGCCCACCTTGGCCTCCCAAAGTACTGGGATTACAGGCATGAGCCACTGTACCTGGCCTTGATTGGGAATTTTTGGATTGTGATAGTCAACTCAGTCTCCAAACTCCATTTTAGGTAAGGCGATGTATAGTGCTGTATAACTGTCTTTTAATGTCAGTGTCACTAAAATAGTGGCTTGGGATTTTTTGTTGTTATTTTGTTAGGCTTAGAGAAGAAAACACAGGTTCTGCAGCCCGAGGAGAAGAAGACTGTGGCATACCATGAAGCAGGCCATGCGGTTGCCGGCTGGTATCTGGAGCATGCAGACCCGCTTTTAAAGGTGAAGCAGGGTGGCTGCACTAGGCAGCCAGTGCACGCGTGAGCAGCTGCTTGCTGCAGTCACTCAAGAAGCAAGCTACACTCGCACAAAGGAGAGGGAAATAAGATATTTAGAAGGTTTTAGCTAAAACTTCTGGTAGTCATGGTTGAATGAAATTGTTGCATAAACCTTTCCATAGATAAATTATAAAATTTGGACAGAAAATTATTTAAAGGGACTGCAAAGTGTCCAAAAGCAGGCCAGAGCTGGAGGAGAGTTTACTTCTATAAAACAGCAGCTGCAGTGGGTTTGAACTGGGAGTTTGTGGCCTTCTTGCCTAAGGATTTTCTGTAATCTCCACACTACAGTGGTGTGAGACATAGGCTTTATTATTCTGAGGTGGTAGAGAAGATAATCCAGGACTTGAATACTGGAAATTTAACGGGAAAAATCCCCGAAGCAAGAAAACTACAGAGGAGTGAGGCCCGAATCTGAGTAGGAACTGCCCAAATCCCAGGTCGCCCACTAAACTACACGTGCACAGTGGCGATCCCAGAGAGTCTGGCAAAAGAGTAAGCAGAGAGCAAAGAGAAATCTACCCCAAAAGACAGGGGAACCAAGTGAGATTTTTAAATTTTTCTGCTTTTCAACTGGGCATTTCCCGAACTGCTGCAGCACAGATGATATAAAGCAGCTGCCTCCCTGCCTTGCGATGGATATCAGGGCTGCTGGGAATTGAGGCAGGCTAGGGGTGTGGGAATCCCTCATAGAGAAGACAACATTAGAGTGTCTTCATAAAACATCGTAAGAAATCCACGGAGAAGCCACTAGAACTAATAAGTAAAGTTAGCAAGGTTGAAGAATTCAAGGTCAGTATACAAAGACCAATTGTATTTCTGTGTATTAGCAGTAAACAACTGGAAAATGAAATTTTAAAAATTCATCATTAGCAATTTCAGTAGCATCTAAAAACTTGAAATATGGAGGAATAAATTTAAAAAAATATTTGTAGGACATGCATATTTAAATAACAAGATCTAAATAAAAATAGAGGTAGACTTTCCTCATGGAGTGTTATGTCAGTTATTCCCAAACTAATTGATAATTTCAGAGCAATCTCTTGTAATTATAGCGAATTTTTTTGTAGAAATTGAGAAGCAGAATCTAAAATCGATACGGAAATACAGATGAGTAAGAGTAGCCAAAACAGTTGAAGTCACTCAACCCAGTGTTAAAACTGTGCAGCTACAGTGATGAGAGTGTGGTGCTAGTAAGAAGACTGGCATGCAGGCCAGTGGGGTGGAATGGAGCCTGGAAAGCAACTCACACACTTTTGGTTAATTGATTTTCAACAGAGGTACCAGGATAATTCAAGGGGGAGGAATTGCCTTGTCTACAGGTGGTTCTGGCAACAGAGAATTCACAGGAAAAAAGGTGAACATTAACCTTTGTATCATATGCAAAAAATTAATTTGAAATAGATCATAGAAACTAAAACTATAAAACTTCTAGGTGGAAACACAGGTAAACATCTTTGTGACCTTGAGTTTGCAGAAATTTCTTGGGACACAAAAAGCATGAACCATAAAAGAAAAAGTTGATAAATGGGATCTGATCAACATTTAAGACTCTCTTTGAAAGAAAGACAGTTAAGAAAATGAAAAGGCAAGCTACACCCTCTAAAAATACTTGCAGTACATATATAGGACAAAGGACTTGTATCTGGAACATATAAAGAACTCTTACAACTCAATAGTAAGAAAACAAGCAACCTAGTAAACAATGGGTAAGAGATTTAAACATATATTTCACAGAAGATATATGAGTGGGCATTAAGCACACACAGGTTATTCATTAGTCATCAGAGACATGCAGATTCACCCATAATGAGCTACCTATTAAAATGAAAAAGAGACTGTTTTCGTTGTTAATAAGGATAGGGAGCAGTTGAAATGCTCACATTTTGCTGATAGGAATGTAAAATGGAGCCAGTGTGGTGGCTCACGTCTGGAATCCCAGCTTGGGAGGCCGAGGCCGGCGGATCACTTGAGATCAGGAGTTTGAGACCAGCCTCGCCAAAATGGTGAAACCCGTCTCTACTACAAATACAAAAATTAGCCAGACATAGTGGTACATGCATATAGTCCTAGCAGGAGAATCGCTGGAACCTGGGAGGATCACTTGAACCCAAGAGGCAGAGGCTGCAGTGAGCAGGTAACGTGTCACTGCACTCCAGCCTAGGGGACAGAATGAGACTGCCAAAAAAAAAAAAAAAGGAATATAAAATGATATAATCGTTTTGGAAAACAGTTTGGCAGTTTCTTAAAAAGGTAGACAAACACTTCCATGTGACAAACAATTCGACTTATTTGCCCAAGAGAAATGAAAATCTATGTCTATGCAAAAACTGTTACTACTTTATTTGTAATATCAATAAACTGAAAATTACCGTGATGTCCATCAAGAATGAAATGGGTTTTTGGTATATTTGTAGCAGTGGAATGCCACACAGCAGTAAAAATGAATGACTATTAATACACACGGCAGTATCAATGGATCTCAGAAACTGAGAAAGAAACTAAACAGTGAAATATATGCCATATGATTTCACTTACATGTAATTCTAGAAGCTAAATTAATCCGTAGGGACAGAAAGCATGTCTGTGGTTGCCTGGGGTTGGGTGTGGAGGGAAAGACTCTACCAATATAAAGAATATTCTAAATATTCTTTATCTTCATTGTGGCTTGAGGTTATGTTTGTCAAAACTCATTAAATTCTACACTTCAAATGGGTGCATTTTACCATATATGTCATCTCTCAAAGTGAATTTTTTTAAAAATCAAAGGAATTTACTTAATTGCAAAAGAGGACTGGAAAGCGAAGGCTGCTGAGCATCTTGGCCTGCTGTCCCCTATTTCCTCTGAAGGAGGGTGTGGCCACGTCTGACAGCAGAGTTGAATGAATCCTGCACAGCCTCGGAACTGTTGGAATGTCAAGATGGAATACTTTCAATTGAGTTTTACAACAAAAAATTGGCTGGGCATGGTGGCACATGCCTGTAATCCTAGCACTTTGGGAGGCCAAGGTGAGGGAATTGCTTGAAGCCAGGAGTTTAAGACCATCCCAGGCAGTAAAGTGAAACCCTGTTTCCACTAAAAGTTAAAAAAAAAAAAAAAAAAAAAAAAAAGCCTTGTGGAACTCTAAGGTGAAATTATCCTGAGAGAAAATACTTCTCCCGAGCAGTAACTACTACTAGATCACATCCCACCAAAGCTGATGGACTGTGTGGCTGTTGTGTTTATTTTTAGTTGATGAGTTTTTCTGTTTATACACAGATGTTTTGATCAAGTCTCCATCTGTAGTAGGATCTTCAACACTTTGTGTTTTCTACCTACCAGGTTTCCATCATCCCACGTGGCAAAGGACTAGGTTATGCTCAGTATTTACCAAAAGAACAATACCTCTATACCAAAGAGCAGCTTTTGGATAGGATGTGTATGACTTTAGGTGGTCGAGTCTCAGAAGAAATCTTCTTTGGAAGAATTACAACTGGTGCTCAAGATGACTTGAAAAAAGTAACTCAGAGTGCATATGCCCAAGTGAGTATATGAGAGTGCGTTTTCTCCTCATTTGTTCATATTTGCATGAGAAATTGACATTCCATGAATGGCTCTGAAACAATACTGTGTTGCTTGACTGTTTTAGGCTTTTTAGGCAAGGTTTATCTCTTAAAAGAAGTCCATTTTAAAGCAATTAAAACTTACAAAGAGAAACTTTTTTTTTTTGAGACAGTCTCCCTTTGTTGCCCAATCTGGAGTGCAGTGGCTCAATCTTGGCTTACTGCAACCTCCGCCTCACGGGTTCAAGCAATTCTTGTGCCTCAGCCTCCCGAGTAGCTGGGATTATAGCCATGCACCACCACACCTGACACCTGGCTAGTTTTTCTGTTTTTAGTAAAGACAGGTTTCTCTATGTTGGCCAGGCTGGTTTCAAATTCCTGACTTCAGGTGATCCGTCCACCTCCACCTCCCAAAGTGCTGGGATTACAGGCATGAGCCAGTGCACTGGGCCGAGAAACCTTTGTAAAATTACAGTATTTAAAGTTTATTTCAGGCTGGGTGTGTTGGGTTTAATATGTATTTTTTTTCCAGCACCTCATTGAAGCTTTTCTAGTTCTGATTAAAGTAGATCTTTCATACCATATCATATCATATATATCATGTCATATATCATATGATATGAAAGATCTACTTTTAGCCTGTTTTGAACTTAACAAGATGGATTTCCTCTGTAATATTGACACGTCTTCTTATCCCACTTTTCTTATCTCTGGAGACACTATTTAGCTTATTTTTTTTTATAACTTTCTAAGGGATTTTTCTATTGCCTATTTTTACATGAAATTTGTTTTGCTGCTCTCTTATGTGGGAGGAGGTCTAGGAGCTTTTCTGACTGTGTTTATGAAGTGGTGAGAATGTAGTTTCCTACCTTCTAGGCAACCCTGGCTGGTTTTGATCTCCACCCGTTTCTAGGCCTTTTCCTTTTTTCCAGTCAGTTTGGGTCTTACTTCCAGAAGCTTCCTCCTATGTGGTGCTGGTTAGTTTTAGGGGCTCATGGGTCCAGACTGGATCAGCGTCTTCAGACTGTCCTGTGGGTCCCATGGACTCAGTGAACAGGGAAGTGCAGGTGCCCTTCCAGTCTCGTGTTCCTCAGTGTGGGTGGCACACCACTCTTTCTGGGAAGAACCTGTTGGCAGCTGGGGGTTTCTTGTTTATTCAGGTCTATCAGGTGCTTCTTGCTTCTTCTCTACTTGCCCTTGTACGGGTAGTAATATCAGGCCAGGCATGGTGGCTCACACCTGTAATCCCAGCACTTTGGGAAGCTGAGGTGGGAGGATAATTTGAGCCCAGGAGGTCAGTGCTTCCGTGATCTGTGGTTACACATTGCACTCCAGCCTGGGCAACAGAACAAGACCCTGTCTCAAAACAAAAAAAGAAACAAGTTGTAGCTAGGCGGGGTGGGTCACACCTGTAATCCCAGCACTTTGGGAGGCTGAGGCGGGCAGATCACCTGAGGTCAGGAATTCAAGACCAGCCTGGCCAACATGATGAAAACCTGTCTCTACGAAAAATACAAAAATTAGTCAGGTGTGATGGTGGGTGCCTGTAATCCCAGCTACTTGGGAGGCTGAGGCACGAGAACTGCTTGAACCTGGGACGTGGAGGTTGTAGTGAGCCAAGATTGTGCCACTGCACTGCAGCCTGGGTGACAGAGCAAGACTGTCTTAAAAAAAAAAAAAGAGGCCGGGCACGGTGGCTCACGCCTATAATCCCAGCACTTTGGGAGGCTGAGGCAGGTGGATCACGAGGTCAAGAGATCGAGACCATCCTGGTCAACAAGGTGAAACCCCATCTCTACTAAAAATACAAAAATTAGCTGGGCATGGTGGTGCGCACCTGTAGTGCCAGCTACTCGGGAGGCTGAGGCAGGAGAATTGCTTGAACCCAGAAGGTGGAGGTTGCAGTGAGCCGAGATCGCGCCATTGCACTCCAGTCTGGGTAACAACAGCGAAACTCCGTCTCAAAAAGAAAGAAAGAAAGAAAGAAAGAAAGAAAGAAAGAAAAACCAGATAGTAATATCATACAGTTGTTGGGATTTGCATCCTTACTTTGTTGTAGGTGTTATGCCTGGGCTTCTGGCTCTGTGTTTCTAGTTGAGAGTTTAAAGCACTGTGTTGCTGCTGCTGGTTACACAGAGCACCCTTGTGCACTTTAGCTGGCTCCAGGCTGCTATGTAGATTTTGTCTGGTTAAAGAGCAATCATATGTAACCACCACTAATCATATATTTTTCAGATTGTTCAGTTTGGCATGAGTGAAAAGGTTGGGCAAATCTCCTTTGACCTCCCACGTCAGGGGGACATGGTATTGGAGAAACCTTACAGTGAAGCCACTGCAAGATTGATAGATGACGAAGTACGAATACTTATTAATGATGCTTATAAAAGAACAGTAGCTCTTCTCACAGAAAAGAAAGCTGATGTGGAGAAGGTAGGTGCCAGTTGTGGGAATAATTCTCTACAGTTTTGCAAAGAAAAAGATTGAAGTGATAGATGGACTGTTTTGATTGGTATGTAGACTGCAGAATTCTCTCTCTCTGACTCACCCATGAGTTTATTCATTCTGATGTTTTATTGTCTGCTCTGTCTTCACGGGGGCTTGCAATGTGATGGTGAGCAGAAGTGGACACTGTCCTGGCTCCTGTGGCTCTTAGGAATATAACTGAATGATTAATGAAGTATGTGAACAACTACAAAATAAACAATTAAATCAGAACTCTTCCTCACCAGATAGTTCACAGTACTGCTAATGAGAAGCATGATTGCCTGATTGGAATTTACCATTATTTTTCACCTCTGAAATAAATACATAGTGAAAGCTGAAAGGGCAAGTAAAAGAAGCAGCCAGACTAATAAGTAGGAAATTGATGCGTGAAAGTTAACCTGTGGCTTGCTCATGAGCTTCCACCAGAAAGCATACTTTGTGTTTGTCATTGTTGTACCTCATTTGATAGCACCTACAAAAGGAAGGAACCCTTTCAGAACTGAGTGGATTTCTTGCGTTTGGTAACCTCTTAATTTTCCAGTCCATGTGAATAAAATTAGAATTCCAAAAAAATCTTTGAATAAATATTCTATAATGAGGAAAACACAATGAAAAAGCCTTTTATAAGGGATTGACACAAAAGCATATTCTCATGTAACTGACTAATGATTCATTTTGCCTGCTGCCCAGGTAGAGCCAGTTTCTTAAGACAGAAATTGCAGTAGAGAAAGAGCTTAATTCATGCAGAGCTGGCTGAATGGCAGGCTGGAGTTTTATTATTACATAAATCCAGTCTCCTCCAAGAGGAGGGTTTTTCAAGGATAGTTTGGTGGATGGGGAATGCTGCTTGGTTGGGGTGCAGGTGAAATCCTAAGGCATGGAAACTGTCCTCCTGTGCCGTCCGTTCCTGGGTAAGGCCACAGGATCAGTTGGTGGGTCCAGGTGGAGCCACTGGTTGTCAGAAATGCAAAAAGCTGAAAAGCTGTCTCAAAATGCCAAACCTAAGTTCTATAGTAGAGATGTTATCTGCATGAATAATTGGGGAAGTTGCAAATTTGACCTCCAGAATGATGGCTAGTAATTATTTAACCATGCTTACATCTTAGTAGAATTCAGGCTTCTCTCATCCTCCTAACTTGGTTTTACAGGGCCAATTTAGTTTTGGGGAAGTGCTGTTATCATTTAAACTATAAAGTAAATTCTTCCCCAAGTTAGCTTGTCCCACACCCAGGAACTTGTGAGGATAGCCTGTGAGGAGCAAGATGGAGTCAGCCATGCCAAATTGCTCTTGCTGTTATAATTTTGCAAAGTCAGTTTCACTATGATTATGCTGTTCAATCAGCAAGTCTTCAAAGAAGCCAACTGTAAGTATGCCCTATGTTAGGCGATTCAGAAGAATCCATGCTGTCAGTTCACAAAAATGTGCAGTGAAACGAGTGCAAGCCAGCATCCCCAAAACACTGGAAAGCATGCAGCAGGGCTCTGCGGGAGGAAAGGCCAGTGTGGGCAGAGTGGTCCAGGAAGGCTTTGCAGGAGTTTGGGCCGAGGTACCCAGAAAGATGAACATGTCACAGAAGGAAGGGGAAGGAGGAGTGTGTGGCGTGGAGCTGGGGGCACCCCTGAGCCTGCTGCAGTTGCTGGTGGTGGATCCTGCAGACCCAAGAGTGGCATAGACAGATCTGTCAGCTTAGAGGTTTGTTTTGTTAAGATTTAGAATGTACCCAGGGAAAAAGAAACACCAGTTATAGTGGGATGTGTGGCCTCTGCTTTTTCCAGAGAGAGCTTTGAGAGCTTGAATATTTAAAGGGAAAAGAGTGGCTGGAAGGGGAGGAGGAAGGGAAAACAGGGGAGGATAGGTGGTGAGGTGAGTGGTCACATTCTTGTGAGGCTTTGATTTTCACTCACTGAATCATGTGACATGTGAAAGGAGGGGTAGAGAGACATCAGTTATGCATGTGTCTCTTGTTCAGTAAGTCTGCATTTTACATGTGATAAAGTAAACATAGAGTGGAGGAAGAAGTCAGATACGCATTTGTCTCAGGTCCGAGGTGGGATGGTTTCTGGCATTGTCTTTGTCTGTTGCTGTAAGATGAGCTGTTCACATTGTCAGGGTGAGATCCAGCAGAACTCTTTTTCAGGGTAAAGGTTTTAGGGCCCAGGAGGAATTTCCTTTTGAGCAATGAGTGAGAGAGGCCACCTGGGAAGTTAAATGGTTTCTGTCTTTGCAACCATCTCTTTAGGAACAAAAGGAAGGCGGGTTTTGTGCAACTCAATTTCCAAGCTTAACTTTTCCCCTTGGCATAATGACTTTAGGATCCCCAAGTTTTATTTTGCTTTCACAAGCCCCAGGCGCTCCAGAGCTAGGTAGAAAGTTGAGGCACACGGCTTTGGAAGTAGAAGTATCTTAAAAATGGCCTAACCCGGCCTCCTTATTTTATAGTAGTTCTTAAAATAGTCCTTAAGGAATCTTGAGCAGAAATGATGAAAAGTTAATTTCAGGAGAGTGTGGTAGCAGCATGCTAGCTGGATTGGAACAGGAAGTGGTAGCCATGGAAATGAAAAAGCAAAGGCAAAGCTGGAAAACCATGACTTCATAGAGAACAAAAGAGAAGAAAGTCGGAGAATGACTCCAAGGCATCCCTGGGCACGGGGAAGAAAGGGAGTGATAAAGGATTTGGTCTCCACACCGAAGAAGATTTGAGCAAGGCACATTTGCACTAAGAATATGAACGGGGGTCAGGGCTATCAGATAGCTGGGTGTTGAGCTGTGAAAGAGAGCAAGGCAGAAAAGCCCAGTCCAGATGAGCCCTCTGTGAGGCACTGAGGTCTGCAGTGATGCGAGTGCCTTCCCAGTTATCCCACCTGTCCATAGTCCCAGTGTCTGCACTCTGCACAACCAAGCATGTGTATTGAAAGGAGAATTGGGTTATCACGGTGAGGCTCTTGAAATACTAGACAGTTTTGAAGTACTTTCTGGTCCATCAGAGAAAATGAGCCATTTGCAGAATGCTGCAGAGCCAGCCAGAAGATAGGGAGGCTAAGGAGAGGAGAGGGGCTGGGGTCTGTCGTCCTGAAACGACTGCCTTCCAGACTCTGTGAGGGCATGGAGTGTGCACCTGAGAAACGAGGATTGGACACAGTGTCTATGATAATAGGGGTAACCAGCCAGCATTGACCCAACACCTGTGTACCATGCACTGCCTAAGGTTTCCTTTCTGAAAACCCTGCGACCTCATGAGGTGGCTAACTTTAGTGACCTCTTTCATCAGTTTCTGGTGAAGAAGTTGTTACAGAGAGAGATCAGGTAGCTTTGCTTAGGGTCATACAGTTGGATAAGTGGCAGAGCCCTGACTGACTGTTCCCCTCTCCCTGAGCCTGTGTGGCCCTGCAAGGCAGCTGCAGAGAGCTGCTCAGCACTTGGTGGCCACTGTGAATCGAGACCTGCTATATGTCAAGTGCATGCTGGTTACTGAAGATTCAGCATGAAGAAAAGAATGTAAAACACCTCAATCATGTTTCACATCATCACGTGTTGAAATGATAATATTTTGGCCAGGCCCTGTGGAACATGTCTATAATCCCACCACTTCGGCAGGCTGAGGTGGGCAGATCACTTGAGCCCAGGAATTCGAGACTTTGCCTGGGCAACATGGTGAAACCCCATTTCTACTAAAAATATTAAAAATTGGCCAGGTGTGATGGTGTGGCACCTGTAGTCTCAGCTACTTGGAGGCTAATGTGGGAGGGTCACCTGAGCCCAGGAAGTTGAGGCTGTAGTGAGCTGTGATCACACCACTGCATTCCAGCCTGGGTGATCAGTGTGACCGTTTCAGGGGAAAAAAAAATAGATACACACACACACACACACACACACACACATTTTTGATATTTTGGATTATATAAAATAGGTTATTGAAATTTAAGTGATCACCCACAACTATGGGGTGTGTGTGTGTGTGTGTGTGTGTGTGTGTGTGTGTGTGTGTGCAGGCATGCATAAATTGAGAAATAAAGATGGTTTAAGAAGGAATCCTAAAGTTTTTATTCCCTCAAATGTATGCAGACAATATATTTTAAAAATCTCAGAGCATTATAATATTCTGGTTTTCTAAAAATCCTAATCTTTTAGAAATATAGACAAAAATATATATATGGATAAGATGATAAGATGTCTGGTGTTTTCTTAAAAATAATCTAGAGAGTTGAAACAAGAATGTTTCTAAGTTGATCATTGTTGATAGTTGTTACATGGAGATTATCCATTCTTTCCACTTTTGTACCTATCTGAGGCATTTTATAATAAAAGACCAGAAAATTGTTTCATAATTTTATATCTCCAAAAACATAATATTTATTGCAAAGTATAGATAGATTAAATTTCAAATAAGGAGTAATCTCAAGAAATAAGTCTGGCCAGGTGCATGGCTCATGCCTGTAATCCCAGCACTTTGTGGGGCTGAGGCAGGGGGATCATCTGAGGTCAGGAGTTTGAGAACAGCCTGGCCAACATGGTGAAACCCCATCTCTACTAAAAATAGAAAGAATTAGACAGATGTGGTGGTAGACACCTGTAATCTCAGCCACTCAGAAGGCTGAGGCAGGAGAATTGCTTGAACCCAAGAGGTGGAGGTTGCAGTGAGCCAAGATCGTACCACTGCACTCCATCCAGCGTGGGCAGCAGAGCGAGACTCCGTCTCAAAAAAAAGCAGGAAGTCCATTTTATGAGTTCAACTTATAATTTAAATTGCTTAATTGTGGCAGATGATCTAACATTAACACTGTTCCCTCCTCTTATGATACCATCACACCTCCATGTGTGTAATCCGGCAGGGGTCCCTTTTTCTGTAGCTTGTTAAAACCTGTACTGTCAAATTTATGGTCCAGCCGTAACAAATGAATAGAACTTAAAAGTAAACTATTTTAACCTTCCTGCCTTCATTGTGTGTCTCTGCCCGTGTGTGTGTGAGAGAGAGAATTTTTGGGTGTGTGTGGGACAGTCTCCCTCTTGTCACCCAGGCTGGAGTGCAGTGCCTTGATCTTGGCTCACTGCAACCTCTGCCTCTTGGGTTCAAGCAGTGCTGCCTCAGCTGCCCAAGTAGCTGGGATTACAGCCAGGTGCCACCATGCCCAGCTAATTTTTATATTTTTAGTGGAGATGTGGTTTCATCATGTTGGCCAAGCTGGCCTTGAACTTCTGGCCTCAGGTGATTCGCCACCCCAAAGTGCTGGGATTACAGGCATGAGCACCTGGCTAGATATTTTTTATGTACTATTTAAAAGAAACTTTAGGGCCGGGCGCGGTGGCTCAAGCCTGTAATCCCAGCACTTTGGGAGGCTGAGGCGGGTGGATCACGAGGTCATGAGATCGAGACCAACCTGGTCAAAATGGTGAAACCCCGTCTCTACTAAAGATACAAAAAATTAGCTAGGCATGGTGTCGTGAGCCTGTAATCCCAGCTACTCGGGAGGCTGAGGCAGGAGAATTGCCTGAACTCAGGAGGCGGAGGTTGCGGTGAGCCGAGATCGCGCCATTGCACTCCAGCCTGGGTAACAAGAGCGAAACTCCGTCTCAAAAAAAAAAAAAAAAAAAGAAACTTTAGACAAAATAAATTTAACAAATAAGTTTACTTGCATAAAGAACAGTTTAGGAATTGGGCAGCCCTCAGAATCAGAAGTTCAGAGCTCTGCTCTGACAGCATGAGCAGCAAACTTTCATAGGCTGAGCATAGAAGCAAAGTAAAGAAACTGCAGTCACCTGTTGCTTAACGATTGGCATACAGTCTGAGGAATTGGCTGTTGGTTGAGTCTGTCATCATGCAGGTATCAGTACACTACACCTGCCGCACACCTAGGCTGTGTGGTATGGCCCATTGCTCCTAGGCTGCAAACCTGCTTGCGTGTGACTCTACTGAATGCTTCAGGCCACTGTAACACAGTGGTATCTAAACACATCTAAACATAGAAGAGGTACAGTAAAAATAAGGCATTATGATCTTAAGGGACCACCGTTGTCTACATGTGGCCGGTCATTGACTGAAAGGTTGTTAGCAGTGCATGACTGCTTGATTGGCTGCTGCTTGGCATTTGCCTTATTTGTGTGGTCCAATGCATGGTCCCAAGTTCTGCCACCAGTTGGCTGGTTGGTTGTTTATGCTTGGTGGAAGCTTAATTTGAAATTAGTTACAAGGAATGCCTCTAGGTTAAGCTCCAGTTTCCTTTTGTATGGATGGGTTCTGGGTGCAGAAAAAGCCCTAGGCTAATGGCTCTTGCCTATTCTGCTTTAGCGCACATGAAAAAATACATTCTACCACATTAGAAAAGCAAACATAAGATGCTGTGCACACTGAACATCTTGTGTTTTAATTGATGTGGTGTATCTCTGAGATGTATATAGAACATACAGCTTCCTCCTTTATTACAGATAGTCAACATTCATTGTGCAGATATATGGAAATGTGTCTATTATGGAAATGTGTCCTTTACAGATGGACATTGGTTGCTTTGATATTTTGCACATTTTACTCGAAAACTATGCAACCTTATGTATGAAACATCTTTTTCATTGGTCTTAAATCCTTTTTTGGAATGGGGTCACCTGTAAATAAAAAATTAATATTTCTGAATAGATTTTGCTGAGTAACTGTGTTTAATGGAAATTGTTCGTTTTTCAGGTTGCTCTTCTGTTGTTAGAAAAAGAAGTATTAGATAAGAATGATATGGTTGAACTTTTGGGCCCCAGACCATTTGCAGAAAAATCTACCTATGAAGAATTTGTAGAAGGCACTGGCAGCTTGGATGAGGACACCTCGCTTCCAGAAGGCCTTAAGGACTGGAACAAGGAGCGGGAAAAGGAGAAAGAGGAGCCCCCGGGTGAGAAAGTTGCCAACTAGACGCCCAGATGGAGGCCATCTCAGTCTGTCCACTGTGGTTTCAGCTGGTGCATTATTTCAGCTCTGGCTTTCAGAAGAATGGGTATACTATGCTGATTTTAGCCAGCCACTGGCCCAGCTGAAATGATGGGGAGAGGAGTCCTTAGTCCTTTCAGCCTCGGAGGTCACAGTGGGTGGCAGGTGACTTTCCAGAGGCCTTGAGGGAGATGCATACTGTCCCACAGCTTCGTTGAGCTCCCAGATGGGCTGGAAAGATTGAGCCCAGAGCAGCCAGGCTGGACCCTGTGGCACCAAGTGGGGCCAGCAGATCCTGTGGCAGGGATCGTTGCATTGGACTCTTGGCATGTGGGAAGGGATGCTTTCTCTTTGTCGCCCACTGTTCATTCCTGTCTCTCCTCAGTTCCCCTGTGCACATAGGCTGTGAAATTAAACTGGAGTCCTGATAAGAACATTTTAATTTGATTTACTATTTTAAAGATTGAATCCAGATCACTTGTTGCTGTCTTAATGGGATGGTTTTCTACAGAGAGCTGTAACATATTTAAAAATGTGAATGTATTATGTAAATATGGCTTCTTTACATCAAAAATAAAGTGTCAACACTGCACTTTTTTTCCTGAACACACAATGGGTCCCTAATTATGCTCTGGATACTTTTAGAAAACATAATGACAAGCAATTAAATGTTATTGCTTTTTAGAGGGGAATCCTTCAAAATCTCAATCTTGCTGGTTCTCATCAGCTCCCACAGGAGATTGGAACCTTCTAGACTTGTATGTCTTATAAAGATGCACTGAGCTGTGAATATAAAGTACATGGGTCCTGAGCCTGAGTCCATGATAACCACCCCAGTGCAGGTCCTCAAGAGGCCAGGCATGTCCAGATGTTGACCACACCTCCTGGGTCTAGAAGTTAACGTGTAACTGTAGCCTGACAGGCTGACCTGAGCTGTCACCTGGATTTGAGAGAAGGGACAGTGGAACTGAGCTGGAATCCCCTGGGCCCTGGATCTCTGGGGACATCTCAAGAGTGGTCTGAATGGTAAGCTGCTCCTATTCTCTACTAGAAGGGAGTTACTGGTGTATGTGCTTCCAGAAAAGTGAATCTGCAGTGTTGCAAACCTGCATCATGTTATTTGGACATGGAGGAGACACTGGCACTTTTAACTATTTACATGTTCAGTAGTTTCTTAACATTACCCCAGCTTACCTTGTGTGGTGTTGATGTGGGAACAGTGACTTTAGAATTAACAATCTAGTGGCATCCCTGCTATGGCCTTAGGCCATACATGCTCCATCTGTGGCCGCTTCCCAGCCTGAGGTGCCCACCTGTCCTCTGGCAGGCCGTGGAAGCAGCTGTTTGGACTCCACAGGCTCAGCATGTCAGGAGAATGGCCACCCCCAGCTTGACCTCTGCACCTGCCAGCCTCGGTGGCCTGCCGGCATGTTACACTGACCACCTCCTTTCCTCGTAGGGCGTTTTCGGGAGGTGCCGAGTGAAGCATTGTTTCCGGGCTGAGGCTCACACAGTCATGAGGGTGTCGGGTGTGCTTTTTACCACACAGGCAGTAGACGATTAGGAGACGCTCTTACCCCTCACCCCACCACTGCAAGGCATGGAGCCAGCGTGGGCTGCCCTCTTACAGGCCTTAGCTGTGAGGCCTTCTGGGGGATAAGAGTGTGGCCCACTGTGAGTCAGGCTTGATACAGTAAGTGACAAAGACAGTAAGAGGCCAGGTCCGGTGACTCATGCCTGTAATCCCAGCACTTTGGGAGGCCAGGGTGGGTGGATCACCTGAGGTCAGGAGTTTGAGACCAGCCTGGCCAAGATGGTGAAACCCTGTCTTTACTAAAAATACAAAAATTAGCCAGGCATGGTGGTGGGCGCCTGTAATTCCAGCTACTCTGGAGGCTGAGGCAGAATTGCTTGAACCCAGGAGGTGGAGGTTGCAGTGAGCCTGGGTGACACAGTGGGACTCCGTCTCCCAAAAAAAAAAAAGGTGACGAAGTCGAACAGTACCTACGTCACCTGTTTCTGGTGAAGTGAGCCACCTTAAGCTCCAGGCCCTGGAGGGCCACCAATGTGGCCTAGAGCTGCTGCTCAGCCTATGCAAATGGCCGTCTGTTTTAGGAAGAACAGTGGCTACCTATGCCACCGCCATGTGGGGCCTGCTCACGCATAGATCTTTCCCTCTCCGTGGTCACACGGAGCATGTTTCTAGGACAGATGTGGGTGGTGAGCTGGTAAGATTCATTTTTACTGTGGTCTCAGTTCAGGTTTATGCAAAAAGATCTGTGATCACCTCAAGCCATGCTGCTGTGTTTAGTGATGAACTTTCCCTCTGCCCAAGGCTGGGGCTTAACACAAAATAAATACAGCTAGTGAACATAAGGCCTGGGATCACAGAATGAGGGCATTGTGGTTGTGCTGTGGGGAACCCTGACCCTCAGTGTCCCCAAATGACAAAGCTTTGTGTGCCTATCATTGCCTGTCCAACACAGGTCACAGCGGGCTCTGCCCAGGATGGTCACCCAGGGACCCAGATAGGTGGATGGGAGGGAGTGGGGGCTTGCCTACATGGGAGGCAGAGCAGGAGGGCAAATGACTGGCACATGATGCTTCCAACTGATGACATGCTATGCTCATTCCTGTGGCTGGAGCAAGTCCCATGTTCACAGCTTCAAGAGGGCAGGAAGAAGTAAAGCTGAAATGCTGTGAACAGTGGGGTCTGTACCAGGCACTAATGAGGCTACTGCCTGTGCCCCGTGGAGTTTGTCTTTGGAAACTCCAAAGACATGGCCAGTGGTAGAAGCCATCAAGTGTGATGGGTCACAGCAGAAAAGGGTCCATCCCTTCTACACAGCGCTGGCTGCTGGTGCCCCAGCTCCCACCGAGCACCCCTGGCTTTGTCTGGAGGCCCAAAGGCCTTTCCTGTGGCTCCTTTGGCTAGGTTAGGGAACCCTAGCCCAGGACTTGACTTGGGAAAATGCAAGATTCTATGGGAGTCTAAGAGGTGGCTGCGAATGGGAAGAGGGGCTTTTGTTTGTGCTGCATTGCTTTGCAGCTATGCACAGTTTTGGCTACCCCCTTAAAGCCTCCATTTAAAGATCTCTTTGCTCTGTTATTTTAGTGAACTGGAGTGGGGAGGAGTTCACCCCAGGAAGACCAGTGACCCGAGTAGCCATTGTAATCATACAGAGTAACTTATGTCTGCACATGGCTAGAGAGATGAAGACACACATTTAGTATTTTATTATGAATCAATTATTTCAAAGTCCCATACTGCATACTGAAATAAGGCAACACCGCACACCTTCAGGCTTCACTGCAAAGGATGAAAATGACTGTTTCTAACTCCCCTGCTAATTCTCAGACACACTTGAACACTTAATGAAAGGTGAAGTTTATTTTGTGGCCCCTCAGTTCCCTAGAAAATCTCCATAGTGTTATCTTCTAACTGGGTAGAACCCACAATTCTCTGCTGTTTTAAAGTATTGCCTTTGTTCCAGATGACTGATTACGTGACTTGGCTGCATTTGTGAGGGACCAACACCAACACACCTAGGCTAGTGCACCATTCAGGGTCATGGGGTAGAAGGCACCAGGGTTCAAGAAGGAACTTGCCTATTGTAGGATCTAAGCTGGGACAGCTCCTCTATTCCACCTATCCATCCATCTCCTCTTCTTCATCCTCAAAAGCTTCCTCCCCATCGTTGATGGTGGCATCCTGGTACTGCTGGTACTCGGACACCAGGTCGTTCATGTTGCTTTCGGCCTCGGTGAACTCCATCTCGTCCATGCCCTCGCCCGTGAACCAGTGCAGGAAGGCCTTGCGCCGGAACATGGCTGAGAACTGCTCGGAGATGCGCTTGAACAGCTCCTGGATAGCCGTGCTGTTGCCGATGAACGTTGAAGCCATCTTCAGGCCGCGAGGTGGGATGTCGCAAACGGCCACCTTCACGTTGTTGGGGATCCACTCCACGAAGTAGCTGCTGTTCTTACTCTGGATGGCCAGCATCTGCTCGTCCACCTCCTTCATGGACATGGGGCCACGGAACACGGTGGCCACAGTCAGGTAGCGGCCATGGCGGGGGTCGCAGGCGGCCATCATGTTCCTGGCGTCGAACATCTGCTGGGTGAGCTCGGGCACAGTCAGGGCCCGGTACTGCTGGCTGCCGCGGCTGGTAAGTGGCGCGAAGCCGGGCATGAAGAAGTGCAGGCGTGGGAAGGGCACCATGTTCACCGCCAGCTTGCGCAAGTCGGCGTTGAGCTGGCCTGGGAAGCGCAGCGAGGTGGTGACCCCACTCATGGTGGCTGACACTAGATGGTTGAGGTCCCCGTAGGTGGGCGTGGTCAGCTTGAGGGTGCGGAAGCAGATGTCGTAGAGCGCCTCGTTGTCGATGCAGTAGGTCTCATCGGTATTCTCCACCAGCTGGTGCACCGACAGTGTGGCATTGTAGGGCTCCACCACCGTGTCCGACACCTTGGGCGAGGGCATGACGCTGAAGGTGTTCATGATGCGGTCCGGGAACTCCTCGCGAATCTTGCTGATGAGCAGCGTTCCCATGCCCGAGCCCGTGCCGCCGCCCAGCGAGTGCGTGAGCTGGAAGCCCTGCAGGCAGTCGCAGTGCTCGCACTCTTTCCGCACGACATCCAGCACCGCATCCACCAGCTCCGCGCCCTCCGTGTAGTGCCCCTTCGCCCAGTTGTTCCCTGCGCCCGTCTGGCCTGCAACAGAACAAGAGAGTCCCCTGCCGTTTAAACAGGAAGGGGCTGTGCCATCACCATGCTTGTTAAAAGGTCACCGACAAGGAGAGCCTGAAGACTCCGCGAGGTACTGTTAGCCAAAGGGAGGAGCCGGGGAAACAGGCACCCACCAACGCGCTGCTGAGCAGATGCACTGGCACGTTTTTAGGCAAGTCAAAGTAGCTACTAATCAATTTAAAGATGTATATGCATTTTGGCCTGTTGTTCTACGTTAGATAGGTAATTCTCGCACATGGTAGAATTCAAAGGGAACAAAAGGTAGACATTAAAAAACTTACGGGCCAGGTACGGTGCCTCATGCCTGTAATTACAACACTTGGGAAGGTGGAGGCAGTAGATCACCTGAGGTCAGGAGTTAGAGACCAGCCTGGGCAACATGGGGAAACCCCATCTCTACTGAAAATACAAAAATTAGCTGGGCGTGGTGGCAGGTGCCTGTAGTCCCAGCTACTTGGGAGGCTAAGGCAGGAGAATTGCTTGAACCTGGGAGGCGGAGGTTGCAGTGAGCCAAGATTTCTCCATTGAACTCCAGCCTGAGCAACAAGAGTGAGGCTCCATCTCAAAAAAACAAAAACAAAAACAAACTGCTCTCTTTTGGGCTTTCTGAATTTTGCACTATGTATAAGTATTTTCTTTGCAAAACTGACACTTTTTCATGTTAGTGGAGCCCCTCATTCATCATCCAGAGCTGCTGTTGCAAAATGTTTGCAGAACTATTTATTCTGTACCTATAACTGAATAGTAAGCACAGGAATTCATTCCTGCCCTCAAATTGTTTCCAGGCCAGTTGAGAAAAGGAGCTTTAATATGCGTGAAAGATTTCTGTATTCTATCCAGATTTCAAGTAACTAAAAAGAGACCTAGTGGCTGGGCGTGGTGGCTCACACCTGTATTCCCAGCACTTTGGGAGGCTGAGGCAGGCAGATCACAAGGTCAGGAGTTTGAGACCAGCCTGAGCAACACGGCGAAACCCCGTCTCTACTAGAAATACAAAAATTAGCTGGGCATGGTGGCACACACTTGTAATCCCAGCTACATGGGAGGCTGAGGCAGGAGAATTGCTTGAACAGTGGAGGCAGAGGTTACAGTGAGCCAAGATTATGCCATTGCACTCCAGCCTGGGCAACAGAGTGAGACTCCGTCTCAAAAAATAAAATAAAATAAAGGACCTAGTCTGTTTTCTGTATAATGGTGCATTTTTGAAGACCTAGTCTGTTTTCTCCATAATGGTGCATTTTTGCCAGACAAGCTTCTGTATACTTTACTTTACCTAGAAAAAATCTGAATCTGAAAGATTGGCTCTTAAATTTAAAATCCTGTTTTTCATTTTATCTCATTTTAAAATTGAGTATTTTACTAGCAAAAGCATTTTTTTTCCCAGCTGTAAAAATTATACAGGTCTGTATGTACCTATGAACAGATGCACTTAAAGAGGAGTGGGAGGAAATAATTTTCATTTTTGCTTTTCTGGCTTTTCTGAGCACTGCAAGTTTCACAAAATGCAATGGCTTTTACACACTGCTGTGAACATTTGTATTTATATATTTAGAGATAAAGTTTCGCTCTGTCACCCAGGCTAGCATACACTGTCACAATCCTAGCTCACTGCAGCCTTGAACTCCTAGGCTTAAGTGATTCTCCTCCTTCAGCCTCTTGAGTAGCAGGGACTACAGGAATGTACCACTACACCTGGCTAATGAACATCTGAAAAAATTAGATGCTAGATACTTCTCATTCATTTTAAAGTTAACATTTATTTTTTCATAAATCAAATAGTTGCAAATAATATAACTTTAATTTCTGAGAACAGTATAATCACCTTAAAGAACTCATATCATTCTGTTAAATGTATTGATAGAATATATTTAAAAATCAGAAGGCTGGGTGGCTCACCCCTGTAATCCCAGCACTTTGGGAGGCCAAGGCAGGTAGACCACAAGGTCAGGAGTTCGAGACCAGCCTGGCCAACATGGTGAAATCCCATGTCTGCTAAAAATACAAAAATGAGCCGGGTGTGGTGGCAGATGCCTATAATCCCAGCTACTTGGGAGGCTAAGGCAGGAGAATCACTTGAAAGCGGAAGGTGGAGTTTGCAGTGAGCCAAGATCATGCCATTGCAGCCTGGGGGACAAGAGAAACTGTCTCAAAAAAAAAATAATAATAATTCCAATCAGTTAATGTTGATTCTTTTTAATTTTCTGTGATTACAAAGTATTAACTAACGTTATCTATATATATTTTTTCCTATTAGTTCATTTATCCAAGGGTGAATATTAAATACTGCCAGAATGGGCCAAGGCTTGGCATCAATTCTGCTCCTCTTAATTTTTACTTAGATGAGAAATCTTGTCCACAGATATAGGTAAATGGGTATGAATTATGTTCTACAGTGTCATTCAGTTCTTTGATCGTCTTCAGAATTACATGCCAAAAATCAAATAGCTATTATCAAAAAGTATTTTCAAGCCTAGGCAACATGGCAAAACCCCATCAACCATCAACAAGAATGAAGTGACCATAGTTGTGAAATGTAGATTTTCAAAATATGTTGCTGGGGAGCCAGGGAGGGACACTAAGGTACTGAACAGTGG
Source organism: Leontopithecus rosalia (assembly GCA_028533165.1). Taxonomy (NCBI): domain Eukaryota; kingdom Metazoa; phylum Chordata; class Mammalia; order Primates; family Cebidae; genus Leontopithecus; species Leontopithecus rosalia. Next base: position 39,615,658 of record CM052661.1, on the reverse strand, counting down.
ATACAGTTGGCTACATTGTGTGTGTGTGAATATGTGTGTCTGCCTGAACATAACTGAAACGATATACAAGAATTTTAACATTAGTTTGGGGTAGGAAGGAGATCACCCTTTTGTTCCTTTTAAGTCCTGCAGCGTGGAAATATTTTACCTAGCTAGCTAGCAAAATGAATAAAACATTACTAAAACATTTACAATTTAAGAAAGCACAGGTTGTCTTTGAGGATGGGATTCCAAGGGAGTTCAGTTCCAGCTTTATATATTGCTTATGACATTTTAACTAAAACATGTATTTTATGGTAAGAGAAGATTAAACTATAAAAGAGGAATTTATTATTATCATTATTTTAGAGATGGGGTCTTCCACTGTTACCCAGGCTGGAGTGCAGTGGTGCCATCATAGCTACTGCAGCTCCCAACTCCTGGGCTCAAGGGATCCTCCTGCCTCAGCCTTCTGAGTAGCTGGGACAATTAAAAAAACATCCTTTGTGTGTAGAGAGGGTCTCCTTATGTTGCCCGTGCTTGTCTTAAACTTTTGAACTCAAGTGATCATCCTGTCCTGGCCTCCCAAAGTACTGGGATTGCAGGTGTGACCCCCTGAGCCCAGCTCTTCTTTAATGACAAATTTTAAAATGTTGTCAATAAGTGGAAAATTACTAAATGATGGCACATACAATGGTTGGCACTGTGATTGTTATGGAAGATGTCTGAGATACACTAATGAACTTTTCAAAAGGCTGCAAAAATGGTGTGTATGGCAGGATCCCATGTTCCCCAAACAAAATCAGCTCTGGGTGTGCTCACCCAAGTGCATGTGGACACAGAAAAAAGTCCTCAGCGCAGGCGTAGTGGCTCACGCCTGTAATCCCAGCACATTTGGAGGCTGGGGCGAGTAGATCACTTGAGGTCAGGAATTCGAGACCAACTTGGCCAACGTGAGGAAACCCCATCTCTACTGAAAATACAAAAAATTAGGTGGGCATGATGGCAGATGCCTGCAATCCCATTTACTCGGGAGGCTGAGGCAGGAGAATTGCTAGAATCTGGGAAGCAGAGGTTGCAGTGAGCTGAAATCATGCCATTGCACTCCAGCCGGGGCAAAAAGAGTGAAACTCTGTCTCAAGAACAAACAAACAAACAAAAACAGTCAGCAGGACGCAGCCCAACTGTCTACATACTGTTATCTCTCTATGGAATAAAACCTCAGGGGCTGCCAGTAGAAGGGATGAGGGCTTTCCCTTTCTGCACTGTATACACAATCTACGTGTACTGATTGAAAAAAGCGTGTACAAACAGTTTGCTTTAACTCTGACATGAAAACATTAAACACTCTTTTTGTTTGTTTTGTTTTTCTTTAAGGCCAGCTATGTTAGCTCACACCTGTAATCCTAGCACAGGAGGGTGAAGTGTGAGGATTGCTTAAGCCCAGGAGTTTGAGGCTGCAGTAAGCTATGATCACACCACTACACTCCAGCCTGGGTGACAGGTCGATACCCCATCTCAAACAAACAAACAAAACCACACATTTAAATATGAAATACTGAAGTTTCCAGCGACCAGAACTGGCCAGCTGAAACTGACTACAGCGGGCCTTTGCACTGGTCTGCAGCACCAGCCACCCCAGATACCGTTTCAGCCCCACTAAGAAGTCAGCTCAGCCTTTCTCTTCTGCTGTCTTTGCCCCATTTGGCAGTCCAAGGTCCAATGCCACTGGCATGACAGGCCCTGTGGCTCTGCAGAGGGGACAGCTAGGCAGATGCCTGCTGTGTGCTGGCAGCACATCCGTGGCCTGGCCACTTCAGCCCTCTCAGGTGGCCGTCTCCTCATGTTGTTCACAGCCCTAGAGAGCATCTAGAATGTGACTGTTTTCTTATGAACAAGGATTCTCTTTCTTCCTGCCCAGCTGTGTTGCACAGTGAAACCTAGGTGACTGCCTTCTCTTAGCAGACGAGAAAATGGTCACTGTCCTTCCTAAGCCCCACCAACTTCTCCCCAGACCTTCTCCACCCAGCCCAGCAGGCAGCACCTGGCAAGACTACAATGCAGGCATTGGGAGGAAGAGGCTTGGGGCTGGGCCAGACTCAGGGCTAGAACTGTCACATTTTACAAAGGAAAGACCCAGGACAACTATTTCCTATTACAAAGGAAATAGCCGAGGACCTAATTCATTAAAATATCAGAAACCAACAACTGAAAATCGTAGGTGGTTTTTGGCAAACACAGAACCCCAATCAATCAGACTTGAGCTAGCTGTGAGTAGATGGAGATGCTAAACTTGACTGCCTCTGCAGCTCACACCATTTACCCAGCTTCCTCAGTATTTACAGTACGATTAACCATGAAGTTTTCTGTGCTCTTGAAGAAAGTAGGAAGCTCGTGAATTGTGAAAAATATTTTGCCACTGTCTCATAGCAACAGATGTTCCAGTTAAATATTTGGGAGTCATGAGCTGAACGTCTTCTGTACTGATACGGTGTGATGTTAGTCAGTGACGCCAGACAGTTAGCAGGTGGCTGCCAACTCTAAGCTTTGCCAGTGGGGCTGCAACAGGTCCCCAGGGTTTTCTCAGAGTTCCCCCTTTGGTTTTGAGCTCACACTGGGTGATGGAGTAAGTGTCAAGGGTCTGTGCATTCCCTGCCCCCTCTTCTAGCCCTGAATCTGGAAGAAAAAGTTAGAAATGTAGAAAGAGACTGGAAGAATGTTTAACTTTCTGGTGCTTCATTCTTTTCCCACAAAACTTTCCAACAATCAGATAGGAACTCCTGCTATACAACCAGCAGTTCATTAAGGAAAAGTTTTTATTTATTTTTGAGACAGGGTCTTGCTCTGTCGCCCAGGCTGGAGTGCAGTGGTGCAAACACGGCTCACTGCAGCCTCAACTTCCCAGCTCAAGCTATCCTCCCACCTCAGCCTCCTGAATAGCTGGGACCCCAGGTGCATATCACCAAGCCTAGCTAAATAAAAAAAATTTTTTTTTGTACAGACTGGGGGTCTCACTATGTTGCCAGGCTGGCCTCAAACTCCTGGGCTCAAGTGATCCACTTGCCTCAGCCACTGTGCCTGACTGGGAAGCTTTCTTTTCTTCCTTTTTTTTTGACAGGGACTTGCTCTGTCACCCAGGCTGGAGTACAGTGGCTCATTCTTGGCTCACTGCAACTCCGCCTCTTGGGTTCCAGCGATCCTTCTGCCTCAGCCTCCTGAGCTGGGATTTAATTGGAATTTTAACAAGTTGACACTGTTTTTAGTTAAGAATTGGGAATTGTTTAAATGAATATGCTTATTTTATTGAAATAATATATTTGTTGGGGTGGGCACAGTGACTCATGCCTGTAATCCCAGTACTTTGGGAGGCCGAGGCAGGTGGATCCACCGGGTCAGGAGTTTGAGACCAGCCTGGCCAACATGGTGAAACCCTGTCTCTACTAAAAATACAAAAATTAGCGGGCCATGGTGGCATGTGCCTGTAATCCTAGCTACTCAAGAGGCTGAGGATTACAGGTGCCTGCCATCATGCCCAGCTATGTTTTCTATTTTTAGTAGAGACAGGATTTCACTATGTTGGCCAGGCTGGTCTCAAACTCCTAATCTCAGGTGATCTGCCCATCTGGGCATCCCAAAGTGCTGGGATTATAGGTAACTTTCACTTTTAAAAGAACATACTACTAATTTAAGTTTCTGTTTCCTAAATCATTTCAAACTCTATTTGAAATGGAATGACACTGGTTTATTGTAATTTACCAACTCTAACTGAAACAATATTGTATAAAGCCAGTGAGGATGGATCATCTCCAGTTCACAGACAATCCTGCCTCTTTTACTGGAGAACAACTTAAAACTATTTAGTTAAACAATATAGAATGTTTATACATTCTAGATACTTCTCTGTTTTCCATAACAAATATATTATTATTATAATATGTATTTTTTGAGATGGAGTCTCACTGTCGCCCAGGCTTGAGTGCAGTGGCACTATCATGGCTCACTGCAACCTCTGCCTCCCAGGTTAAGCTATTCTCCTGCCTCAGCCTCTTGAGTAGCTGGGATTATAGGCGAATGCCACCATGCCCAGCTGATTTTTTGTATTTTTAGTACAGACGGGGTTTTGCCATGTTGGTCAGGCTGGTCTCAAACTTCTGACCTTGTGATCTGCCTGCCTTGGCCTCCCCAAGTGCTGGGATTACAGGTGTGAGCCACCGTGCCCAGCCTAACAAATATGTTATCTTAACAAAACAAGCATATTCATTTAAACAATTCACAATTGTTAACTAAAAATAGTGTCAACTTGTTAAAATTCCAATTAAAGGCATATCATGTCAGAACAACTTGTTGAAAACTTAAAACATTCTGAATCAAAAATAGGGTTGCATGTCAGACGAAGCAAAGATACAAGAAGCAATTTTGGGAAAGCTTTTAAGCACCAAAGGTCATTTCTAACATTTTTGAAGGCTTACAGGGACAATTAGATAACGAAATGAGCACCATAGGTCTGTCATAATTTGTTTTAATCTTCGTGATCCCATTTATCAACAGCTAGACAGAACTTATACTCTCCCAAATGTTCGATTCAAATAAACCAAAGAAAAGCTGCACAATTGCTGAAGCGGCAGCTATGAGAAACTAGCTTCTCACCACTTCATAGTTTGTGATGCACTCATTTCATACAGGTCAGTTCATGGTTTTGACTCTAAGACCTGGCCAGGTCCCGACTGCACTGTGCTAACAGCTGGTGGGTAAGGCCGCCTCAAGGTGCCCATCCAGACTGGATGGCTCCCTCAGTTGCTGCCAAGACTGGGGCAGATTGGGCTTGGGCCAGACAGCCATGACCTGCTGTAACCTGAAAGCTGCCTTTTCCGTGACCACACCTTTTAGACAACTGACATCTTTCTTTTGACAGAGTTAAGGCATGCAAAAGCATATGAAAAATAATAACATGAATCTCTACACACCTACCACCCATTTAAGAAATAAAACTGACCACTGGTACAAGAAGCCCTGTGTAACAAGTCTGAGTGTGAACATACTAAACCACGTAGAATTGGATACTTTTTTTTCCCTATTTTCTCTCAAAAAGCAGTAATGGGTGTGGTGTGAGTTTCGGCTAGCCACCCTTCCTCTGGGAACAGTGCAGCATGCACTGAGATGCATTTTAATGTCCTGTCTTCCGGTTCTTCTATGTGTGAGTCCTGGTGTGATATGTGTGCAGGTTTCTCTTTTTCACAATGACAATTTATGTCAGCGTAGAAGGCCAAATTCAGAGCAGTTCTTACATTTTATAAAGCCCTGAGTCTCTCACAAAATAAGCATTCAGTTGCTACATTTCTTTGAAAAGTTTAATTTCAGGCAAAAGTGCAGAAAAAACTGTGCTCTCAGACACTGCTGGTGGCATTAATCCAATTGGAAGTGTGTAAAAAGGGCTTATATCTCCTCACTCTTAGACCCAGTAATTTTGCTTTTTGAGAATCTATTCTGAAATCAGAGTCAGGAACGTACAAATTTAAGAAGATGCTCAATATTCCTTTTTTTTTTTTTTTGAGACGGAGTCTCGCTCTATTGCCAGGCTGGAGTGCAATGGCGTGATCTCAGCTCACTGCAACCTCCACCTCCCGGGTTCAAGCACTTCTCCTGCCTCAGCCTCCTAAGTAGCTGGGACTTCAGGCATGCGCATGCCCAGCTAATTTTTGTATTTTTAGTAGAGATGGGTTTTCACCATGTTGGCCAGGATGGTCTCAATCTCTTGACCTCATGATCTATCCGCCTTGTTCTCCCAAAGTTCTGAGATTACGGGCATGAGTCACTGCACCTGGCCTCAATATTCCTTTTATGAGCAAAAGTTGGCCAGGTGTGGTGGCTCATGCCTGTAATCCCAGCACTTTGGGAGGCCAAGGCGCATGGATCACCTGAAGTTGGGAGTTTGAGACCAGCCTGACCGACATGGAGAAACCCTGTTTCTATTAAAAATACAAAATTAGCCAGGTGTGGAGGCACATTCCTGAAATCCCAGCTACTCAGGAGGCTGAGGCAGGAGAATTGCTGGAACCCAGGAGGTGGAGGGTGAGCCGAGATCGTACCATTGCACTCCAGCCTGGGTGGCAGAGCAAAACTGTCTCAAAATAAAAAGAGCAAAAAGTTGGAAAGAAACAGCTTCCTGATTACTGGTCATTATAAAGTTACATAAAGAATTAATTGCACATTATGGAGCTATTAAAAAGTATGTATTTTAGAAACTAAGCAATAATATGAAATATGGTTTATAATATAATGTTCAATGGAAAAAGATATAAATGATACCATGATTACAACTAATGAAAGTCAGTAAATAGAAAGAAACAAAGGTGAAAAAAATACCTCAGTGCTAACAATGATTATACCAACACGAAGAGCGTATGGAATTTTGTTTTAATTCTAGCTTTACTTTGTAAGAATGTGGTTATATTAGTTTTTGCTGAAAAATAAAAGCAAAGCAAAGTAAAATCAGAAATAAATAAATACAAGTCATTCAGGATGGCAGGGAGATCTCCCTTTTAAGTACGTTAAAAAGATATATTCCCCTTTATGAGACAATGTCAGCTGTGTCACCTGCTGTGCTTCCTTTTTTGGATTTAGTTGCCAGAAACTCAGAGCTAAAATTAATTCTCAGCCACAGCTGAGCTCACAGTTGACTCTGTGTTTAAACTGCTACGTTTATGCCTGTCTTTTACTGCTGTTTCACATCCTTCTTTGAAGAAGGTATATATTTTATAAGTAAAACTTTAAGATCTTCTTTGTCTGTAAAATTCACAGATGTGCTTGAAATGTTTCCATATCTCAGGAAGCACTCCCGCAGAGGGAGGCAGGCCCGGGAGGCAGGCCTCGAGGGAGGCAGTGTGTGGCCTTTTCACTGTGTGGCCTTTTCCAGCTGCGGACCATGTGCACACATTGCCTATCTAAGAAGAGGTAATACATGAATTGGAAATACATGAATTGTGTCTGGTAAAGCTTGCTGAGACTATGGCAGACTCAGGCAACTGTAATTCTGACTCAAGATATCTTAGCAGTCCACTCAGATTCTTACCAAAAATCCACTGAACCTCAAGGGGAAACGACTGGGCAGAATTCTACAAGGATGTGGGGTGATAGGGCCATTTCTTCCTGCAGATTCTTACATGGGTCTATGACACCAAGAAGCTTGGGGGTCCTTCATTTCAGACTGTAAAGTGAAGACACTCAGAGAAGGGAACTGATGCCACCAACGGGCAGAGCTACGGTCAGCTGCTCAGTTTCCCTCTCCCGGTGTGGTGCTCTGTCTTCCTGGCTATGTTAACTCTGTGACCTGGGAATGTGGTCCAGAAAGAAACTGTCTGCTGAGTCTATACCTACTGAGTAAGTGAGTTATTCAGTGCTGATTTGTATAAAATGGGGTCGTCCTTTTTACTTCCTCACAATACAGAGTATTAATGTTATCCAAGTCAGGTCCACTACAGTGCTCATAGAGCAGTCCCTCCAAATTGAAGGATGACACACCATAGGGTGGTGATAAGGGCAAGAGGGGCTCTCAGACACCCAATGTGGGCGTGCAAATGGATTCAGCTCTTCTGAAGGCCAATCTGCAACCTCTATGTGTGAGCATTTCTGCAGAACAGATTCCTTGAAGTGGAACTCTTGGATGGAAATTATTGATTTGCTCAATCTATTAAAAGTAGTTCTCTGAAGAGCTGTTATTTTTCCAAACACTTTCACCAACACTAGCTCTTAGCAGCTTCTAAACTACTGGCCAATCTGGTGGAAGAAAAAATATTTTGTTTTAATTGCCTCTCACCTCTAGTCACCAGGAAATTTTGTCCCCAGGTATTTCTACCTTTTATTACAATTGTGAATAGGATGTGTTCCCCAATGTATCTTATAACTGATTATTGCTTTTAAGGTGATTCTTCTGTTCCAGTTTGCCTGGGACCCTGACAGTTTTAGCACGCAGAGTCTCGTGTCCTATGGAACACCTCCTCCCAGTTCCAGGCTAATCAGAAGGATTGGCCACCCAACAGTGAAACTATGAATTTCTGAATATTTTCATCTTGTGTCTGGCTGCCTTACTGAAGTCTTGTAAGTTCTAGTCATTTTTCAGCTGTCAGCCTATCTGGAAACCCCAAGAGAATAATTTCATCTACAAATAACAATTTTGTCTTTTCCTTTACATGATTTGCATCTTTTCTTTCTCTGGCTTTTATGCACTGGCTAAAGCCTTCAGAACATGGAATAATTATAGAGAAAATGGACATTTGTTTCTTACACCTAATTCTGCTGGGAACACTTCTAATGTTTCACCAGGCAGTATAATGTTGCCATGGGTTTCTGGGAGATAAGTTGTAAATAAAGGAAGTTTCTTTCTGCTTCCAACTTACAAAGAAATTTTTTGTCTTCTGCAAATCAGGATCACATCCAAAACTTTTATCTTTTTTTTTAAAAAATTGTTTCCTGGCCTGGCGTAGTGGCTCATGCCTGCAATCCTAGTACTTTGGGAGGCTGAGTAGGGTGGATCATGAGGTCAAGAGATTGAGACCATCCTGGCCAACATGGTGAAACCCCATCTCTATTAAAGATTCAAAAATTAGCCAGGTGTAGTGGCACATGCCTGTAGACCTAGCTACTTGGGAGACTGAGGCAGGAGAATCGCTTGAATCCTGGAGGCAGAAGTTGCAGTGAGCCAAGATTGTGCCACTGCACTCTAGCCTGGAGACAGAGTGAGACTCTGTCAAAAAGAAGAAAAATTGTTTTCTGCTGGGAGTCAGAAAATAAAAACACTTTTTGGAGCATCTATTAAAATGTTGTCTTTAATCTATTAGTAGGCTTCTTAATGTTGAACCATCCTTGCATTCCTGGGATGTTGCTAATATTATCAAAAACTTATTTTGTACTAGACATTCTAAGTATTTATTTAATCCTTACATCTCACTAAGAGGTAGACAGTCCCACTCAATGAGGAAATTAAGTCACAAATAAGTTAAATAAGTCTAAGGCCACCTAGTGAGTGGAAGGGTCAAGATTTAAACTCAGGGAGTATGGCAGCACAGCCAGACTCCTAACCATTACACTATCTGCCTCTCAGTCTTACTTGGTCACAATGTGCTATTAATATTTTTTAAAAACACAACTGCATTTGATATTCTAAATATTTTATTTTGGATTTTTGCATCTATATTTTTAAGTGAGTTTGATATACAGCTTTCACTTGTATGTTCTAGCAGAAGCTACCTAGCCTCACTGGAAATGTTAGAAGTTTTCCATCATTTTTTCTCTGGAATGGTTTAGGTAATGGGATAGTCTGTTACCCTCAGTTAAACTATCTCTTCCTGGTTGATGCCTTTTGAGAAAGGGGTTGGAATGTAGATTTTTCATGATGTATTTGATTCCTACATTGTAGTGCCTTTAAGCTAGAATCAGCCTTCAAATTCTGACTTTTTCTTGGAAAACACTGTCTTTCCCAGGTATTGGAAATACATTTGATTGGGTGAGGTTTGTTTTTTTTTGCAATAATGTAAATAGATATGTGGTCTCCAGCATTAAAACAGTCATGTGGGAAACTTCCAAATCTGCCATCTATCTTGTAGGTTCTACTTGATAACACTAATGGTACCACTTCATTTAATTTTATATAATTTACTTCAGAACTCTTCAGAAAGATAGGTTTTTACCATCATTTTTTAGGTGGAAGAAGCAAGGAAAAAAGGATTCACTTAATTTTGATAAAACCAATATAGGAACCAAAAACAAAAGGCAAAATAACTTTATAATGATGGGGAGAAAAAAACTGATGTCTAAAATTGTTTCTTGGTTTTTGCTTTTTAATCAAGAACTATCAGTAGAAGAATTTCATTTAGAGATACAGAGGTCACTTCCTACCAAAAAAGTCAGGATTTAAAAAAACTGTTCCTTGTGATGAACCCAGCTGGGAGTGGGAGGGGTGGGGTTGGGGACTATTGATTTCCATTCACAGTTTTTGTATGACACATGATGTTTTAAACCTGGCATATAAACTGATTTTTTTTTTAAAAAAAGAAAGTAAGAAAGATGGAACGTACCAAAGATGAAGTTGTCAGGCCGGAAAAGCTGCCCGAAAGGCCCAGAGCGCACGCTGTCCATGGTGCCTGGCTCTAAGTCCACCAGGGCGGCCCTGGGCACATATTTCTGAGCTAGAGGAGAAAAGAGCCACCCACAAGAGTTACTTTCAGGTTTCTAAAATAATGGATTTTCCCCTTTCAAGTTCCATGAGTTATAGCTGCTTGGGATGGATCAACCAGGGTCTTTTCAGAGAGGGTACAGGAACTTTCTTAGAATCACAGAATTGGCTGGGCACACTGGCTCAAACCTGTAATCTCGGCATTTTGGGAAGCCGAGGTGGGCAGACTGCTTGAGCCCAGGAGTTCAAGATCAGTCTGGGCAACAGAGCGAAGCCCTATTTCTGAAAAAACAAACAAACAAAAAATTAGCTAAATGTGGTGGTATGCACCTCTAGTCCCAGCTACTCTGGAAACTGAGGTAGGAGGATCACCTGAACCCAGGAGGTCAAGAATGCAGTGAGCCATGGCTGTGTAACTGCACTCCAGCCTGGGGCTACAGAGTGAGACCCTGTTTCTTAAAAATAAAATAAAATAAAATAAAAAATCCCAGAACCTTAACACTGGAATGAAGAACCAGCCCGGGCATGCTCTGGTAGAGGAAGTTCCAGGAAGAAGCAACTCGATAAGAAATCGAGTCCCTTAACTTCCTGCCTACCGTATTTTCCAGCTCACCCTGACACCTCTTTCCTGTCGGGAAGTTTTATGATTTTAGCACCATGGAAATAAACTATTGATTACAGCAAATTGCCAGGTTTGGATGAAATTCTCTGCTTTGTGACACCTCCCTCATGCATACGCATACCTGTGCCCATGTGCAATCTGAGCACCTTGCTACTGGGAGCACTCCACTGGCTCTGTTTCCCCAGAGTCATTCTCATTTTGAGTCAGAGTGTTCTTGTGTGTCATTTTCATGCCAATTGGGCTAGAACTTGTTCCCAGTGAGGACAAGGTTAATATGATTCCAAATAGGACCTACTCGTCAACTCCTGTCCTGCAGTGCACACATCGAAAATGGATGTACCAGGCTGGGTGCAGTGGCTTATGCCTGTAATCCCAGCACTTTGGGAGGCTGAGGCAGGTGGATCACCTGAGGCCAGGAGTTCAAGACCAGCCTGGCCAACATAGCAAAACCCTGTCTCTACTAAAAATCCAAAAAAAAAGGAAAAAGAAAAAAGAAAATGAATGCATCCAAGCTGGGCCGACTGGTTACCAGGAAGTGTAGTGTATACTGGAATTGTCCTTAATGTCCTCTAGAAATTTCATTTTCCATTACTTGATGTCATTATTGCTTAAATGAATAAAACTGCACTTCCCAGCTCTTGTGTGGACAAGCAGAAAGTGTCTCCAAAGCAGAGACTCCAATAAACCAAAAGCATATCTCCTGGGAGATATCACATGTGTGTGTAAGGGTAGCACCTGTCACTTTCTGGGTGTTCTATGTCTTTGTTTTTTGTTGTTTTGTGAAGGACATGCACTGCTTTTATAATAAAAATTATTGAATTAATGTATAAGTATAGTTCCAATACATGTATGTAGATATTCAGGACAGGAATGATATTATTTCTAATCTTGGATAAAAACCGCAGCCTGGAAATTTTACCAAACTCCACTAGCTGCTCAGAACTGCCTGTAGTTTCAGCTTCCTGGGAGGTCTGCAAGGGAGCACAAAAGTCATTTAGGACAGCATTTTTCAAATTTTTAGCCAAGAATCCCCAATAAATACATTTTAAACTGGAAAAAAAATGCTTTGTTTTTCTCAAAAAACGCTCTGATTTATTATAACAGGGTCTTGCTCTGATACCTAGGCCGGAGTGCAGGCAGTGGCACGATCACAGCTCACTGCAGCCTCAACCTTTTGGGCTCAAGCTCTCAGTAACTGGGACTACAGGTGCGCGCCATCACGCCCAGCTAATTTAAAAATTGTTGTACAGGTGGCGGTGAGGGGGGAAGTTTCCTATGCTGTCCAGGCTGATCTTGAACTCCTGAGCCCAGATGATCCTCCCGTCCCGGCCTCCCAAAGCTCTGGGATTAGTGTGAGCCACCGAGCCCGGCTAGACAGAGAAGTCTGGGCAGGAACTGCTGCGTTGATTTCAGAACACTAACGGGTGGTCCCGTTCAAGCGCTCAGATCTCGGGATAGGCCTAATCCAGCTGTTTGAATAAACTGACAGCGGATTTCCCGCCCCGGAGGAGCGAAGGGAGTGGCCAGGCATCCTGCTACATCCCGGGAGAACTTTTCCCGAAGCAAACTCGCAGCCCGCGAAGGCGGCGCCCGAGCGTCCACGCGGATCCGGGCCCGGCAGGGCGCGGCGGCAGCGCTACTCACACGATGACTCATTGTAGTAGACGTTGATTCTCTCCAGTTGCAGCGCCGAGTCTCCCACGTAGCCTCCGGCCGGGTCGATGCCGTGCTCATCGCTGATCACTTCCCAAAACTTGGGCAGGGCAAGGCGGGGAAACAGACGCTCAGAACCCGGAGCCCTGGGTGTTCCCACCCGCGCCCACCCCGGGCTCCCGGGCGGCCGAATTCCAGGCGCGCCTGAGCCGCCGGCCGCTCCCAGCTGCGGTGGGGGTGGGAAGCGAGGGGTACAGGGTCCCCGGTCGGCCACGCCCTGGGCGCTCCCTGCCTGCGGCCCGCGCGGGTCCGCATCCGGCTCGGAGGGCCCAGGGCGGCGGAGCGGGTGCGCGCCCCGCCAGGGGCTAGCACCAGGAGACCCGGGGCCCGCCAGCCGCCCACCAGCGGGGAAACCCGGCGCCGCGCCCAGCCCACCTTGGTGCCGATCTGGTTCCCGCACTGGCCCGCCTGGATGTGCACGATCTCCCTCATCGCTAGCGCGGCTCTGCGCTGGGCACTGGCTCTGTGGATGAAGGCAACGACTGCAGCCGGCCCCCAGCGCCCCCGGACCAACCCTCCACGCCCCCGCCCCCGTCCCGCCGCCCGCCAATGGCCGCGAGCCCCGCCCACCGCCCCCGCTCGACGCCGCAGCCCGGCCAGCAGCAACCGAGTGAGGACTTGCGGGCGTGCCAGTCGGGAGACCCTAGCCTAGAACCGGGCGGAAAAGGACGAGCCCCGGGCGGACGGGGAGGAGACGGAAAGGACCCCGGCGCCTGCCCCCACCACCGTTTTGCTGCCCCTCGCGGTGCCCTGCCCCAGGGAGACGCAAGTCGGGCCAGGGCGTCGGGGCGGCGGAGCCGACGTGGCCCGCGGGGTCTCAGCGCGGCTCCCGGGAACCCTGTAGCCGCGCGTGCTGAGTCCAGCCCAGCGGGGAGACGGCCGTGGGGCGCAGCGGTGGAACTTTTCGGGGTCTCTGACCTCTGCCCTCCAGCCGCACCCCGGGCACAAATACTTAGGGCCTCGCAGTCCTGCTGTTTCCGTCTCCGGAGATACAGGGGCCCTTCCGCTCTGACTACCCCCACCTCTTTGAAACGGGGTTTAGCTGAAGTGACTACAGGGCTGGATCCGAAAATGAACACCCCCTGCGCCGGGTCTACGCAGCCTCCCCTTGGCGCATCAGCGAAGAAATGCGCTTCGGTCTGGGAGGGCGCGCAAGAGTCCCTCTTCCTGGCCAGTTTTGTGTGGTGGAAAGGAATGACCGCCGATGCCGGGCCAGGTGACTTGGATTTTAATTCTGGCTGTTTTCTGTTAGCTCTGCGCTTCAGCGGGCTCTTCTGTTAACGGAAGAAGTTGTCCTAGGGGACCACCGACAGCCTTTCAGCCTCCAAAGTGCGGGATTTTGTGGCCTATGCAGTCACAATGTGCGTGCATCAGGGCTTTTACGGGAGTTTCTTCGCGTGAACGCTTCAGGCTGGGACCTTCGGGGTAGCCTCTTCGTCCCCTCCCAGGCCCGTGGAAACGCCCCACGGGAGGAAGAGACCATATTCTGTAATTTGCACTGGCAGTTTCTTTTTAGATAGATGAAAACTGTGGGAAAATTCTTATTGTGTATGTGCATGTTTGTGTTTGGGAGTGGAGAACTTTTAAAAGTTTTTCTTCTGGAGTTTTGCAAATGTTTCCAAATGGAGGATTTTTTTTAACCCTTGGGTCCCCGCCTTCCCACTGCTCTCTTCACCCCAGTGCTGCTACTCGGCCTCCTTGTGGGTCCCCACACCTCTCTACACAGGGTGTGGCTATGATGAGAAGGCCACAGCCCAGGCCCCGAGATCCCCTTTCAAACTTTGAGCCTGAGATTACCCAGCCACCTTTTCCTGAGTCCTCAAACACCTCTATTTAGGCTGTTTGCCTCCGTTGCTTAATTACTGACTCCAGCAAATGCTAGCTTAACCCACCTAGTGTGGGGAGCCTGAGAGCGGAGGGCCTGTGCATCCCTGAAAGAGCCCGTCCTCCAGCTTTGGTCTCTGTAAGAAATCAGCCATTGGCGGCGCGCTGTGGCTCACACCTGTAATCCCAGCACTTTGGGAGGCTGAGGCAGGCAGATCACGAGGTCAGGAGTTCGAGACCAGCCTGTCCAACATGGTGAAACTCCGTCTCTACTAAAAATACACAAATTAGCCGGGTGTGCTGGCGGGTGCCTGTAATCCCTGCTACTCAGGAGGCTGAGGCAGGAGAATTGCTTGAACCCGGGAGGTGGAGGTTGCAGTGAGCCGAGATCGTGCCACTGCACTCCAGTCTGGGTGACAGATTGAGACTCCATCTGGGGGTAGTGGGGTGGCGAGAAGAAAAAGAAAAAAAAAATGCAGCTATCAAGTGGTTTAAAATAAAGTGTCTAGTTTAGAAGTTTTGGTCCTTGCTGAAATAGCCACCCTTTCAGTGCTAGTCTTTGGTCTGGAATTTAAGTCCAAGGGTCTGATTGAGCCAGAAAGCAGGTGTCAGCATGGCTTCAGGAAGTCCGTTGTCACTTGAATTTGACAAGGGAGAAGCCGACCTGCTGGTTTCTGGGCTCCTGCTTGCTCTGTGCTGTCTGTGGGGATTGGTGCCCGCGGAATGGACTTTGGAGAAACGCTGTGCTGGAGGAGTGAGGAGACTGGGAGGAAACCTTCCCCTGCAAAGCTTGTCTCCCTTTCTTCCCATCAGAGGTGGGGCCCGCAGGACACAAGAGATTCCCTGAAGAATGAACCAAGGCCTCCCCGGCTGGTGGGGACAGTTCTGTTATGCAAAACCTGACTTCACGTTTCTTTCCCAAAATGGTTCCTAGTCTCTCAGCAGCCTTGGCCTCTCTTTGGACCCCAGCCCTGACTTCCCTGGTGTGTGTGGTCACCCGCTGCTGGGAGCCGGCAGGTGAAGCCCTGACCCTGTCAGCCTTGCCTGGGGCATTCCAGGCTCTGGGCCTCCTGTCCTCCCATTCCGTGGCCCTCACTCCCCTTGGATGAGGCTGTTTGTGATGTGGTGTGTCAAATGCACACAAGCCACAAACCAAACTTTAAAAAGGTATAGAGGACACATTCTCTTAAAAAATGCACCGTGGTATCTGGAAAGCCAGGTTCCAGTTTAACATCCTCAGGCTAGGCTGGGCACAGTGGTTCATGTCTATAATCCCAAAACTTTGAGAAGCTGACGGAGGATTGCTTGAGCCCGGTACTTGGAGACCAGCCTGGGCAGTATAATGAGGCCCCTGTCTCTACAAAAAATTAAACAATTAGCCATGCGTGGCGGTACATGCCTGTAATCCCAACACCTCCAGAGGCTGAGGTGGGAGGATTGATTGCTTGATCCATGGAGGCGGAGGTTGCAGTGAGTTACGATCGTTGCCACTGCACTCCAGCTGGGGTGACAGAGTGAGACCCTGTCTTAAAAAGTAAAAGAAAAAGAAATTGGTAGAATTCTTGGACTCCTCATTGATTGGCATCAGGGCATGGCGGTGGGGGCTGGTCTCAGTTTGCAGTCCTCACTTTCAACAGCTGCCTTTCGGCCCACCTCCCATTCTGTCCCACACAGGGACGGGTCTCCTGTACATGCCTGTGGGGACATCAGTCCTCCTCCACCCACAGCCATCCCAGGCCATCCTGAGGGAGGAAGGGGCCCTAGAAGGAGGTTTGGGGAGGTCTGGGCAGGAATTCCTGGGGTCTGAGGGCTGAGTGCCATCTAGAAGCTGTGGGCACATGCCAGTGGCCTTTTACTCCCTACAGGGGTAGGCAGGGGGTAGGCCAAGGACAGGGCCCCTCCTCTGGGTCAGGGGCAGTGATGGCGTTCATGACCTTGGTGCTCAGAGTGAGCCGAGTTACCCAGACACTCCTGTCTGCCTGCTTTCCTCTTTGTCTTGCTGTCTCATCTGTGCCTTTGATCACAGTGTTGCTTCTCAAAACACCTGCTTCTGTTTCATGCTTGTGTAGTGAGGATTCCAGGCTCACTGCCCAGGTTTGAGTGCTGGTGCTTACACACACTTGGAACATGGGAGATGGGTGATGGGTGTTTCTTCTTCTCCCGCCCTTTTCTGGGCTGCACGGAGGAAGAAGACAGGAGGGTCTCATCCTCTCCAAATGCTGAGAAGCCCCTGGGGAAGGGGACCCAGGGAGCTGATCGGGCTCTTGAACTAGGCTGATGCCTTTAATTAGGGTGGTGTTATTTTCAACTAAACCCCTAAATTTGGAAAAATGAATGACATCAGACCTTGGTATTTTTATGTGATGTTCCTTTTGGTGGATAGAGGATGGAGCTGAGTTTCTTCAGAAAGAAGTGGATGTTCCAACTGCCAACTATGCAGGGAGAGGCAGAGGCCAGGACAGGAAGTGGAGAGTGGGAGAGTGCCGGGGAGGCTGGGAAGGCTGGGGAGCCCTGGTGTTGCCCTGTCTCTGGGCCTGGGGATTGCCATGTGGACTTCAAGTTCTAGAACACACTTGCTAGTCCCCACTGCCTCGCTGGGGAGAGCAGCCCGTGGCTCTCAGTGGCAAGCCAGGCGAGCAGGCATCAATTCTGAGTTAGGCTGGGGTTAAACTCTCCTGCTATCTGGTGCCTTCAGTGAAGTGTTGTCACAATTTTACTCTCTGCAGGTTCTCCTGGAAAGGGCAGCCACAGTCCTCTTGATCTGGAGAGTGGGGACTGGGGCCAGTGTAGATGGGTGGATGAATGTAACCTTCCCTGACCCATGGTGGTCTGAGCGGTCTTGGTTACAAATGGGGGAGTCAGCGTTTATAAAGGGTGGCCTGGGGACCTGCCAAACACCAGAATGTGTTAGCGCAGTCGAGTTAAATGTATTTTCTTGGGTTCTAATTCTTTCTTTCGAAAAATAATATTTCATGCTTGCTTTGGCAGCATGTACACTAGAATTGGAATGATACGGAGAAGATTAGCATGGCCCTGCGGGGAGGGTGATGTGCAAATTCACGAAGCATTTCATATAAAAAAATTTTCTTTTGAGACGCATTTTCACTCTGTTGCTCAGACTGGAGTGCAGTGGTACAATCTTGGCTCACTGAAACCTTTACCTCCTGGGTTCAAGCAATTCTCTTGCCTCAGCCTTCCGAATAGCTGGGATTACAGGCAGGTACATCACCATGCCCGGCTAATTTTTTTTTTTTTGAGATGGAGTTTCGCTCTTTTTACCCAGGCTGGAGTGCAATGGCGCGATCTCGGCTCACCGCAACCTCCGCCTCCTGGGTTCAGGCAATTCTCCTGCCTCAGCCTCCTGAGTAACTGGGACTACAGGCATGCACCACCATGCCCAGCTGATTTTTTGTATTTTTAGTAGAGACGGGGTTTCACCATGTTGACCAGGATGGTCTTGATCTCTTGACCTCGTGAT
This sequence comes from Leontopithecus rosalia, assembly GCA_028533165.1. Taxonomy (NCBI): domain Eukaryota; kingdom Metazoa; phylum Chordata; class Mammalia; order Primates; family Cebidae; genus Leontopithecus; species Leontopithecus rosalia. Next base: position 39,597,874 of record CM052661.1, on the reverse strand, counting down.
CCACCTGCCTCAGCCTCTCAAAGTGCTGGGATTACAGGCGTGAGCCACCGCACCTGGCCCACAATTTTGTATTTTTAGTAGAGGCAGGGTTTCACCATGTTGGCCAGGCTGGTCTTGAACCCCTGACCTTAGGTTATCTGCCTGCCTCAGTCTCCCAGAGTGCTGGGATTCCAGGCGTGAGCCACTGTGTCTGGCCTAAATTTTTTTTTTTTTTAAAAAGGAAAAATAATATTTCACAGAGTATTTTTAAAAAACTGGTCAGCCAGAGAACCATGGTCATAGGCCAAATGGATATGAGAGGAACCTGTTCCAGAGAGTTCCACGGAGTGCCTGGGACACAGATAACCCAGTACAGTACAAGGGGCTCTAAGAAACTGCAAAGTGGGAGGGTGCCACGGGGAGGCTGGGAAGCCTGGGGTGCCCTGGAGTTGCCCTCTCAGGCTCTCAGGTCAGACTGCCAGAGTGGGCCTCACTCTAGAGTCATGTGCTCACTGACGAGCCAGTGGTCCATATGACTGGCTTGGTGCACCTCGAGACCCTCATCTGTAACTTGGGATCTCAGAGCACCCAATGCTGAGGGTGGTGCCTGAATCAGGCAAGCCGGCCCTCACTGGAGGCTAACTATGGACCGCAGGCCCTCCCTACATCTGTAGGGCCCAGGGTGAATGTGCAGATGGGGGCCTATGTGGCACATGACTGCATTTAAAGTTATGGAATATTGCTATATGTTTTATTTTCATGCTTTGACAAACGTGTACTTTTATGTCACTCTGGTAGGCCAGGTTTGAACTGAAAACTTCCTGATGGGTCACTCAGAATTCTCTGCTGATTTGGACCACATTGGAGAGCCCTCAACCTGATCCTCTTATCTTTAGCAACTCCCGTTTGCACCACGGGGCCCTGTTTGAACACAGTGGATGCCTGGCTGTATACGTCCAAGTGGTTACCCTCCCTGAGCTGTCGGGGGCACGCATGCTTGGGGTGAGGCCTGCTGCAGGGAGGCCAGTGTGGCCCACATCCCTGGGTGCAGGCTAGGCCCAGGGCCCAGAGACCTCCAGGGCGGAGACCAGAGGGTGCCGGGGAGGCTGGGAAGGCTGGGGAGCCCTGGTGTTGCCCTGTCTCGGGGCCCGGGGATTGCCATGTGGACTTCAAGGACTAGAACACACTTGCTACTCCCCACTGCCTCGCTGGGGAGAGCAGCTGTGGCTCTCAGTGGCAAGCCAGGCGAGCAGGCATCAATTCTGAGTTAGGCTGGGGTTAAACTCTCCTGCTATCTGGCGCCTTCAGTGAGGTGTTGTCACAATTTACTCTCTGCAGGTTCTGTAGCTCAGAGGGGGGCTTACAACACAGAGAAAAATCTCCTTGGCCTTGCAGGCGGTTCACTCTGTGGGGTACCCGTGCTGAGGGAGCCTGACCCAGGGACCCCTGGCTTGAATCAAAGACTGACAGTGCTTCCAAGTGAGATGGGGTAGAGATGTAGTGGGATGGAAATGATGTGCTGGGGGTTCACTCCCCAGAAATCTTGATTTGCAACCCTGTTTAAGAATCACAAATTTATCAGTTCTCTTTCATGCAGTACACATATATTAAGTGTCAACTGCATACCATGCATTGTTCTTGGCTCTAGGAACACAAACAGCTAGACCCTGCCCCAAATAGCTGTCACTGAGTGCCACAGATAGGGTGACAGCAGTGGGCACAGACCTGGTGGGTAGAGAGTTCCAACCAACTTCCAAGGAGGGACAGGGACTTTCCAGGAGAGAGGAGATGCGACCTGTTCCACTTCTGGCAAAGCACAGCAGGGGTGAGCTGGCTCCTAAAGTGGGAAGGATAGTGGCCCAAAGGCTAACAGGCTCCACGAGCAACGTTTGTGTGCTCATCCCACAGTTCAGAGGGCCTGGAAGCCCCAGAAACATGGGGTTTCCATTGGGCTTTGGTGAGAAATTGGGGTGGAGTGAGAATCAGAGCGCACCCTCCTGGTGCAGGTGTGCAGGTGCCACTGCGCTCCTCCCTCTGAGCTCTCCAGCGGTGCAGGGGTGGGCCACTCCCCTGCTCGCCTGGCTTGCCACTGGGAGCCACAGGCTGCCTTCCCCAGCACTCTGCTAGGTGGGGTGTGATGGCCTGGAGGGGGCCCCCGGGGCACTGAGAAAGCCTCAGGCCCAGGCTCAGTGGGCCTGACCCAGAGCGGGACTGGACCAGGAGAATCTGGCATCTCCCTAGCCCCCACCAGAAGGTAAACACCAAATGCCAAGCCAGAGTTTGGAGGGAGGCCTCCTCCGGGGCCAGCCAAACAGGGACAGGAATGCTGAGGATGGAGCAGGAGCAGGGAGAACCCCCACATCCCACAGACACCCGGTGCTGTGCTGTGATAAGGAGGAACGAAGCACTGACACGTGCTAGACAGGATGAGGCTGGGCAGCAGAGTGCTGAGTGAAGGATGCCAGGTGCAGGGAGCCGCATGCTGTATGAGTCCATTTTTACGAAGGAGCAGGACAGAAGGCAAAGAGGAAGTAGAGGAGGGGCTGTCAGGGCCTGGGTAGGGTCGGGAGAGTGGCAGGTGAGGTTTCTTGGTGCTGAAAATATTTTAAAATTGATTTTGGTGATGGGTGTACAAATCTATGACTATATTAAAAACCACTGAACGTGGCTGGGCATGGTGGCTCATGCCTATAATCCCAGCACTTTGGGAGGCCGAGGCAGGTGGATCACAAGGTCAGGAGATCAAGACCATCCTGGCCAACATAGTGAAACCCGTCTCTACTAAAATACAAAAAATTAACTGGACGTGGTGGAGTGCACCTGTAGTCCCAGCTACTCGGGAGGCCGAGGCAGGGGAATTGCTTGAACCCAGGAGGCAGAGGTTGCAGTGAGCTGAGATGGTGCCACTGCACTCCAGCTGGCAACAGAACAAGACTCCAACTCAAAAAAAAAAAGAATCATTGCCTGCTTTAAATGGGTCAGTTGTCTGGTAGGTGAGCTCAATAAAACTTTTAAAGAAAAGCAACCATCCATCTGCCCAGATCAACATAAATAAAGCACAGGGTCACAGTGGTCACTGCTGGAGGGGTCTTTGCCCCTGAGGGTAACAACCACCACCCTAAAACCTAAGCCCAGCTCACCATGTGGCCAGACGAACTCCAACTCTCACACCAATATGATATCTGTACAAGACAAGAGGCATGCCATTTCCAGGCCTCAATAGCATTCATTCCAGTCTCTACTGTTTTTCTCTACAAAAGTTATAGGAAAAGGCGAGAGAAAACCCAGCATATTGTTAGGAGACAGAAAAATCAGCAGAACCAACCCCAGGCATGGCCCAGATGTTGGAACTATCCAACAGAACTTTAAACAGCTACGACGAACATTGAGATCTAGTGGAAAAGATGGACACCATATGTGAACAGATGGGGAATTGCAGCCAAGATAGAAACTATAGAATACATGGAAGAGATTTTAGGAAGAGGATGATGGCACCTCGTGGAAGATGGAGAACACAGAGGTGTTAGGACAATACAGTTGGCCCTCGGTATCCTTGGGGGATTGGTTCCAGGATCTTCCTTGGATGCCAAAATCCAAGAATGCTCAAGTCCCTTATATAAAAGGGCTTAGCATTTGCTTATAACCTGCTGTATACTTTAAATCATCTCCAGATTATTTGTAATACCTAACACAATGTAAATCCTATGTAAATAGTTATGCTGTATTGTTTAGGGAATAATGACAAGAAAAGAAGTCCATATGTGTTCGGTAGTGATGTAATTTCTTTTCTGGGTATTTCTAATACATGGTCAGTTGAATCCACAGGTGTGGAACCCACAGGTACAGAGGGCTAGCTGTGCTGCAAGAGTGGGGAATGACAGGGAAGGCCATGACAGAGCTTCTCATTTGGGGAGGGTCGGGATAAGGACTCTGAGTTGCAGTCATGGTGATTATGACTGTTAGTAGAGAAGTTGAGAAGGGGGCACAAGTGACAGAAATATATTTTAACATCTATTAAAAACCTCCAATGAGCTCCCCCAGTCTGGCATCTCTCCAGTCTGTCTGGATGGGACATATCTAAGGCACACAGAACCTTCCAGCACAGGGCTGAGCATGGGGCTCTGGGCAGGGCCAGCCTCACCAGTGGGCACAGGGATGCTTGCTAGCCCTTGGAAACCTCTGGATGAGTTCCCGGCTCTAAATGATCTTCCTGTCCCTGAGAACAATGGCATGTTGACCTCTGTCATTAATGACAGATTTCTCTGGGCTAAGGGCACTGTTGGAGAAGGGTATTCTTTTCTCTGATAACATATTTAGGCTCTGCTTGCTCTGACAATGAGGTAAAAGATTTCTCTAACTCAATGGGGCTGGGGTTGGAAGACCCAGGAAAGCTGGCCTGTATGGGAGGACTTGGAAGATTCTGGGAAAAGAGGAGAACAGAATCTAAAACAAAAGACAGGCTCTGCTAAGAAACCCAGCCTAAATTAGTGCCTTTTACTTTTTTTTACTTGATCTGTAATTTCAAATATATTTGTGATTCCGTACACATGTACACATCACACACACTGGAATACAAGCCTCACAAAATAAATTTACGGTTAGTATGTGCTATGTGCTCTGATAGTTTTTTTCTAGCCTTTCTTAGTTTTTAAATGCTGTTACTATTTCCCAAACTGACTTCCAACAGCTTTACTCAAGGGTCATCTACATACCAAAAACCTCATCCATTTCTAGTATATGAGAGGAATTTTAAAAGTTCATGGAAATGGAATTAAAAGATAAAAAGAAAATATAAGCTTTATTTCTCAATATAAATGACATCAAGTTCAAGACATTTTTGTCAATGACGCTATGCCGTGCAGTCCATCTGTGAAGCGCCCGGGATCCTGAGAACGTAACCATGCCAATGCAGTATTTTTTATATTATTAACCAAAAAAATGGGTGCCCTTTGCAGATGTTTTTCTAAGATTAGGAAACAGGAGTTAGAAGGAGCCAAATGGAACGGATATGTGGATGCCTCATTATTTTGTATTGAAACCCTCACAAAATTGCCCTTCTTTGATGAGAAGAATGAGCAGGGATATTGTAGTAAAGCAGGACTCTCTAGTGAAGCTTCCTGGGCATTTTTCTGCCAACAGTTTGACTAATTTTTCTTTCTTTCTTTCCTTTTTTTTTTTTTTTGAGATGGAGTTTTGCTTTTGTTGCCCAGACTGGAGTACAATGGTGCAATCTCGGCTAATGGCAACCTCCAGCTCCCGGGTTAAAGTGGTTCTTCTGCCTCAGTTTCCAAGTAGCTGGAACTACAGGCATGCATCACCACACCCGCTAATTTTTCAATATTTAATAGAGATGGGGTTTCACCATGTTGGCCAGGCTGATCTCGAGCTCCTGACCTCAGGTGGTCTCCTGCTTCGGCCTCTCAACATGCTGGGATGAATTTTTTTCCTCAAAAATGGATGTGGATGGCTGGATGCAGTGGCTCATGCCTGTAGTCCCAGCACTTTGGGAGGTTGAGGCAGGCAAATCACGAGGTCAGGAGTTTGAGACCAGCTTGGCCAACACAGTGAAGCCCCATCTACTAAAAATACAAAAATTAGCCAGGCATCGTGGCATGCACATGTAATCCCAGCTACTCTGGAGGCTGAGACAGGAGAATTGCTTGAACCTGGGAGGCAGAGGTTGCAGTGAGCTGAGATCATGCTCCAGCCTGGGTGACAGAGTGAGATCACTCCAGCCTGGGTGACAGAGCAAGATGCTGTCTAAAAAAAAAAAAAATGATGTGGGTGATCTGCCACTAAAAGCTTCATTTTCAGCATCATCTTGTTCATTCTTAAAACAAATTATTGATTTGGTTTTCTGTTTTCTCTTTTTTTTTTTTCAGATAGGTTCTTGCTCTGTCACTCAAGCTGGAATACAGTGGTGTGATCACAGCTCACTTCAACCTCAAACTCCTGGGCTCAGAGATTTTCCTGTCATCTTCTGAGCAACTGAGACTATAGGTGCACATCACCATGCCTGGATAATTATTTTATTGTTAATTTTTTGGTAAAGATAGGGTCTCACTGTGTTGTCCAGGCTCGTCTCAAACTCCTGTCCTCAAGTGATCCTCCCACCTTGGCCTCCCCAAATGCTGGGATTAAGGTGTAAGCAACTGCACCCAGCTAAGTTATCCATTTATAAACTGCTGATTTCTTTGGGGCATTGTCCCCATAACTTTTTTTTTTTTTTTTTTTTTTTGCAGAGACCTGCTGTGTCACCCAGGCTGGAGTGCAATGGTGCAATCTCAGCTCACTCCAGCCTCCACCTCCTGGGTTCAAATAAGTGATTCTCATGCCTCAGCCTCCCAAGTAGCTTTGATTACAGGTGTATTACAGGTTTGTGCCACCACATTCAGCTAATTTTTGTATTTTTAGTAGAGATGGGGTTTCACTGTATTGGCCAGGCTGATCTCGAACTCCTGGCCTCAAATGATCTGCTCACTTCAGCCTCCCAAAGTGCTGGGATTACAGGCATGACCACTGCACCTGGCCCCTATAAACTTTTCATAATGCATCAGAGATTTCACCGTTCTTCCACTCAAGCTTTGCTGTAAATTTGGTATTTGTTCTTGTTTCAATTTTAGCAAAATTCTTGTTGCTCTGATAGAAATGCCTGTCAAACTGATGTCTTATCTTTCTTAGTGCCTCGAACTCAATCTTATTCAGACATGTTATAACAAGTTCATGTGAGTTTATTTTGGTGCAAAAACATTTTTAAATCATTGCATGGTTTTTTCATAATACACATTTTCCATGAACTTTTTGAAGACAGGTTGCCTCTTACATTGATTTAAGACCAACTGACTGGTGACCAACAGTTTGAAGAATTCAGAAAAGGGTGATTGGTCAATGAGTGTGGATTTTGAGGGAGAGGAAAGGAAGGTATGTTTCACCTGGAGTGCCCTGGTCACTTCCCTGCCTTCCAGGTCCCCAGGAACCACTTCCTCCCAGCTGCCCTGGGCACTCCCAGCCAGAGCAGGAAGCATCTGTCTGGGAAGCTTGGCCTTCGGGGGTATGGTCTGGGGTAGCAGTGCCTCGTATGGCAGGGACCACCCAGGACCATGTCCTTATAGGCCTGCAGGCTCATTCGATTTTCAGTTATTCCTATTTTAAAAATGAGTTAAGTCCTTCCAGGCTCAGAATTTCAAAGGACAGCAATCACCTGTGGTTTTGCTTTAAGAAGCAGGAGCCTCAATTTCACAAAGACCTGAGGTGAACAAAGACCTACCCGGGGTGAACTGCAGGATGGCTTCAGAGGAGTTGTCTCCAAGGGCCTCTTTCTTGTGATGATGAGTAGGAGGTGGTTGGGGCCTGTAGATGGGTTTGGGGCATGAGTTCTGCCTTATCAGTGGTCACACACAGGCCGCTCTCAACCAAACCCTCAAGGTCGGTGGCCTGACCCCAGCATGGACATTGTGGCTTCTCGGCCACTTTTTGTGCTAGAAAATGCTGATTGATTCCTTTTGTTGTTTTTTGTTTTTCTAAATCTCCAACAGGCATTTTGAGGACAATTGTGGATAATTGATGTTACTAACAATAACATTATTAATAATTATATAATTACATAATATAATTAATAATAATTATGTTAGTGATAATTGATGTTATTATTTTTTTTTTGAGATGGAGTTTCGATCTTGTTGCCCAAGCTGAAGTGCAATGGCGAAATCTCCGCTCACTGCAACCTCCTCCGCCTCCCAGGTTGAAGCAATTCTCCTGCCTCAGCCTCCTGAGTAACTGGGATTACAGGCATGTGCCACCACACCCTGCTAATTTTGTATTTTCAGTAGAGATGAAATTTCTCCACGTTGGTCAGACTGGTCTCGAACTCCTGATCTCAGGTGCTCTGCCTGCCTCGGCCTCCCAAAGTGCTGGGATCAGAGGCGTGAGCCACGGTGCATGGCAGTTTGCTGTTATTTTTTAAGTGTGATGATGACATTGAGATTATGTAGGAGTGACACACTCAGTGCCATGATCATGCAACTCACTTTTAAATGCTTCACAACATGTGTGAACATGTTGTGTGTGCACATGTGTTCACACTGACAGAGAGAAAGCACATATGGAGAAAAATTAATTATAGGTGAATTCAGGAGAATGGTTCAGGTATTTGTTTTATTATTGTATTCTTTTTTCAATTTTTCTATATGTTTGAGAACTTCTAAAATAAAATATTGGAGGCAGAGGGATGAAGAGTGAATGATTCAGCCCAACCAGTGACAGACAGAGACATCCTGGACCAAGTCTCCAAGTTCTGCGGATAACAAGCTGCCACCAAGAGGGCAGTGCTGGGCTTTCTCCCTTCACTGTGGACAGAGAAGGGACAGACAAGCACATGGTACCAGGCAATGGAGGGACATAGTGGCCGAAAGGAAGGATGGTGTCTGGGAAGGGCTTCCATGGGTGGGGCGTCTTCAATCACCAGCAGTCTCTTTGCTCTGTCACCACCAAAATGTGAAGGGAAGGGGAGACCCGAATCTCTGTATTTCTAGGCCTCTGAGGTGCCCCCATAATTGTCTGCTGATCAGACAATTAGCCCCTATGGGTCTAATTCCACCTCACCAGCATGACCAAGAGTCTCCTGTGCTAGGTAGGGAGGCATTGGACGGCTGACTACTGTGGGGGTGACCTATCTATGGAAGTCTCTGGGGAGGACGAGCGCTGAAATGCACCCGGGGTTCCGTGTTTGGGTGCATTTGGATGGTGGTGGTGGTCTGGGGATGGGGCATTCCTCTGCACCTCTCCCTCAGTCTGGTTTTGTGTAGGGTTGGAAACAAAATAAAGAACCTGTTTATATACTTTTTCTAGACAAGAGAGCAAGTCTAGACAGGTTTGGGATGTCCGATTAGAAAATAAGTATGGTTTGTGGAACTGCTAAATCCCTAGAGTGATAGAGGAAGTCCCATGTGAAGGGTTTCGTTCCATGTAGAAGATGAATTATAAAGCTCACAGCACCTCTTTCCCTGCATCCTGGAAGTTCTTGGTTTAGACACAACCAGTTTCCTTACTGGCCAGTGAGTAAGACCGGATGATCTTTAAATTCCCTCCAGCTCTCACATCCTGTGACTAATCATACCTGTGCTAACTTAGACAAAACCAGTTGCCTTAATCCCAGCACTCGGGGAGACCCAGGCAGGAGTTTGAGACCAGCCTGGCCAACACGGTGAAACCCCATCTCTATTAAAAATATATTTAGCTAGTTAGCTAGGTGTGATGCAGCTAGAGTCCGTCTCAAAAAAACAAAAACAAACAAACAAAAACCAGTTGATACAACTCCCGTCTACAAGGTTACAGCCTGCTTGCCGCATTTTGTCTATTTTATCTACTCCATTAATTTATATTTTACTCACTAATTCTATTTTAAGAAATCTTGATATCAAGGAATGTATTTGACTTCCTCCTTTACAAAACATGTATTTGTTTTTAATGGACAAAAATTGCGTATGTTTATTGTGTACATGTTTGGAAAGAGGTATGCATTGTGGAAGGGCAGCATTGAGCTGTTAACACATGCTACCTCACGTAGTTATTTTGTGTGTGTGTGTGGTGAGAACACTTAGACTCTATTCTCTGAGCAGTTTTCAGGAACACAATACGTTGTTACTAAGCACAGTCACCATGTTGTAATAGGTCTCTCCGACTTGTTCCTCCTATAACCGAAATTGTGTCTCCTTTGACCAGCATCTCACAGCCCCATTTCATCTCTTCTAAGATGGTAGTGAGCATGTATCCATGAAGTACGTGATGAAGAATAAATATTTGCGTAGAGAGTTGAGAGTAGCAAGTCCGCTTTGTAACGCATGTGACCTGACAGCTGTCTCATGCTACGGGGATGGATGGTTGTCTTGTTGTACAGCAACTCAGAATACAAGGGGCATATCCCACATATAGCTGTCATCGAGTGCTCTTCCCTGGGGAGCGTGACCCTTCTGTCTTCAGCGCATTTTAGTGGGAAGGGCTCTGAGTGAGGTGGTGGAACCCTTGGGTTAGTCCCTGATGAACCCCTAACTGGCTGTGTGACCTCTGAGCATCATCTTCCTCTGCAACTCTGGGGGGTTGAATCAAACCACATGTGAGGAGCCCAAACCTCTGGGCTTCTCCGGAGCCCCCTTGCCACACACACCAACATACTCATGGACCTTCCACCTCCACTCCCCGAGACTGGCCCCTGGTTTTGAACATATGCTGGCAAGGGCTGAAGCTGGAGCCGGGAGGAGGGGAGAGAAGCTCTAGGATGGGCAAGGGGAGCCAGGTGAGAACCAGCTCTGGAATCTCCCAACCGGGGATTTAGGGTGGGGCAGGGGAGGTAAGGAAAGGCACTCTTGCCCTGGGATTTTGAAAGCAGCAGAAGCAGGACAATTCTCTTACTTGGGCTCACATGTTAGAAAACACTCTTTTGTTACCTTTGGGGCTCACATGTTTGAAAATACTCTTGGGGGGTTACATGTTTAAAAATACTCTGTTATTACCTTTACATTATAAAGAAATAGATGAGGTCGGGTGCGGTAGCTCATGCCTGTAGTCCCAGCACTTTGAGAGGCTGAGGTAGGCAGATCCCCTGAGGTCAGGAGTTTGAGACCAGCCTGGCCAACATAGCGAAACCCTGCCTCTTCTAAAAATACAAAAATTAGACAGGCGTGGTGGCAGGAGCCTGTAATCCCAGGTTCTTGGGAGGCTGAGGCACCAGAACCTGGGAGGAGGTTTTAGTGAGCCAAGATGGTGCCACTGCACTCCAGCCTGAGTGACAGAGCAAGACTCTGTCTCAGAAAAAAAAAAAAGTAATAGATGATAATAGAGTCTTGTAAGATGAAAAAATTCTGGAGATCTGTTGCACAATAATGTGAATATACTTAATGCTACTGACTTGTACATGTAAAAATGATTAAGATGGTAAATTTTGTGTTTTTTTTTAACCACAATTTTTTTTTAAAATTTTTATTGCATTTTAGGTTTTGGGGTACATGTGCAGAACATGCAAGATAGTTGCATAGGTACACATGTGGCAGTGTGTTTTGCTGCCTTCTGCCCCTTCACCCATATTTGGCATTTCTCCCCATGCCATCCCTCCCCCGCTCCCCCCCGTCCCTTCCCTTTTTCCCCCAATAGACCTCAGTGTGTGGTACTCCCTTCCCTGTGTCCATTAACCACAATTTTTAAAGGGGGAAGGAAAGTAATAGACAAGCTTCACAAACATTGGAGAACACTGGAGTAACCAGAGATAACACAAATACAGCTCTATGCTCTGCAGGCTGTGTTGCTCACACCCTTCCTATGGGGACTGTCCTGACATTTCATTTGCAGTGTTCTCTGTCCCCTTCACTGTAACTCTGTAGTGTCTAGCCCTTGCGGGTGTCAGAGCATGGAACCCTCCTGCTAATACAGGGTGGCTGGATGAGTGCATCCTGCAGCGCTGTGGCTTAACTTCGGCTCTGCCACACGGGAACCTGGGGGATGTAACCGCAGCCGCATGGGGCTGTTGGACGGCTGTGTGCTTTGTGTTACTCTCATCTGTTGTTGTCCTGCACGCAGCAGGCATGTCACATGTTTGACAGCGTGCACACCACATACCTGCACTAATAGCCCTGAAGCTGTAGGAGACAGTTCTGAAACTGCTTTGTTGAGGCCCACTGGGCCATTAAAAATTAAGGTCATATTAAGGAAAATATTGATCTAAGTGATTATTTGATTTGGAAGGTCATTTTGTGTGGGTGTTTTTGTGATAAAGATATACTCAATCACCGTTTATTTACAATCAAACAAGTATTTACCAAGTTTATATAACAAACAAAATAAATGTTCCATTCTGTATTAGGGAGGAGAAAAGAGAAGGCAGAGGCAGAGAAAAGGGAAGAGGCCCGGAGAAGACAGGCCACCGTGTTCACAGGGGGCAGACACCAAGGGGGAATGGGGTAGGCATCTTCCTGCGGGTAGCACCTTGCTCATCTTTCCCTGTGACTCCACCCTGTGCGCTCTGCCCTGCCTGACCTGCTCCCAGGGAGGGCCTGGGAGTTCAAGGGCCTTCTTGGCCAGAGGCTTCAGGTCAGGATCACATGGGCATGGCACTGTTTGGTTCTGTTTGACACAATTTTAAGTGTTTAATGATGATTTCTTGATTTATTCACTCTTTTCTTCCGCAAATATTGAGCACTTGCTATGTCCCAGGCACTGTGCTAGGTGCTGATTGTAGTCCTTTTGAATTTTTAGTAACATCTGAGACAGACAAAAATAATTATAATAATTGTAACATATAATCTATAATGTGATCTTATAAATATAAATATATATATGTATATTTTATTTTTTTTGGAGATGGAGTCTTGCTTTTGTCACCCAGGCTGGAGTGCAGTGGCACAACCTTGGCTCACTGCAACCTCTGTCTCGCAGGTTCAAGTGATTCTCTTGCCTCAGCTTCCTGAATAGCTGGGATTATAGGCACCGGCCACCACAACCGGCTAATTTTTGTATTTTTGGTAGAGACCAGCCTTTGTCACGTTGGCCAGGCTGGTCTTGAATTCTTGACTTTAGATGATCCACCTGCCTTGGCCTCCTAAAGTGCGAAGATTACAGGTGTGAGGCACAGTGCCCAGCCTGTTTTTCTTTTTTGTATTTAATTTTTAAATATAATAAAAGGCAGGGTCTCACTGTTGCCCAGATTGATCTCAGACTCCTGGGTTCAAGTGATCCTCCTACCTCGGCCAAATTGCTGGGATTACAGCTGGGAGTCACTGTGCCCAGCAATATTATTATAATAATTTATAAAATTATTCCAGGAACAAATAGTGACTGCCATCATTCTTACTATTACATGGCTTGGCACATTTCCTTCCTGTCCATATCGAGGAAGGAAGCACAACCTTCCTCGATATGGAATGAACGTGGGAATGAACGTGGGAAGCGACTGGTGAGCGCAAGAGGGCAGAGTGTGGAAGGTACCAGGGAAGGAATGGCAGCCTGCCTTCTGCCTCAGGCTGGGAGGCTCAATAGTCAACAGTGAGGGCATCCTTGCAGTTCCAGTCTGCTGGGCAGAGGGGCCCTGATGCGAGCCTGCAGGGGACAGGGGGCAGACTTTGTGCAACACAGCTGAACTGGCACAGGTTCCGGAAAACAGGATTTCCCAGGGGCACCCTGGTGACCTCTGTCTTCTCTTGCTTCGCAGGCCAGTGATTTCCAGGGTCATACTTGCGAGTCCAGCAGATGTGTTCACGAAGGCCAGATACAGCTTTGTGTGACACAGATTTTATAAGTCAGAACTTGCATCTCTTGATTAGTTATCTTCCTCTTTGCTTTGTGACAGCATTCACGGAAAAGCCATAATTGCAGTGGACCCTGCCCAGAACGACCTTTGGCTCCAGTCACAGAGCTTTGTTCTCCTGGGCTTCAGAGCCTGCCTGGGTTCTCAAGACAAGCCCTCCCAGGAACTAGAATCTCTCCCTGCAGCCCCCACCTCTTGTTTCCTGCTCTCTTCACAGATGCTACCTCCACCCTTGGTCCCAGACTTTCACCTTTGTCCCCTGCTTGGACCCTGCTCTTGTGTCCATCCATCCCTGGGACTTCGGCCCTTCACCTCTGAAAAGACCCTCGACCTCCCGGCCCCTTCCCCATCTCTGGATCTTTTGGATCTGCTCGTCTTTCTTCACGCCTTTTCTGCTACCAGCTGAACTGTTGGATAGCAAACAGCTGTCTGCAAAGGTATCTAAAGCAGTGCTGCACTTTCTCAGTTAAAAGCACAAATGGAATGTTCATTCTTTTTTTAAGCTATTTTTACCCCTGTGGATTGGATTAAATCAACTTAATCTGCACCGCCGGCACCTCCAGACTAGGATGAGTCGATGTGCTCTTTTTCAGGTCCCAGATTCCAAATGGGTAAGACATCACCACGCAGCTCTGTGAGAGCTGAGCTCCGTGAGAGCTGAGCTCCGTGTCTGTACCCACCACAGCCTCTGCACTCACCCAGCCCTGCCCCAGCAGAGGATCCCACCTTCCACATTCAGAAGTCTCACCTCTGGCACTAGAATGTACATTCCTGAAGGTTAAAGAGGACACTTCCTGAATGCTGTGCATAAGACTCAGCATGTTACTTCCTATGCCAATGCCCTTAGCCAACCATTGTGAATTGGAGAGACTAGGACGGCAGGAAACTTGCTGTGCAGGACTTCCCATTTCTGAGAGGAAGACCCAGAATATTATGATAGGAATAAGGAAAAATTGAATAATGCCTACCTTAGCAAACTGTCTCTCTCTCTAGGCTTTTCTCAGAGTTTAACATATTGTAAGTTAGGACTGCATTAAAAAATAGAGTCAGAATGGTGGGCACTTGATTGTGATCGGTCAGGTGTTTGCCTGGATTCCATTCCTAGTCAGTCCCTGCCGATCTAGTTAGGAACTGAGCTTCGTAGCGAGTCCTAGGCTCGGTCCAAAGTGCTCCTTGGAAGGAAGGGTGGCGGGTGGCAGGGAGGTGGGTTGCAGGGTCCGCCCAGCCTTTCCCTTGGACAAACTTGGAACTCGGCCTCTCTCAGGCCCCAGGGCGGGGCGGGCAGCCTCTCTAGCTAATAGCCTTGCCGGGAAAGCTACTGTGATCATGTAGGTAAAAAACGCCTTGTGAACCGCAAACTTCCAGACAAAAGTCCCGTGAAATTCTTATCCTCTGTTCTGGACAGCGGCGCGACGGCTATTTGGGGAGTTGAACTCAGTGTGAGCGGAGCCGCCCCGCCCCAGCTGTCTCAGCTGCCCGCAGGAATCCTATGGCGGCCACTCCCCGCTCCAGCTGGCCTCGTGACGCAGAAAACATTTTTCCCCACCCATCCCAGCAACGTTCACCCTTCCTTACTAAGTCACACTTGTGCCTGACTCCCAAGAATACGCTTCACGCCCACGCATGGAATCAAGGGAGAAACCAGCAGATCCTCACTGTGTCCCTCGCATGGCCCACGCATGCATCTCTCGCGACCTGTCCAGGGCGGACATGGTTCACATTCTTACAGATGAGGGAGCCGAGTCTGGGAGAGGCCAAAAGACCTGCGCGGCCGCACATTTGGCCCCCAGCTGCATACACTAGAAACGTGGCCCCGGAGCTCCGCGGGGGATCTGCCCGGTGAGGCGCACCAGCCTGCAGCTGCAGCAGACTTGGTCACATCCCGATTCAACAGGAGGAATCACATTGTCCCATGCTCATTCCTGGGAGGGGAGTTCTGTCCAGGGAGGCAGGGGGTCACCACGCTTTCCTAGTTGGATGAGGCATTTCTCCCTGGGCGCCCCCGCATCCTCCGACCCCTCCCTGCCTCGGAGGAGCGGCTGGCGCGGCGCGCTCTGGCAAGCCACTGCCTTCACCTGAGCTCCTGGGCCTGGGTCAGCCTGGCAGGCAGCGGCAGGCCAAGGAATTCCCCTGAGAGGGGTGCGGCCCGGACAGCTGACGCCCGCCCTGCCGGTGCCGGCTGTTCCGAAGACGCCGGAATGCGGTGTGGGGACACGGAGAGGGAGGACGCCTCAGCACCATCGCTTGGGGCAGCGTGGGGAGCTCCCGTCCTTCTCCACCTCCAGGGCAGGCCGAGGTCTGGACGCAGGGCAGGCGGGAGCACAGTGCGTGGCCCGACGCTGCTCTTTCGGGCTGAGTCGGTGCAGCTAAACCCGCTATCAATACCGACTCTGCAAGAGCGCTCTGCGGCCACCTGCATCCGAAGAGAGCCTCCACGGCTTGCAACAGGGAAGCCCTGCGGGTCTTGAGCTCACCTTGAGGAAGCCGGGCATAGTCAGGAGGCCGTTCCCTCCGGAACCCCTGGCAGCCCTGGTTGCCCAAGTGGCAGTGCAGTCTCCAGAGCTGTGGTTAAAGGAAGGGCTTCGGCCTGGCTCATGCCTATCATCCAGTGCTTTGGGAGGCTGAGTTAGGAGGATCGTTTGAGGCCAGGAGTTTGAGACCAACCTTGAACATCATAGTGAGACCCCCATCTCTAATTTTGTGTGTGTGTGTGTGTGTGTGTGTGTGTGTGTGTGTGTGTATGTGTGTGTATGAAGCCCTTCTTTTAATACATACATATATATATAAAGAAGGGCTTCATTCACAGTTCCCTGGGAGGGAGGAAGGATTTTAAAAAATTATTAAATTGGCCAGGTGTGGTGGCTAATGCCTGCAATCCCAGCACTTTAGGAGGCCAAGGTGGGCGGATCACCTGAGGTAAGGAGTTTGAGACCAGCCTTGCCATCGTGGTGAAACCCCATCTCTACTAAAAATACAAAAATTAGCCAGGTGTGGAAGCAGGCACCTGTAATCCCAGCTACTCAGAAGGCTGAGGCAGAGCTGACAAATAAGAATAGCTTGAACCCGGGAGGTGGAGGTTGCAGCGAGCCAAGATCATGTCACTGCACTCCAGCCTGGGGGATAGTGTGAGACTCTGCACAAAAATAAATAAATAAATAACCCTTTTCATTACAGCACATTAAAAACATACCCAAATCAGAGACTAAAATAATGAAAGCCCATGTATCCATCACCTAACTTCTTCTGAAACAGATCTTAATAACTGCCTGTTTCTTAAAGAAAAAAGGGTATGTAGTGTGTGATTTATAGTAAATGTTTTCATTCACCCTTTCAGGAAGAAATGGGCAAATAATGGGTCAAATATTTTGCAGATACTATGTTGAACTACTCTTACCCTTTTCTTTCTCCTTAGTGCGAAAAATTAAAGGGTATACCTCCCAGGCATCTCTGCTTTCTGTATATGCCCAGCCCCATCCAGCCTCCAAGTTCTTTATTTTAATTTTTATTTAGAGATGGGGTTTTGCTGTGTTGCCCAGGCTGGCCTCCACTTCCTGGGCTCCAGTGATCCTCCCACTTCAGCTTCCCAAGTAGCTGAGACTACAAGTGCATGCCACCATATCCGGGCCCATTGAAAAAAATTAGAGTGAATATGCAAAGCTTGAAAATAGACAACTTGGTGGCTCACATCTCTAATCCCAGCACTTTGGGAGGCTGAGGCGGATGGATCACCTGAGGTCAGAAGTTCAGGCACAGATTGGCCAACACAGTGAAATCCTGTCTCTACTAAAAATACAAAACAAAACAAAAATTAAGCGAGTGTGGTGGTACATGCCTATAGTCCCAGCTACTTGAACCTGGGAAGTGGAGGTTGCAGTGAGCCAAGATTGCGCCACTGCGCTCCAGCCTGGGTGACAGAGACTCTATCTCCAGAAGAAAAGAAAAGAAAGAAAATAGCCAATTTGCCTTTTCAGCTCTGGCTCTGCAGCCTGCCTATCGAGACCCAGCTAGTCTTACTCCAGCTCCCAGCTTGCCAAGCACATCAGTGAATTCTTCATGCCACTTAGGAGATATCTGGGAGCAAATAAAAAGTTTATAGAGTAAAACAATCTAACGTGATTTCAGGTTTACATATTTTGTTACATTATACAACACTTTTTATTTATTTATTTTAGAGACAAGGGTGTCTCTATGTTGCCCAGGCTAGTCTTGAACTCCTGGCCTCAAGTGACCCTCCCATCTCAGCCTCCTGAGTAGCTGGGACTTCAGGCTTTCCAGTGGTAATTGAACAAGATGAAGTAGATAGCGGCACTGCAGAGGCCTGGCTGAAGTCCCCAGCACCCCTGAGGAGGCACCTGTGGGTATGGTCTCTCCCAGTCCCGGGGGGAGGATGACTGGGTGGGTTTGTCTTTTTCTCTGCCCCCTAGGGTTTTAGAGGTGGCTCTCAAAGATATCCCAAGGCTGGTCACAAGGGGACCATCGGGGTTGCTCCAAGGGCAGCTCTGCCACCCTTTGGAGCCTCCCCAGGTGGCGCCCACAACATTCCCTGTTCAACAGCTGCACCCAGGCTGCCTCCCTGAACTGCCCTGGAGTGGCCACTCTCTAGGGGGTTCCTTTCCTTTGTCATGGTCTTGTTGATAGCTCGTATTGTTATTTAACATTTCTGCTTCACACTGGCAGAGACTGCGGGGAAATAAAAGAAGCTAATGAAAGAAATATACCCTGCAGGTTTAGGGTGGGTTCAGGGCAGAGCATTGGAGAGCCCAGTTTGTGGACTTGAGAGGTCTCTACCTGTTGACCCATGGAGGAAATGGGGTGGGGCCCTTCTGGGGAGATGTTGAATCAAGCACAAAAGGCACTGCCCTGTGGTAGGGAAGCTGGACACGAGGAATTTTTTTTTTTTTAAATAACTCAAGACAGAACTATAACCTATGAGTAGAAGTTTTAGGGACCCAGATATTTGGTTAACACACCCCTTCACACACACAAATTAGCCGGGCCTGGTAAACCTCCACCAGCTGGGCCTAGTGGAGCCAGTCCCAGCTCTTTGGGAGGCTGAGGTGGGAGGATCTCTTGAGTCTGGGAGGTCAAGATTGCAGTGAGCTGTGATCATGCAACTGCACTCCAACCTGGGCAACAAAGCAAGACTTTGCCTTAAAAAAATAAAATACACCCTAAGACAAACAAAACTGCACAAGTTGAATGAGCTTCTGTTGCAGGGATTTCCACATCTAAGTGTTCAAGCCAAGGACAGTGAACAGCATGGAGCTTCCATGGCCTCCCTGGGCACCATGATCTCGGCACCTCCATGTGTTCACTCTCTGGAAGCTCCCTGAGCCCTGTAGCTTGGGGATTTTTCTTGAGGCTTCATTATGTAGGCACAATTGATTACCTCATTGGCCACCGATGACTCAACCTTCAGCCCCTCTCCTCTCTCCAGACATTGGAGGACGTGGCTGAAAGTCCTGACCCTCTAATCACAGGGCTGGTTGTCAGGGGAACCATCCTGAGGCCATGCAGGAGCCCACCAAGAGTCTCCCTAAAAGATGCTCCTGGCCACGTGTGGCGGCTCATGCCTGTCATCCCAGTCTTTTGAGAGGCCAGGTGGATCGCTTGAGCCTGGGAATTTGAGATCAGCCTGGACAATATAAGGAGACCTCATCTCTACAAAAAAAATAATGATTGGCTGGGTGTGGTGATGTGCACCTGCAGTCCCAGCTACTCAGGAGGCTGAGGTGGGAGGATCACTTGAGCCCAGGAACCTGCAGTGTGAGCTATAATCACACCACTGCACTCCAGCCTGGGTGACAGAGCGATATGCTGTCTTAAAAAAAAATGCTCCTATAACCAGGAAATTCCAAAGGATTTAGGAGCTGTGTGTCAGCCATTCCTATCACTCAGGAGATTACAAAGATTTTAGGAGATCCATGTTAGAAACAGGGCAGAGGCCAAATATATATATTTTTATTATATCACAATATCACAAAAGTCCTGGTGCCCTGGCCTGGTCTTGGAGTGGCTGGGAGGACCTGGCTCCCAGCACTGGTGGCCTGAAGACATCTTGCAGTTGGGCTGGGGGAGTCGCTGCAGTGACCTTCACAGACTGGCCTCCAACAGTCAGAGGGCATCTCAGGAGGGCCTAGGTGGGACACAACTCCCTGTTGTCAGAGTATGTCCCCCAGTGCATTGGCACATGAGCCCCTGGAGCATGAAGTTGGGTAGACCACTCAGTGGAGTGGTCACTTTCAAGCCATACACCAACATCTGCTTCACTGGTATGTGGTTAGACCTCAAACATACAAAGGCACAGTGATTCACACCTGTAATCCCAGTACTTTGAGAGGCTGAGGCAGGAGGATCACTTGAGCCCAGGAGGTTGAAGCTGCAGTGAGTTATGACCGCACCATTCTACTCCAGCCTGTGTGAGAGAGTGAGACTCTAGCTCTTTTTTAAAAAACAAAAAGGAAAACCATGAACACTGCAGAGTCCTAATTAGGAAAAAGGAGTCAGGCTGGCAGGACCAGACAAAAAGGCTCAGAGTAAAAGGTTCTGCACTGACCATCAGATTTTAAAAGTGATAGCTCATGCCCATAATCCCAGTCCTTTGGGAGGCTGAGGCGGGAGGATCACTTGAGCCCAGGAGTTGGAGAACAGCCTGGGCAACATAGTAAGACCCTATTCCTACAAAAAAAATCTAAAAAACAAAAAAAGAAGAGCTGGGTGTGGTGGTGTGTACCTGTAGTGTCAATTACACAGGAGGCTGAGGCGAAAGCTACATTTATAAAAATGTTATGTTGATTTTGCCACAATACAATAAAATCTTGGGGAAGGAAGAGCTGTCCTCCCAGCCCACTGGGTCTTGGGAGCTAGCTGTCAGAGCTGGAGGGCAGGCAGGTAGCCCCACAGCCACAGTGGCTGGAGAGGGCCTGGGCCTGCGTCCACCTGGCTGGGTCATGAGGGACTGCAAAGAGGAATCCCTGGGCTGTGCCTCCTCGGGGGCGTGAGAGAAGTTAGAGCCCACTAAGGTGAGTCAGATGTGGGCAATCATTCACCGAGAGCGGTTCCAAAGGCAGAACCACCTTTGAAAAAACAAAGGTAAGTGTAGGAGGGAACAGCTGTCGCCGTGGAGGTGGCGGTAGGGAAAGGTACTGCCCACAGTTTTCTTTCCCTACAATTTATTTATAACACGGGAGGGAGTGGGAGCCAGGAGACTGCCTGGGGACAGTGTCTTCCTGGGTGGAGGTCAACCACCACCTATGGCTTGATGTGCAGGCCCCACCTCATCACTTGAGGAGAAAGGAGAACTTCCCTTTGGGGAAATGGTCCCAGTTTTTGAATCTTGGTCCTGAAGAGGCCTTCACCATGGCACTGAGCTGGCCTGGAGGAGAGTGATACCTCCCTCAGGGTGCAGGAGAAGAGCAAGTGCTGAAAGTGCCAGCTGGAGAAGAGGGGCCATGTTTACATTTTAAAAATCTGGGCCGAGAAAATCTGTCTGGGAATGGAGTTCCTGGACCAAGTCGATTGGACTGTGATTTTTATGGGGGAGGATAGCGGCTTGGCCTGAGAAGTCTGGTCACTGTGGATGATTTTAGCCAGAGTCTGTCTCTGGTCATGAGGTCCTGGCTGTTAGAGCATTTCATTCTGAGGTCCTCAGTTCATCCTGGGCCTGCACCCTGTTCCCTGCTCCTGGCAGACAGTGCTCCTTGAATCTAGCCCAGGGATCATGTGGCGGAGATGCGCCAGAACACATGTGTGTGTGGGATGCTCAGGGCAGGTGTTTGTGTTTGTGTGCCTGGAAAAGGGGACATAGGAGAGTGACGTCCAGGTCCATGCAGTGACTGCAGGAGTGTGGAAGCTAGGCTCATGGGAACCATTTCCTATTTTCTGAATTGTGATTCTCGAAGTGAATAATTTCAAATTCAAGCTCTTCAGCGATGAACACAGATGAACGTTCAGCCCCTGAACAGGACACACATGACACCCCAGGGGATTCAGCTGAAGGGTTAGGTAGTGACAGTGTCCAGGACCCAGAGTCCAGACCCTAGAACCCACTGGAGCACTGTGGCTCCCCCGACTCACCGCTGCCCACATGAAGGCACATCCTGGTGTGAGCTAGCAGCCTAAATCTAGATTTAGAACACTTTCTTGTTCTCATCTTAGAGAGAGTCACGTTTGGAGTGCCTGCTGCCTAATCCGAACCAGAGACAAGAGAGCCAAGCCTGCTGGGACTTTTCCCATAAGGCAGTGGGGTTCAAGTCTGCCAGTTTCCTGGCCAGGGGCTCCCTGAAGCCTCAATAAAACCAGCCTTTGCTGCCTCCTCCCCGTGGCCCAGAGCCTCCCTGGGGTTTCTGTGAAGAGGCTGCTCTGTCCCAGGCCACCCCGTGAATCATGGCACAGGAGACAGGGAGGAGGCAGGCTGCAGCTCATTCAGAAGTTCCCAAATGCCAAGAGGTCCTTCTGAATTTCCTCCCCCTTCCCATGGGGAGAAGGCCAGGCCTGCCCCTTCCTCAATTCCTCCTTCACACAGGTTGGGCCCCTCAGTTCCCCACCATCTGGATGCAGGCCTCGGGCCTCCCAGCGAGTGAGGGCAGTGGCTGAGTCAACAGGATCAGGCAACGGAGTGAAAATTCCTTTTTTGGAAGCCAGGCAGTCACTGCCCAGGCTGGTGGAATCCTTGGGAAGTGACGCAAGCCCAGAGTCAGCTAGGGGCAGTAGTGAGCCCCTCAGCCCAGCTGCACGCCCGGCTGCAGGCCTCCTCCTCACCTCCTCTTGTGCTGGCCCGAGGTGGGCAGGGCCCTCAGGAGCTCCTTATATAGGAAATGCTTTGAAATCGAGCAGCAGACAGCCTATGGGAACAATAGGGAACAATCTTTGTAACCCTCGCTGTACCAGCAGCAGCGGCTCATTCTGGAAGGCAAGAAGAGGTAACACTGAAGTGCCTGTTTTTTCGTAGTGTGAGTGAAGAGCCCGTGCTTTAGGAGTGCCACCTCCACTCCTTTCCGGTTTTCTGTCCTGCTGTGGGGCCTGGCCCAGCTTCTCTAAAAGTGGCTCAGACACAGCGAGAGCCCCGGACTTAGGCAGACACTTGTCACAGGGCCTCCCAAAGGGGACTGCAAACTCTGTGAAGGGAAGACCCACCGGGCCCAGAATGGCTAAGAGGCAGCTGGGAGCGCGGGAAGGGGGTGGGGGTAGGGGTGGGGAGAGGTTTTCTTCCTCTAGGGTTCCAGGGCACCCTGTGGTGTCTTTCTGTGTCCAGAGTGTGGTTAGGGAAGGAAAAGGCCTCCAAGGCATCATTTCTTAATTAAGAAACATTTTTCTTCTAACATCTGTTCCTCCTGATTCTAGGAACAGTACCCATTTCCCTTTTGGGTGGCTCCAGGACTGGGCATGTGGCCCAGACTGGCAGAGCCACCTGGCTGCTGTGTCTGCAGTATGAGGTGTAACCCAGGCCATCCGATGAGGGGACAAGGTGCTCATCCGATGAGGGGACAAGCAGCCCAGAGCTTCCTGCTTCGGAGCCTGAGGAAAGCGGATCCAAGGGTGACAGATTTTTTTTTTTTTTGAGACAGAGTCTCCCTCAAGTGATTCTCCTGCTTCAGCTGTGATTCTCCTGCCTAAGCCTCCTGAGTAGCTGGAATTGCAGGCACGCACCACTATGCCCAGCTAATTTTTGTATTTTTAGTATAGACGAGGTTTCACCACGTTGGCTAGGATGGTCTCGAACTCCTGACCTCTGGTGATCCACCCGCCTTGGCCTCCCAAAGTGCTAGGATTACAGGTGTGAGCCACTGTGCCTATCCCAGATTCTTACAATGTCATCTGATTGCCTTCAGCCAGCTGTGCCTACAGCTAGAGACCCCAGCCACAGACAGGAGGGACAGAAGGACAAACGGACAGTCCTTGCAGCTAAGCCAGCATGAAGCACAGCTACACTTTGGCAACCGGTGCTCTCCCTGGATGCAGGCAGCATCTGCAGCTGAGGGTGCAGTTTTTTTTTTTTTTTTTTTTTTTTTTAAGAAAAAGACTGGGCCTGGTGTGGTGGCTTCAGTCTATAATCTCAGAACTTTGAGAGGCCCAGGCAGGAGGGTTGCTTGAGTCCAGGAGTTTGAGATCAGCCTGAGCAACATAGCAAGACCCCATCTCTACAACAATAAAAAAACTAGGCATGGTGGTGTGCACCTGTAATCTCAGTTACTCAGGAGGCTTAGGTGGGAGAGTGGCTTGAGTTCAGGGGATCGAGGCAGCAGTGAGCCAAGATCATGCCACTGCACTCCAGCCTGGGTGACACCGCTAGACCCTGCCTCAAAAAAAAAAAAAAAAAAAAAAAGCTGAAAAAGTGAAGTTCTTTCACTTTCACAAGTGAAAAAGTCCTTGAAGACCTCCAAAATTGAGTTCTTCAGTGTGAGGGCCCCCTTTGGGGGTTTTGAAGAAAACACAGTAACATTTTGCAGCTTGTTATTTTTGTGGCACTAACAAAGACTTACGAGTGGTTATGTCTGTTAGCAGAACATTCCTGGCTGAGTTTTGCTTTTATATAAAGTTCTTTCTTTTTTTTTCCTGTTTTTAGAGACAAAGGAGGCACAGGAAGTATCACATCTTGAAGGTCAGTCTTGCGATGGATTTATTGCTGGAGATGACAGACCAAATGGCTCTGATACATGCACACTGATCCTGGGCACACCTGCTGCTTGGTCACTTCCCATGGCCCCTGGGGCCCTCCACGCCTCCCTCCCAGGGCACTCTGGCTTACTGTCCACACTTCATGTACCACCAAGCCCTTTCCTTTCCTGGGCACCACTCCTCAGCAGGGTGACCAGTGACCTACAAGTGCATGTGGCTCAGAACATAAAAGCATCTTCAACATTCGTCACTGAGCCAAACTAAGCACAGTTTGGCTCAAGAGCTTGTGGCAGCCTGCATCCCTATCCACATGTGAGCTGGCTCCTGGCGTGTGACCTGAGGGATGGCCGCTCTTCTGTGTCATCCAGCACCCGGAGCAGGGACGTGCCCATATAGATGAGAAACTGTCCTGTTACCTGGGCGGAGTAGGACAGGAACCGTAGCAGGCTCCTGTAACAGAGGGAGATGGAATGCGTTAGCTTGGGATTTTGGGCCAGTGAGAAACAGAAAGGATGCCGATACTTCACTTCCCCCACCAAAAGGCATTCTGAGAAGGCCAGGCTCACATTTAGAGCATGGCCTGAGCACTCTCAGGGTACCCGTGTCCCGGGGTTGGCACAGATGCAGCTGCTGCAGCAGTGGGTCTGGCTGGGAGCAGGTTTCTGTGAGCTCCCTGGGGACCTCCGGCTGCTGGCCCAAGACCACCCCAAGAAGCACAGCTCCCATGAGCCACCTGAAGCGTGGCCTGCTTGTTGAGTGGCTGGCAAGCTCTGTGTGGAGCACAGCTGTGCTGTGTCCTGGGCTTCGGGCTGCTAGGCTGTTCTAGGGGCCCTGCTACTGAAATCAGTCAGGCCCAGTGAAAGGACAGGTTGGGCTGAAGGAAAGTTCTAGAAAAAACTGGCATCATGCTCCTGTGACCCTAGTGGCTGAGGGCAGCCAGATATTCCAACTTGTTCCCGACGTTTTGGCAGGGAAAAGCTTGCCCTGTCCTGGCCTCTCAGTCCTCAGGCTGAGTCTGCATTAGTGTTACATTGGACTTATAACACTTTGCCTCGAGTTCTCTTCTCATTCTCTACCTAGTCCAAAGCGGAAGGATTTCATTCCAGTTTTAAAATCGCTTTCTGGCCAGGCACGGTGGCTCACGCCTGTAATCCTAGCACTTTGGGAGGCCAAGGCAGCCATATCATGAGGTTAAGGGATCAAGACCATCCTGGACAACATGGTGAAACCCCTTCTCTAGCAAAAAAATACAAAAATTAGCCGGGGTGGTGGTGTGTGCCTGTCGTTCCAGCTACTTGGGAGGCTGAGGCAGGAGAATCACTTCCACCCGGGAGGCAAGGTTGCAGTGAGCTGAGGTCGAGCCACTGCACTCTAGCCTGGTGATAGAGCGAGACTCCATCTCAGAAAAAAAAATCTCTTTCCTTCCTAAGGGAGGAGCAGGACATTCAGCAGTGGCTGAGCCCATGGGGGTGCGCTAGCCAAGCCTGGGCAGCTGTCTCGTCTGGAGGCCCACTGCTCCCAGCACCAACAACAAAGTCCCCAGCAGATGGTGCCTCCAGTGTGGGGGCTGTCGTGAGTTCTGTGGCTGTTTGTGGTGTCATCGGATCCATCAGAGGATACACATTAGTAACAAGAAGGCTGAACTTGTCTGTCAAGAAAGATTTTGTGGTCAGGTGTGGTGGCTCATGCCTATAATCCTAGCACTTTTGGAGGCGGGGGTGGGAGGATCTCTTGAGCCCAGGAGTTGGAAGCTGCAGTGAGCTATGATTGCACCACTGCACTTCAGCCTGGGCAGCAGAATGAGATCCTGTCTATAAAAATCAGCCTGGGCGTCAGAATGAGTTCCTGTCTATTAAAAAAAAAAAAAGAAAGAAAAAGGCTAGGCATGGTGGCTCATGTCTGTAATCCCAAGCACTTTGGAAGGCCAAGGTGGGTGGGTCACCTAAGGCCAGGAGTTTGAGACCAGCTTGGCCAACATGGTGAAACCCCGTGTCTACTAAAAATACAAAAGTTAGCCAGGTGTGGTGGTGTGTGCCTTTAGTCCCAGCTACTCGGGAGGCTGAGGCACGAGAATTGCTTGAACTTGGGAGGCAGAGGTTGCAGTGAACCAAAATCGTACCACTGCACTCCAGCCTGGGCAAGAGAATGAGACTCTCAAAAAAAAAAAAAAAAAAGAAGAAGAAGAAAAAAGATTTTGCTGAGCTAGAATTTTGGGTGAGGTTAGCTTTCTTCATTATACCTTTTTCGGTTGTTGTAATGCTCCTGTCTCACTTTAAAAATCCAAGTGTAGGCCAGGCGCAATGGCTCACTCCTATAATCCCAGCAGTTTGGGAGGCTGAGGCCGGCAAATCACCTGAGGTGAGGAGTTCGAGACCAGCCTGACCAACATGGAGAAACCCCATCTCTGCTAAAAAGACAAAATTAGCCAGGCATGGTGGTGCATGCCTGTAATCCCAGCTACTCAGGAGGCTACAAGAGAATCTCTTGAACCCGGGAGGCAGAGGTTGTGGTGAGCCAAGATCCTGCCATTGTACTCTAGCCTGGGCAATAAAAGCAAAATTCCATCTCACAACGAACAAACAAACAAAACCCCAAAACCAGAAAACCGAAGTCATATTCCCTGGCCCACCTCAGGTGAGGGCAGGAGACCCCTGAGAGGAGGGCATTCCCCCTTTGCTGTTGCTCAGCACTGATCAGAGCAGTTGCCAATGCCATGGGGGATGGAACCAACACCCTCAAAGAGAAATGGGCAGTCCTGCCCGGGGAGACACGTGGGAGCACTGGAATGGCAGCAGTTGCAAAACCTTTAGACTTGAAGACCTTTCTACTGCAGTCAGCTGCTCTCCCGTCCACTCCCTCCACAGAGATTAATTCTTTAAGGATCAACAGTAGATTTACAGGAGTAGAAGGAGGTGTATTTAGAGCCCTGGCAATTGTAAAGTGCTTGGAAGCAGCTTTCTCATTTTATTTTATTTATTTTTTGTATATTTATTTATTTATTTATTTATTTATTTTTGAGACCGAGTCTTTCTCTGTCGCCCAGGCTGGAGTGCAGTGGCACAGTCTCGGCTCACAGTGGTGGATCTCAGCTCATTGTAACTTCCGCCTCTCAGGGTTAAGCAATTCTCCTGCCTCAGCCTCCCCAGTAGCTGGGACTACAGATGCCTGCCACCATGCCTGGCTAATTTTTGTATATTTAATAGAGATAGGGTTTCGCCATGTTGGCCAAGGTGGTCTTGGACTTCTGGGCTCAAGTGATCTGCTTGCCTCGGCCTCCCAAAGTGCTGGGATCATAGGCATGAGCCACGACACCTGGCCCAACCTTCTCATTACAGATGGTAAAAGCAAGGCTCAGAGGAGTTAAGGAATCTGTGAAAGGTCACACAACTGATTCCTTAGAGCAGGGACTGCTGTGTCTCTCAGTTCCAGGCTCAGTGGCAGGGATGCCATCTGGTTATGGGGCAGGAACACCCAGGAAGGCTCCTTTTGGTCACATGGAATTTGTTTGAATAGGTCTGGGGCATGGTTGGATTGGGAATCTGTCTTCTAAAAGTTCTCTCCTGGGATGCTGTGCAACCAGCCTGGCCCTCATCTTTGGGATGACAGTGCCCTGGCATTATGTGGAGAAGACACACGCCCGTGCCACCTTACCGGTGAGGCTGAAGTTACCTGTGTATCAGGAGTACAGCAGATACACACAAAAGCATGCGATTTGCCCGGGTCTAGGTGGCTGCTCTATACAAACGCAGCCACGACCTCCACGGCTCTGGTTTTAGTTATCATCACCTAGAATTGAGTGCTCAATTTCTTAAAATAAATGTGGTTCCTCTTTATGTTTATTATTTAGCTTTTGTTCTAATGCATAATCATATTTGGAAGAAATAATTCTGTTTTGGCTGGAGACTTTCTGTTGTGTAAGATGGGCCTGTGGCTTAAGAGTTGACCTGCTTCAGACAACATAGCTCCAAGTGGCCTAACAGCAGCAGCTGGCCTGGGAGCCCAGAGGAACAGGGTGGGAACCCTCGACCTATGCCACACCTCCTGTAGTCTCCGACCCCTGGAGGTGACCCCCAGAGTGTGTTACCTCAGCAGGGCCTTGAGTCCTGTGCACCGGATGTCGTAGGACACGGAGTACATCTCGTACATGGTGGCCTTCACGTTGAGGCAGCCGATGAAGTCCTTGGGTTTCAGCTTGTACAAGTCAAAGGTGACTCTCGCTATTCCTGACCTCTTTGGTGGCGAGCAAGTGGGAACATGCTGGCTACCCTGTGACAATGAGAGGAGGGACATACTTCAGGAAGCTTCGTAACCCTCCCACATCATTACTCTGCTCTTATGCCAGCTTCAGATTCTCTTATATGTTCGTTTAAGATCTGTGAGCTGCTCTGTGGCTAATCCATGAAGAGATGCTTTCAGCAGGACCCATCGTGCACACTATGACTGTGTCCAAGTAGCCATGAGGCATCTCTCCCTAATTTGCTTTCAGTTCCGGACTCAGGGTGAGTCTGGTGTGGTGTCAGGGCCTAGATTTCAGGACCCCTTTGCTCAGTGGATAGTTATCCCTGACAAGTGGTGGGAACCTGGTGACATGAGACTCTCATCTCATGACTATAACACAGGGTTATGGAGAAGCAGGCAGCATTTGTTCAATTTTATGGGCAGCTACTGGGCAGAAAGTACCAGAATCATATGGCTGATGTGAGGGGTAGAGTGGGCACCTTCCTGGAGCACTCCTGTTTTAAGAATCTCCCAGGATAAGAGCTGACTCCATGGGAAAGCCCAAAGCCATGCAGCAGACCCCCTGGGTTGGAGGAGGAAGTCAGAGACCTCTACACACCCCCAGGTTTATAAATAGCAACGGAACAGAATTTTCCCTACAAGATGCATTAAAAGTATGAGAGCAAAGTCACCGCACAGTACAAATGCAAGGCCAGGAGCTGTTCTTCCTGAGTGGCTTGTGCCACATAAAAATCTTGCAGACAATTGACAGGGTTCCTAGGTCTTGTGAGCCTTCAGGGTTGGGAGTAGCTGAGGCTGTGAATGGTAAATCCACTAATGACAGTGACCTCATGAATGGTAACCTAAAACATTAATACCTCTAAAATTATCCAAACTCTCCTTGCTGTGGCCAGCCTTCTTTATTCCCCTGTTCCCACCATACAGACAAACTCACTTGAGGTTCCAGCTGTAGCCTCTAATTCTGATCATATGGAATTTGTTTGAATAGATGTTGGATATGTATGGATTGGGAATCTGTCTTCTAAAAGCTCTCTCTCCTGTGACACTTTAAAAATATGACAGCAAAGCTGCCTCAAGGTACAAATGAAAGGCATTTATCTTTGATGTGAATTTGTCTTTCTTTCTTTTTTTTTTTTGAGACGGAGTTTCACTCCTTACCCAGGCTGGAGTGCAATGGCGCGATCTCGGCTCACCGCAACCTCCGCCTCCCGGATTCAGGCAATTCTCCTGCCTCAGCCTCCCGAGTAGCTGGGATTACAGGCACGTGCCACCATGCCCAGCTAATTTTTTGTATTTTGAGTAGAGACGGGGTTTCACCATGTTGACCAGAATGGTCTCGATCTCTTGACCTCGTGATCCACCCGCCTCGGCCTCCCAAAGGAATTTGTCTTTCAAGAAAGATTTTTGTGGCCAGGTGCAGTGGCTCACGCCTGTAGTCTTAGCACGATGGGGGGTGGGGGCTGGGGCAGAAGGACCTCCTGAACCCCAGGAGGTTGAGGCTGCAGTGAGCTGTGATTGCGTCACTGCCCTCCAGACTGAAAGAGTAAGACCCTCTCCACCCCCTTCAAAAAAAAAAAAAAAAAGGAAAAAAGAAGAAAAGATTTTGTGAGGTGTAATCTCGGGTGAGGTTGACTTCGTTATCCTTTTCTAAGCAGTTGTAGCTGTCTCTTCTGACTTTGAAAATCAAAGCAGAGGCTGGGCATGGTGGCTCACGCCTGTAATGCCAGCACTTTGGGAGGCCAAGGCTGGAGGATGACCTGAGGTCAGGAGTTTGAGACCAGCCTGGCCAACATGGCGAAACCCCGTCTCTACTCAAAATGCAAAAATTACCCGGGCATAGTGGTGCACGCCTGCAATCCCAGCTACTTGGAAGGCTGAGGCAGGAGAATCACTTTAACCCGGGAGGCGGAGGCTGCAGTGAGCCGAGATCGCGCCATTACACTTCAGCCTGGGCTACAGAGTAAGGCTCCATCTCAAAAGAACAAACAAGCAGAAACAACCCCCTCCCCCCACCAAAAAAACCGTTAAAAAAAAAAATTAAAGCTGAGGCTGTTTTCTCTCAGCGGCCTCTTGGGGACGCTAGCGAGCCCTCAGCCGGTAAACGTGTTTGGAAACCTCGGGTCCTGGCAACAGAGAGGGTTTCTCCTTCCATCTAGCGCCTCTTTTTCCTGGCCTCATATCCCTTTCAGACTTTTGAAAGTTTTAATTTTACTCTCCCTTAATGTCTTCAGTCTTGGTCTTAAAATTATGATGCCCTTCGGTGGCCTCGCCGGGCGGGGACTGCGGGGCCGCGCTCTTCCTGAGGGCGCTGCCTCCGAGGAGCGAGACACCTGCTGGCGGCTTCCTGCTCGGGCGGTCTGGTCTCAGTCTACACTGGCTTTGCCCAGAAAGGCCTAGAGGTGGCTGACATCCTGGGAAGGTAGTTGGGCAGCCGAACAGGCCGCGAGCCCCCTGGAGCGCGTGGCCCGCGGTGGCATCTACACCTGTGACGTCGCACCGCCCCCACCGCCCTGCCCTGCAGCCGGGTTCCCAGCGCCCACCACCAACTCCTCCCTGTTAGCCGAGTGTCTCCTTTAGAAAAACAAAATCCGCCTTTCCCATCTCCTACCGCGGCTGTAATAAATGACCAGAAACTCAGTGGTTTCAAACCCACACACTAATGCTCTCACACACTAATGCTCTCACACGCCAGGTCTGAGACCAAGCCAGGGCACAGGACTGCCGTGGGCTGCAGGACAGGGCCAGGCCCTCCCTTTTCCCAGCTTCTCCGGTGCCTGCCTTGGTAGGTACCCCACATCCCTCCTCCTCCTCTGCCTCTGGCCCTCACTCTCACCTCCTGCCTCCCTCTCATAAGGTCCGTTGTGAGGACTTCTGCCTCCCCCAGATAATCCAGGACAACCCCCCAACCCACCCCAACAGCCTTCACTTAATCCTGTATGCCACTGCTGAGGGCATTATCTTGCTGCTATACTTTCCTTGAGCAAAAAGCCATGCAGCCCAATATTTGCTTTAAAAGATTTATCTAATTCACCTCCAGTTAATTGTCTCATCTACAGACAATCTCCCCACCCCACCTCTGTTTTTTGTTTTTTTTGAGACAGAGTCTCGTGTCCCAGGCTGGAGTGCAGTGGTATGATCTCGGCTCACTGCAACCTCTCCCTCCTGGGTTCAAGCAATTCTCTGCCTCAGCCTCTGGAGTAGCTAGGATTACAGGCATGCGCCACCATGCCCAGCTAAATTTTGTATTTTTAGTAGAGACAGGCTCACAATATTGGCCAGGCTGGTCTTGAACTCCTGACCTTGTGATTTACCAGCCTCGGCCTCCCAAAGTGCTGCTATTACAGGCGTGAGTCACCACACACACCTGGTCCCCACCTGCTTTTAAGATTACATTTTATTCTAAATATTATGCTTTTTAAATTGGTCTGTAGTTTCTTTTCCAGTCAGGAAAATTGTGAGGCTCTCTCTCTCTCTCTCTCTCTCTCTCTCTCTCTCTCTCTCTATATATATATATATATATATATATATATATATATATATATATATATATATATATGTGTGTGTGTGTGTGTGTGTGTGTGTGTGTGTAATATACATAGAAGTAACGAACAGGACATAAAAGAAAACCTACACACTGCCATCC
Organism: Leontopithecus rosalia; assembly: GCA_028533165.1. Lineage (NCBI taxonomy): Eukaryota > Metazoa > Chordata > Mammalia > Primates > Cebidae > Leontopithecus > Leontopithecus rosalia. The sequence goes on along the minus strand of CM052661.1, from coordinate 39,566,105 downwards.
CTTAGAGATCCCATGCACCTCCAAGTCACATCTCTCTCCCCTCCTCTCAAGAGGTTTTTATGCCATGCATTTTCCCCTTACTTTTCCCTATTTTCAGAACATGTGTAACTCAAACGTTATATTGTTAATTTTGTATATTTTTGAATTATCTATAAATGATTTAATGGAGAGGTTACCAAAGTGTAATCTGGAGACACCCAGGAATCCTGAGGCCCTATCAAGGGGCTGAGAGGTCAAAATGAGGCCAGGCACAGTGGCTCGTTCCTGTAATCCCTACACTTTGGGAGGCTGAGGCAGGTGGATCACATGAGTCCAGGAGTTTAACATTAGCCTGGGCAACATGGAGAAACTCCATCTCTACAAAAAATACAAAAATTTAGCTGCATGTGGTGGCATGCACCAGTAGTCCCAATTACTCAGGAGGATGAGGTGGCAGGATCCCTTGAGCCCAGGAGGTCAAGGCAGCACTGAACCAAGATAATGCCACTGCCCTCCAGCCTGAGTGACAGAGCAAGACCCTGTCTTAAAAAAAAAAAAAAGCAGAGAGAGAGAGAGAGGTAATAATCATCACAAGAAATGCTCTTTCCACTGTACATTAAAGAAATTTACAAAAATGTAAAAAATGTCATTCCTCAATCTTTTTGTTTTGGAAAACAGTCACTTTTCATAAAAATATGTGAGTCAAGTTAACCTGTATTGGGTCATTACTTTTAATGAATTAATACGTATTTTAAAATTTCTGAATTTTAGTTTCTTTACAAAATATATACTCAGTAACTTCCAAACAGTTTAAATTTTGGATATTGGCTGGGCATGGTGGCTCACACCTGTAATCCCAGCACTTTGGGAGGCAGAGGTGGTTGATTGCCAGAGCTCAGGAGCTTGAAATTAGGTGTTTGAAACCAGCCTGGCCAACATGGCAAAACCTTGTCTCTACAAAAAGATACAAAAATCAGCCAGGTGTGGTGGCATATGCCTATAGTCCCAGCTACTTGGGAGACTGAGGTGGGAGGATTGCTTGAGTCCAGGAGGTAGAGGTAGCTGAGATTATGCCACTGCACTCCAGCCTAAGCAACAGTGCAAGACTGTCTCAAAACAAAAAGCAAACAAACAACAATAACAACAAAAAACAAAAAATGCAGGCCACGGTGGCTCCTGCCTGTAATCCCAGCACTTTGGGAGGCCAAGGCATGTAGATGACCTGAGGTCAGAAGGTCGAGGCCAGCCTGGGCAACATGGTGAAAACCTGTCTCTACTAAAAACGCAAAAAAAAAAAAAAAAAAAAAAAAAAGCCAGGCATGGTGGCAGGCACTTGTAATTCTAGCTACTTGGAAGGCTGAGTCAGGAGAATAACTTGAACCCAGGAAGCAGAGGATTCAGTGAGCCAAGATTGTGCCATTGCACTCCAGCCTAGGTGACAGAGTGACACTCAGTCTCAAAAAACCAAAAACCAAAAAACAAAAACAACCAATTTTGACTATTGGGAATATCTATACCTATCTATAGCTTACAGTTTCCCAACCTCAACACTTCTTACATTTGAGGCTGGATAAATCTTTGCTGTCAGGTTGTCCTGTGGATTGTAGGGTGTTTGGTAGCATCTCTGGTCTGTACCCACTAGATATAACAGCTTAACATGTCTTCAGATGTTAATAAGTGTCCCCCAAGCGACAAAGTCTCTGCAGTTGAGAACTCCTGATTGTCAGATGTCTACAGAATTTATTGATATAAGCTGGATGTGGTGGCTCACGCCTGTAATCCCAGCACTTTGGGAGGCCAGGGCAGGTGGATCATTTGAGGTCAGGTGTTCGAGCCTGGCCAATATGGTGAAACCCTGTCTCTACTAAAAATACAAAAATTAGCCAGGTATGGTGGTGTGCACCTGTGATCCCAGCTACTTGGGAGGCTAAAGCACAAGAATCACTTGAGCCAAGATCACACCACTGCACTCCAGACTAGGTGACATAGAGAGACTCTGTCTCAAAACAACAACAACAACAACAACAACAAAAACAACCCGAAACGTATCTATTGATATAACCCACACAAACAAAAGCTGTTGGGGTCCTCATTAATTAATTTTTTTTTTTTGGAGATGAAGTTTCATTCTGTCTCCAGGCTGGAGTGCAGTGGTATGATCTCGGCTCACCATAACCTCTGCCTCCCGGATTCAAGTGATTCTCCTGCCTTAGCCTCCTGAGTAGCTGGGATCACAGGCACGTGCCACCACGCCCAGCTAATTTTTTTATTTTTAGTAGAGATAGGGTTTCATCATGTTGGCCAGGATGGTTTTGAACTCCTGACTTCAGGTGATCAGCCTGCCTCGGCCTTCCAAAGTGCTAGGATTATAGGCGTGAGCCACAGTGCCTGGCTCCCTATATCTTAAAAATAAAAAAAATCAGGAAGTCTAACAATACTAAATCTAATGGTGTAAAAATGGTATCATTGTTTATTCTGGAGATGCCTGTCTCTGTCTCTTGTATCCTCCTTTTTTTCCCTTGAAGCTTGCTCTGTCACCCAGGCTGGAATGCAGTGATGTGATCATAGGTCACTGCAATCTCAAACTCCTGGGCTCAAGCAATCCTCTTGCTTCAGCTCCCAAGTATCTGGGACTACAGGTGTGCACCACCATGCCTGGCTAATTTTTTATTTTTAGTAGAGACAAAGTCTTACGTTGTTGCCTAGGCTGGTCTTGAACTCCTGGGCTCAAGCAATCCTCCCACCTTGGCCCCACAAAGTGCTGGGATTGCAGGTGTGAGCCACCATGTGTGACCTCTTTTAGCTCATTTTTAAATTGGATTATTTCTTGTTTTCATAAGTGATTTATATGAGTTATTTACATTTACTGAATACTCATCTTTTATCAGGTGATGTTGAAAATACTTTCTCCCCTTTTCGTGGCTTATTGTTTTACTTCCTTTATGGTGTCTTTTGATGAACAACATTCTTAAATGAATTGATTTCTATCTTTTTTTAAAAATGACTTGTGCATTGTGTCTTATTTTAAAAAAGTCCTTCCCTACCTGAGGATGCCAAAAAGAGAGATACTACATTTCAGTCTGTTCTCTCACATCCTCTGTGTTCTCCACCCCTGTTGCTATGTATTACATCAGAGGAAACATCTTTCAGATCTTTTATCATTACCTTCAGTTCTGTCTAACCTGAGTCTCCATTTACTTAATTTTAGTTGTTACAATTTTAATTTCCAAAAATTCTATTTATTTCAAATCTGCTTCATTAGTTCTTATTGTCTCTTGTTCTTTTTAAATTTATTTTTGTTTTTTTGATACAGGGTCTCCCTCTGTCACTGAGGCTGGAGTGCAATGGTGCAATCATCACTCTCCGCCTTGACCTCCCAGGCTCAAGTGATTCTCCCATCTCAGCCTCCCAAGTAGCTGGGACTACAAGCATGTACCACTATGCCAGGCTAATTTTTGTACTTTTTGGTAGAGATGGGATTTACCATGTTGCCCAGGCTGGTGTTTACTTATTTTTTATTGTTTTGGAGATAGGATATTGCTCTCTCATTCAGGCTGGAATGCAGTGGTGCAATCATAGTTCATTGCAGCCTCCAACTCCTGGGCTCAAGTGATCCTCCTTCCTCAGTCTCCTGAGTAACTAGGACTTCAAGTGTGTACCATCATGCCCAGCTTATCCTTCAAAAAATTTTTTTTGGTAGAGATTGGGGTTTTGCTATGTCGCCTAGACTGGTCTTGAATTCCTGACTATTCTTACTTTCGGTTATTTTCAATGTTTCTTTGAGCATTTTATTTATTTATTTAGCCAGTCAAATTTAGCCATGTGTGAGCCTTTCTTTTTCTTTTATTTATTTTTCTTTAAAAAAAATTTTTTTTAAACAGACACTGAACTATTTAAGCTGAGAATATAACTACTTCACATACACTATGAGAATCCAAACGTGGGTCTCTGGAGATCTGCTGCCAGAGTCTGCTTGTTCTAACCTTTGTATGCACAAGATACAGCACATTATAATAATTTTGCATTTGTTATGATACATTAGTTATGTACATCTTAAGTACACTAATTATATACTCTGTATCTGATGATTCCAACATCTGCAGTCCTGGCATGCCTGATTTTATTGCTTCTGCTTACTCTCACGAATGTGGTGCCTGAGTCCTTACATTCTGTGTTTTGACTGTGAACTTGCATTGTGAAAACATTAGGAATGAAAACTCTTTGAGGCCAGGATGGACAGTCACTCCAAGGGGATCTGCCTCTGCTCCTGCTAGTTACCTGGGGCATTATCAACCCTGGAAACACGGCTGGAGCAAAGATAATCCAATAAAGAAACTGCTCCATTGATGCTACTCCCCCAGATCTCTGAAAACTGAACTCTCAACTTAGGGTTTGGAACTCGGCAGTGCCTAAGTCTTCATAAGGGCAGCTTGTGGGCCAAATTCCCAGGAGAGAGCTCTAAGATTCCCTGCTTTGGGCAGATCTTCAAATCTCACCCCCGACTTTCTGTCAGCTGGAGGCTGTCTCCTGACCTCTTAGCATCTGCCCCTGAGGTGAGTGGGTACTCACAGGTTGAGGGTCCCCAGAGGAGATGCCTGTGGATCTGCCAGCTTCAGTGTTTGCATTGCTCTTTGGATGCTGGCCTCACAAAATTTTAACCACTGAGCATTTATCTTTCTTGGATATCAGTTTATTATGTGAAAAGATGTTTTAATATCGTGCTTTACATTTTTAGGTGTTTTCTAATGGGAAAGTTTTTTAAGCTATATCATCTATAGTTTTCCTAGAGACAGAAGGCTTCACTCTGTCTCTTGACTTTTCTAAATCTCCGTATTCACACATGCGCATGCATGCACACACTCTCCCTACCTTCCTTGATGGTGTTTACTTCTCCAGCCTTCCAAACTGGTGAAGAGTTGCCAGGTTGATTCCATGCATTTTATGGGATCTGTAGCTACTCACTGGCCAAAGCTTGTTCCTTGGAATTATTCCCTTTATATCAAATAGCCTAAGTTCAAAGAGAGACTAAGTTTCCTAGAAACACTTATAAGAATACTTTTGAGGGCAGTGGATCCTGTTGTTAGATGAATACAAAGTGCATATTTAGAAAGTGGACAAGTCACACCCAAGTAGGGAGTGTACTTTTGTAAGTAAAAAATCTACCCAATAACTGTTTGGGTGACGATGTTTTCACTTACCGGCATCCACTTCTGTCCTTTTTCCAAGATCATGAAATGTGTGTTGTCTCCCAAGGTCTGAAAGAACTCCTCTGTGTCCACCATGGTGCCATCTTCCTCCAGCACCAGAGTGACCAGTCCGGTGGTGATGAGTAGGGCATCCAGAGTCTAGGTGTGCAACGCATCAGAGAAATGGAGTGAAGCCAGATATTTCCATGTGACTATCCAATGACATTTATTAAGTTCTAATTTTCAAAAATGTTGGCTGATTTTGATAAAATTTTAATGGTAAAGGTAACCTTGATTGGTATCTCTGACTCAGTCTTTGCTCGGAAACAGGGAAGTTAAGAATTCTCTTTTTAAGATGGGGACCCACTCTGTGGTCCAGGCTGGAGTGCAGTAGCTATTCACAGACACAATCACAGTGCATCACAGCCTCAAACTCCTGAGCTTAAGCAATCTTCCTGCCACAGCCTCCTGAGTAGCTGGGACTACAGGTACCTGCTGCTACTATATGTGATCAGGAAGTTAAGATTTTTAATGGATCTGTCTTCTTAAGATACATGAGATAATGGTTACATTAAATAATTATAATTTCTGAGATGAACTACTTATTTAGATGAATAAAAAGGAAACTCCTGCATGTATGCTACTGTAAGAGCTGCAGCCTCGTGTGCAGAGCTGAGCGTCTCTCTTGCTTCAGACACCGCGTGTTGGGTGCTTGTTTCTTGTTTCCATGGGTGCCTGAGTCTGAGTTATGCCCCTCTGAGAGGCTGGGATTCTTCCTTATTTGGTGGTCTAGGACGTTGTTCTAGATTTTGGCCTTTATAACCAAAACCAGACTTCCAAAGTCAACTGCTTCCCTGCATCCTCCCTTGTCAAAGAAACAAAGCAACATTCTCCATTGGTGACTATTTATTGTTTTTTGTCTCTGTGCCTAAATTCTTTTTGGTACAGAGATGTAATGTTCCCCTTGATTATTTTTACCTAAGCTTTGCCCTCAGAATCTCTGAGGCCAAGAGAGGGTCTGATGAGTTTAACTTGTTGTTTCTCCTTCATTCTTTTCCTCCTCTTTCAATAACAGCTTTATTGATATATAATTCACATATCATATGGTCCACTCATTTGAAGTGTCCAGTGCAGTGGTTTTTGGTATGCTCACAGAGTTGGACCACTGTCACCACACTCAATTTTATAGCACTTTCATCACCCAAGAAAGAAACTGGCAGGCAGTTGTGAGGCTGAAGTGGGAGGATCACTTAAGCCCAGGAGTTTGAGGCCAGCTTGGGCAACATGGCAAGATCCTGTCTCAAAAATGGAAAAAAAAAAAAGAAACTCCATAACCATCAGCAGTCACTCCCAATTTCTCTCCCCACTCCCTCCCAGTGAGGTGCTGCTTCTCTTGACCTTTGTGTCCTGACCCTGGCTTAGAGCCCAAGACCATGGCCCTGTGTGAGTTCAGGGCGCCCCTGTGGACTGGGGGAGACGTGTGGGCTGCCGGGCACCTTGCTGATGAGCTCCTGCAGGCTGCTTGCCATCACCCCACGCCGGCTGCTCCTGTCATGGTTGGAGACCCGGAAAGGGCGAGCTGGATGCATGAGCGGGGTGAGCAGGACTCGCTTAGTCTGTGAACCCATAAATGTCAGGGGCCTGAAAATGGAGGTGAAAAGTTAAAACTTTTTTAAAAGAATCTCTCAGAAGAAGTGCGAAAGTACACAGAAATAATGCATTTTTAATATTTGCATCTAAAAGAAACAAAATCAGTGGTTGGGATTATTAAAAATTATATATACACATGTGTACACATATGATTAAAGAAGAAACAAGTAACACATCAAGCCAAAAAACACAGCCATTTTTATTCCTATTTTACTAAGACATCCAAAGTCCTTTCCAAAACTCTTCGAGAAGGAATGGTTAGGGAATTCAAGTCAAACAAGAAATAAGAGCTATATTCTTCAAATATGGATGGGTTTTAAAGATTTTAAAAATCCAAAAGAACGATTTCTAGTGGCCATGAAGTAGTTACGCAGAGTTAGAAATTCAGTGCACCCAGACACATGCACATAGCTATACATTTATACAATAAGGGTAAGCCAAAAGTGTGATCAATTCAAAAGTGTGATATTGGTCACTACAGCAATCAATGAAGTTTCTGAAATCAACTTAGGATGAACCAATAATAGCAGAACCACTCTCAGAACTGTGGCTAGAATCACAAAAGGAAAAGACCCTCAGGGCTTACATCACGGGACACTTTGGAGTAAGTCCACATTTATCGAATAATTCATTCAAATATTTACTTTTTTTTCCCTTTTAGGTACAAGGTCTTGCACTGTTGCCCAGGCCAGTGCAGTGGTGTGATCTCAACTCACTGCAGCCTTGACTTCCTGGGCTCAAATGATCCTCCTGCCTCAGCCTCCTGAGTAGCTGGGACTATAGGTGCAAGCCACCATGATTGGCCGAGTTTGTATTTTTGTAGAGACAAGGTCTCACTTTGTTGCCCAGGCTGGTCTTGAACTTCTGGGCTCAAGCAGTCCTCTCTTTTGCCTCAGCCTCCCAGATGAAGCTTTTGATAGCAATTTAAAAAACGCAAAATGTGCTGGACATGATGGCTCTTGCCTATAATTCCAGTACCTTTGGAAGGCCGAGGCAGGAAAATAGCTTGAACCCAGGAGTTTGAGACCAGCCTGGGAAACATATGAGACCCTGTCTTTACAAAAAAAATAAAAATAAAAAATTAGCTGGGTGTGGTGATGTGCCTATACTCTCATTTACTCAGGAGGCTGAGGTGAGATAATTGCTTGAGCCCAGATGAACCCAGAAGTTCAAGGCTGCAGTGAGTCAAGGTCACATCACTGTACCCCAGCCTGGGTGACAGAGTGAGACTCCAACAGAAAAAAAAAAGCAAAACTGCCTTCAACACATGATTGCATGCTTTTAAACCAAAAAGCATGAAGGCATGAAGCTATTAAAAAATAACTCCTGGAGAGGAAACACAGGTGCCCTGCTGCTGCCACTAGAAGGTGGGCCAGTAGAGCAACATGTAGAGTTTTCACCCAGGACTGCAGACTTTTTTTGTTGGTTTTTTTGAGATGGAGTTTTGCTCTGCTGCCTAGGTTGGAATGCGGTGGCACGATCTTAGTCTACTGCAACCTCGGCCTCCTAGGTTCAAGCAATTCTCCTGCCTCAGCCTCCTGAGTAGCTGGGATTACAGGCATGTATCACCATGCCCAACTAATTTTTTGTATTTTTAGTAGAGATGGGGTTTCACCATGATGGCCAAGCTGGTTTCAAACTCCTGACCTCAAGTGATCCTCTAGCCTCGGCCTCCCGAAGTGCTAGGATTACAGGCATGAGCCACTGCATGCACCTGGCCAACTTTTTACATTTAGAAATAGATTCATAATGCAATGATTGCAAACAATGTAATCAGAAATCAGCAAGGGCGAGGTCTGACCTAGAGCCAGGCACCATGATAGTGCCGTCCGTGTGACCTCATTCAATCCCCATTCCCCACAGAGCAGGACTGGACACTGCAGTGTCCCCTCACCGGGAGAGCACCCACCAACCACAGATGCTCAGATAGTGGCTATTTGGACAAATGCTTGTACAAGGACGTTCAGGAGAATGAAACCAAGGGTGTATTTTCAGGACAACCTTGAAGAATACACAAAGTAAACACATCACTGCTTTTAGACTCTTAGAGCAGTTTTTCTGGATTAACTCACTGAACACCAAAATCCTAGGGAACACGTGCATGGATTGCCAATGCCTGTCACCTGTGATTTAGCACATTTGACACACAGCCATCTATCCCTGCTTTATTTTCCTTGTGAATAAAGGCTTCTTTGTTATATTTCCTGTAATACCTATCTTAGTTCTAGGCACATACGTTTTAAATAGTGTATTGTCTAACTTGAAGCTCTACAAATGGATCCAGGTGAAAATTCAATGACTTACCAAATTGTTATATAAAAAACTGATAGTTGGCTGAGTGCAGTGGCTCATACCTGTAATCCCAGCACTTTGGAAGGCTGAGGTGGAAAGACTACTTGAGCCCAGGAATTAGATACCAATCTGGGCAACATAGTGAGACCCTCATCTCTACAAAAAATAAATAAATAAAATTAGCTAGGCATGGTGGGGCATGCCTATAGTCCTAGCTACTTGGGAGGCTGAGGCAAGGGGATTGCTTGAGCCCTAGATTGAGGCCACAGTGAGCTGTGATTACATCACTGCACTCCAGCCTGGGCAAAAGAGTGACACTCTGTCTCTAAAACACATAAACACAAAAACAAAAAACCTGAGAGTAGAGTAACAAGCTGGCTCTCAAAAATCACCGGGTTGAGTTCATGCTGCCAGCTTGATCCCAGTGTCAGGCTCTCCGTAAGAGAGCGTTTGTGCTTTCTCCAGGTGTCTTACCAATGAATTGGCATTCTAGAACCAGACCGAGGTCATTGGCAAGAGTGTGGTCTGGAGTATCCTTGGCCAGGCTGACATCAGGGTCTCATAACTGCTTGCATCTGAGCACTTGCCATGGCAGTGTGTCAGCAATTTCAGCTCTTGTTAATATTAGCTCAATTTTTTTTGCTTTGCTTTTGGAGACAGAATTTCACTCTGTTGCCCAGGCTGGAGTGCAGCAACATGATCTTGGCTCACTATAGCCTCTGCTTCCCAGGTTCAAGCAATTCTACTGCCTCAGCCTCCCGAGTAGCTGGGATTACAGGTACCCACCTCCATGCCTGGCTAATTTTTGTATTTTTAGTAGAGAAAAGTTTTTCACCATGTTGGCCATGCTTGTTTTGAACTCCTGACTTCAAGTGATTTGCCCTCCTCAGCCTCCCAAAGTTCTGGGACTATAGGCATGAGCCACCATGCCCATCAGTTCAATATAAACTAATATTAACAAATTACCCTCACAAGCTTGCAAGGAAAGCATTGCTCCACTTCACAGATGAGAAAATTGAGACTCAGAGTGGCTCCTCAAAGTCGCCCAGCTAATAAGGGAAAAAGATGGAACCTGATCCCAGGTCTTTCCAAAGCCAGGACTTTTTTTTTTTTGGCTGGGGGAGTAGGTTGTTTTGTTATCCATTCTCTGAACTTCAAACATACATCTATCCAGAGTGCTGTGCGGAAGAGCTGCTCTATGGCTGAAAGCACAGCAGTGCTTTGAGTTCATGCCCTCGACGCCTTTCCCTTTTGGTTAGACAAAGTTGCTACACAATTTGTTTTAATGTGGTGAGACCAAGGGAAACATGCTGGGTGGGGATTCTGGGCCTGTCAGAGTGACCTGCCCTCCTTTGCCAGGGACCCACCAAGTAATTAAGAGCCTCGCC
>CM052661.1:39537398-39555510 GCA_028533165.1 Leontopithecus rosalia | reverse complement strand
AGATACAAAAAATTAGCTGGGCATGGTGGCGTGTGCCTGTAATCCCAGCTACTTGGGAGGCTGAGGCAGGAGAATTGCCTGAACCCAGGAGGCGGAGGTTGCGGTGAGCCGAGATCGCGCCATTGCACTCCAGCCTGGGCAACAAGAGCGAAACTCCGTCTCAAAAAAAAAAAAAAAAAAAAAAAAAAAAAAAAAAAGAGCCTCGCCTAGCCAGGCTGTGTACCAACGCAGCCCGAGGACTGGCACACAGTTTCTGAACTGTCACCTCAATTAAAAGAGTGACAGCAGGGTTCTCAGTTACACAATGCCATGAACAACACTTCTGCACTGACCCCACAGGGAATTCGCACACACTCTCAGCCCTGGTGAGCTGGGGGAGAAGATGGCAAGAACGGGCTGTGTTACATTTCACATTCAGAACCATGGTGTCGCCTCCACCTCATCACAGCAGCTGAAACTTAAACTAGCTGAAGTCCTCACAAAGAGGGAGAGAAAAAGGTCTGTGCGCCCCTGGATGCCAAACCCTTGTATGTGTGAGCTAGCACCTTGCCTAACCGCTCCTTGGGATCCGTCTTACAGACAGTCAGCAAGTGCTAGACCAGGGTCTGAGCCCAGCTCCAGCTTCCACCCAGCAGTGCGGCAACTGGCCAGAAGATGCGGCTCCTATAGGAGGCAAGGGCCCAGCCTTAGCAGCAAGAAAGAGCCTCTCTTCGATCCAAAACCAGGACGTCATGGCAGTTGTGCACCAGGCTTCTAGAACTGTCTCATGGGGTCTGGTGGTCTATTTCCTACTGTCACGCAGCGCCTGTCAGTATGCTGTCTATTTACTGAGTTAAAGATGCTAAGCCAAAATCAGAGAAATGGGAGAACATGGTCAATGTCTTCTAATGCGAGGTCCAGCCCCAGTAGTCAAAGGCTCAGCTTTGACCTAGTTAGCCCTGGGCCTGCATCTCCTCATTGGATGAACATGCTCACGCCTTCCTAAGCACCTATGCTCCAGTGACCTGGCTCAGACGATTGATTCCTTTCCTACCGTCTTTTCCTGTTCGACAAGATAAGGGCTGGCAACCATTTCTGGTTCTCCCTGTCTTCACCTGCCCTCAAGATAGCCATTGTCAGTGAAAAAAAACCTATTGTTCTCACCTGTAGCATTTCCCAACCAAGAGCTGGGTTACGAATGGAGGAAAGGCTGTTGGGGGCACTGAGGACAGGACATGTATCCCCTACCTTCTTGTCAAGGAGGAGAGTGAGTGATTTCTGGGTCAAATTATGTAAAATGAAGACCGGTTCATATGTAACACAGAAAGGGGTTAAATGAGATGTTCTGCATGCCAGGCCTATGCAGACCAGGACTCTACAGGTGCCAATGAGCACTCGCTCTGCTTCAGCTACATGAACAAGACACTGTCTCCGCCCAGCTCCCCTCCAGCCCACTGAGTACAGTCATCTCTATCACTGGCCATCAGCACTGTGCCTAAAAGCAGGGCCACTTAGGATCCTGCATTTAAACACATCCCACATGAGAACAGCTGCCCCATCACTTCTTGGCCTTTTGGCTAAGATCAAGTGTAGAGAACAGCTGCCCCTAATTCCTGTGAAACTGGGGGCAGACAACCGTATGAAACAGAAAGAGAAATAACCCACTCACGGGGAAAATATGAGGAAACAGGTTGTTTAAGGAAATAGGCGGTTTCAGAGAAATCCAGAGAGGGAAATTCAGCCTTCATAGAATGCCATGAAAGGGCTGCCTCCCAGGAACAAGCGGGAAGGGAAGGCTTTGTATTCCTCCTTGAGGGAGGTAGAGTGCCACCAACTTCTGAAAGTGTGAAATATACCAAGAAGCCACAGACCGCGGGTAGACCTGAACTCTTCTACAGTAAAACAAACTGAGCCCTACAGATAATTAAAAAGCTTTCTTTGTGTGCCACTTATAGAGGAAAAGGGCCCAGGATTAAGGTCTTCCTCAAAGCGAAATATTTTGGTGTTGTGGGTGAGAGGCAGCAGTACATGCTCTGTGAGATAGTGCCTGGGAATATTCACGGTGCAGTGATGGGTTAGGGAACCCCACATCTCATCATTAAGAATAAAAGAAGGCACCCACATGGGAGGAAGAAGCAGTATACAGGAGTAGGACAGAAGTCAACTGAGCACTGTCACTAAGCCAAGAGCAGCAGGGAACGCCAAGGAGGGAAGTGGTGAGGTCAAGCACGGCCATGCAGAGAAGGAAGGGAGGGCTCTGAAAGTGCTCCGCAGGCCTGGAGAAGAGTCCCTGAGCTGTAGGGACAGCGTCAGAGGGTTGTGGGGTCCATGGCAGGAGGCAGAGAAGTGAGTGCTGCCTCGACAAGGCTTCTTGCTGCCTGGCTCCCCTAGGGCAGGCATGCCCTAGGATGTGACATACATCACATACACAGGTGGGAGCACACCTGTCCCCTAGATGAACTCGCCCCGACAAGGACTGCCTGGCTCATGGCTCAGTTTTTCCCAAGCTACCTACAGGCTTGACATTATCAAGTATTCAATACACGACCATGAGGTCTTTGACCACTTTGCCACTCCATTAAAATAAGAGTTTAGATTCAAGAAGCAGAAAGCTGAGAGATTCACTCATAGAATACTTAATTCCTTACTAATGTCACTAAGAAGACAGTGGTAAAATCTGTACTGAAATAGCAGCACAAAGCCTAGAAAAGGAAAGGAAAGATGTGCTAGATAGCTGTGAAAGCAGCCATTTTACACGATGTTTATAACATTTATCAGCTTCCTCATAACCTCAGCCTTTGGCAGGAATGTTGTCACTGGCAGGACACATGAACAGAGCAGATTTGGCTATGACAGTCAACATGCATTGTTCACTTCTTGATGTCTGGAGCTTTGCTCTGAGACCTCAGGCTGCTTTCCTCAAGATCGAGGCCCCTTATGATTGCAGCTGACTAACAAAGGCTGGGTTAAGGTTATACCATTGCCTACAAGTACCTGCTTTTTAAAAACTGTGCACATTGATTAAGTTCCTCCCTTGGCACAATGCAGTTACTTACTAATAAAGACAGAGTTATGACATCCTGGACCTGGTTTAAATTAAGGAACCCTGAGAGGAGGCAGAAGTCCCACAAGAGCACAGTTAGCAAACGTGTTAGGACCCGGCCTCTGGCTCTTTCGCCTGGACAGGGTTTTAGAGAAGGTCAGAGAAGAAAAAGTGTTTTCCCTTTGATGAGAATTACAGATTGCTTCAATGGCAGTAGCTCAGCCTGGAAGCGGGTAGATTTCAAAGAACTGCAGCAACAGTTTGTCCCTAACAGGTCGTCATTCACTCCTGGGACCAGCTGAGCTAGAAGGAATGTGTCCTAGGAGACTCAAGGTTTCCCAGTGTTTCATTTGTCAACAGCTCGTAAGCAAGTCACTTTCACTGCACACTTGACCTCATGGAGACCTCACACAGATGCATTTTGAATTTTGGTGAGCTGTTGTAGTAGTCAGAGGCAGGGACAAGCTCAGCCTGAATCCTGCTCAGAGGCCAACCAGGATTGGTTAGTGCTGAGTCAGCCCATACCTCCTTCCCCCATGCTCCGGAGGAACAGTGAGTGTGTTGTGAATTCACTGGAATAGTGGTTGGAAGGACTCATTCCAAACTGCTAACAGTCCTCACCCCCTGGGAGTGGGACTGGGGTTGGATGGTGTTGGAAGAACGCGAAAGAAGCAGGGCCCTGACCTTTAGGCCTGAGTGTGTTAATGACCATATACGATGCAGGTGCTTCTTAGCATCTCCGTGCCACTGCCCTGACTTGTACTGTGGGCTTGTTTTAAAAGAGAAAGATGCTTCTAACCTGCAATATATGCAACAGCTCCCCTTTAAGAAAGAGGGATCAGAAGCTCACAGATCGCCTTTTGTAGCCGGAATCCCCTTCCTTTTACCCACGCAGTCCCTCTGCCTGCCACACATAACATACACAATGGGACCCACACCTTCAAGCCCGCAAGGGCTTCTCTATCCTTTTCGAGGTACTTGATGTTCAGAGAAACACATCTTAGACCTATACCTTAAAGTAGCTGCCACGCAACGTCTTAGGAGTTTACCAACAAATTAGCTTGGGTCTGTTGAGATATGAAGATTAACCCAAGCAGGAAAACAGCCGTGGTCTCCCGTTCAGTCACCAACGGGTGGCAAGGCCACCAGAGCGCAGGGAAGCCTCCGCGGTGTCCAGTAGCTCCTTGTCCCCCTACCTTCCCCCCAGCCTCTCGGGCAGCGCCTCCGCCCTCGGAAGCCGGCGGCCGGAGAAACGCTTCTCCCAGCACCACCAACCTGGCGGGCTCCGCCGGCCCGGTCCAAGCCTCCCCTCGGAGACCAGAGCCCACGCTCCCAGGAGGGGCCAAGCCTGGGCTCCTCCGCGCCGGCTCCCGTTGCGATTGCCAGGACCCCCAGAAGCCGGGTCCCCGACCCCCGTGGAGGCGTTGCTCAGGGTTCCTGGGAGCGGACCCTCTTCTGCGCCCGCGACTGCAGCAGCGGCCAGTCACACTCGCCGCTGTCACCTGCTCTGCGAACGCCCGCGCACCTCGGAAAGCCACGCCCGGCATTTGCGCCTAGCTGCAAGAGGGGGAGGAGGCGCGGGACAGGCTTTGGCTCTACCTGCGGGCGCGGCTGGACGGCTCCGGCACCAGTGGGGCGGATGAGTGTGTTCGCGGGGTGGTGGAGCGCAAGAGAACGCGGGCAGCAGGGGGACGAGGGGAGCGGGGTATAGTAGGAGAGGCGCACAGGGGACCTGAGGGCGCGGAGCGCAAGGCAACTGGAAGCGCACGGGAATGCTGTGCTCAGGGGTACGCGGGGCTCAAGCGGACGCGGGGCTCAGGAGGACGCAGGGGCACTCGCCTGATGAGGGCTCCTGCGTAGTCCCGGGCGGCCTCCATGACGCGGGTCCCCTCGCAGGCCTGGAGGCCTCTCTGCCTGCGCCGCCTCTTAAAGCGCCGCAGCCCCGCCCCCGACAGCCCGGCGAAGGCCTGACCGGCGTAGGGGAGAACGCTGGCATCTGCTCGCCACCGCCGAGGGTAGCGGCTTTGCGCTCTGTGAACCTGCGGTCGTCCCTGGCTCCCGCCTCCCGTAGCCGCGCGTCCTTTACTGTCTTGGGCGGTACCGAGGACCTTGGAAGCCCAAATGCTCCGGGGGTCTCTTTTGGTCATTGTCAGCCTATATTTGTTTTGTACTTCTAGGGGTCGGGACAGTTGGGGTCATTACCGATCCCGGCAGCATCGCTTTGGCCGCGGAAAAACGGGCGTGTGGATTTTAAACCCAGGCCACCGGTGGGGCGAGTGAGCAGCCGGGTGTGAGCGCCACTTGCCCCCAGAGCTGGAGTCCCCCCAGAGCCCAGCGCCAGGCTCGGCGAGCCGCTGGTTCCCTGCAGGGATGAGGAAGCTGCCGCGGACACCGGGACCTGCAGCCCTTCAGGTTCTCGGAGGCGCCTGGGCTTCCTCCAGCTGCGTTGCTCTCAAGGTCGTGTCATAAGCATTTGGGGACAGTGAAAAGGGCATGCAGAACGGGACGGGAAGGGAACCTTTGGACTGCATGAATAGCCTTTTAGCTGTAGTAAGGGACCTTCTCAGAGTGAGGAAGGGAATAGCCAACCCCTCTGGGTCTGTGGGATTTGCGTCCACACCCTGCTCTTACGGTTGTTGCCATCAGAAGATGGAATTAGGGCTTCTGAGACCTCCAAGGAAGGCAGGCGGTCAAAAGGGGTTCCTAGAGCCCCTCATCACAGGACTGAAGAGGTGGCCTCTGGCTGTGTTGAGGGGTGGGACTCCTCACCCTGGCAGTAGAGGTGTAACTAGCTTTCTGCGAATGAGACTTGCTAGGACATTCTCTCACATGAGAGCCTGTGCAGCTGTTAACAGTGGCCTCCGCCTGACACCCACACCCTCAGGGAGGGGCCTCAGCATTGCCTTCCCTCAGTTCCCCACAGTATCTGTGGGGTGACTTCCTTCTCTGAAGCGTGGATGCCTCCTTAATCCCCGAGCCTCAGCATGTGCTCGGCACAGCCCATTCTTTGGAATGCAGAGACTTGGGTTCCTAACCTGACTTTACCTCTTCTAGCTTGGTGGCCTTGGGCAAGTCACATAACTGCTTCAAGCCTCAGAACTTAATCTGTCACAGGGCATCGGCCCCTCTCTCTCACAGAGTGTGTGAGACTCAAACCCAGTGAGGGAAGGGCTGTCCTGATCAGCCCCAGCAGTGTGAGCAGGACAGATGTTCATGGCAATGAGGGGCTCCACCCCCACTCCTAGACAAGAGCAAGTGCCTGAAACAGAAATTGAAAGAGCAAGTGCCTGAAACAGAATGCATTATAAACATAGGTGTTTAGGGCTCAAAGAAACTCCCATTTCTAATCCAATTTCTGTATTTTTTTGGGGGTGGGGAGGAAACAATCATCCTTCAACTTTGGCGTTGTTACTTCCAAATTCTGTCACTGTGGGTAGCGTTTCTTTTTTGAGCTTCGATTTCTTTATTCCTAACGGTCCCTGATGATATTCACTCCTTATCAAGGCTCAGTGGGGTGCAATGAGTCAAGTAAGGGAATGCTTCTGAAATACACTATGAACCCTCAAGCACTAATGCATATTAGGTCTTATTATGGTATTGATAAGGAAATCAAGCCCTGGGAAATGACTAATCCAAATACCATTAAACACATAGCCAGGGCATCTGCAGCAGAATGGTCAGTAAGGCAAGTAATTTCTTTCAGTTTGCTCTGCAATTTGCCAAAGCCAAGTGTCCTCCTATTTCCATATAGCTTCCAGCCTCCCTGTTTGAAAAAAAAAATTCTATATTTATTTATACTAAGGTGTAAATGATTGCTGTCCCACTCAGCAAACATTTTCTGAGCATCTCCCTGGTTATTTTTCATGAGGTCCATTTCCCGCCCTTCTCTGTCCAGCCCTGTGCTCAGGAGGCTGCCCCAGGGGCTGCTCTTTGCCCTTGGGCTACCAATTGGTTCAGGATGGGCTTTAAAAAATTAAGAATTGAGGCCGGGCGCGGTGGCTCAAGCCTGTAATCCCAGCACTTTGGGAGGCCGAGGCGGGTGGATCACGAGGTCATGAGATCGAGACCAACCTGGTCAAAATGGTGAAACCCTGTCTCTACTAAAGATACAAAAAATTAGCTGGGCATGGTGGTGCGTGCCTGTAATCCC
This sequence comes from Leontopithecus rosalia, assembly GCA_028533165.1. Taxonomy (NCBI): domain Eukaryota; kingdom Metazoa; phylum Chordata; class Mammalia; order Primates; family Cebidae; genus Leontopithecus; species Leontopithecus rosalia. The sequence goes on along the minus strand of CM052661.1, from coordinate 39,548,338 downwards.
AGCTACTTGGGAGACTGAGGCAGGAGAATTGCCTGAACCCAGGAGGCGGAGGTTGCGGTGAGCCGAGATCGCGCCATTGCACTCCAGCCTGGGCAACAAGAGCGAAACTCCGTCTCAAAAAAAAAAAAAAAATTAAGAATTGTATTGCAGAATAATGTGCATATGCTAAAGTGCACAGATGTTTGTGTGAATGTTTATGTTTATAAACTGCTCAGACCAAGACAGAATATTTGCAATGTCTATTAGGCTCCCCTTGCCCCTTCTAGGCAGTACCCCTGCACTGGAGATCCTACTGTTTTGCCTTCTGTTACCACAGGTTCATTTTGCATATTCTTGAATTTTGTATACACTGAATCACACAGGATGTTCTCTTTTGTGCCTGGTTTTGTTTGCTCCTCATTGCGCCTGTGAAATTATTCATTTTATTACATAGGTTATTTGTTTGCTCATTTTTGCTGCCAAGGAGAACTCCATTGTGTGACATTTATGTATCCACACCACAGTCCATGGGTATTTGGCCAGTGAGACTCCACAAGGCTGCAAGAGCACTTTTGTACGTTTCCTTGTGCACATGTGTGTTGCTTTCTCTTGGATGGAGGGACAATGGGGACATGGACACATCTGAATGCAGTGGTCCCAGGGACAGATGACCCTGGGTAGAAACTTCATCTCCCAGGAACAGGTGTGGAAGGTGAGATTTGAGGCCTGACCAGGAGGTCTGCCTGGACATCTGTATTTCCAGCAGTTCAGGTTCAGGTTCTAGTGTCTCAAACCTACGCAACTATGCCTTGGTCATGAGCTGGGTTACAGCAAAAAATTAAGGTGAATTTTAACAAAATCGAGGAGCATTGCTTGCAGTCAACTAAGATGTCTTTCTTCACATTGTTAATTAACGAGGTCAGGTATGGCCATTAAGAAAGTGAATGTGTTTGTAGGCAGAAGGATCAGGGCAGCCGATGGGGTGTTAGTGGGTTCACACGTGGTGGCCCAGGGCTGGTGAGACCCATGGTGTGGGAAGGATTACGCAGAAAGTCAGGGCACCATCTCTCCTTGGTATTCCAATGCCAAGCCTTAGTTCCACACACAGAATAACCGTAAATGGGGAAATCGATCTCTCTGCATCTCTGTCATGCATGCAGATCGCTTGGGACCAGGTGTTCAAGGCTGCACTGTGCTATGATTGTATCACTGCACTCCAGCCTGGGCAACAGATTGAGACTCTGGTCTAAAATAAAAATAAAATAAAAATTAACAAAACTCACTGTTGCATTATTTCATGCCTACGATATTTACTGGGGCCCCCATACATTGATTCTTAACCTTTTGTTGCTCAACATCCCTGAAATGTCTGAGACTGATGGCCCTTCTCTCCGAAAAGGCTCGTAAAACCCACGACATTGTGCTCACACTCTGGGGGTCCCAGGTGCCCCAGGCTGGGAAGCCTGCTGTGAGGGGAGGCGTGGTCCCTGCAGGCAGCAGCCGACCCCTCCGAGCTTCCTGCTATTAATAAGCTGGGCACTCCTGACATGTGTTTTGGTTGTGGCTGTTGCTGAGCTTGGATGTTTATTTTCCTTCCAAATATAGGCACAAAGGTGATGTTATTTTCCCTAACTTTCTTCTGTTTTTCTATCCAAAGAAAGTGGCCAAAGAAGCCTGTGTTTGGGGCTGATTCCAGGCTTTTCTCAACTGGGCAAGAGGGCAGAGCAGACTCCACTTTGTGTGAGGGGTGTGCCAGTGTCAACAGCAGCACATCCAAGATGCCAGCCCCAGGCTCTCCATGCAAAAAACTGTCCTGATCTTCCAGAAATGTTTTAACAACATTTTAACTCTATAAGTAATTGATAAATACAGTGTTATTATGAATGATTTTTATGTAAATATTATGGCTAAGGCAAAAATCTGCTTGGACCACCAACCACCTGCATCCTGCCCCTCTCCTGCCCCCTCCTCAGCTCGCTCTGAATCCTCCCGTGCCTTGTCTTGTGGGTGAGAACCACACGTCACAAGTGGGATTCTGCGCTGTGGCTGGTTTGCACAGTGCTATCATATTCCACGGAATGCTCGCAGCTTGCTTTCTCACCCAACAGTGTGTATCTCTTCCCGTCCCAGGGCATGGGGGCTGCCCCACTGTTGTCAGTGTGTGGAGTTCCTGGCATGTGTGCAGCGCATCACAGTGAACATCTCTCTCCTGCTGCCCTTGCGCTGTTTCCAGTTGGTCCTTGGCATCCACAACGCCGTCCTGAGCATGCATGAGCACATCCTGTCTCTGTGGGTGCCTCGCTGGGAGTAATACCAAGAAGTGGAATTGCTGGATTTTAGGGTGTGTATATTTTATTTATATAGTTAGTTATTTAGTTATTTCATTTTTATTTCATAACCATAAACTCTGCAGTCCAGCCAAATGTGGAGGGGAACAAGGGAACTATGGAAGAAGCCAAAGAACTGCAGTGAGAGCACAAAGATGGTAGGACACTGCGAGCAACAGAGTGGAGGGAGGCACTCCTGAGCTAAGGAAGGAGTAGGCTGGTGGTTAAGAGAAAACACAAGTCAAATCTTAGCGCTGTCCACAGTCGGCAGTGGTGATCTGCTGCCGGTCTTGTTCCTGGGCCCAGGGGCTCTGTGGCTTCCACCCTGTCCATACACCTAGCCAAAGATCATGTGCTTGCCACCCAGACACTCAGTCTTGGCTGAAATACTGGAACCCCTTTGTGTTGGGTCCAGCATTTGCCATGGACAAGACGCCAGGACCTGGGTGATTCAGGATGAAGTCCTTGTCATTAAATGTCTCCCTGCAGACAGACTTGCAGCTAGTGTCATTATGGCATGTGAAGTCACCACCCTGGCAACAAGCCCTAGAATAGCTCTGTGGAAGCAAGAACCCTGCAGATGGCAGGGTTAACAATGTGAAGACCATAGCAGATGGCAGGGGGCTCTGGGAGGCAGCAGCATCTGCAAAGCTATGTATTTTAAAATCCCAATAGATCCCGCCTTGCTTCTTATCCTCCCATGTATGTAGCCCCTTTTCCTGTGGAACCACTGCCGTGCTGACTGTGAAGCTGGGCTGGTTAGTCTCTCTATGGTACCCTCCTTCCCTTTCTATGACATCAGCATCGCACTAATGGTAATGTAATAGCTGCCATTTATGCCTTCCTTCAAAATATATTCAGAAACTTACCTTTTCAAAGGACAGAAAAATAGAAAATAAATGGAAATGGCTGGTGAGAAACGTCCTTGAGGACCAAATACACACCAAATACCTGGTGTGTATTTGGTCCTCTCAGTCCAGAGTTTCTATGCGGAATGAGTGGGAAGGAGGTTGGTGGCAGCTGTGTGGTCACTGTGGCTCTGCACCTGGCTGGCTTTGCATGTTGCTCCTCCTGAGTGAGGCTTGCTGTCTTCCCCTCCAGTCTGGAGCTCCAGTTTCTGCTCTCTGGGTCTCCCTTTGGTTCATGGAAATGGTTCTCTTTTGACCCTACGGTTGGTGACCCTGACCTGAAACACCCGGTGGCTGCTCAGCCCTGCTTCCTCCCTGGCATGACTAGGGTTTGAGGGGCCCCAATAGAGTGCAGTGACCTGGCACCAGGGCCCCACTTCAGTGCACAGGATGGAGAGTGGCTCTTAGGGCCAACCCTGCCTTCCCCTTTCTTTCTTTTCTTTTTTTTTCCCCAAGACGGAGTTTCGCTCTTGTTACCCAGGCTGGAGTGCAATGGCGTGATCTCGGCTCACCGAAATCTCTGCCTCCTGGGTTCAAACAATTCTCCTGCCTCAGCCTCCTGAGTAGCTGGGATTACAGGCATGTGCCACCATGCCCAGCTAATTTTTTGTATTTTTAGTAGAGACAAGTTTTCACCATGTTGACCAGGATGGTCTCGATCCCTTGACCTCCTGATCCACCCGTCTTGGCCTCCCAAAGTGCTGGGATTACAGGCTTGAGCCACTGCGCCCAGCTTTTTTTTATTTTTATTTTTTTTTGAGACAGAGTCTCACTCTGTCACCCAGGCTAGAATATAGTGGTGCAGTCTCAGCTCACTGCAACCTCTGCCGCCCAGGTTCAAGCAATTCTCCTGCCTCAGCCTCCTGAGTAGCTGAGATTACAGGTGCCTGCCACCGTGCCTGGCTAATTTTTGTAGTTTTAGTAGACAGAATTTTGCCATCTTAGCCGGGCTGGTCTTGAACTCCTGACCTCATGATTCACCTGCCTCAGCCTCCCAAAGTGCTGGGATTACAGGCATGAGCCACTGTGCCCAGCTGACCCTGCCATCTTAGGCAGGGCAGGCCGAGTTCGAAAGGGAAGCTTTGGTAAAAATCATTTTAATGTAGTCTGAATCTTCTCTCCCTTATTACTATATGACACTTGGAATTGGTTGAGAGACAGGCATTTCCTACCTTTCACCTCATAATTAAAGACAACCCGAAATGACAAAACCCCAGGGATCAGAGATCCAAGATGGCTGATCACTAGCAGCTTGGGATTGTAGCTCCCAGTGAAAGCACAGAGAATGAGAGGACGCCGCACTTTCAGACGAATTTTTGTTGCTCACGGACCAGGAGATTCCCAGCAGAGGAGCCCCACAGGTCACCAGCATGACTCTTGTGGCCAGCGCAGTGGTTCTTGGTGCAGAGTAAATAGGACTGGGTCCCCTTTTGGTCGACGTTTGAAACTCCAGGAAGGCAAAGTTGCCTATTCAGCTGATTGAAGGAGGGACTCAAGAAGGAAGCCAAACCAGAGATTTCCGGGCAGAAAAGCACCATCAATCTTAACACAGCTGTTTTAGCCAATGCAGTGGGTTGCTCAAATTCTGGTGCTGGGAATCAACAAGTTGGATGTCCACTTAGAGACCTAACTAGAAAGTCAGTAATTACAAATACAAAAGACAGATAAATTTATAATGATGGGAAGAACAGTCTAAAAAGGCTAAGAATACCCCAAGTCAGAATGCCTCTCCCTCTACAGGGGATCACAGTTCCTCATCAACAAGGGAACAAAGCCTGATGGAGAATGAGTGCATTCCATTTAACAGAATTAAGCTTCAGAAGGTAGATAATAAGAAACTTATGTGAGTTAAAAGAACATGTTCTAGCCCAATGTAAAGAAACTAAGAACTTTGAAAAAAGGTTTGGCGAAATCCTAAGGAGAATAGACAATTTAGAGAGGAATATAAGTGAATTAATGGAACTGAAGAATACAATGAGAGAACTCCGTGAAGTATGCACAGGTTTGAACAGTCGAATTGATCAAGCAGAAGAAAGGATATCAGAGGTTGAAGACCAACTTAATGAAATGAAATGAGAAGACAAGATTAGAGAAGAAAGAGTAAAAAGGAATGAGCTAAGTCTCCAAGAAATATGGGACTATGTGAAAAGACCTAATTACATTTGATAGGTGTACCTGAATGTCATGAAGATAATAAATCCAAGCTGGAAAATATTCTTCAGGATATTATTCAGGAAAACTTCCCTAACCTAGTAAGGCAGGGCAATACTCAATTCCAGGTAAGACAGAGAACACCACAAAGATATTCCTGAAGTAGAGCAACCCCAAGACACATAATCATTAGATTCAGGGTTGAAATAAAGGGGAAAATTCTAAGGGCAGCTAGAGAGAAGGGTCAGGTTACCCATAAAGGGAAGCCTATCAGACTCACAGCAGATCTCTCAGCAGAAACCCTACCAACTAGAAGAAAGTGGGGTGTCAGTATTCAATATCCTCAAAGAAAAGAATTTTTAACCCATAATCTCATATCCAGCCAAACTGACCTTTATAAATGAAGGAAAAATAAAATTTTTCGTGAACAAGCAAGCACTCAGAGATTTCATCACCACCAGGCCTGCTTTACAAGAGCTTCTGAAAGAAGTGCTACACACAGAAAGGGACAACCAGTATCAGTCATTCCAAACACTTACCAAAAAGTAAAGTGTATCTCCACAATGAAGAATCTATATCAATGAATGGGCAAAATAGCCAGCTAGCATTAAACAACAATATTAAACTCACAAATATCAATATTAATCCTAAATTTAAATGGATTAAATGCCCCAATCAAAGACACAGAAAGGAAAATTGAATAAAAAGTCAAAACCCATCGGTATGCTATATCCAGATCCATCTCATGAGCAAGGACATACAAAGACTCAAAACAAAAACAAAGCTTTGGTGGAAGACTTACCAATCAAATGGAGAGAAAAAGGAAAACAGGAGTTGTAACTTTCATCTCTGACAAAATAGACTTTAATAGTAACAAAGACTAAAAGAAACAAAGAAGGACATTACATAATGGTAAAAGGATCAATGCAACAACAGGAGTCAATGATCATAAATATATATGCACCCAATATAGGAACACCCAGATACATAAGACTAGTTCTTAATGACTTATAAAGAGACTTGGACCTGCACAGTAATAGTGGGAGACTTTGACACCACATTGTTAATAGTCAACGGATCAATGAGATAGAAAATTAACAGGGACATCTATGATTTGATCTCAGACCTGCAACAGGTAAATTCAATGAATATCTACAGAACTCTTCACCCCATGTCCACAGAACATACATTTTTCTCAGTATCACATTACACCTATTTTGAAAGTGACCACATAATTGGAAGTAAATCACTCTTCAGCATTTGTATAGCATTTCACAGACTTAAATGAATATTGGTTGACTGTTTCTTTGTTATTTTCTTCCCTTACTCCTTCCTGTCTCCACGGATAAGTACAATTATCGGTATAAAAGAGGTTTTTAATACCTATTTTTAGATTGCATTCCAACCTGGGTAATATAGCAAGACTCCTGTTCTCTCTCCCCCTTTCTCTTTCTCTTTTTTTCTTTCAAAAAAAAAGTGCTTAACTAAAAAAACAAAAAAAACAAAAAACCCAGTGATCATGTGCATAGATGAAACTTGCTTGAAGGAGCAAAAAAATTAAAAAACTCACTAATTGTTTTCACTATTGACGTTCTAGTACAATAATTTTTACTTTGGGAGGCCAAGGCAGGTGGATCACGAGATGAAGAGATCGAGACCATCCTGGGCAACATGGTGAAATCCCATCTCTACTAAAAATATAAAAAAAATTAGCTGGGCATGGTGGCATGTGCCTGTAATCCCAGCTACTTGGGAGGCTGAGGCAGGAGAATTGCCTGAACCCAGGAGGCGGAGGTTGCGGTGAGCTGAGATTGTGCCATTGCAATCCAGCCTGGGTAGCAAGAGTGAAACTCCGTTTCAAAAAAATAAATAAAAAAAAAAGAAAGAAATGTCTTCCTGAACTCCTCTGCTTTTTCCTCTTAAATTTGCAACCTCTGACGCTCCTGCAGGACATGGAATCTGGTCTATAAATGGGTGACAAAATAGAAAGAAGAAAAACAAAAGAAACAAGCTTATCACTTCATTGTATGTGTGAACTTTTTTCTTTTCTTTTTTTGAGACAGACTCTTGTTCTGTCACCAGGCTGGAGTGTAGTGGTGAGACCTCGGCTCACTGCAACCTCCACCTCCCGGGTCCAAGCGATTCTCCTGCTTCAGCCTCGCGAGTAGCTGGGACTGCAGGCGCGCGTCCCCACTCCCGGCTAATTTTTTTTTTTTTGGCATCTTAGTAGAGATGGGGTTTCACCATGTTGGCCAGGATGGTCTCTATCTCCTGACCTCATGATCCGCCAGCGTTGGCCTCCCAACGTGCTGGGATTATAGGCCTGAGCCACCGCGCCCGGCCGTATGTGTGAACTTAAAACTCAGTCATATAATGTTTCTCTTTACCTACATAAGATGGAAAGAGAGAATTCAATAAGGCCTTGTAAAAATTCGTAGCCACTGCTTATAATGTCTCAGGTGAGTCCTCAAGAATGAGCCAGAGTTGTTGCAATACTCACCTCATACTTTGCACCATTAAGGCGTGCATGTGCGCACGTGCGTGCTCTCTCTCTCTCTCTCTCACACACACACACACACACACACACACACACACACACACACACATACCCCTACATTCTCAGGCCTCAACCAGAATCTCAGTATGGAGCCCAGCTTTTGAAGTTGCTCAGAAAACTGCTCACAGCATTTGCCTTAGAGGATGGCACTGGGGATATGAAATAGAGATGGAAAGGAAATTGAAATTTTTCCTATGATCTTTTGTTACCTTTTGAATTTTGTACCTTTTAAGTTTAATGAAAACCACATGCATGTATTACCAATATAGGATATTAATTGATTAGTGATCTTTCAATATCAGCTCAGAATGCTCTTCAGTTACTTCTGTGTAATTATATAGACATAATTGTGAAGCATGCTCTTTTAAAAAGTACTACTAACTGAGTCTACATTGACCCAATGGGGAAAGGACAGTGGTTTTAACACATGGGGCTGGAACACCTAGATATTCATGTAGAAAAACACGGGAATTCAAGATGCATAATAGGCTCCCACAGAAGAACCAGAACCAGAAGGCTTCTAGAGAAAAGAAGAAACTGTCTTTGCAACTAGGGTGGACACAGATTTCTTGGACATGGTGCAAAAACACTGGCTGGACATGGTGGCTTACACCTGTAATCCCAGCACTCTAGGAGATGGAGCTGGGAAGATTGCTTGAGGCAGAAGTTTGAGACTAGCCTAGGCAACAGAGACAGACCTGGTTTCTACAAAAAACAAAAAGGTAGCTGGATGCAGTGGTGCATGCCAATAGTCCTAGCTACTTGGCAGCCCGAGGTAGGAGGATCACTTGAGCCCAGGAGGTTAAGGTCTCAGTGAGCAGGGATTGTGCCACTGCACTCAAGTCTGGGAGACAGAGTGTAGTCTGTCAAAAACAAAACCCCAAAAACCACTATTGGTGAAACAAACAATTGATAAATTGGACTTCATCAAATTTTGAAATGTTCTGCTTATCAATAACAATCCAACAAAATTAAAGAGTTAAGCTACACATTGGGGAAATATTTGCAGAAAATATATCTGAAGAGGCCTATTTAGAGAACTTCTGAAAATTAGCAATAAAAAGATGAACAACCCAAATAAGAAGTGGACAAGAGACTTGAACAGCCACTTCACAAAAGAAGATACACGAATGACCAATAAACACATGAAAAGTACTCATGTTCATGGTCACTGCTGGTCAAGACAGGTTCAACATTAAAACTCCATCAAGATAATTCACCACATCAGCAGACCAAAGAAGAAAAACTGTACGATCAGCTTGTTGTGTATGTATATATTGAAAAAACACAATGGAAAATAGCAAGCATTGGTGCGGATGTGGAGAAATGGGAGCCCTCACACACTGCTGGTGCTGGCGAGAATGTAAAATGGAGCAGCTGCTGTGAAAACCAGTTTCGCAGCTCCTCAAAAAGTTAAACGTAGAGTTGCCATATGACCCAGCAATTCCACTCCTTGGTATCTACTCAAAAGGACTGAAAACATGTCTTCACACAAAAATCTCTACAGGAATACTCTCAACAGCATAATTCATGACAGCCAAGAGTGAAAATAACCCAATGTCCATCAACTGATGAATAGATAAACAAAATGTAGCATATCCATTCAATGGCATAGTATTCAGCCAGAAAAAGGAGTGAACTGCTGATATGTGCTGCCAGAGTACTCAAGCTTGAAAACACCATGCTTGGTGGAAGGAGCCAAACATGTCAAGACTAGGCAAATGCACAGAGATAGAAATAGGTTTGTGGTTGCCAGGGGCTGGGAGGAGGGGGAGATGGGGAGTGACTGCTAGTGGCTCTGGGATTTCTTTTCGGAGTGATGAAAATGTTTTGGATTAGAGGCTGGGCACAATGGCTCAAACCTGTAATACCCAAGCGTTTTGGGAGGCCTAGGAGGGTGAATTACTTGAGGTCAGGAGTTTGCAATCAGCCTGGCCAACATGGTGAAACCCCGTCTCTACTGAAAATACAAAATTTAGCCAGGCACGATGGTGCATGCCTGTAATTTCAGGTACTAAGGAGGCTGATGCAGGAGAATTGCTTGAACCTAGAAGGCAGAGGTTGCAGTGAGCCTGGGCGACTGGTGTACAGTGAGAAGATCTGCATTCAAAAATACTCAATCTCAAAAAAAAAAGAAAAAAGAAAGCGTTTTGGATTAGATAGTGATGACAATTGAATAACCTTGAGAATAAACTAAACAACCCTAAAATTTTTTAGTCGTGTTTTATCACACTAATGACTGTTATTCACAATGACTTTTATCATTTGTGAATTATATCTTAATTTTTAAATAACCTTATAGCTAACATTATAGTGAAAGATTGAATGCTTTCTGCCTAAGATCGAGAACAAGGCAAGGATGCCGCTCCCTCACCACCCCTATTTAACATCATACTAGAGGTTCTAACCAGTGCAATAGGCAAGATAAAGAAAGCATACAGATTGCAAGGGAAGAAGTAAAACATTCTCTTTTTGCAATGACATGATTTTTTAATGTAGAAAGCTCAAAGAGCTACTAGAACTAAGAAGTGAATTCAGAAAAGTCACTAAGTATAAGGTCAATACACAAATATCAATGATTTTTCTATATGCTAGCAATCAATAGAAATTGAAAAATTTTAAATATCATTTACAATTGCACAAAAACCCATTAAATTCTTACTATAAAGAAAGTGGGGCTGATATCCAGAATTTACAAAGAAATCAAACAGATTTACAGGAAAAAAACAAACAAGCCCATTCAAAAATGGGCAAAGGATATGAACAGACACTTTACAAAAGAAGACATACATGAGGCCAACAAACATATGAAAAAATGCTCATCATCACTGGTCATTAGAGAGAGGCAAATCAAAACAACATTGAGATACCATCTCACACCAGTTAGAATGATGATCATTAAAAAGTCTGGAGACAACAGATGCTGGAGAGGATGTGGAGAAATAGGAACACTTTTACACTGTTGGTGGGAGTGTAAACTAGTTCAACCATTGTGGAAGACAGTGTGGCAATTCCTCA
>CM052661.1:39520945-39531540 GCA_028533165.1 Leontopithecus rosalia | reverse complement strand
GATCAGATGGTTGTAGATGTGTGGTGTTGCCTCTGACGTCTCTGTTGTGTTCCATTGTTCTATGTCTCTGTTTTGGTACCAGTACCATGCTGTTTTGATTACTGTAGCCTTGTAGTATAGTTTGAAGTCAGTAGTGTGATGCCTCCCACTTTGTGGGTTTTTTTTGGTTGGTTTTTTTTTTGGCTGATAATTGACTTGGCTATGCGGGCTCTCTTTTGGTTCCATATGAAGTTTAAGGTGGTTTATTCCAGTTCTGTTAAGGTCATTGGTAGCTTGATGGGGATAGCATTGAATCTGTAAATTACTTTGGGTGGCATGGCCATTTTCATGATACTGATTCTTCCTAAACATGAACATGGAATGTTTCTCCATCTGTTTGTGTCCTCTCTTATTTTGTTGAGCAGTGGTTGGTAGTTCTCCTTGAAGAGTTCCTTTACATCCTTTGTTGAAAGAAACAAAACTGACCAGACATCAACTGGTGGGAAATATTAATCCCTGTCACTGTCTTCAAAGAGACCAGTGTGCTTGGAGAGTGTGCTGGCCCCACCTGGAGCCCTCCGCAGGGTGTCCTTCCTGCCTCCAAGCCCACCTCACCCATCTGTCACCTCTGCACCATGGGCCAGGGTCATCACTGAGGGCAGCCCTCACCATTCCTTGGTGGATCCTCAGGGAAGGTGATTCTGTAGCCTGGATTCTGAAAAGTCTCTGACTGAAACTTAGTAATGATATTTACATCTTGAGAAAGTTTTGCCAACATGAGAGTAGAAAAAGAAATTTCTTTTCTCTGGCATTCTGTCTTCCTCTGAGGTGGAGTCACTAGATGCACAATTTTGATTTTCAGCTAAAAAGGTCCTGTTGCTCTGTGGCTGGCTGAATAATCCTCAGTCCCACAGACCTATAGTTAGAACTGCCTTATCAGTGGTTGCCCACCTCTATAATGGCGGACTCTCTCTGTAATTGTGGGCTGCTTCGGCAATGGCGGGCAGCCTCAGCAATGATGGACTACCTCTGTAGTGGTGGACTGCCTCAGTAATGGCGGACGCCCCTCCCCCAATGAGTTGGACTGTCCTGGGTTCAGCTGTGCTTGCTGTGAAACTCTCAATGCAGAGTGTTTCAGAATGCTGTTTTTTTGTGGAGGTGGGACCAGCCGAGCCTGATCACCTGGCTCCCTGCCTCAGAGCCCTTTTTTTCTTTTTTTTTTTTTTCAGTTGAATGGGTGACTGTCTCCCAGGTGTTCCAGTTGCCTGTTGAAAAGGCTTCAAGATCTGTGTGATCTCCCATGCAGTGACCCATTGTGCTGGCTGAAACAGCCACTCTGAGATGTGTGGTGCTTTTTTGCCCAGGAATCTCCTGGCCTGGCTCCCTGTTTCAGCCCCCATTGTTATCAGTTGAATGGGTGACTCTATCTTCCAGGAGCTCCAATCGCCAGGTAAAATGGCGCCTGGACCCATGTATTTTGTGTGAAGAACCACAGAGCCGGCCAAAACAGCCATGCTGGCGACTCGTGGGGCTCCTCTGCTTGGGAATCTTTTGGTCTGTGGGCAATAAAAATCCATCTGGAAATGCAGCGTCCACTCACCCTCCACACTTTCGCTGGATGCTGCAATCCTGAGCTCTTCCTAATCGGCCATCTTGGATCCGTTCCTTGTAAAGGGGGCATTATTATGTGTGCTTGTAGGTTTTTCTGCATACATTTTATTGTATATATAATTTTTATTATATACAGGTTTATTACATATATGCAAATAGTAACAGTGAACTCCTCAGCTCTGTGTATTCATTCTTTCAATCCATTTATTTCTTCAACATAAGCCAAATAACTTTCATGTAACAGATACATTCTTCCATCTTTCAGGACCCCCTTCCATTATTAAAATTTTCATTTACCTGTCCAGCCTGAGCAAGCTGAGAGATTTAAAATTGGATTATTAGGGTTAAATCTAATTGAAGCATTTATTCCCTTTTTTTAAAATGAAAGTATTTCTGAAGCTAGAAAATGTTTGTGAAAGATAACCTTTAAATACCCTTCTGAAAATTTAAATTTAGCTCACAGAAGTTTAAATACCAACAGTGTTAAATACTACTATTAATTTTTGGAAATACTTGTTCAATACATTCTATAAATCTAAATATTAACAAAACAGGTGTGCCTATTCATTTGAATCCTGAATTTTCTTTGGCTTTAAGTTTTCCAAAAAAGGAAGAATTACTTCGTTTTAGAAATGTGTTTTTATTTTCATTTCAGCCCTCTTTTTCTGTGGTATTTCTAAGAATGAAATGTATTTAGATACCAATCATATGAGTAGAGCTGCCTGTTCTATATACCATATCTCAGTGTAAGGCACTGTGAATTATGGGATGCCCCATTATTTTATGTATCAGTAAGAAAATGTTTAAAATATTGCCAATAGGCTGGGCATGGTGGCTCACACCTGTAATCCCAGCACTTTGGGAGGCCAATGAGGGAGGATACCAGAGGTCAGGAGTTCAAAACCAACCCTGGCTAACATGGTGAAACCCCATCTCCTGAAAATACAAAAAATTACCCAGGCATGGTGGCATGCCCCTGTAATCCCAGCTACTCGGGAGGCTGAGGCAGGAGAATTGCTTGAACCCAGAAGTCAGAGGTTGCAGTGAGAGGTTGCGTGAGCCGAGATCGCGCCATTGCACTCCAGCTTGGGCAACGAGAACAAAATTCCATCTCAAAAATAAATTAAAAAAATGAAATGCTGCCAATGATAATCTTAACACATCATGAATTATAAGCAGGATTCCAAAGTCAGAAATATTAAAATGTGACAAATTGAGCTTCTTAGTTGAAATACAATACCTCTAATCCTTAAAACATATTTCAAAGTAGGTATAATTGTAATAATTTACTTAATTAAAATGTTTTCGTAAGTAGTAATGCTTATCGATTATTGAGCTGCTATTTGTGCTGAGAACTGTTGTAAATGCTTTGTATAGATTATTATATAAGCATCACACTGGGAGATAGCTACTATTCTCATCTGTATCTTACTCATGAGGAAATTGAGGCTCATAAGGGCTCACCAGCAGTGAATGAGTGACAGAGCTTAAAGTAGGAATCAAGCCCAAATTGAACTGAATTCAAAGGCTAAGCCCTTACTATTAAACAGCCTGCTCTTCCTTTCATGTGGTAGGTGATAAGTGCTAACAAAGATTGAACTTCCTTCACAGAAAAGTAATGCTAGTTTTTAAGGCAGAGGGATAACATACTATTTGATGTTTATAATTAAATGCTTCATTGTTTGTTTTGGGATAGTACACTACGATTGCCTAAAATGTCCTCTCACTCTAATAGGACTGCTCTACATTGGGCGTGTGCCCATGGCCATCCAGGAGTGGTAACTCATTTGGTGGCCAGAAAATGCCAGCTTAACCTCACTGACAGTAAACAGAGGACAGCTCTGATCAAGGTATATGATAGTCAACTTTTTCAGCATGGAATGGATTTAATTTAAAATCACAGAATAAAATGAATTAATCTTATCAGAATACAACTAGTTGGTGAATCATGTGGAAGATTTCCTAGAATTTATAATCTATTTCTTGTTCTAATACTGACAGGCTGTACAATGTCAGAATGACGTTTGCACATCCATCCTCCTGGAACATGGTGCTGATCCAAATATTATAGATATGTACGGCAACACTGCCCTGCACTATGCCATTGACAATGAGAATATACCAATGGCAGGAAAACTGCTTGCATGTGGTGCAGATATCGAAGCCAGAAGCCAGGTATAGATCAACCGGTGTTCTTTTCAAAAGTATTTCAAGTGTATTTGTTTTACCATTGACATATGTAAGGGTCAGTTTTCTATATTTGGAAGCTCAAGTACTCCCTAAGTGAAGATATTTTTAAATAATGTAATTGTCTAAGATTTTACTATAAATATGGAAGCTTTTGAATCACTAGAGGATGCAGCTTTTATTTATGCACTTAGAAATATTTGTGAAAACAAAATTTGTGAAAGGTAATACTTTAAAACATTTTTACACTCGTTTTTTTCCTCTAATTAGCATAAGGTGACACAGCAAAGCAAAATTTGCCCCTAAATCTCAAATAAAATTAAAGTATTTTACAATAAGTATAATCCTTGCTGCTGTTGACAGTCCCCCCCCAAAAAAAAAATTATGTGAGAGCAATTGATTGCTCTTGGTCAAAGGCACAAGAGGGAAAGGTTGGACAGGGTAAAGAATAGCCATCAGAAATATGCATGCTGATTTGGACATTAGGCAATGAGGACAAATACTGAGAAGAGAGTTTTGTCTTTTTTGTTTGTTTCCAGTGTATATGTCTAGACAAGGTTCTCTTCAGTTTGGGGAATAATAAGTCTTAGTTTGGGAGAGTGAGTCATAAAATTGCCTTGAGATCAATTTTGGTAGGACCCTGAGGAAACCAGATTGGAATGAATGGGTGCTGATGAAGTAGGAAGCAGTTCAGCAGAGGGAAGAACACATAATTAATGGACATTATTCTATTCTGGCAGAAAGAGTCACTTAGATAAGCATCTAAATTGCACTCTCAAGTCTAGAATATCTTGATGGAAGATGGGAGATGAAGAGTTACAAATAGAAAATCAAGTTGGATTTTGAGTTTACTAGTCCCTGTTTCACCCTAGGCAGGAAAATTGAATGGAGTGTGCAGTGAATGACTCTGTCTCTTACTCTTTCTTCTTTTTGGCCAAATCCCTACATGATAAAGGGAATTAGTCATGTGGGTGAGAGGTGAGACTGAGGTGATTGTCCGCTGCACTGGTTCTCAGAATTGTGCATAACTGTAACCTGGGGACAGTAAAACGAAATCTACAAGTCTCAGCTCTCTCCTGAAGATTTTGATATAGTAAATCTATTAAAGCCTGGAAATGGATGTTTAAGAATATTTTCTTGAAACCAGGCCTTGTGGTGCATGGCTGTAGTCCCACCTACTTGGGAGGCTGAAGTGGGAGGCTTAAGCCCAGAAGTTGGAGTCTAGCCAGGTTAATAGAGTGAGACTCTGTCTTTAACAACAAGCAGCTACTACCACAAAATTCGTTGATGTTCTGATACACTTTTGGATAAGAACCAACTGAACAGATAAGTGTAATAGAAATTTCCCTATCTCAAAAACCTAAGAAATTTCTAAAGAGTTCAGAGTTTGATAGGCCCTTTAAATACTTCCTTTAAATTCCTTCTTTGAATATTAGCCTGACTTTTATCTTTCTCTACCTCTGTGGGTGGGAAATTCAAATGAATATTATTTGCAACATCTTAATAGCTTACAGAATAATACCTTTTCCTTGACACCATTGAATGTTCACTGCCATTCAGAAGGTCTTTAGAAATTGCTTTGGGATAGTTTGTAATAAGCAGAGGCTGACTCTTTCAGGGTTTTGTGTCTCAGTTGTCATTCAGGTGAGTCGGTCAAGAAATCATTGTTATAAGCAGATTCTCCCGTTAGAATAGTAGCAAATTTTTGACCTTTTTTAAAAGTTGAAGCTGTATTGTGGACTATCTCAGTATGTAATTAGATTTGTAGAGTTTTGGCATGGTTAGGATGGCAGTTTTAAACACTGAAATCCATGAAGTTAGTAAGAATACAGATAGGTATTCTTTCAATAACTTAGTTACAGCAGTCCTATGAACTAATTATCCACTTTTTTTTTTTTTTTTGAGACGGAGTTTTGCTCTCGTTACCCAGGCTGGAGTGCAATGGTGAAATCTCGGCTCACTGCAACCTCTGCCTCCTGGGTTCAGGCAATTCTCCTGCCTCAGCCTCCCAAGTAGCTGGGATTACAGGCACGCACCACATGCCCAGCTAATTTTTTGTATTTTTAGTAGAGATGGTGTTTCACCATGTTGACCAGGATGATCTCTATCTCTTGACCTCGTGATCCACCCGCCTCGGCCTCCCAAAGTGCTGGGATTACAGGCGTGAGCCACCGCGCCCGGCCCTAATTATCCACTTTTTAAATGAGCTGGGAAACTTAAATACAAATAGAATGTAAATGAATGAATGTTGGAAAAGTTCTTGAAGTGGCAGTTATGAATCTTAATGGCAATTTTTATTGCATTTTTGGCCTGACTTTTTTGGTAAAACATCTGAAACTTAAAGGAAATATTTTACATGCAACTATTTAAAAATGCATTCATAGCAAAGATGAAAACACAAGGTCTGTAGTCTAAATGTGCCCCATAGATTTAGTTTAGTTTACCTCCATAAGATGTATCAACATGTAAAATTTAGACGACTCATACACAGATCTAAATTTCAGGCTTTTCTTAAAGGATCACATCTGAATTCCCTTGAGCGCATATCACTGTTCAGTATGCTGTGCAGAGGTTACCCCTTTACGTGAGGCATATGTGCTCCAGTCTGCTACTGTGCCTTCCAGACACGCTAGGAGGGGTATCTGAAAGGGAAGGAACAGCATGGGGGCAATCACAGTGGAGTGAGAAGGAAGTGGTTGCTTTTTATTTACTTTCTACTTCATACATTTAAGTTCATAGGATCTTACATAAGGTTTTCAGTTCAGTTGAGAAATAGTAATTTTGTGAATTATAAATTGTTTTTGCTGCTTAACAGGGTGAATTTACATCACTTTTACTTGCCATAAATAGGAAGAAAGAGCGAATGGTGGCATTTTTGTTGAAGAAAAAACCATATTTAACTGCCGTAGATAATTTTGAAAGGTACAATAGTTCTTTTTTTATTCATTTTTAAACCTGAGTGTTGTTCTAGAGTGGTAACAGTCACTTGTTAGAAATATTAAATTGATAAGATTAACTTACTATTATTGGGATAGAGAGGGAAGTATCAACACAAATCATCAGATAAACAAATTATTCACACTGGGCAACATAAAAAGTGTGTATTGTAGGATTCATCTTCTCTTATTATGTTGACTGTTTGTTGACAGATGAGGTGATATTTTGAGTTATATGATCTTACATTTACTAAAGGGATTTCATATTGGTTTTATTTGTTTTAAAAGTGTGAACTTCAATTTTTAGTTTACTTTGACTCAATATTGAAATTTCTTAACTCTCTTATAGTAGTTTTAACCTCTGCTTCTTACATACTTTTCCTTTAAAAATACTATGTTAAAGATAAATTAGAGTTGAAAATCATTTTGTCTTTTGGACAACTTTGCTTTAGCTTGCTTTCTCTCAAGGATCTTAATGTTAGGTTATTCCTCAGTGACTATTAATTGCTATTGCAAGATACTGTGGATTCATTGGTTTTTTTTCTTCTTTTTACTTGGAGTGTATTTTTATGTTATTTTCAATTAGTATGGGCAGAGGGAAAAAAGATAGCTTTAAATGGATAAACTTTTATTTTCATGAATACAACCCATGAGTGTCTGACAATGAGGGAAAAAAAAGATAAGCTTTAGATTCACCCAAGACTGGGTTTAATTTGTCGCTTTTCCACTTGCTAGGTGTGTGACCTTGGGAACATTACTTATCACTAAGTATGTTTTCCTATGTGAAAAAGAGAAAATAATATCTCTTTCAATGGTGGTTGTTTACGAGTAATGTGTATATATATGACATTTAATTTAGTGCCTCGCACATGATTATCAGTATTAACTGAAACTATTGTGGCTATCATTAGCACTATTTTTATTGTTTTAAACCTACAGATAGCTCTTACTTACCCCAAGCTGATTTTGAATTACAATATATCAGACTAGGGAAGAAATGGATAATTCATCACTTAAATGTTTAGCTACTTTAGATGAGTGACCTGAGCATAGTATCCTGCTCATCAAAGGACTTTATTTTAGCAACTTCTGTGTCGTATCCCAGTGGGACAAGAGGCTTTCTTGTTGTCCCTTCCTTTTGGCTTCAATTGCAATTTACAAAGATGAACCCTTGAGCACCCAAGGTGCTTGTGTTTATTAGTATATATAACTGGTTAATTCTGCATCGTCAGACAAGATATTAAATTGGTAAAGTATATAAATATAGTTTTTAATATGTTTGCTAAAGTTCCTAAACATGAAATCATCTCTGTTATTTTAGAACAGCCCTCATACTTGCTGCTCATAATGAATCAACAAGTGTAGTCTACCAGCTTCTTCAGCACAATATTGATGTCGTTTTCCAAGATATATCTGGATGGACAGCAGAAGACTATGCTGTTGCTAATAACTTTCAAGAGTAAGTGTTTAAAAGGCCACTGAACAGTAAATTGAGGCTTAAAATAATTGTAACCATTGCATCTTATACATCAGGGGTGAGATTTCATAGTTTGGTTCAGATAGGTTTGGAGTGGCAGTGAGTTGGTCCACTTCCTCAGCCAGAAATCAAGCATCAGACTAGACTAGTTAGAAGTAGCAATGAGTGCAGGATTCTTTATCTCAAGACTCTTAAAGACTGTTATGCTTAGGGATCCTAATGTTTTCCATTTCATTCCAAGTATAACCCCTGTGCATGGGATAAAATAGTTTCACATCTTTGATTTTTAATTTGACTCTTGAAATGTCCAGTTTATCAGAAAATGTTGGACTGTCTCCTGGGAGCTGTCTTCTATACCCTCCTTGAATTTTTCAAGAACCTAAGAGGTCCCCTAAGTCCAAAGAAGACAATCATGTTTTACAAGTCAGTAGGAGTGGAAAGGAGAGGATATTCTAATTATTCTGTTGTTTCCATGGATTCTGTTAACTGGTTTTTGCCATTGAAACGACTCCTGCAGTTCGGTAAAGATTGACCTTTGCCACAAGAATGCCCCTTCTGATTTAGATCCCTCATTCTTTCTAGTAATCTATACATAGGCTTCCAAGTTACAACTTGTAGTTCACATAAATATGCTTATATGCTCAGCCATTGTTTCCAAAGCACCAGTACCCAGCTCTGGCTTCTAGACATCCTAGCTTTACCCACATACATGGTGAGCAAATTGACCCTTCCTCCCATACTTAAAACCTCGTGTGGAGCCCACATCTTACCCTGGAATCCTAGATATTCATGGTAAGTTTTTCTTTGAGTCCCTTGTTTGTCTTCTTTCCAGCAAATATTAGTTGGGATAGTTCTAAGCTGTTAAAGATGTTCAGATAGTGTTGCAGAAAGGCATCAAAGTTTTTTCTTCTTTGCTACCAGATTTTTACCCCAAGCCCCCTTATACCTTATGTAGCAGCTTTTCTTAGATAGTGGAAGGTCCCTTGTTATCCTTTCCTGGAGCAGTGGGCACCAACTTGTGGCTGGCCCCTCAACGAATCTGTTTCGATAATAAAAATCTCCCAAGCTCCTTGCTTCTTCTCTACCTCAAGTTTTTTAAATATCTTCAAATTCTACCTCATAGGAAGGCATTCATCAGAATTACCTGAGTCTCAGGTAGGTGAGTTGGACTGAACAGAGCCCAAGCTTCATCCATGATTCATCAGCATCCATTTATAAAAGTAGGGCTTCATGCTTGCTTCAGCAGCACATATACTAAAACTGGAACAATACAGAGAAAGTTAGCATGACCCCTACATAAGCATGCCACACTAATCTGTGAAACATTCCATATTTCACACAGTTACAAAAAGGTAATCTGACTAGTTTGCTGACAAGTTCCCAGAAAACAGTGTGAGTCAGAGCAAAACAAGTGCTAGCCAATAGTGAAATTACACATTTTCATTACAAAAACATTGGTATGAGGTAATTTATGAAATGAGAATGGAGCTGAGTAACCCGTGGTGTGTTGTGTGCAAATATATTGGTAGTATGTATCTCAGAAATGAGAAAATACCCACTTACATTCCCTTCATGAAACTCAAAAAAATTAGGGTTTTTGTCTTCCATGTCAGATTGAAGATGACCATGGAGAGAAAGTGTCATCCTAACAAAGATCCACTGGTTCAGAGTTAAAGTCGTGTTATCTATTCTAATGAGACAATCTATTTATTAATAAATTTAGTTGCAAACACAAACTATGAAATAATTGAGATATCCTGAATCATAAGCCACAAATAATAGAACAACTAATAAGCAAAATTAGGGCTTCACAACATTTTCAAAAGATCACAACATTTTAATATTCAGACATATGGGAAACTACACAATGGGTTTCATTTGGAATTCCAAAATGATTTCAGCAATAAAGTTCAAGAATAAATTATTCCATTGCTTTACTGTTTCTCTGAGCACATTAAAATGTTATTTTATTAAATATTTATAACAACCTAGTGAATAAGGTAGCAACACCTTCATTCTTTAGAAGACATTGAGCCTAAGAGAAGGAACTTGTCCAAGAGTAAATACACGTTGGTTACAGAGCTAGGACTTCGGAGTCAGATTGTTTTTCATCATGTCAACCTGACATGTTAAGGTACTCAGTTTTACTGTCCTCACTTCATGAGTACTTTACTTTTTTCTTCTTTAATTAGAAGCTTAATAAGAATTTTTTTTTAAATTTTTATTGCATTTTAGGTTTTGGGGTACATGTGCAGAACATGCAAGATAGTTGCATAGGTACACACGTGGCAGTGTGTTTTGCTGCCTTCTGCCCCCTCACCCATATTTGGCATTTCTCCCCATGCCATCCCTCCCCTGCTCCCCCCCCACTGTCCCTCCCCTATTTCCCCCAATAGACCTCAGTG
>CM052661.1:39492105-39520445 GCA_028533165.1 Leontopithecus rosalia | reverse complement strand
GCAGAGGCAGAAGGAAATCTGCAAATAATTGGCCCCTGCAGTTCAAACCTTTGTTGTTCAGAGGTCAACTCTGACAGAGTGATTTGTGTCACTGAAAAATTAACTCTCTTCAAAACCAGAATTTCAGTGAGACTTTTCTGGTACCATGAAGAAACATCCATATGAACTGTACCAATACCAATAGGATATTATTTTTTAAAGATACCTACTGTGTGAAGTCAGAAAGTAAATTCCTTATTGAGAAGCACAGGTCATGTTACATATTCTTATACCAACAAGGTCTCACTAGTATTGACTTAATTCCCCCCAAGTGGAAATCAAATGAGATATATTTACTTTGTTGGAAGGAGATTTGTTCCATCTGCTGGTTAATTGTCATAACATCGGTTTTGTGAGAAAAAGACACTCTGTACCATTAGCTAAAATATTACTATAATAAAACATGGGTAGGATTAAGGTAAGCATGCAGAGTGAGTAGACATTTGCCAGGTAAAGAAGCCAAAGAACGATGGTTGACAAAAGGAATATTTAACAAGATTGTATGTTTGGCAGAAGGAACAGCTAACAAGATCACACATTCCTCAAAAGGAAAAGCAAGTGCAAAAGGTAAGATGCTTGAGGGAACTTCACAGAGTTTATGAGCAGTTAGTACAGTTTTGCTAGTGCAAAAAAAAAGTATAATATGACAGTGGTTGAGAATGATTTGAATACTTAGCTAAGTTAAGCCTCGGAAAGATTTTTTAAACATATTGAAATGAATAGATCTATCCGTAGGCCATGGAAAAAATTTTAGATATAGTGCTTGTGACTGCAAACATGAGATGATCTAACTAACAATAGCTAAAACAATGGGAGCCAAAGTTGTTTTGGTGGTTCAGCGATACCGTCCTATCTCACTTGTCCCTCTTTCAGCTATGCATCCTATCGCACTTGTCCCTCTTTCAGTGTTTTGTTGATATCTCCTTTCATGGTTGGCTACTTAGCAATAGCTTCAAACATCATGTTCTCACAAGAGAGTATGTAAAGACTGGAAGGGTTACTTTTATTCAAGTGTTCCTTTTAGAAAAGGAAGAGAAGTCAGAAGCTTGCATTGGACTTCCTGTGACATTTTATTGGCTTGATTACACCAGCTGCTCATTCCTAAACCCAGCACTGGTAAAGCAAATGTAATTACTATGATTCACTTAGAATAATTATTTCTCTTTTTGGAGCTTGGTGGGATATTGGATGATGAATATCCAGGTAAACTTGCATTTCTCCAGCAAGAAAGAATAAGGAATGACTACTTGGTAGGGAACCAGCACTGTTTGCTGCAGGAATTCACTAGAAAGTTTTCAGAAGGGACATTACAAGATTTGAGGGTTAGGGCATTCTGCTTATTGTATAAAGCAAGGATTGGCAAGCTTTTTCTATAAAGGGCAAGATAGGTAATATTTTAGGCTGTTTAGTCTCTGTCATAGCTACTAAACACTGCCACTGAAGTGTGAAAGCAGGCATAGATAAACTGTGCTCCAAAAAACGTTTATGTACAAAACCATATGGCAGGCTGGATTTGGCTTATGACCTGTAGTTTGCTGACCGCTCACTTAGAAGATAGATGAAAGGTAACCACATAGACTGGGAGACAAAGGAATCTTTGGCCGTAGTCAAAGCTATAGTTTCCTTATCGCCAGTCGTTGCACTGGTCTTAATCTACTATGAGGTTTTCACCAACCAAAGGTGAAATAATTATAAGAAGCTCAGTATTCACTTTAAAATTGTTCATTTTTTTTTCTTGCCCTTATTCTCTTTTCAATTTTTTTAATAGTTGTTTTTGTTTAGAAAATATTAATGATTGGTAGGGATTTTTTCCCTTGTGAAAGATATCAGTTTAGAGGCCATGTTTAACTAGAAAATAGAAACATATATATGTTGTGGCAGTGGAAATATAAATCCAAGGCAGAAAAGAGGCACAGTTAATATGATTTAGTGATTG
This sequence comes from Leontopithecus rosalia, assembly GCA_028533165.1. Classification (NCBI taxonomy): domain Eukaryota; kingdom Metazoa; phylum Chordata; class Mammalia; order Primates; family Cebidae; genus Leontopithecus; species Leontopithecus rosalia. Next base: position 39,518,470 of record CM052661.1, on the reverse strand, counting down.
TTGAAAGTAAAATGTTAGATGGCAGAGAGAAATCTTAGATTATAAGTTTTGAAGTTGTGCACTAACATTTATACTATACCAGAGGAACAGGGAATTTCAGGTGAGTAGAGAAGTGTAGGGAAGAGGGAAGACAAATGTGAGTTTAATGGAACAATCGTAGAGGATATTTTTTGTAGGTAACTGAATAATAGGTATTTCTAGCTGGAGATGAAACTCTGAGGTGGGAGTTGCCAACATAGAATGATCCTGTTATAATTATTAAGCAAACTCATAGATCTCAATGAGCTGAAGTTGTATAATGACAAGAAAGCCAGTGACAGAACACTAGGCATAGCAACATTTTCCAAAGGAAAAGGGCGTGGGTAAGGGAGAATGAGCAGTAGCTAGAGAAATATAGGAGAGGAGTCAGAGGAAGTGGTGTTGCAGAAATTTAAAATGTGAGAATTTCAAGAAGGTAATATCAATTTTAACAATTAAGATTACTAAAAAGTAAAATGGATGTAAGTTTGAAAAGCTCTTTGGTGGTACCCTTTCCAAAAGAATCACTTTAGAGTTGTAAGGTTTACTATTGATGTGATGTACTTCTGGTGTTCAAATATGAAAGAACAAATCTACCAAGATCCTACCTAACTTTTTGGTAACTACAGCAGCTATGTACAAGGGGTCAGGGAAAATAATCTAGACTGATTAGTACACGTGCCAACACTTTCCCACAATTGTCAAAACCTGAAGATCATGTGTGAGGAAAAGTATTGTCTTTCTTTTCTGCTTCTTGTGGAAAAACTTGATTTGTATTCAAGTCCTTGATAAGTTTCTCTGGATACATTTTGAAGCTTAAATATGGCAGCAACTAAAACCTGCTGTCAGACGCATACCCTCTCTTTGTCATGGAATTATAACACAGCCATGTTTTGACAGTTTCAAGTTTTGAACACAAGTGTAGTTTGCAGACCAGAAATTTGGAGAAACTGACATCTTTTATATAATATCATGGAGAAAAATATAAGGTGATATGCTGAATATACTAGTTCTCAGCATTCTGGTGACATCAGTAGAAAAGCCAGTACTTGGTTCTTTTTCTTAGTGGAATTCCCTCTTCGTTTGACTCTTCTGATACCTGCACTTCTGCTGCTTCCTTTTGAATTTTATCCCCAAAGAAAACACTTTTAGAATACATTTCTAGTGACCATTGCTGATGAGCATTTTTTCATGTGTTTGTTGGCCTTATATATATTCTTTTGAAAAGTTTCTGTTCATATCCTTTGCCCACTTTTGAATCGGTTTGTTTGTTTGTTTCTTCTAAATCTGCTTTTGTTCTCTGTGGATTTTGGATATAAGTCCTTTGTCAGATGGGTAGATTGCAAAAATTTTTTCCCATTCTGTTGGTTACTTGTTCACTCTAATGATTGTTGCTTTTGCTGTGCAGAAGCTCTGGAGTTTACTTAGATACCATTTGTCTATTTTGGCTTTTGTTGCCAATGATTTTGGTGTTTTAGTCATGAAGTCCTTGCCTATGCCTATGTCCTGAATGCTTTTTCCTAGGTTTTCTTCTAAGGTTTTTATGGTGTTAGGTCTTATGTTTAAGTCTTTAATCCATCTGGAGTTAATTTTAGTGTAAAGTGTCACGAAGGGGTCCAGTTTCTGCTTTCTGCACATGGCTAGCTAGTATTCCCAACACCATTTATTAAACAGAGAATCCTTTCCCCGTTGCTTGGTTTTGTTTTTTTTTGTTGTTGTTTGTTTGTCAAAGATCGGATGGTTGTAGATGTGCGGCATTGCCTCCAAGGCCTCTGTTCTATTCTATTGGTCTGTTCCCTGTTTTGATACCAGTACCATGCTGTTTTGATTACTGTAGCCTTGTAGTATAGTTTGAAGTCAGGTAGTGTGATGCCTCCAGCTTTGTTCTTTTTCCTTAGGATTGTTTTGGCTATGCAGGCTCTCTTTTGGTTCCATATGAAGTTTAAGGTGGTTTTTCCCAATTCTGTGAAGAGGGTCACAGGAAGCTTGATGGGGATAGCATTGAATCTACAAATTACTTTGTGTGCCACATTTTCTTTATTCAGTCTATCATTGATAGGCATTTGGGTTGGTTCCAAGTCTTTACTATTGTGAACAGTGCCACAATAAACATACATGCACATATGTCTTTATAATAGAATGTTTTATAATCCTTTGGGCATATACCCAGTAGTGCAATTGCTGGGTCATATGCTTTTTCTATTTCTAGATCCTTGATGAATTGCTACACTGTCTTCCACAATGGTTCAACTAATTTACACTGCTATCAACTGTGTAAAGTGTTCCTATTTCTCCACATCCTCTCCAGCATCTGTTGTCTTCTGATATTTTAATGATCGCCATTCTAACTAGCGTGAGATGGTATCTCAATGCAGTTTTGATTTGCATTTCTCTCTAATGACCACTGATAATGAGCTTTTTTTTCATATGTTTGTTTGTTACATAAATGTCTTCTTTTGAAAAGTTTTCTGTTCATATCCTTTGCCCACTTTTTGATAGGGTTGTTTGTTTTTTTCTTGTAAATTTGTTTAAGTTATTTATGGATTCTAGTTAGTAGCCCTTTGTCAGATGGGTAGCTTGCAAAATTTTTTCCCATTCTGTTGGTTGCCAGTTCACTGTAATGATAGTTTATTTTGCTGTGCAGAAGTTCTTAAGTTTAATCAGAACAAATGGGATCTAAGAGGTTTTGTTTTGATGCATTTCCAGGATTTGTTTCAAGAGGTGGCACTTATTGCAGTGGTGGCTTGGTAATGGCAATTCTGTCAGCATTTGTTTGTCTGAAAAAAACTGCAGCTTTCCTTCATATATGATGCTTAGTTTCACTGGCTACAAAATTCTTGGCTGATAATTGTTTTGTTTGAGGAGGCTGAATACAGGGCCCCAGTCCCTTCTAGCTTATAGAGTTTCTGCTGAGAAATCTCCTGTTAATCTGATAGGTGTTCCTTTCATAGGTTACCTAGTGCTTCTGTCTCACAGCTCTTAAGATTTTTTCATTTGTCTTAACTTTGGATAACCTGATGACAATGTGCCAAGGTAAAGATCCTTTTTTCAGATTCTCTCGTCCCATGCATGGGGTGTTCCCTTGATATAGTACTCTCTCCATTTTCCTATGTTTGTGGCTTCCTTTGAGCCAAACTGCAGTGATTGTTTTCTGTCTTCTGGCTCTAGGCACCCAGCAAGTCTGCCTGGCTCCGGGCTGGTACTGGGGATTGTCTGCACAGAGTCTTACGATGTGAACCATCTATGGGTCTCTCAGCCATGGATACCAGCCTGTTCCAGTGGAGGTGGCAGGGGGTGCAGTGATTCCACGAGGGTTTTTAGTTTCTTCAGTAGTTTAATGCTTTATTTTTGTGCTGATTGGCCTCCTGCAAAAAGGTGGTACTTCCCAGGGAGCCTCATATGTGGTAGTACTGGGAGGAACTAGTGGTGGACTGGGCCCTAGAACTCCTAAGATTTTATTCCTTTTGTCTTCCACTGCAAGGGTGGGTAGGGAAGGACCATCAAGTGGGGGTGGGGCTAGATGTGTCTGAGCTCAGACTGTCTTTGTGTGGGTCTTGCTGCCACTGCTGTGGGAGATGGGGTGAGATCCCAGGTCCCTGGAGTTGTGTACCTAGGAGGATTATGGCCGCCCCTGCTGAGTCCTACAGGTTGTCAGGGAAGTGGGGGAAAGCCAGCAGTCACAGGTCTCACCCCACTCCCATGCAACCCAAAGGGCCAGCCTCACTCCCGCTGTGCCCTCCCTAACAGGCCCCAGTTTAACAGAGAGCTATATGGGCTTGAAAACCTGCCCTAGACTACCCGCCTCCCAGCTGTGAAAGAAAAGGGCTTGGGTCTTCCCCCTTGGAGACTTCTACACACTGGATTTGTGCCCTCCCCCAGGTTCTAGCCAAGAGGCTTCACACCCTGTTCAAATTGTTACAAAGTTCAGCTAGAGATTTACTTCTCCCTGTGGAGTTTTATCTCCTGCTCCTCTCCTGTTGGATTCCTGTGGTGCCAGGCAGGAATGGCCTGCTAGGGGACCCAGCAAGCTCCCACGGCCTTTCTGCTGCTTCCTCTACCCCTATATTTTGCTGTCTCTCCAAACTGACTCAGCTCCAGGTAAAGTTGGAAACTTCTCCTACAAACAGACCTTCAGCTTCTCCAATGGGAGTATGTATTCAGGAGAGGAGGGGCTCCCTTTCTCACTTCTGCAGTTGGGCACTCACAGTTTTGGGAGGGATCTCCGGGGTCCTGCAGGAGCAGTCCACTTCCTTCATAGGGTTTGTGGGTCCTCCTGGGATAGGTGAGTGATTCTTGCAGTCAATCTGGAGCTAAAATTCACACTACGAGCCCCTGCCTACGGCTCTGCCTGGAGCTGCAATCTAGTCCTGCCCTCCCGTCTGCCATGATGATCCCATCTGTTTTATTTTAATTATATAAATGGTTCAGTTCTGTTTCATATTGTATTAAATCCCTGTTTATGGTTATGAAATAAGATAGAATATTGTCATTTTTATCAAATATTTTCTTGCCTAACTATGTAATTAAAATTACTTGCTTAAATTTACTTACATAAAATTACTTTATGTACTGAAGTTTGGGGGATAACCATATTCTGTTACTTTGGTCTGTAATGATCTCAAATTTTCAAGGCAACTATGTTTTGCAGTAATAAATGGGAATAGCAGATTCAGTAAAGGTCTTTTTAAAAATGAGTAACTTTCTTTTTAAGAGCAGTTTCAGTTTCACAGTGAAATTAAAAGTACAGATTTCCCATATACTCCACCCTTCATAGACATAGCTTCCCCGATGATCACTATCTCCTTCCACTGTGGTACATTTGCAGTGACTGATGATCCTGCATTAACACATCATAGTCATCCAAAGTCCATAGTTTACATGCAGGTTCATGCTTGGTGTTGCACATTCTGAGGGGCTGGACAAATGTATAAGGAATGAACCCACCATTGTAGTATCACAGACAGAATATTTTTGCTGCTCTAAAAATCCTCTGTACTCTGCCTTTTCAATTCTTCCTCCCCACTAACCCCTGGTAACCACTGATCTTTCTGCTGTCTCTATAGTTTTTCTTTTTCCTGCATATTCATATGGTGGGAATAATACAATGGATATCCTTTTGAATATTTGAATTAATATTTGAAAGGTAATTGAATGTAGTCATTTAAGATGTCCTCTGTTTTTGCTTTTTCTTTTTTTCTTTTTTCTTATTAATGTAGGATCTGATGATATATTCTTTACATGCCAAGATTTCAATAGACATTTGTCACATAGTAGGAAGGGTTGAAGAAAATGACATCGTGCCATATACTACCAAGCACTAATTGGACCATGCTGGTCTATGAGGGGGGTTCAGGTAGACTCTCCAGCAGTGGAAGGAGACAATCTCAAGAAGCTGTACTGTATAAAACTGGAATCACAAAGTCTTTAACACCTTGCAATCAGAAATAAGACCAGACAGTGAATACTATAGGTAAATAAATATGTTCCTTACTAGCCCTCTTCCTTTGAGGGATGCATTTGAAAACAGTCTATATTATTCTAATGTGGCTCATCTACCACTAGATTCTCTCATGAGGAATGCCAAAAAAGTCATGTTACTTTGCTTTACATGAATAAGTGACAAAGACTTTTTCCTCCCACTAGGGAGAGAGACATCATCAGCACATCCTGCTAGCTCAAGTGAGTGGCTAATATGTTTGTGTAGATTTTTCATATCACATAGTACTCCTCGGTCACCTGCCTTACCACCTTAGAGTTCTTAAGCTTCTCTCTGACTAGGAGGTAAGGTTCTCTTTGAGTAGGCTGATTCAAAGTGAATAAGCTCATGAGGCAATTATCTTTCATGTGGTTCTTTCCATGGGATGTAAAATACCAGGTGGGTTTGAAGCTTGTTTGTACCATACATAGGGTGAGAGAATAGCTAGAAATAAGTAACTTTGCCAACATCTTCACCTGCAGAGGATTAGTGTAAGTCCATTGTTCTTTCTTAGGCTTTTCTCCACTGGTATATAGAAAGTCTTTGCAAGGATACTTGTCCCTGGTCTCTTTTCTACGTTTTGCTATAAAATGTAGGACAGTGCCCATAGACCTGTAAACCTTATGATAAGGTGTTTATCTTACACCAAGCACTTTAAACTGAAGAGCTGAAGAATCTGTGTTGTGCTCAACAAAGTAAGTACAGTAATTGTCCCTTCTGGAGGATATGTTCCAAGACGCCCAGTGAATTCCTGAAACTTGAAATAGTGTCACACCTTATATATACAATTTTTTTCTATACAAATATATCTGTGATAAAGTTTAATTTATACATTAGTCATAATAAGACATTAATAACAATGGCTAATGATAAAATAGAAAAATGATAACATGCTATAATAAAAGTTATATAAATACAGTCTTTGAAAACATTTTTGTACTGTATTCACCCTTCTTGTGTCAATGTGAGATGACAATGCCTATGTGATGAGATGAAGTGAAACAAATGAGGTTGGCATCATCTTGTAGTCTTAGGCTATTGTTGGCCTTCTGACCGACTGTGTGTCAGAAAGGATCATTTGCATTGCATGTCCTGGGTCCTTGAGCCATGAAGATATTGATGGTTGGATGTTAGGAATAGGCCATATTGGTGGCTAATGAGTAGATAGCATATACAGTAGGGATACACTGGACAAAGGGATGATTTACATCCTGGGCAGACTGCAGCTAGATGGCTTGAGATCTCGTCAAACTACTCAGTATGGTATACAGTTTAAAACTATGACTTGTATGTTTCTGGAATTTTTCATTTAATATTTTTGGATGATGGTTGACCATGGATAACTAAATCCACATAAAGCAAAACCACTAATGTGATGTTGTGAAATATATGTTTGGTCTTCAACCCCATTTTCTGTCAAGGAATCTCCAACATGATGTATTTTTGTATGCTAATGATTGAGTGTTAGCTGGCAGCTTCTAGGTAGTTCCAGGAAGGGGCTGATCACCAGAAAAACCAAGGCATAAGTAGAGGATTGGAATTTCCAGTACTACTCTGCCAACCTCCTGGGAGGTGTGATGAGCTGGATTAAGTTGACCACCAATGGCCACTGATGTAATCAGCCCTGCCTGTGTAATGAAGTTTTCATAAAATCTCACAAGGACTGGGTAAGGAGAGCTTCCAGATAGGTGAATACATGGATGCTCCTGGTGGGTAGTAAGCCATGGGAGCACCCTATGCATCTCTGCATCTGCATCCTTTGTAATATCCTTTATAACAAACTGATGACTGTGTTTCCCCAAGTTTTCTGAGATACTTTCATAAATTGGACCAAAAGTGGGGTCTTGGAACCCCAGATTAAAGCCAGTTGGTCAGTTCTGCAGGCCCAGAGTTTGTGGATGGTGTTGGGGAGCAGCCTTGTCGGCCTGACCCCTCAACCTGTGAGATCTGACACTATCTCCAGGTATAAAGTGTCAGAATTTAATTAGAGGACAACCAACTGGTGAACTGATTGCAAACCCCACACATTTGGTGATGAAAGTCTTTGGTGTTGATGACTGTTGTGGCATGAAGGCATATGTTGCGTTCCTACACATAGAGCAGATAAGGGACTACTTTGTACTCTAGTTTACTGCTCCTGGTTCCCTTGTCAAGAAATCATGGCCTGTAAGTTTGACACTGTCTACTTATGATACTGATTCTGTCAATAATACCATTTTCTGTCAGCCTAATTTGGCTGTTAGGATTATGACTATTGTATACTGTGGTTCACTTGTAAGGAATCTAATTTTGATAAATTCTATTCTCCTTTGCATTTGATAAATACACATTGAGCATATAAGGAGGGAAAGTAGCAGATACCAATTGCCTACAATTGGTATAATTAATAGTGATTCTAGTGTAGGCTCCAGGTATGTTCCCAAAGGAATGTTTTGTGACAAATCATCTGAATGTTTGCAACGAAGCATCTGAGTCTTACACATTTTCTTCCAACAACATCTGAAGCATCCAAAAAAGTATAGGGTTTTTTTTTTAATTTAGGTGTATACTGTATCTGGCATAACTCCCCATGTTATCCCTCCCCACCCCAAGCTCCCTCTCCCCTACCCCCTCCAAGTGTCCCCACTCTGTGATGCTCCTCTCCCTGAGTCCACAGTTCTCATTGTTCAACACCCACCTATGAGTGAGAACGTACGGTGTGTGGCTTTCTGTTCTTGTGTCAGTTTGCTGAGAATGATGGTTTCCAGATTCATCCAAGTCCCTACAAAAGACATGAACTCATCGCGTTTTATGGTTGCATAGTATTCCATGGTGTAATGTACCACATTCTCTTTGTCTAGTCTATCATTGATGGGAATTTGGGTTGGTTCCAGGTCTTTGCAATTGTACACATGGCTGCAGTGAACATAAGTGTGCATTTGTCTTTATAGTAGAATGATTTATAGTTCTTTGGGTATATGCCCAGTAGTGGGATTGCTGGGTCAAATGGAATTTCTGTTTGTAGGTCCTTGAGGAATCGCCACACTGTCTTCCACAATGGTGGAACTAATTTACACTCCCACCAACTGTGTAAGAGTGTTCCTCTTTCTCCACATCCTGTCCAGTATCTGTTGTCTCCATTTTTTTAATGATCGCCATTCTAACTGGCATGAGATGACACCTCAGTATCGTTTTGATTTGCATTTCTCTAATGACCAGTGATGATGAGCATTTTTTCATATGTTTGTTGGCCTCATATATGTCCTCTTTTGAAAAGTGTCTGTTCATATCCTTCACTCACTTTTTAATACAGTTGTTTGCTTTTTTCTTGTATATCTGTTTTAGTTCTTTGTAGATTCTCGATATTACCCTTTAGTCAGATGGGTAGATTGCAAAAATTTTTCCCGTTCTGTTGGTTGCCATTATCACTCTAATGATAGTTTCCTTTGCTGTACAGAAGCTCTGGAGTTTAATTAGATCCCATTTGTCTATCCTGGTTTTTGTTGCCATTGCTTTTGGTGTTTTAGTCATGAAGTCCTTGCCTATGCCTATGTTGTGGATGGTTTCGCCTATGTTTTCTTCTAGTGCTTTTAGGGTGTTAGGTTTTATGATTAAATCTTTGATCTTTCTGAAGTTAATTTTAGTGTAAGGTGACATGTAGGGTCCAGTTTCTTCTTTCTGCGCATTGCTAGCCAGTTTTCCCAACATCATTTATTAAACATGGAGTCCTTTCCCCATTGCTTACTTTTGCCAGGTTTGTCAAAGATCAGATGGTTGTAGATATGTGGTGTTTATTCTGGGGTCTCTGTTGTGGTCCATTGTTCAATGTCTCTGTTTTGGTACCAGTACAATGCTGTTTTGATAACTGTAGCCTTGTAGTATAGTTTGAAGCTGGCGGTTGTGATGCCTCTGGCTTGGGTATGCAGGGTCTTTTGTGATTCTGTATGAAGTTTAAAGTGGTTTTTTTTCTTTTTTTATTGCATTTTAGGTTTTGGGGTACATGTGACGAATATACAAGATAGTTAAAGTGGTTTTTTCCAGTTCTGTGAGGAAGGTCATTGGTAGCTTGATTGGGATAGCATTGAATCTATAGATTACTTTAGGCAGTAATAATTTTTATGATATTGATTCTTCCTAACCATGAGCATGGAATGTTTCTCCATCTGCTTGTGTCCTCTTATTTCGTTGAGCAGTGGTTTGTAGTTCTTGAAGAGATCCTTTTCATCCTTTGTTAATGGTATTCCTAGGTATTTTGTTTTCTTTGTAGCCATTGTGAATGGAAGTTCACTCTTGATTTGGCTCTCTGTTTGTCTGTTATTGGTATATAGGAATGCTAGTGATTTTTGCACATTTATTTTGTATCCTGAGACTTTGCTGAAGTTGCTTATCAGTTCAAGAAGACTTTGGGCTGAGACGATGGGGTTTTCTAGATATACAGTCATATTATTTGCAAATAGAGACAATTTGACTTCCTCCTTTTTTAATCGAATACCCTTTATTTCTTTTTCTTGCCTGATTGCTCTGGCTAGAACTTCCAGTACTATATTGAAGAGGAGTGGTGAGAGAGGGCATCCTTGTCTAGTGCCTGATTTCAAAGAGAATTCTTCCAGCTTTTGCCTGTTTGGTATGATATTGGCTGTAGGTTTATCATATATAGCTTTTATCATTTTATGATACATTCCATCAATACCTAGTTTATCGAGAGTTTTTAGCATGAAGCATTGTTGAATTTTATCGATGGCCTTCTCTGCATCTATCGAGATAATCATGTGGTCTTTGTCTTTGGTTCCATTTATGTGATGGATGACATTTATGGATTTGCATATGTTGAACCAGCCTTGCATCCCCGGGATGATGCCTACACGGTCGTGATAGTTAAGCTTCTTCATTTGCTTTTGCAATCTGTTTGCCAGTATTTTATTGAAGATTTGTGTGTTGATGTTCATCATGGATATTGGCCTGAAGTTTTCTTTTTTAGTTGAGTCTCTATCTGGTCTTGGTATCAGGATGATGTTGGTCTCATAAAATGAGTTAGGGAGTATTCCCTCCTTTCGTATTGTTTGATACAGTTTCAGAAGGAATAGAACCAGCTACTCTTTATACATCTGGTAAAATTTGGCTGTGAACCCGTCTGGACCTGGACTTTTTTTGGCTTGTAGGCTATTGATTGCTGTCTCTACTTCATCCCTTGTTATTGGTCTATTCAGGGTTTCAACTTTCTCCTGGTTTAGTCTTGGTAAAGTATAAGTGTCTAGGAATTTATCCATTTCTTCCTGGTTTACTGCTTTATGTGAGTAGAGCTGTTTGTAGTAATCTCTGTTGGTAGTTTGTATGTCTGTGGGATCAGTGTTGATAACCCCTTTATCATTTTTTATTTCATCTATTTGATTCTTCTCCCTTTTTTTAAACTAATCTGGCTAGCAGTCTCTTTTATTGATCTTTTCAAAAAAGCAGTTCCCGTGTTTATTGATTTTTTGATGGGTTTTTTGTATCTCTATCTTCTTCAGTGCTGCTCTGATCTTAGTTATTTCTTGTCTTTGGCTAGCTTTTGAGTTTTTTTGATCTTCCTCCTCTAGCTCTTTCAATTTATTTTTTATTGCATTTTAAGTTTTGGGGTACATGTGAAGAACATGCAAGATAGTTGCATAGGTACACATGTGGCAGTGTGATTTGCTGCCTTCTTCCCCTTCACCTATATCTGGCATTCCTCCCCATGCTGTCACTTCACAACTCCCTACCCCCTGCTGTCTGTCCCCTATTCCCCCCAACAGACTCCAGTGTGTAGTGCTCCCCTCCCTGTGTCCATGTGTTCTCATTGTTCAACACACGCCTCTGAGCGAGAACATGTGGTATTTAATTTTCTGTTCTTGTGTCAGTTTGCTGAGAATGATGGTCTCCAGGTTCATCCATGTCCCTACAAAGGACACGAACTCATCGTTTTTGATGGCTGCATATTCCATCGTGTATATATGCCACATTTTCCCTGTCCAGTCTATCATCGATGGGCATTTCGGTTGGTTCCAAGTCTTCGCTATTGTAAACAGTGCTGCAGTGTACATTTGTGTGCATGTGTCCTTAGAGTAGAACAATTTATAGTCCTTTGGATATATACCCAGTAATGGGATTGCTGGGTCAAATGGAATTTCTATTTCTAGGTCCTTGAAGAATTGCCACACTGTGTTTCACAATGGTTGAACTAATTTATACTCCCACCAACAGTATAAAAGTGTTCCTATTTCTCCACATCCTCTCCACCATCTCTTGTCTCCAGATTTTTTAATGATCGCCATTCGAATTGCCATGAGACGGTATCTCAATGTAGTTTTGATTTGCATTTCTCTAACGACCAGTGATGATGAGCATTTTTTATATGTTTGTTGGTCTCATGTATATCTTCTTTTGTACAGTGTCTGTTCATATCCTTTGCCCACTATTGAATGGGCTAGTTTGTTTTGTTTCTTGTAAATCTGTTTTAGTTCTTTGTAAATTCTGGATATCAGCCCTTTATCAGATGGGTAAACTGCAAAAATTTTTTCCCATTCTTTTGGTTGCCGATTCACTCTAATGACTGTTTCTTTTGCCGTGCTGAAGCTGTGGAGTTTGATTAGGTCCCATTTGTCTATTTTGGCTTTTGTTGCCAATGCTTTTGGTGTTTTGGTCATGAAGTTCTTGCCTACTTCTATATCCTGAATGGTTTTGCCTACATTTTCTTCTAGAGTTTTTATGGTGTTAGGTCTTAAGTTTAAGTCTTTAATCCATCTGGAGTTAATTTTAGTGTAAGGTGTCAGGAAGGGGTCCAGTTTCTGCTTTCTGCACATGGCTAGCCAGTTTTTCCAACACCATTTATTAAACAGGGAGTACTTTCCCTATTGCTTGTTTTTGTCTGATTTGTCAAAGATTGTATGGTTGTAGATATGTTGTGTTCCCTCCGAGGTCTCTGCTCTGTTCCATTGGTCTATATCTCTTTTTTGGTACCACTATCATGCTATTTTCATTACTGTAGCCTTGTAGTATAGTTTGAAATCCAGTAGTGTGATGCCTCCCGCTGTGTTCTTTTTGCTTAGAATTGACTTGGCTATGCAGGCTCTCTTTTGGTTCAATATGAAGTTCATGGTGTTTTTTTCCAGTTCTGTGAAGAAGGTCATTGGTAGCTTGATGGGGATAACGTTGAATCTGTAAATTACTTGGTGCAGTATGGCCATTTTCACGATATTTATTCTTCCTAACCATGAACATGGAATGTTTCTTCATCTGTTTCTGTCCTTTCTTATTTTGTTGAGCAGTGGTTTGTAGTTCTCCTTAAAGAGGTCCTTTACGTTCCTTGTTAGTTGTATTCCTAGGTATTTTATTCTCTTTGTAGTAATTGTGAATGGCATTTCATTCTTGATTTGGCTCTTTTTAAGTCTGTTATTGGTGTATAGGAATGCTTGCAATTTCTGCACATTGATTTCGTTTCCTGAGACTGTGCTGAAGTTGCTTATCAGTTTCAGGAGATTTTGGGCTGAGATGATGGGGTCTTCTAGATATACAATCATGTTGCCTGCAAATAGAGACAATTTGGCTTCCTCCTTTTCTATTTGAATACTCTTTATTTCTTTTTCTTGCCTGATTGCTCTGGCTAGAACTTCCAGTACTCTTATTGAATAGAAGTGGTGAGAGAGCATCCTTGTCTAGTGCCAGATTTCAAAGGGAATGATTCCAGTTTTTGCCCATTCAGCATGATATTGGCTGTTGGTTTGTCATAAACAGCTTTTATTATTTTGAAATAAGTTCCATCAATACCTAGTTTATTGAGGGTTTTTAGCATAAAGGGCTGTGGAATTATGTCAAAGGCCTTCTCTGCATCAATTGAGATAATCATGTGGTTTTTGTCTTTGGTTCTGTTTATGTGGTGAATTACATTTATAGACTTGTGTATGTTGAACCAGCCTTGCATCCCTGGGATGAATCCTGCTTGATCATGGTGGATAAGCTTTTTGATGTGCTCCTGCAATCTGCTTGCCTGTATTTTATTGAAGATTTTTGCATCTATGTTCATCATGGATATTGGCCTGAAGTTTTCTTTTCATGTTGAGTCTCTGCTGGGTTTTGGTATCAGGATGATGTTGGTCTCATAAAGTGATTTAAGAAGGACTCCCTCTTTTTGGGTTATTTTGAATAGTCTCAGGAGGAATGGTACCATCTCCTCTTTGTCTGTCTTGTAGAATTTGGCTGTGAACCCATCTGGACCTGGGCTTTTTTTGTGTGATAGGCTCTTAATTGCTGCCTCAACTTCAGATCTTGTTATTGGTCTATTCATAGTTTCGGCTTCCTCCTGGTTTAGGCTTGGGAGGAGGCAAGTGTCCAGGAATTTATCCATTTCTTCCAGGTATACTAGTTTATGTGCATAGAGTTGCTTTTAATAATCTCTCATGATGGTTTGAATTTCTATGGACTCTGTGGTGATATCCCCTTTATCGTTTTTTATTGTATCTATTTGGTTATTCTCTCTTTTCTTTTCTTTTTAATCTGGCTGGTGGTCTGTTTATTTTGTTGATCTTTTTGAAAAACCAGCTCTTGGATTTATTGGTTTTTTGAAGCATTCTTTGTGTCTCTATCTCTTTCAGTTCTGCTCTGATCTTAGTTTTTTTGTTTTTTTTTTTTTTTTTTTTGTCTTCTGCTAGGTTTTGAGTATTTTTGATCTTGTTTTTCTAGCTTTTCAATTCTGACTATAGAATGTCAATTTTGGATCTCTCCTTGCTTCTCATGTGGGCATTTATTGCTATGTATTTTCCTCTAGAGACTGCTTTAAATGTGTCCCAGTGATTCTGGTATGTTGTGTCTTCATTCTCACTGATTTCAAAGAACATCTTTATTTCTGCCTTCATTTCATTGTTTATCCAGTCAACATTCAAGAGTCAGTTTTTCAGTTTCCATGAAGCTGTGTGGTTCTGAGTTCGTCTCTGAATTCTGAATTCTAACTTGATTGCACTGTGGTCTGAGAGACTGTTTGTTATGATTTCCATTCTTTTGCCTTTTCTGAGGAGTGATTTACTTCCAATTATGTGGTTAATTTTAGAGTAGGTGTGATGTGGTGTGGAGAAGAACGTATATTCTGTGGATTTGGGGTGGAGAGTTTTGTAAATGTCTATTAGGTTTGCTTGTTCCAGGTCTGAGTTCAAGTCCTGGATATCCTTGTTAATTTTCTGTCTGCTATATCTGTCTAATATTGATAACGGGCTGTTAAAGTCTTCCACTGTTACTGTGTCGGAGTCTGAGTCTCTTTGTAAGTCATTAAGAACTTGTCTTATGTGTCTGCGTGCTTCTGTATTGGAGGCATATATATTTATGATCATTAGCTCTTCTTGTTGCATCGATCCTTTTACCATTATGTAATGTCTTTCTTTGCCTCTTTTCCTCTTTCTTGCTTTAAAGTCTAATTTATCAGAGATGAGAATTGCAACTTCTGCATTTTTTTAACCCTCCATTTGCTTGGTAAATCTTCCTTTATCCTTATATTTTGAGTCTTTGTGTATCCTTGCACGTAAGGTGGGTTTCCTGGATACAGCACACCAATGGGTTTTGGCTTTTTATCCAATTTGCTAGTCTGTGTCTTTTGATTGGGGCATTTAGTCCCTTTGCATTTAGGGTTAATATTGTTATGTGTGAGTTTGATACTGCCATTTTGATGCTAGCTGGCTGTTTTGCCCATTAGTTGATGCAGATTCTTCATTTGGTTGAGGCTCTTTACCATTTGGTATGTTTTTGGAGTGGCTGGTGCTGGTTGTTCCTTTCTATGTGTAATGCCTCTTTTAGAAGCTCCTATAAAGCAGGTCTGGTGGTAGAAAAATCTCTGAGTGCTTGCTTGTTTGCAAAGGATTTTATTTTTCCTTCACTTATGAAGCTTAGTTTGGCTGGATATGAAATTCTGGGTTGAAAGATCTTTTCTTTAAGGATGTTGAATATTGGCTCCCACTCTCTTCTGGCTTGTAGAGTTTCTGCTGAGAGATCTGCTGTGAGTGTGATGGGCTTCCCTTTGTGGGTAACCTGACCATTCTCTCTGGCTGCCCTTAGCATTTTCTCCTTCATTTCAACCCTGGTGAATCTGACGATTATGTGCCTTGGGGTTGCTCTTCTTGCAGAATATCTTTGTGGTGTTCTCTGTATTTCCTGGACTTGAACATTGGCCTGCCTTGCTAGGTTGGGGAAGTTTTCCTGGATAATATTTTGAAGAGTATTTTTCAGCTTGGATTCATCCTCTTCATCACATCAGGTATACCTATCAAACATAGATTAGGTCTTTTCACATAGTCCCATATTTCTTGGAGATTTTGTTTATTCCTTTTTATGCTTTTTTCTCTAATCTTGCCTTCTCATTTTATTTCATTTAGTTGATCTTCGACCTCTGATATCCTTTCTTCTGCTTGGTCAATTCAGCTGTTGAAACTTGTGTATGCTTTGCAAAGTTCTCGTGTTGTGTTTTTCAGCTCCATTAATTCAGTTATATTCCTCTCTAAGTTGTCCATTCTCGTCAGCATTTTGTCAAATCTTTTTTCAATGTTCTTAGTTTCTTTGCATTGGGTTAAAACATGTTCTTTTAGCTCACAGAAGTTTCTCATTACCCACCTTCTGAAGTTTGATTCTGTCATTTCATCACACTCATTCTCCATCCAGCCTTTTTCCCTTGCTGCTGAGCAGCTGTGATACTTGTAGGAGGAGAGGTGTTCTTGTTCTGGGTGTTTTCCTTCTTTTTGCACTGGTTTCTTCCCATCTTTGTGGATTTATCCACCTGTCATCTTTGTAGTTGCTGATTTTCAGATTGGATCTCTGAGTGGACGTCTCGTTTGTTGATGATGAAGTTATTTCTGTTTCTTAGTTTTCCTTCTTACAGTCTGGCCACTCTGCTGTAGAAATGCTGAGGTCCACTCCAGGTCCTGCCACCTGGGGATCACCTGCAACAGCTGCAGAACAGTAAGGGTTGCTACCAGTTTTGTCTTCTGCTATCTTTGTCCCAGAATGATGCCTGCCATATGTCAGTCTAATCAGTCCTTTGTGAGGTGACTCTTTGGAAATCCGGGGGTCAGGGAGCTGCTTGTGGAGACATTCTGTCCTTTACAGGAGCTCAAGTGCTGCTCTTTGAGCTTCATTTTTCATTCAAAGCTGCTGGGCAGGTACATTTAAGTCTGCTGCAGCAGAACTCATAAACCCCTTTTTTTTCCCAGGTGCTCTGTCCCGAAGAGTTAGGGCTTTATTTATGAGTTTCTGTTGTGCTGCTACCTTTTTTTTCCAGGACTGCCCTGCCCAGCAACCTAGTCCCTGTCTGCATGCAGAGGCTTTGCTGAGCTGTTGTGGGCTCCACTCTGCTGCCCTGTGAACTTCCCTGCCATTCTATTTATATGGGTGTAGTTAGAACTGCCTTGCAATGGCGGACTCTCTGTGTAATGGCGGACTCTCTCTGTAATGGCAGACTCTTTCTGTAATGGCAGGTTCCCTCAGCAATGGCAGGCTGCCTCAGCAATGGTGGACTATTTCTGTAGGGGTGGAGTGCCTTGGTAATGGCAGACACCCCTCCCCCACAGAGCTGAACCATTCTGGGTTCAGCTGTACTTGCTGGGAAACTCTCAACCCAGAGCATTTCCAATTGCTGTTGGTTTTTTTGTGTTGGGGGGGGTTGGACCCACCGAGCCTGATCACTTGGCTCCCTGCCTCAGAGCCCTTTTTTTTTTTTTTTTCCGTTGAACGGTGACTCTCTCCCAGGTGTGCCAGTCGCCTGCTGAAAAGGCACCAGGATCTATGCAATTTCCCATGCGGTGACCCACTGTGCTGGCTGAAACAATGGCACTGAGATTCGTGGTGCTTTCTTGCTTAGGAATCTCCTGACCTGGCTCCCTGTTTTAGTCCCCTGTTTAATCAGATGAATGGGCAATGACTCTGCCTTCCCTGAGCTCCAATAGCCAGCTTAAAAGGCAACCAGACCAGTGTATTTTGTATGGAGAACAGCCGCACTGGGGTGCTGGCAAACCAGCCACGCCGGCCGAAACAGCTGTGCTAGTGACCCGTGGGGCTACTTTGCCTGGGAATCTCCTGGACTGTGGGCAATAAAGATCTATCTGAAATGCGGCGTCCACTCACCCTCTGAGCTTTCACTGGGAGCTGCAATCCTGAGCTGCTCCTAAATGGCCATCTTGGATCTTCCCCCACCACATTTTCTTTATACAGTCTGTCATTGATGAGCATTTAGGTTGATTCCATAGCTCTTTCAATTTTGATGATAGAGTGTCGATTTTAGATTTTTCCTCTCTTCTCTGATGATCATTTATTGCTCTAAATTTCCCTTTCAATGCTGCTTTAAGGTGTCCCAGAGATTCTGGTAAGTTGTGTCTTCATTCTGGTTGGTTTCGAAGAACATCTTTATTTCTGCCTTCATTTCGTATTTTATCCAGTCAACACTCAGGAGCAAGTTGTTCAGTTTCCAAGTGGTTGTGTGGGTTTGAGTGTGTTTCTTGATCCTGAGTTCTAGTCTGATTGAGCTGTGTTCTGATAGACTATTTGTTATGATTTTTGTTCTTTTGCATTTGCTGAGGAGTGATTTGCTTCCAATGATATGGTCAATTTTAGAGTAAGTGCAGTGTGAGAAAAATGTGTATTCTGTGGATTTGGGGTGGAGTGTTCTGTATATGTCTATTAGGTCCACTTGGTCCAGCTCTACATTCAAGTCCTGAATATCTTTGTTAATTTTCTGCCTCGTTGATCTGTCTAATATTGACAGTGGAGTGTTGAAGTCTCCCACTATTACTGTGTGGGAGTCTAAATATTTTTTTACGTCATTAATAACTTGCTATATATATCTGGGTGCTCCTGTGTTGGCAGCGTATCTATTTAGGATAGTTAGCTCTTCCTGTTTGATTGATCCTTTTACCATTTTGCAGTGTCCTTCTTTGTCTCTTTTAATCTTTGTTGGTTTGAAGTCCATTTTATTAGAGACTAGGGTGGCAACCCCTGCTTTTATTTTCTTCTCCATTTGCTTGGTAAATCTTCTTCCATCCATTTATTTTGAGTCTATGTGTGTTTTCTATGTGAGGTGGGTTTCCTGAGTACAGCACACTAATGGTAAATTTTTATCCAATTTGCCAGTCTGTGTCTTTTTATTGGGGCATTTAGGCCATTTACATTCAATGTTAATGTTATGCGTGAATTTCTTCCTGCCATTTTGTTACTGGCTGGTTTTCTTTCCCATTAGTTGGCTCATTTTCTTCATTGGACTTTTGGTCTTTGCCAACTGTTTTACTTTTGGAGTGACTGGTACTTGTTCCTTTCCATGCTTAGTGTTTCTTTCAGGAGCTCTTGTAGGGCAGGTCTGGTGGTGACAAAATCTCTCAATAATTGCTTGTCCGTAAAGGATTTTATTTCTCCCTCATTTACGAAGCTTAGTTTGGCTGGAAATGAGATTCTGGGTTGAAAGTTCTTTGCTTTAAGGGTTTTGAATATTGGCCCCCAGTCTCTTCTGGCTTGTGGGGTGTCTGCCAAGAGATCTGCTGTGAGTCTGATTGGCTTCCCTCTGTGGGTGACCTGACCTTTCTCTCTGGCTGCCCTTAGCATTTTTTCCTTCATTTCAACCCTGGTGAATCTGACAATTATATACCTTGGAGTTGCGCTTCTTGAGGAATATCTTTGTGGAGTTCTCTGTGTTTCTTGAATTTGAAATTTGGACTGCCTTGCTAGGCTTGGGAAGTTCTCCTGGATAATATCCTGGAGCATGTTTCCCAGTTTGGATTCATTCTCCCCATCATGTTCAAGTACACTGATCAAGCATAGATTAGGTCTTTTCACATAATCCCATATTTCTTGGAGGCTTTGTTCATTTCTTTTCACTGTTTTTTCTCTTGTCTTGCCTTCTCTTTTTATTTCATTGAGTTGATTTTCAACCTCTGATACCGCTTCTTCTCCTTGATCGATTCAGCTATTAAAACTTGGGTTTGCTTCATGTAGTTCTTGTGCTGTGTTTTTCAATTCCATCAAGTTGTTTATGTTCTTCTCTAAGTTGGTTATTCTAGTTAGCATTTCCTCTAATCTTTTTTCAAGGTTTTTGGTTTCTTTGCATTGAGTTAGAATGTGTTCCTTTAGCTCAGAAAAGTTTGTTATTATCCACTTTCTGAAGCCTGTTTCTGTCAGTTCATCACACTCCTCGGTCAAGTTGTGATCCTGTGTTGTTGAGGATTTGTGATCCCTTGAAGGAGAAGAGGGGTTCTGGTCTTTGATGGTTTCATCTTTTTGGCACTGGCTTTTTTTCCCATCTTTGTAGATTTACCTGGCTGTGGTGTCAGGGAGCTGCTTGATGAGGTAGCCTCTCTGCCTGTGAAGGCGCTATTGGGTTTCTAGGGACTCCTTTAGGTTACTAGGAATCGTGGGTTTTTTTGTTTATACTGAGAGATTAGGCCCGCCTCTTCCACTAACCTGTAGGTGCGCCTGGGTTGTCAAGAATGCCGTCCCATTGCTACATAGGCTTCCTGTGTTTTTTGTTAAGACATGTAGCCTGGTCCCACCCCTCTAGTTGTGGGTTGTGCCCTTCTTCCACTGGGCTGGATCATTCAGGGTTCATCTCAGACTGTGGCAGTGGCTGCACAACCCACTAGAGTCAGAGCTTCAGCCCTCTGAGGTTTGTGTGGGAGGGTAGGGACCCGCCCAGTTGCACCGAGCAGTCTCCCCCTTTCAGCTTCCTCTCTCTCCAGTCATGGGGTAGGGGCCCACCCAGCTGCTCCTGCTTACATCTCCCTCTCTCTCTGGGTGGTGGGAGGGGGCGATAGCTCAGTCTGCAGGCTCTTATTCAACTCCATGCTTATAATTCCCAGCACTTGACTGGCAAAGATCCCCTGTTCTGTGTATTGCTGAGGCTTTGGGGGAAGTGCTGTATCTGGACCAGAGTGCCAGAGGGAGAGCCTCCCACTCGCAGGTCAGATGCACTTTCCGGGTGAAGCAGCACCCCTCCCTACCTTGGTCTGCCCTCAGTGGGCTTTGCTCACCATTGGACCAGATCCATTAAAATGCATCTGGTACCTCAGTTGGAGCTAGGAGATCTCTGGATTTCTGCATCTCTCTCGCTGGGCATTGTGCGTTGGAGTTGTGTCTTAATCGACCATCTTTCAGGAGTTTTTAAATGAAGGTGGAGTTTTGCTGTGTTGCCCAGGCTGGTCTTAAACTCCTGGGCTCAAGTGATCCTCCCACCTCAGCCTCCTGAGTAGTATCTGGAATTACAGCCATGTGCTACCATGCTCCCTTATGATTCTAATGTTTTATGTCTTTCTATTGTTGATTTAAAATATATTTCTTTTTCTTTAATAGGGCATACTGCTACCACTGAAGACTGCATGAACAGGTAGGATTTTACAGATTTTGAAAAATGATATGTAATCTAAGGGACTGCAGAGAAAAGAAACTAATAACTGTTGGGTGTTTTACACTGGGCTTATGTGCTTCACATTTATCATCTCCTGTAGTTCTCCTATAGCTTTGCAAGTAGCTGTGCTGTTATCACCTGCTTTTTTAATAATTAGGTATCCATGATTTAGAGAGGTTGGATAATTAGCCCATGATCTTGTAATTAACAAGTAGCCAACCCATGATTTGACCATGAGCCTGCCTGGCCCCCAGATCACTTCTCTTAAGACCTGTGCAGCAATGTTATCAAGGTACAGGTCCAAATCAGATCAGTTCAGAAAGTTACATTTTGTTTTATATCAACACTCTCCTTAGAAACTTGGTTAGTTCAGAACTTTGTCCTAACATGCCTAATAATTGCAGTGGTAACCAGCACCTTATTTTTACCATCAAGGTTTTTAAGACAGATCTCACTTAGCTGGGCTACAGGACCCTAGGTTGTTTTCCATAAGCAACATCAGCCAAGTCCTGGAGATAAATATTTTGCTGTAAGTGATCTGCATATAGACCATGTTATGTTAATTATACTCTTTTGCTCACATTCAAAGGAAATGTTAATTGATTTCTCTACTTTCTGACTTCCCTGTTTGGTTTTTCCCTTTAGGCAAGTACCTTGTTTAGTTGCATGAAGCTTTTTCTTTTTCTCCAAATTCCTTTTTTTGCCTATGAGTTTTTTGTATTCTTTTCTTGATTTTTTGTTTGTTTGTTTATTTCTTCTCTGCTTTTCTTGGTGGGTTTTTTTTTCTATTACTGTGTTCATGCCAGCTAAATATTCTCCATTTTTCAATATACAGAATCAATCAAAAGCACATAGAATTTTAGGATTTTAAGGAATCTTAGAGATTAAACAAAATATCTAGTACTTCAATCTGTGTTTAACATCCCAGACAAGGGGTTGTTCGGGTAAAGACCCTGAAACTCAAAGACAGTAAATTATTTCTTTGGGAACACTTTGTAGCATAAATGAGATTTGAACTCAAATTCCTTAGTTCAAAGCCTAGTCCTCTTGTATACCATCCTGTCAGTCAGTTTTTTAATAATAGAAAAGGGAGAGTGGGTCTAGTGATCCCAATGGAAGATGATGAGAATGGAATGAGCTGGTGAACGTTAATGGAAGTGGATAAGAGTGGAATTAGCAGGGGGAGGCCAAAGACACTGAATTAGATAACAGTAGGGGTTTTAGAAAAGAGATCAGAATATTGGGCTTTGTGATAAGGATAAATTAGAAAAGCACAGGATGTTGGGAGTTAGCAAGAAAGACAAAGTAGGGGGCTTAAGAAAGTCCTAAACAGGTTGCTGCTGTTTTGTTTCTCTAATTAGAGAAACTGGCAGATGTCAGGGTTTTTTGTTTTTGTTTTTGTTCTTGTTTTTGTTTTTGTTTTTTTGAAAGTTGTTAAGAGAATTTGAGCCACTGGGAAGAGTCATAGAGCAGATAGAAATTTGTATCATCTTCCACTCCAACTTACAGAGGTGTAGCTTAGAGCCTGTCAAGTGCTGGGGTACTGGAGGTTGCTGAACTGCCTAGATCTGTGACCCAGGCCAGGTTTCCCTTTTTCTCTGCCTCTTTTCCCAATTAACTGATGTTCTTCTAATATCTATGTAGGCTTAAGGCAAGAGTAGGATTAGCTGCCAAATCAGTCATAAGCTTCATTTGGGTAGTTGGTCATATGCCTATCCTGGAGGTGAATGATTGAAACTCCATTTAGCTTACTTTCCAGGAACAGGGAAACAGAGCTCCTACCCTTGATTATTTGAGCTCATCCTTTTAGGAATCAGTGCTTTCCTATGCTGAACTTTTAAAATCTGGAGACTTCCATGGAACCCTGCAGAAGAAGGATCTGGAATTGGGAGCCCACAGGAAGGAAGATATTCAGAAAGTACTCAGAGAAATAGAGATACAACTCTCAAGGACTCAGTTATGTTAGCTAAACCCCTTTTTGCCTAGTATTCTGTTATTGGAATGCTAAGCATGTGGGAATTATTTATATCCTACCACTCAAGGTCATCACCAAGGTCTGACTTTTCAAATTCAAAAAATTGCAACCTCAGGCATAAATGGGTTAATTGAACTTTTAGTTCAACCTTCAGGACAAATTACTGTGGGTCTCTGCCTGTATATTGGCTGACACTATTTGGTATGAAGTAAGACTGAGTAGGCACTGGATATCACATAGGTTTGGAGAGCTGAAGGAAGAAATAGGTAACAAATACTTTGTCAAAGGTCATATTTTACTTAAATCAGAATATATATTATTTGATATACTGATAGCTGGTCTTTTCCTAGATTTTGTTTTTCTTTTTTTTAGAGGGACATACTGGGAGTTTTTTTGTTTTGTTTTGTTTGTTTTTGTAAGAAATTAACCTGCTTTTTTTTTCTTTGGTATGCTTTTGCTCTTAAGGGTTTCCTGCAGACGGGATACTTCTTTATGGCATACTTCACAGGATGGTGACTTCAATTTTAAATCCAAGGTAAAGTGGTCTTGTGAAATTGGTATTCTCACTTTGAATCTAGTTTTACACAGTATTTACTCTTAAAATTTAGCAGAAATTTAGCAATGGTCTACCTTTGTTCATCCATACAATAGAAATTTGGTTAAGAAATTCATTTAAGAAGCCAGTATAGTGTAGTGCAAAATATATGGAATCACTTTGGGTTCTGAAGCTAAGTTTGTCTAAACACTAAAGAATTATTCCAGGTCAACCTAGGAGCAAACGTATAATTCTGTGGTATATCTGAATGTGTAAATATCCCAATGAGATGCAGAGATAAGGAGTTTAAACTGTAGGGGTTTTTTTTTAATATAACTTGGAGCTTGAAAAGATAATGCCTAGGACTTTAAGGTATTGATATGTTTGGATCATCAGTGTAAATCTGCAAAGAACATTTTCTGAGGAGGAAAACCTTGGGAAATAGTATATGTGTGGAAGTATGAAAACAACAATTTGGTTTAATAGTGTTTTTGTTCTTTTTAATAATAGAATGCATTGAGTTTCTTTGTGGCTTGTAGTCATGCTTGTAGTAACATAAGTAAAAAATAATAATGATATATTTCAAGGTGACAACTGTGAAAAGATATGGGAATGGCTTGACCTCTTAGGTAGAAGCAGCTGGTACATAGTGGTACCAGCACTGAGTGGAAGTCAAAAGATATGTTAGTATCCTGGTCCTGTCACTTATTAGCTATGGAATCTTGGGGAAATTTATTTAACTTATTTGAATGTCAGTGACCTTTTTCATAAAGACAGTATTAATATCTATCTCATAGATATGCATAATGTACAAATGTGGTAAGAAATATTTTGTAAACTGGAATATGTACATACGAATATGAGACAAAATGAATCACAGTGAGATTCAGTGCCTTAATACATACTGTGAGTCTTTTTTTTAACCTGTAGTCACTACTGTCAAGTAGTCACTACTGTCAAGAGAACAATGAGAAAGTATAGCATAGGTATGTGGATTTCCTGTTTGAAGTAAAGTTTTAGTGGTCTAATACTGGTGATATCTTATGGGAATGGAGTGATTTGACACCCAAGACCTCCTGATAAGATTTTAAGTATTTTGACCTTAAATAAATTTCTGTCATTGTGTACTGTGTACTAGGCAGTAATACACTGAATACACAAGATGAAGGCTTATCCTAGGGTAGTAGGAACACAAAAACAAACAACAGACACCTAAGTCACTATAAGTGCTTCCTATAAAGAAAACAGAAAATGTTCCATTACAGAAAATTGAGGAAGTTTGTAGTTAGGATTGGGATGGGAGTGGGAGTAGAATTGTGTAGTCAGAGAAGATCTTTCTGGGTGCCATTTAAGCTGCCAGCTGGAGGCTGAGAAGAAGCAAGCCATGTGAAAATCTAAAAGGAGGATATTCTGGACAGAGAGAAAAATGAATAACAATTGTTAATCATTTTGCTTTTAACATCCTCTAATGACCAGGAAGTAGGAAGTGGGGTAACTATCATCATCATCATTTTTAATGTGTAGGAAAGAAAATGTGCAAATGAGAATCTGGAACATTTTAGATGCTTTGTGAATAAATGTTCTTATTCTTCCCTTCTATTAAGGCTTGCTCTAGTTTTTTAAGTTATTTCTTAAATGGAAAAGAGTGGCAGAGTATATCTAATATTCGCTTGCTTTTATTTAAACATAACATAAACAAAAGTTTTCCTTAGTACTTTGCCATTTTAATCAACCATTTTTATATCAGTAAAAATTGTATCAAGAAATACTTTAATTTTATCAGGCCCTTGTTTGCCTAAATGAAACAGCTTCATCAGTGTTCTGTTCATACACAACCTGGAGTACTCCAAAGTTTCTTATGCCAATTGTCTTCTTTTAATAAAAAATTCTATAATTGAGAATATTTTAAATGTTAAATGCTGTAATATAGCAACTGTATTGTATTTTTATAATGCCCTCTTTTGATGGAAATTACAAATTAGAGTTAGGTCTATTGAAGTGAGTGTCTTGTTGAAATATCCCCTTTTGTTAATACTTTGCCTGTAAGTAGGTTTTTTTTTGCCTTACATACTTAGTTTTACAGAGTCAACAGCCTAATGAAGATAAAAGATAAGCTCCATCTAAAAAGCAGATGTGAGGTTCTCTATTGAAATGTTTTGGTTTCCAGACTGGGCACAGTGGCTCATGCCTGTAATTCCAGCACTCGGGAGGTCAATGCAGATGGATCACCTAACGTCAGAAGTTCGAGACCAGTCTAGCCAACATGACAAAAACTCCATCTCTACTAAAAATACAAAAATTAGCTGAGCACAGTGGCATGAGCCTGTAATCCCAGCTTCTCAGGAGGCTGAGGCAGGACAATCACTTGAACCCAGGAGGCGGAGATTGCAGTGAACTGAGATCATGCCGTTGCACTCCAGCCTGGGCTCTCAGGAAAAAAGAAAAGAAAAGTTTGGTTTTCAGTACCTGCTTCTCTTATTTTTACGTCTAATTGCTTTAAATATAGGAAATTTAGATTTTTAAAATAAGCTATTAGGAAATCTTTGTGCAACTAATTATTGTTATTTTGTATTGAAACTCATTGTTGATATTAATTTTTACAGAGTATCTCGAAGAATGTTCTCCAGATGCATGGTGGTCGTTCATCTCGGCCTGTTGATCAGCAGAGGAAAAATGCAGTAAATGGAAATGTAGATGGTAATAAACATATTTTATTTTTAAAAACATTTAACATAATGTTTACTTGAAAACACCATCACTGATGTAGTATAACAAGCAAAGGAAGATCACTTACTGAATGTACAGTTATAAATGAGAACACATGGACACAGGGAAGGGAGCACCACACACTGAGGTCTATTGGGGGAAATAGGGGAGGGACAGCGGGGGGGGGAGCAGGGGAGGGATGGCATGGGGAGAAATGCCAAATATGGGTGAGGGGGCAGAAGGCAGCAAAACACACTGCCACGTGTGTACCTATGCAACTATCTTGCATGTTCTGCACATGTA
>CM052661.1:39459650-39491605 GCA_028533165.1 Leontopithecus rosalia | reverse complement strand
CGCCCAGACCCGTGTGTTTTGTGCGCCTTGCCGCTGCCGCGGCACTGGCTGCCTGGCCGTGCCAGCGGAGAGCGCTGCGCTTGAGTCCTGCTTGCCTTTTACACCTGGGCTTTTCCCCCGCTCTGTGGGCTATAAGGATCCGTCTGAAAATGTGGTGTTTGCTTACCCTCTGTGTCTTGCCTGAGAGCTGCAGTGGTGAATTGCTTCTAGAGCGCCATCTTCCTCCCCTCCGAAATAATTGTTTTATGTAAAATATATCTTTGAACAAGCTTTGTTAAGTCAACTTTCTTGCATGTCACCCCAAACTTGTCTGTTGAACTTTGAGCCCCCAAGTGAGGTTTTCTGTACTTAACAAATCTAATCAGCCAATTTATCCCTACCTGTGCAATCTAATCAGTTTCAGGAAGTGGGTGTGGTCTTATGTGGGCCCTTACACGATAAAAGGATGCTTGTCCACAGACCTCTCCTTCAGTGAGAGCCCACTGGATTTGTGGCTGCTGGGCTTTGGAGCACCAGGAGTTACTTCTAAACTGGATATCGACAGAACTTCTAGAAAGAGACCATACATAGTAGTCTTGTGAGTATCAAATTAACAGTAAACCCATCATGCCTACTTTTTCTCTTAAAAATACTTTAAATTTACCTGACAGCATGCTTGGATGTTTTCTAAGCAGACAAGTAGCTGTCCTAGTGATTTTACATCAAATCAAGATAAAGTATCTTTTATTTGTAACATATGATTTTTGTTCCCTTGCTATTTGATTTTTTTATGTGACTATTTTCTGTATTGTTGGATTTTTTTAGGTATGAAAAGATATCTTTACAGGGTTTCATGCAGTGATAGAAGCCATCAAGTTCCTAAAATGTTCACTAAAATGTGGGCATGTAGTAATGGTTATAATGTTCACCACAGTAAAAGTTAAAAATGTTGAATTGCTTTGAAAATTCTTGTTGAAAATGTTCTATTTGCTGCCTCTTCACAATTTTCAGTTTGCAGTCTACACTTGAAAGCTGTTAAAAATAGTTCTAACTGGCCTAGTGTGCTGGCTTATGCTTGTAGTCCTAGCACTTTGGGAGGCAGAGGCTGGGAGATCTCTTGAGGTCAGGAATTAGAAACTAGCCTGGCCAAAATGGTGAAAAACTGTCTCTGCTGAAAACATGAAAAAATTATCCTGGAATGGTGGTGGGTGCCTGTAATACCAGCTACTTGGGAGGCTGAGGCAGGAGAATTGCTTAAATCTGAAAGTTGGAGGTTGCAGTAAGTTTGCAACAAGGAAGGAAGGAAGGAAGGAAGGAAGGAAGGAAGAAAGGAAGGAGAACTGGGGGCTATGCTTCCATTAACTGCATTTCTGGATTTTCTAGTTTAGCACAGAAAACTTAAAGCATGTCTTCACTTTTTTGTTATTTTAGAATATAATTTATTTTTTTATGAATTCTTGCTATTATAGTTTAAATACTATTTCAGAATGTGAAAGTGTTCTCTCTGATCATCTGAATTGACTATGGAAACAACGTTTCTAAATTAATGGACATTATTTACATTTAATTTATTGAAAAGAAGAGTTTTGATATTAAAGTTAAAAGGACTAATTCAATGAATGATAATTTTAGGAGTCGACAGTTGAAGTCCACTTTGATTGATTAATCAATCTTAGATAAAACCAACTTATTTTATAATTGTCTAAGAAAACTTCATAGGTGAGTTTGGAGGCAGGGAGTATAGAATAATAGTGTAGATACTAAGTGTCATAGCACATTATCATCATGGAATCATTGAGAGAGATAGAATGACAGACAGGAAGAGATTCAGAATGTGCTTCTTCATTAATCAGCTTATATAAGTGACTCAGAAATCATCCCAATGTTTACCATCTTCCCAGGATTTAAACTTGTCTAAGTAATTGGGAATGATCCAGAGCACTGCTTGTTTAACAATAATGCCATGAGGACTCTCGTCTCATTTTCCCATTTGAATCACAGTTAAACCTTCATATCCGTGGGTTTCATACCCATGGATTCAACTAATCTCCGATGAAAAATATTTGCAGGAAGAAAAAGCAGCTGTACTGAACATGCATTTTTTTTTTTGAGACAGAGTCTTGCTCTGTCACCCATGCTGGAGTGCGGTGGCCAGATCTTGGCTCACTGCAACCTCTGCCTCCTGGGTTCAAGCGATTCTCCTACCTCAGCCACCAGAGTAGTTGGGACTACAGGCATGTGCCAACATGCCCAGCTAATTTTTTGTATTTTTAGTGGAGACTAGGTTTCACCATGTTAGCTAGGATGGTCTCAATCTATTGACCTCATGATCCACCAACCTCAGCCTCCCAAAGTGCTGGGATTAGAAGCTTGAGTAACTGCACCCAGCCAAATATGTACGTATTTTTAGCAATCTTCTTGCTGTTCCTAAACAGTATGGCATTATGAGTGTTTATACAACATTTACATTATATTAGGTATTCAAAGTCATCTAGAGATAAAGTATTCAGGAGGGTAGACTTCGGTTACATACAAATCCTACATCATTTTCTAAAAAGAGACTTGAACATCTTAGGATTGTGGTATCTCAGGGAGCCCTGGACCCAATCTCTAATGGCTACTGAGGAAAAACTTCATAAATCCAGCATGTCTGCATTTGCTATGTCTCAGTTTGTACTGGAGTTAAGTTATTGGATAGATTGGACAGAACTCAAGTAGATAAGGAAAATTGTCTACCAGCCTTTTTTTCCCCTATCATTGGGGAAAATACAAATAAAATAAGAGAGATAAATTCTCAGAATTTTTTTTTTTTAAATTTTCAGACGCATGGATTCAGCCAGCCTGCAGGTCTTCCAGAATGAGGTCACCTGCACCATTTGCATGAACTACTTCAAAGATCAGGTCACCATTGCCTGTAGACACAACTTTTTCTGGTTCTGCCTCTGCCTTTGCTGGGAAGCACCAATGTGCTGCCCTGCATGCACAGAGATCTCAGAAAAGTTTGACTTCAAAACCAATGTGGCCCTCAAAAAGTTGGCTTTCCTAGCCAGACAGGCTAGACCTCAGAGAGAAACATCAACAGCTCAGACAAGATCTGTGTGCGACATGAAGAGACTAAGGAGCTCTTCGGTGAGGCTGACAGGAGATTGCTCTGTGGGCCTAGCTCTGAGTCACTAGAGCCCATGGATCACAGCCACAGCCCAATAGGATGGGCTGCTGAGGAAGGCAGGGTACGTGATGCCTCTAAGGCAGTTTGAAATATACAGAATCTTAAATCACAAAGATGAGGGCCTATGATAATGATGGTGATGGGAATGCAGATGGTGGAGGTGGTCATTATTCCATGACAATCATAAGGCAGAAATGTGTCCTTACACAGCCATAAAAAATGATGAGTTCCTTTCCTTTGTAGGGACATGGATGAACCTGGAAACCATCATTCTCAGCAAACTGACACAAGAATAGAAAATCAAACGCCATGTGTTCTCACTCATATGTGGGTGTTGAACTATGAGAACACATGAACACAGGGAGGGAAGCATCACACACTGGGGTCTGTTGGGGGAAAACAGGGGAGAGACAGTGGGGGATGGGGAGTTGGGGAGAGATAGCATGGGGAGAAATGCCAGATATAGGTGATAGGGAGGAAGGCAGCAAATCACACTGCCACGTGTGTACCTATGCAACTATCTTGCATGTTCTTCACATGTACTCCAAAACCTAAAATGCAATAAAAAAGACAGAAATGTATCATTTCAATGTTGCTGACTAATTTGACACTCTAATCAAAGCTGTGTTGAGCCTTCACTAAAGCAGATTTCATTAGAAACATTGTTCAAATGTGTGGTATGGAGCTGTGAAGCAGCAAAACACTTTTCAAAGTCAGAGTATATAAAAGCCAGTTTCTCAGAAAATTGATGCTATTATCTGAAGGGTCCCTTAAAACTCTCTATTATGCTTCTATTACCTTTCACTTCCAAATTATTAAAAACAAGTTTGTTTAACATGGAAAAATCTGACCACTCCACTGTAACTTAAATTCATGATTCTTTCAAATATAGCCTTTTTTTTTTTTTATCAGTAGTGGGATGAAATCTACTATACTGTCCTCTTTATTGCTAAGTTTCTTTGGAGAAACTCACAAAGGAAATGGACTATTTATGGAAAATCAATCAAGAAACAGAAAACAATCTAAATCAGGAAACTAGCAACACTCATTTGATAGTGGTAAGAATGAAAATGTTTCCTTTTGTTTTTATGCAAATAAACATTTGCATAAAATTTGTAGCTAAATTCAAACTACCACTTAAAAGATAATAATTTCATCCCATAAAAATGTAATGATTTCAATTGATATAATAGGATTCACAAATAAAGAAGCCCACACAAGCTAGCCAAGTAATTTTAATATAGTGGATAAATGGCACATTATGTGTCCTAGTTCAAATATGAAGGTTGCTATAAACATTTTCAGACACTGGAAATGAGACAACATTTTACTAAGGTTGTGTGTGAGGAAGAGGAAAGAAATAGAATAGTATATAGAGGAAAAATATAGTAAAAAATCCCATCTGCATAATATAGTGTATGGCTAATTTTTTTTAATATTTAGGTGAATCAGTCATGGAGAAAACCGAAAAGGCAGAAGATTAATAGGGGAAATAACTGACTTGGTAAGAACTGTGAAGAAGCATAACAGGGAGAGAAATGAGGAGTCTTTATATAGGTTTTGATTTTAAACAGGGAAAGAGAATAGGAACATACACCAGCACAACAAAGAATGCAGGACCATAGACCCCAAGCTGAGCGAAAGGCAGACCAGCACCCGAAGGTAGGCGGACTACAGACAAACTGCGCTGGAGTGCACTGGCCACACTCGTGTCAGCATGTCGCACCCCCCCCACACACACTCAACACACTCAAAAAGATACAGGCATACACACACTCACACACATACAGGAAGACACACGGAGACAACCAACACTCGCACGGAAACAGACTGCCAGGCAGATCCGGAGGCTGTGGGGTTCTGCTTTCTGCTGGGAAGCCCCTCGGGGAGAGAGCAGTCCCGCTGCAAGCAGGCAGGCCATACCTGGAAATGCCAGCCGGGAGGGCTTTCAATGAGAGGCACCCTCACACTGTCTGGGCAGGCCTGAAGCATCCTGGGGATTCTTGGGGATGCCCTGGGCATCCTTGAAGCCCCGCCGGAACTTTTCTCAGCCTGGTTAGGCCTGCCAGATTCCTAAAATCACGGAACTATGGCGATGATGCCCAAAGAGGGAGGGCATTGCCCAATTCCAAGGCACTGCCACACAGGGCCCCTGCTTTACCAAGCTGCTTAGATCGTTCCCCAGGTAACCATGGCTGTCAGTGTGTTGCGAGCCCCAGCTCAGCGCTGGCGCCGGTGACTGGCTGCTTGCACATGCGCATTCGTGTGTCCGTCTGGGGAGCCGCAATGTTGGCGCTGTCCAGTGGCTGCCGCACAGGTGCATGGGGGAGGCGGTGCCAGGTGTGGCCCCTGAAAGGAGGCTGCATGCCAGAAGCAGCGCAGGACACCAGTGTTGACCTCAGTACCTCCTTGAGCCTACTTTCCTGTTCCGCTTGGTCGCCGGCTCCAGGAGCTGACTGCATCCCTTTGACCTGGGCCACCCACCAAGGGGCCCTGCCTTGGTCTCCAAGCCCAGGCAATTCTGCTTCTCAGCACTGTTGTGTGACTTTCCTGTTCCACTTGGTTGGAGGAGGAGGGCGCTTCAGACCGTCAATGGGCACTCGGAATTGCTCTTCTCATTGGATTCCGGATAAGATGGCGTGGGCAGGGTTCAGGTCCCATGGGGCTGGAGATTCAGTTTGGTGAGCTGTGGCACGGGGCAGGGAGTGATGGGCCACAGAAACATACCTGAGACCCTCGGGGAGGGTGTCAGGAGAACGATCGTCAGCTCCAGGAGCTGACTGCGTCCCTTTGACCTGGACCACCCACCAAGGGGCCCTGCCTTGGTCTCCAAGCCCAGGCAATCCTGCTTCTCAGCACTGTTGTGTGGAAAAGGAGGAAACAACCACAAGGAGGCAAGCCCAGTGTGCAGCAGAGGTGGCAGCACCTGGAACTGGCCTCTCGTCGGGGCAGATCAGGTTGACAGGGTGTCTCAGAAACTTTCTGGGGTGAATCCAAGCCTGAGATGGATGTCCAGACCTGCTGCTGAGAACCCCCAAGAAAGTCAAGCAGAAGCAGATAGCACTTCTGACCACAGGAGAGCCTGTGCTGCAGTTCAAGCCTTCTCCTAGACATTACCACTGGAGGAGCCAGGAGGATACCGAAAAGTGCAAAGGGCCCCAATCCCCATACCAGGATCACTACCTGCCACCTGGCCTGCACCCAGTCACCCCCCCGTCTCCTTAGATGGGTGAACTCCCTGACAACTAACAAGTTCAATGCTGATAAAACCTGTAGGTCCTACAGAAAAAATACCTCAATCTCAAATTAAAAAAAAAAATTAGTCCTGATAAAAACATACAGGTTTAGTTCTACAGCAAAAAGTCCTCAATCAATCTCATATTTAAAAGAAGAGTAGTACAGCACAGTAGATACTCATAAAGTTTCAAATACATATAGTTTCAAATCAATAATAAGAGGATCACAAGCTCTCTAAGTTTTTAACTACTCTTTCATATTAATCATAATCCTCAACTCCATCCTCAACCTCAAAGCAATTTTCCAAAATTAAATTGTTGTTCATTATAGATGATCACTATTTTTTTCTTTATTTTTGATGTTTTATTTACTCCATTTTATTAGATTTATTGTTGGGATTTCATTTTTTGCAGTCAGAACAATTCCTGTGTATCTCCTGAACTTGGAACTACTTGCTACTTCATCCTATATTTTAGGAAACTTCACCTTCATGATAACTGCCAAGTCATTCAACATAAGCTACCTCAAAAACATTGACCTACCTCAAACATAAGCTACCTCAAAAACTCTAAACTTTCTTAGATTTGTTGAAGGGCTTTGTCTTTCTCTACTACAACTTTTACTTGATCTTTCTCATTGGTGGTATGAAAAAAATCATAAAATTTAAGACTTAATGATATTCTTTGAGAAACTAAGGCAAATATTCTTAATAACCACTAGAGACTACATGATTTGGAAGTAAATACTTAAAATCCTAAAAACACTAATATCTTTGTTTTATCAATATGTGTATTCTTTCTGATGTCAACACTTAATTTTTTAAATTTTGTATCTACCTGGGACATCTTTTCACCTTTTTAAATTTCGTCTGAGAGAAGCATTTCACACATTTGTTTTGGTAAGCAATCACAAAGTGCTAATTATGCTCTTGTCAATAGAACTTCTGTCTTCTCACCATTGCTTACATAATTCACCTTTAACAGTATGCTAACAGAGCTTAGTAATTTTATTGTTTTGACATAAAACATCCTAATCGTAGTACAAAGTGTTATGGCCAAATCATTTTTATGGCTTCTAAAGGGAGACCTTTGTCAACATCTCTTGCCAAGAAAGAAACAATTCTCTGTATCAGATTATCACTCTTGTTTACATATACATCCAGAGTATAACCATGTGTGAGAGTTTAATAAGTAGACCAAATCTGTTTTTGAAGTACTATTTCCACTACATAATATTTTAAGAAAGGTCCTACCTTGCAATTATTATTACATTTGTTTTGTGAGGAGAAAATAACAAACGTGGAAACTTAACCCCTAAGATAAGGTTTTAGCGTCCAACATACCTGACAAGCTTTTTCTTGTCTCCGGGTCCCTTGCAAAGTTGCATATTCAGTTCTTCCATCTTCAGCCTTGGGTTTTTTTTCCAACACAGTCTGCCTTTGTCTTCTCTCTCTAGGAATTCTTTCCTGCCATACAAGGGATAATCAAATAAAAAATAACAAAACAAAATAAAGATATGAGGGAAACAAGTTTAAGCAAGAACATTTCTCAAACTTTACACTGTGTAAAACTGCTTAGCTTATTCCAGTCTCATGCTTTTCTTCCTAAGGGATCAAAGCATTGTTTTCCTCCTCTGGTTCTTTGGAAAAAAAATATATAGATAGATCTGATATTTATTAATGAGAAAATAAATGTCCTCTGTTAAACATTATTGCTTAAGTTAGGTACTTGAAAACTTAGCTATTTCTAATTACTACTATATTGGACCCCTGAATTTTATTCCCATTTATGCCACAGGAAATAAAACATAACAAATTCAGTATACTTTATGGTACTTTACTTGTAAATAAACATATATATGATAGAAAAATCAATTCTACAAAATTATTTTAAAGGTTTTTCTCAACATTTCATAATTGTCTGTAATTGTGATTTACTCAGAGCATTTAAGTTTTCAGAAATTATCAACTATGACTTCTATAGCTGAAAAGATGAATGTGGGATTACACTACACACATCGTTTGCCCCCATGTATGCATGTTCTTTCATGTTCATGTAGAGAAATAATTTTTAGGCAAGCAAAAAGAGAAGGGTCTCACATATCCCAATTCTTAGTTAATGTAAAACCAATTAAAACGTCATATTAAAGATCATTTTTAAACTAACTCAGCTAAAATTCACACCTCAAATTTCAGAATACATCTACCGTTTTAAAGAATGCATTCAAATATTGAAAAGGGCTCCAACTACATGATCATTTGCAGCCAATATGTTAGAAACCTCCACCAGTCAGAGCACAGCCTCTGTGTATATTTTGTAATTCCTGTATGCAGACTGCTGTTCCTTAGAGACTGGAAGAGAAAGCAGGCACTGCTCTCAAAAATTACTCGGACAGCTGAGATCAAGGAACATTTCCAAGCTAGGATCAATACCAAATGGCATGAATATATTAATGTATTCTTACATTACTGAAATTTCAATTCTTCATGATACCAAGCCCGCTCTTATTTCATACCGTGGCTAACTCATAAAATATGATATGTCCCTAGATTATTCCAAGAGTCAACTAAAGTAGCCATTCTAAAACAGTAAACTGATGAACTCTCTATGTTTCTGTTTGTATTGCCAATCAGTGTGTTTTAGTGATATTACAAAAGTAATAGGAAGAAAAATGAAGATTATATCCGGAAAAGGCCTTTAAATGCAGACCCTATGTCGACACTTCTTACTTTTAAAGAACAATACTGAGACTTACTTTTCAAAATGCCAGCCATGACCCAAAATCACTGGAATCCCCTGAGTGCCTCCAGGAAATACAGAATCACAGGCTCACTCTGACACACTAATTGCAACCTGTGTTTTAACAAGAACTATAAGTATATGAAATACACATAAGTTTGAGGACACCAGTGTATCCCCTCAAGGAGACCTGAGGACGCAAAGGCTAGGGTCCCTCCAGCTCCAGATGTGCCGTAGGACCAAGGGCCCTTGGAGGAGTTTGATTTTAGGTGTGTTGCACCTGTCTTCTTTCTTGAGGAGTGACCGGCCTCGGAATGGAAAAGAGATTAGGACACCTGCAGGTGGCAGCCAGACCGCACCACACTGAGGCTTTAGAAACCACCGGCAAAAGAAAGAACGGCCCTGCAGCCCCCAAGCTGAGCCAACCGCAGATCCGCACCAGAAGGTAGGCGGACTATAGAGAAACCGCTCTGGAGTGCACTGCCCACACTCGTTTCAGCATGTCGCACCCGTACACACACATGCGCGCACTCATGAACACACTCAGAAAGATACACGCACACACACACAGACATACACACAGAAAGACTCACGGAGACATCCAACACTCGCACGGAAACACAGACTGCCAGGCAGCTCCTGAGGCTGCGGGGTTCTGCTGTCTGCTGGGAAGCCCCTAGGGTAGAGAGCAGCCCTGCGGCAGGCAGACAGGCCGTACCTGGAAATCACAACCGGGAGGGCTTTCAACGAGGGGCACCTTTGCACTCTCTGGGCAGGCCTCAAGCATCCTGGAGATTCCTGGGGATCACCCTGGGCATCCTTGAAGCTCCTTCCGATCTTCTCTCATACTAATTTGGCCTGCCAGATTCCTAAAATCTCGGGACCATGGCATGATCCTGCGGAGAGGGAGGGCCATTGCTAAACGGCAAGGCACTGCCACAGAGGGCCCCTGATCGCCTAAGCCTCTCAGTCCGTTCCCCAGGCAACGGTGGCGGTCACTGTGACGGGAGCCCTGGCTCAGCGCTGGCGCTTGTGTCACAAGGAGGGCTGGACCCCGACAGTCCTGACCTCAGTACCTCCTTGAGTCGGCTTTCCTCTTCTGGTCGGGTGGGGGAGGAGCGCGCTTCAGACCCTGAGGTGGGCACTCGGAACTGTTCTTCCCATCGGATTTTGGATTGGATGGCGTGGGCAGCGATCGCGTTCTATGGGCCTGGAGATTCAGTTTGGTGAGGTGTGATGGGGACGCTGGACCACGGAAACATACCTGAGACCCTCGGCGAGGGTGTCAGAAGAACATCCCCCGGCTCCATGAGCTGACTGCTCCCCTTTGATCTGGGCCACAAACCAAGGAGCCCTGCCTTGGTCTCCAAGCTCAGGGACTCCTGCTTCTCAGCACTGCTGTCTAGACATGGAGGGAACAACCACAGAGAGGCGAGCCCAGTGTGCTGCTGAGGTGGCGACACGTGTAACTGGCCTCCTGTGGGGGTATATCAGGCGGTCAGGGTGTATCAGAAGTTCTCTGGTGCCAATCCAAGCCTGCCACGGATGTGCGGGCATGCAGCTGAGAACCCCCGAGAAAGCCAAGCACAGGCAGATCCCACCTGTGACCACAGGAGGGCCAGTTCCAGAGTCCAAGCCTCCTTCAGGAATTACTGCCTGAGGAGCCAGGAGGGTGCAGCCAAGTGCAAACCTCCCTAACCCTCACCCTGGGGTCACTACCCGCCACCTGGTCTGCAACCAGCCATCGCCCAGTCTCCTTAGCTCCTTGCAATCCCTGGCAACCAACAGGTTCACTGCTGATAAAACCTGTAGGTCCTACAGCAAAAAGACCTCAATCAATCTCGTGTTAATATTAGTTCTGGTAAAAAGTTATAGCTTTCGTTCTATAGCAAAAAGGCCTCAATCAATCGCATATTTAAAAGAAAATTAGTAAGACAGTAGATACTCATATAGGTTCAAATAATAAGAGGATCACAAAATTAGCTGGGCATGGTGATGGACACCCATAATTCCATCTACTTGGGAAACTGAGGCAGGAGAATCACTTGAACCTAGAAGGCAGAGGTTTTGGTGATCCTGGATCACATTGGACTCCAGCGTGGGAAACAAAAGTGAAACTACTTCTCAAAAAATAAAAAATAAAAAAGAAGGAACCTCCAGTACAATGTATAAAAATGGCAAGAGCTGACCTCTCTGCTTTATTTTCAGTCTTGTGAAGAAAGCACTCAGATGTTTACCAGTAAGTATAATGTTAGATTTAATTTTTTTGTAATATAGTTTTCATCAGATTGAGGAAGTTCTCTTTAATTCTTATTTTACTAATAGATTTTAAAAATCACAAATGAATATTCAATTCAATTTGTTAAAATAATATTTTTCATTTGTTTTGTCAGTCATATGGTGATTTTCATTTAAACTATTAATATGGTGAAATGTTTATTAAATTTTTAATTTTTAATTTATTTTGAGACAGGTTTTTACTCTGTTACCCAGGATGCAGTGCTGTGGCATAATCATAGCTCACTGCAAACTCTAATGCCTGGGATTAAGCGATCCTCCCATCTCAGCCTCAAGAATAGCTGGGACTATGAGCATGCACCGCCACATCTAGCTATATTTTTTTAAATTTTTATTTTCTGTAGAGACAGGATTTCACTCTATTGCCTATACCGGTCTCAAACTCCTGAGCGCAAGTGATGTTCCATCCTCAGCCTCACAAAATTTTGGAATTATAGGCATGAGCCTCCATGCTCAGCTTTTAATTTTTAATTTTTATTTGTACATAGTAGGTCTATATATTTATGGGGCACATGAAATATTTTGTTATAGGCATACAATGTGTACTAATCAAATCAGGATAAACTGGGTATCCACTATCCAAGTATTTCTCATTTCATTTTTTTTTTTTGAGACGGAGTTTCGCTCTTGTTACCCAGGTTGGAGTGCAATGGCGCGATCTCGGCTCACCGCAACCTCTGCCTCCTGGGTTCAGGCAATTCCCCTGCCTCAGCCTCCTCAGTAGCTGGGTTTACAGGTATGTGCCACAATGCCCAGCTAATGTTTTGTAGTTTTTGTAGAGACAGGGTTTCACCATGTTGACCAGGATGGTCTCGATCTCTTGGCCTCGTGATCCACCCACCTCGGCCTCCCAAAGTGCTGGGATTACAGGCGTGAGCCACCGCGCCCGGCCCAGTATTTCTCATTTCTTTGTGTCAGAAAAATTTCAATTGTACTCTTCATTTTTCTAAAACGTACAATTTATTGTTGACTATGGTCACCCTGTGGTGCAATCAAATACTGAGCCTTAGTCATTCTATCTAACTATATACTTGTACCCATCTGCTTACCACCCCTGCTACCCTTCTTAGACTCTGGTAACCATCCTTCCACTCGCTGTCTCCGTGAATTCAATTGTTTTAGTTTTTAGCTCCCACAAGTAAGTGAGGGCACGTGAAGTTTGTCTTTCTGTGCCTTGCTTATTTCACTTAACATGGTGTTCGATTTTATCCATGTTGTTGGAAATGACAGGATCTCATTCTTTTTGATGGTTGAATAGTACTCCATTGCGTGTATCTACCACATTTTTTTTTGTCCATTCGTCTGTGGATGAACCCTTAGGTTGCTTCCAAATCTTGGCAAATGTGAATAGTAATGCAATAAGCATGGGAGTGTAGATATCTCTTCCGTGTACTAATTTATTTCTTTTGGGTATATGCCTGGCAGTGGGATTGCTGGATCATATGGTAGTTCTATTTAGTTTTTTGAGGTACATCCATATTGTTATCCATACTAATTCACATTCCCATCAACAGTGTAAGAGAGTTCTTTTTTTCCTACATTCTCTCCAGCATTTGTTATTGCCTGTCTTTTGGGTAAAAACCACTTTAACTCAAGTGAGATAATATATCATTGTAGGTTTGATTGGAATTTCTTTAATGGTGAATGGATGTTGAACACCTTTTTATATACCTGCTTTCCATTTGTACTTCTTCTTTTGGGAAATGTCTATTCTGATCAGGTGTCAGTTTTAAAATTGGATCATTAGATTCTTTCCTATTGAGCTATTTGAGCTTCTTACATATTCTGGTTATTAGTCCCTATCAGGTGGATAGTTTGCAAATATTTTCTCCCAGTTAGTTGGTTTCTCCTCACTTTGTTGATTGCATTCTTTACTGTGCAGAAGTTTTAAAATTTGATATGATCCTATTTGTCCATTTTTGCTTTGGTTTCCTGTGCTTGTGGGACCTTACCCAAGAAATATTTGCCCAGGACAATGTCCTGGAGAGTTTTCCTAATGTTTTCTTTTAGTAAGTTTATAGTTTCATGACTTAGGTCTATGTCTTCAATCCATTTTATTTGAGTTTTATACATGGTGAGAGATAGGAGTCTTTTCATTCTTCTACATATGGATATCCAGTTTTCCTAGTTTACCATTTATCAAAGAGACTCTTCTTTCCCGAACTGTATGCTCTTGGCACCTTTGTCAAAAATGAGTTCACTGTACATCTCTGAATTTATTTCTGGGTTTTGTAGTCTGTTCCATTGGTCTCTGTGTCGGTTTTCATGCCAGTACCATGCTGTTTCGTTTCTTGTAGCTCTGTATTATAATTTGAAGTCAAATAATGTGATTTATTCAGAGTATCCAGAATACTCAGCATTTCTTAGAATATTCTGGGTCTTTTGTGGGTACATGTAGATTTTAGGATATTGTTTCTGTTTCTGTGGAGAATGTCATTGGTATTTTGATAGATATTGAGTTGAATATGTAGATTGCTTTTGGTGGTATGAACATTTTAATGATATTGATTCTTTGAATTCATGAACATGGAATCTTTTTTTGCTGTCCTCTTCAATTTCTTGCATCAATATTTTATAGTTTATCATTTATTAGTTTTTAGTACTAAACTAACCTTGGATTTTTAGAATAAATGCCAATTATTTTAATCTATTATCTTTTTATATACAAATGAACTGTATTTAGTAATGTTTTGTTAAGATTAAAACAAAAACTTTATGCACTATGATTTCTTCTAAATGAAATTCTAGAAAATGTAAAACTATAGCAACTGAAAGCAGATGAGAGGTTGCCAGGGTTAAGGAGTGGGGATTATGAATGAACTGAATAGGGTTTAGAGGGAAAGCTTTAGGAATGTCAGAAATGTTCTATATGGTGATCATGATGGTGATTACATTACTATGCACATTTGTTAAGGTTCATCAAATTGTGCACATAAAGTTGTCAAATTTTATTACATGTAAATTATTCTTCCATAAAGCTAGCCAATTAACATATATAGATTTTTAGTAGACAAAAGCAAGTTGAGATTGTATTTGTTATTTTGTTTGTTTGTTTGTTCATTTGCTTTGTTTTGAGATGGAGATTCACTCTTGTCACCCAGGCTGTTGTGCTATGGCGCAATCTTGGCTCACTGCAACCTGTGCCTCCCAGGTTCAAGTGATTCTCCTGCCTGAGCCTCTTGAGTGGCTGGGATTACAGGCACCTGACACCATGCCCAGTTATTTTCTTTGCATTTTCAGTACAGACGAGGCTTCACCATGTTGGCCAGCTGGTCTAGAATTTCTGACCTCAGGTGATCTGCCTACCTCTGACTCCCAAACTGCTGGGATTACAGGCATAAGCCACTGCACCAAGCCATGTATGTGTTTTAAAATTTAATACCTCTACATTTGTATATATAAAAGTAATTTTTAAATATTTGGAATCATAAAAATAGGAAAAAAAGGGAGGGGATGGGAAGTGGGTAATAGCGAAATGGAATACTACCTTTTATTTCAATAGGTCAGTTGTTAAGAAAAGTTTATTTGCACACCCACTAGGTGTATTAAAATTAAATTCAATTATAGCAGTACAAAATAATTTTTGCAGCTATGCACATGATAGAAACTAACGCATAATTTACCCTTTTTGTGTTGTCTTTGCTGGGTTTTTGTTGTTGTTGTTGGGTTTTTTTTTGTTTTGTTTGTTTTGAGACCATATCGCTCTGTCACCAGGCTGGAGTGCATAGTGCAATCATGGCTCACTGCAACCTCTGCCTCCTGGGTTCAAGGGATTCTCTTGCTTCAGCCTCCCAAGTAGCTGAGGTTACAGGCCCATGCCACCATGCCCAGCTAATTTTTTGTATTTAGTAGAGACATGGTTTTGCCATGCTGGTCAGGCTTTTCTCAAACTTCTGACCTCAGGTGGTCCACCTGCCTGGACCTCACAAAATGCTGGGATTGCAGGGTTGAGTCAGGTGTTTATACTGACATTATATCGGACTTCATAAAATACATTGGAAAAAAATTCCCCCCTCATCTGTTTCGTAGAGAGTTTGTGTACATTTTTCTTTATCTGCTTGTTGATAGAATTCAATAGTGAAATCAGCAGGGCCCGAAGATTTCTTCTTGGAAAGATTTTTGATTACAATTTCTTCAACAGATATATGACTATGTAGATTGCTTGTTTCCCATTGTGTCATTTATAATTTGTTTTTTTACAATGAAATGTATTTATTTTCAAGTTTTTTGGCAAAAAGGTTATTTCAAATTCATTGGCAAAAATGTGTGTATTATAATTTTGATACCTGTGTGGGCTGCAGTAATATTCTTTCATTTCTGCTAGAAGCAATTTGTGTTTTGGGTGTTTTTATTAGTCTAGCTAGGTTTTAAACAATCTTTGCAAAGCAGCAAATTTCAGGTTATTTAATTTTCTCTAAGACCTGGAGTTTCTGCTTTTCTTTTTCTTGTTTTTTCTTGAGATGGATCCTCCCTCTGTCACGCAGGCTGGAGGGCAGTGGCACAATTTCAGCTCACTGCAAACTCTCTCTCCCTGTTTCAAGGGATTCTCCTGCCCTAACCTCACGAGTAGCTCTGATCACAGTCACCCACCACCATGCCCGACTAATTTGTGTATATTTGGTAGAGACAGGGTTTCACTATATTGGCCAGGCTGGTCTTGAACTCCTGATCTCAGGTGATCCACCTGTCTTAGTCTCCCAAAGTGCTGGGATTACAGACATGAACCAGAGTGCCTGGCCTTGATTTCTGCTTCTATCTTCATTTTATAATTTTTGTTTGTCTCCTGAGATTTTTGTCTTTTTTACTCATTGTACATGCATTTTTCCTTTATGTCTCTGCACATTTATGATTGCTGTTTTAAAATCTCTTAGATTGGGCTCAGTGGCTCACACCTGTAATCTCAGCCTTTTGGAGGCTAAGGCAAAGGAATCATTTGAGCTCAGTAGTCCAAGACCAGCCCAACGAACATGGTGCAACGCTGTCTCTACCAAAAATACAAAAATTAGCCAGCATCGTGGCTCATTTCTGTAATCCCAGCACTTTAGTAGGCCAAGGCAGACAAATCATCTGAGATCAGGAGTTTGAGACTAGCCTGGCCAACATTGTGAAAGCTCTTCTCTACAAAAAATACAAAAATTATCCGGGAATGGTGGTGCGTGCCTATAGTCCTACCTACTCAGGAGTCTGAGGCTGGAGAACTGCTTGAGCCTGAGTGACGGAGGTTGCAGTGAGCTGAGATCTCTGCCTCCTGGATTCAAGTGATTCTCCTGCCTCAGCCTCCTGAGTAGCTGGAATTACAGGCACCTGACACCATGCCTGGCTAGTTTTTGTATTTTTAGTAGAAACAGGGTTTCACCAAGTTGACCAGGTTGGTCTCGAACTCCTGACCTCAAGTGATCCTTTTGCCTTGGTCTCCCAAAGTGCTGGGATTACAGGTGTGAACCACTGTGCCTGGCTGGTTAGCATGCTCTTGTTTTATAAAAGTACAAAATAAATGTGGACAACATGTACTTAGCTGACTGTTGCTACTTCTACCTTAACAACTTCCTACTCATTCAGAATTCCTTTATTCTCACATATGCTAAAATATGTTTGAAGCACGTTAATTTGGATAAAAAGGCCTTTTGTATTCCTCATAGAAGAGTGTTAAGAACTGTGAGGTATGCTGAATTATCATGGCAAAGTGGTATTTAATGTGCCTATATGTGTGGAGGAGTTGTATAATTCCCGTTTCTAAAATAAAAGTGCTTAGAAATAAAAAACGAATTATCTTTTAACCTTTTGAAAACTAACCTTTTAGTTAGTTGGTACCTTTGTGTATAATATTGATGGATTTCTAATTTTCCAGAATGGTGTTAAAATAGTAGCTTTCTTTGACATAACACAAGTCCTCAGAGGGTATATAACCAATTTGAAGTCAGTCATTTGATTTTTTTAAAATTTCAAATTGATTTTGGTTTCCTCATATATATATGTAGAGGATATTCAGCATACAGTCATTCAACTTAAAGTTTTGACTCTGTGATTGTGCTGTTTTTCTTTTATTTGATAAATTGCATGAGATATTCAACACTTTATCACAACATAAGCTTTGCCTTAGTTGATTTTGCCTAACTGTAAACTAATGTATTGTGAGAA
Organism: Leontopithecus rosalia; assembly: GCA_028533165.1. Classification (NCBI taxonomy): domain Eukaryota; kingdom Metazoa; phylum Chordata; class Mammalia; order Primates; family Cebidae; genus Leontopithecus; species Leontopithecus rosalia. The sequence goes on along the minus strand of CM052661.1, from coordinate 39,474,046 downwards.
TATTTAAGGCAGGCAAGGCTGAGCTATAATGTTCAGTAATGTTAGGTGTATTAAATGCATTTTTGACTTACAGTATATTCAACTTATGATGGGTTTCCTGGGACATCCCTCATCATAAGTTGAGAAGCATCTGGATTAACATGTGTGAAATTTTCTCAATATATGAACGCACTAGAGCACAATGAAAGGATGTTAAAGTTCTTTTCTTCTTAGGGAAGAAATAATTTATTATGTTAGAGTAATACATTAGAGTTTCTTGTAGTATGCCATTAATTCCCTATTTATTTATCTGGAATAAAGTTTCACTTTGTCACCCACGCTAGAGTGCAGTTGTGCAATCTTTGCTCATTGGAACCTCTGCCTCTCAGGTTCAAGCGATTTTGATGCCTCAGCCTCCTAAGTTGCTGAGCCTACAAGAGTGAACCACCATGCTTGGCTAAATATTATATTTTTAGTAGAGATGGGGTTTCACTATGTTGGCCAGGCTGGTCGTGAACTCCTGGCTCCAAGCAATCCATCCACCTTGGCCTCCAAAAGTGCTGAGATTACAGGCGTAAGCCACTGTGCCTGGTCCCTATTTCTTTTAATATTTAGAAACAGAGCCTCTTTTTATTTATTGCATTTTAGGTTTGGGGGTACATGTGAAGAACATGCAAGATTGTTACATACATATACACACATGGCAGTGTGATTTGCTGTCTTCCTCCCCATCACCTATATCTGGTATTTCTCTTTGTGCCATCTCCCTCCAACTCCCCATCCGCCTCTATTTCCCCCAGACAAACCCCAGTGTGTGATGCTCCCCTCCCTGTGTCCATGTGTTATCATTGTTCAACACCCACCTATGAGTGAGAACATACGGTGTTTGATTTTCTGTTCTTGCATCAGTTTGCTGAGAATGATGGTTTCCAGGTTCATCCATGTCACTACAAAGGACACAAACTCATCATTTTTAATGGCTGCATAGTATTTCATGGTGTATATGTGCTACATTTTCGCTGTCCAGTCTATCATCAATGGGTATTTGGGTTGGTTCCAGGTCTTTTCTATTGTAAACAGTGCTCCAATGAACATTCATGTGCATGTGTCCTTATAGTAGAACGATTTATAATCCTTTGGATACATACCCAGTAATAGGATTGCTGGGTCAAATGGAATTTCTATTTCTATGTCCTTGAGGAATTGACACACTGTCTTCCACAATGGCTGAACTAATTTACATTCCCACCAACAGTGTACAAGTGTTCCTATTTCTCCACATCCTCTCCAGCATCTGTTATCTCCTGATTTTGTAATGATCACCATTCTAACTGGTATGAGATGGTATCTCAATGTAGTTTTGATTTGCATTTCTCTAATGACCAGTGATGATGAGCACTTTTTCATATGTTTGTTGGCCTCATGTATGTCTTCTTTTGTAAAGTGTCTGTTCATATCCTTCATCCACTTTTAAATGGGCTAATTTGTTTTTTTCTTTGTAGAACTGTTTAGTTCTTTGTAGATTCTTTGTAGATTCTGTATATTAGCCCTTTGTCAGATAGGTAGATTGCAAAATTTTTTTCCCATTATGTTGGTTGCTGATTCACTCTAATGACTGTTTCTTTTGTTATGCAGAAGCTGTGGAGTTTGATTAGGTCCCATTTGTCTATTTTGGGTTTTGTTGCCAATGCTTTTGGTGTTTTGGTCATGAAGTACTTGCCTACGCCTATGTCCTGAATTGTTTTGCCTAAGTTTTCTTCTAGGGTTTTTATGGTGTTAGGTCTTGTGTTTAAGTCTCTAATCCATCTGGAGTTAATTTTAGTGTAAGGTGTCAGGAAGGGGTCCAGTTTCTGCTTTCTGCACATGGCTAGCCAGTTTTCCCAACACCATTTATTAAACAGGGAGGTCTTTCCCCATTGCTTGTTTTTGTCAGGTTTATCAAAGATCAGATGGTTGAAGATGTGTGGTGTTGCCTCTGAGGCCTCTGTTCTGTTCCGTTGGTCTATATCTCTGTTTTGGTACCAGTACTATGCTGTTTTGATTACTGTAGCCTTGTAGTATAGTTTGAAGTCTGGTAGCGTGATGCCTCCCACTTTGTTCTTTTTGCTTAGAATTGACTTGCCTATGCAGGCTCTCTTTTGGTTTTCTATGAAGTTTAAGGTGGTTTTTTCCAGTTCTGTGAAGAAGGTCATTGGTAGCTTGATAGGGATAGTGTTGAATCTGTAAATTACTTTGGGCAGTATGGCCATTTTAACAATATTGATTCTTCCTAATTATGAACATGGAATGATTCTCCATTTGTTTGTGTCCTCTTCTATTTCGTTGAGCAGTGGTTTCTAGTTCTTCTTGAAGAGGTCCTTTATGTTCCTTGTTAGTTGTATTCTTAGGGATTTTATTCTCTTTGTAGCAATTATGAATGGCAGTTCATTCTTGATTTGGCTCTCTTTAAGTCTGTTTTTGGTGTGTAGGGACGCTTTTTAGTTTGCACATTCATTTTGTATCCTGAGACTTTGCTGAAGTTGCTTATCAGTTTCAGGATATTTTGGGTTGAGTCGATGGAGTCTTCTAAATATACAATCATTTTGTCTGCAAATAGGGACAATTAGACTTCCCCCTTTCCTGTTTGAATACCCTTTATTTCTTTTTCTTTCTTATAGCTCTGGCTAGAACTTCCAATACTATATTGAATAGGAGTGGTGATCCTTGTCTCGTGCCAGATTTCAAAGGGAATGCTTGCAGTTTTTGCCCACTCAGTATGATATTGGCTGCTGGTTTGTTGTAAATAGATTTTATTATTTTGACATACGTTCCATCAATACCTAGTTTATTGAGGGTTTTTAGCATAAAGGGCTGTTGAATTTTGTCAAAGGCCTTCTCTGCATCAATTGAGATAATCATGTGGTTTTTGTCATTTGTTCTGTTTATGTGGTGAATTACATTTATATATTTGCATATGTTGAACCACACTTGCATCTTGGGAATGAAGCCAACTTGATCATGGTGGATAAGCTTTTTGATGTGCTGTTGAAATCAGTTTGCCAGTATTTTATTGATGATTTTTGCATCTATATTCATCATGGATATTGGACTGAAGTTTTTTTTTTTTTGTATCTTGATCATGTTGGGCTCATAAAATGATTTGGGAAGGATTTCCTCTTTTTGGATTGTTTGGAATAATTTCAGAAGGAATGGTACCAGCTCCTCTTTGTATGTCTGGTAGAATTTGGCTGTGAACCCATCTGCACCTGGGCTTTTTTTGGGTGGTAGGCTCTTAATTTCTGCCTCAACTTCAAACCTTCTTATTCGTCTATTCAGGGTTTTGACTTCTTCCTGGTTTATGCTTGGGAGGATGCAAGTGTCCAAAAATTTATACATTTCTTCCAGGCTTACTAGTTTATGTGCATAGAGTTGTTTGTAATAATCTCTGTTGGTCATTTGTATTTCTGTTGAATCTGTGGTGATATTCCCACTATTGTTTTCTATTGCATCTATTTGATTATTCTCTTTTCTTTTTATTAATCTTACTAGTAGTCTGTCTATTTTGTTGATCTTTTCGAAAAACCAGTTCCTGGATTTATTGATTTTTTGAAGGTTTTTTTTTGTGTCTCTATCTCCTTCAGTTCTGCTCCAATCTTAGTTATTTTTTGTCTTCTGCTAGGTTGTTCCTTTCTATGTTTAGTGCCTCCTTCAGGAGCTCTTGTAAAGCAGGCCTGGTGGTGATGACATCTCTGAGTACTTGCTTGTTCGTATAGGATTTTATTTTTCCTTCAGTTATGAATCTTACTTTGACTGGATATGAAATTCTGGGTTGAAAGTGCTTTTCTTTATGGATGTTGAATATTGGTCCCCACTCTTTTCTGGCTTACAGGGATTCTGCTGAGAGATCTGTTATGAGTCTGAGGGGCTTCCCTTTGTGGGTAATCCGACCTTTCTCTCTGGCTGCCCTTAGCATTTTCTCCTTCATTTCAACCCTGGTGAATCTAACAATTGTGTGCCTTGGGGTTGCTCTCCTTGAATAATATCTTTGCGGTGTTCTCTGTATTTCCTGGACTTGAATATTGGCCTTCCTTGCTAGGTTGGAGAAGTTTTCCTGGATAATATCCTGATGAGTGTTTTCCAGCTTGGATTCATTCTCTCCGTCAAATTCAGGTACACCTATCAGACATAGATTAGGTCTTTTCACATAGTCCCATATGTCTTGAATAATTTGTTCATTCCTTTTTACTCTTTTTTCTCCAATCTTGACTTCTCATTTTATTTCATTGAGTTGATCTTCGACCTCTGATATCCTTTCTTCTGCTTGGTCAATTTGGCTGTTGAACTTGTGTATGCTTCGCAAAGTTCTTGTGTTGTGTTTCTCAGCTCCATCTATTTACTTATATTCCTCTCTAAGTTGTTTATTCTTTTTTTGCTTTTCATCAAATCATTTTTCAAGGTTCTTAGTTTCTTTGCCTTTTGTTAGAACATGTTCTTTTAGCTTACAGAAGTTTCTTATTATCCACCTTCTGAAGCCTGATTCTGACAATTCATCACACTCATTCACCATCCAGCCTTGTTCCCTTGCTGGTGAGGAATTGTGATCCCTTGTAGGAAGAGAAGCATTCTAGTTTTGGGTGTTTTCATCCTTTTGCACTGGTTTCTTCCCATCTTTGTGGATTTATCCACCTGTCATCTTTGTAGTTGTTGACTTTCAGATTGGGTCTCTGAGTGGATGCCCAGTTTGTTGATGATGAAGTTATTTCTTTCTGATTCTTTGTTTTCCTTCTAACATTTAGGTCCCTCTGCTGTAGGACTGCTGAGGTGCACTGCAGGCTTTGCTTGCATGGGAATCACCTGCAGCAGCTGCAGAACAGTAAGGGTTGCTGCCAGTTTCTTCTTCAGCTATCTTTGTCCCAGAAGGATAGTGGCTAGATGTCAGTCTGAGCTCTCCTTTGTGACGTGACTATTTGGATATATGGGGGTCAGGGAGCTGCTTGAGGAGGCAGTCTGTCCTTTATAGGAGCTCAAGTGCTGAGCTGTGAGCTCCATTGTTCATTCAGAGCTACTGGGCAGGTACATTTAAGTTTGCTGCAGCAGAAGTCATAAACCACCCCCCTTTTATTCCCCAGGTGCTCTGTCCTGGGGAGTTAGAGCTTTATTTATGAGTTTCAGTTGTGTTGCTGCCTTTTTTCAGGGCTGCCCTGCCCAGTGAGGAGGAAGCCTAGTCACTGTCTGTCTGCAGATGCTTTGCTGAGCTGCTGTGGGCTCCGCCCAGCTGCCATGTGAACTTCCCGGCAGTCCTGTTTATATGAGAATAGTTAGAGCTGCCTCAGCAATGGTGGCCCACCTCTGTAATGCCAACCCACCTCTGTAATGGTGGACTCTCTCTGTAATGGCAGGCTGCCTCTGCAATGGCAGACTACCTCCAGAGTGGTGGACTGCCTCAGCAATGGCAGAAGCCCCTCCCCCACAGAGCTGGACCATTCTGGGTTCAGTTGTGCTTGCTGTGAAACTCTCAATCCAGAGCATTTGAGATTGCTGTTTTTTTGTGGGGGTGGGACCAGCTGAGCCTGATCACCTGGCTCCCTGCCTCAGAGGCTTCTTTTTATTATTTTTTTAATTGAACGGGCAATTCTGTCTCCCCAGTGTTCCAGTCACCTGTTGAAAATGTGCCAGGATCTGTGTGATTTCCCATGCAGCAACCCACTGCACCAGCTGAAACAGCCACACTGAGATTCATGGTGCTTATTTGCGTGGGAATCACCTGGCCTGGCTCCCCGTTTCAGTACCCTTTTTTATCCGTTGAATGGGCCAGTTAAAATGGTACCCAGACTCATGTATTTTGTGCAGAGAACCACTGTGCCTGACCAAAACAGCTGCGTTGGCCAAAACAGCTGCTTCAGCCAAAACAGCCATGTTGGCCAAAACAGCTGTGCTAGTGACCCATGGGGCTCCTTTGCCTGGGAAGATCCTTGTCCGTGGGCAGTAAAAATACATCTGGAAATGCAGATTCCACTCACCCTCAGTGCTTTTGCTGGGAGCTGCAGTCCTGAGCTGCTCCTAATCAGCCATCTGGAATCAGTCCCCTGGAAATTTATTTTCTCACAGTCTTGGAAGCTAGAAGTCCAAAACCAAAATGTCAGAAGATGTGGTTTCTTCAGAAATCTCTCTTCTTGTCTGGCAGATGACCGCCTTATGTTTGTGTTCTCACATGGTGTTTCTCCTGGTGTCTCCTGTGTGTCCACATTTTATCCTCTTATAAGGGTGCCAGTGATTTTGGATTGAGCTGCACTGTAAAAGTCTTCTTTCTTTTTTTTTCTTTTGATGCCTGGGCTATAGTGCCATGGCGTTATCTTGGCTTACTGCAACATCTGCTTCAAGTGATTCTCCTGTCTCAGCCTCCTGAGTACCTGGGATTACAGGCATGCACCACCACACCGAGCTAATTTTTGTATTTTTAGTAGAGACAGCATTTCATCATTTGGGCCAGGTTGGTCTTGAACTCCTGACCTCAAGTGATCTGCCCAACTCAGCCTCCTAAAGTGCTGAGATTACAAGTGTGAGCCACCACACCTGACCAAGTCTCACATTTTAATCACTGCTTTAAAGGCTTCATCTCAGTTAAAGTCACATTCTGAGGTACTGGGGGTTAGGGCTTCAACATAAATTTTTTTGGTTGTGGGAGGAGGAAATTCCCATTTGATAGATTTCAACCTTGACTTACCTTCCAGATTATGGCCATTTGCCTATGGTAGTAGTTCTCTTGGGGGTAAGTTCCAAGACCCCCGGTGGATGTGTGAAACCATGCATGATGCAGAGCTTGGTATGTACAATGTTTTTTCTATGCATACTTACCTATGATAAAGTTTTATTAATAAATGAGATGCAGTTCTCTTTTATTATAAGTTACTATTGTTAGCTTCTTAGTTGCAGACTGAAGATAACAATAGTAACTAATAACAAAATAATAATTATAACAATACACTGTACTAAAAGTTATGTAAATGTTGTCAGTGTCTCTCAAAATATCTTTTTTTTAAAGACAGAGTTTTGCTCTAGTTGCCCAGACTAGAGTGCAGTGGTGTGATTTCAGCTCACTGCAACCTCTGCTTCCTGGATTCAAGTGACTCTCCTGCCTCAGCCTTCTGAGTAGCTGGGATTACAGGTGCTCTCTACCATGCCTGGCTAATTTTTTGCATTTTTAGTAGAGAGAGATTTTCACCACGTTGGCCAGGCTGGTCTTGAACTCTTAACCTTATGTGATCCATCTTCCTTGGCTTCACAAAGTGCTGGGATTACAGGCTTGAGCTGCCATGCCTGGCCTCAAAATATCTTATTGTATGGTGTTCACTCTTCTTATGATTATGTGAGATAACATAATGCCTATGAGATAAAATGAGGGGAACAGTGTGATAATTCATATCCAGGCTGCAATGGGGTGGGTCAACATGACATGACATCACTGTACTTACAATGGCATGTAATTTAAAACTTGTACGGTGTGTATTTCTAGAATTTTTCATTTAGTATTTTTAAACTGCTGTTGATTATGGGAAATTATGGAAAGTAAAAGTGGGCTGGGCTCTGTTACTCAACTTGGGAGGCCAAGGCAGGAGGATTGCTTGAGCTCAAGAGCTCAAGACCAGCCTGGGAAATGAAGCGAGACGCCATCTCTAAAAAAAAAAAAAAATACAAAAATTAGCCAGGTATGGTGGTGTGCACCCGTAGTCCCAGATACTGGGGAGGCTGAAGTGGGAGAATCACTTGAGCCCAGGAGTTCGAGGCTGTTGTGAATCAACATCATGATTCAACTTGCTCTGAGCAACAGAGCAAGTCCCTGTCAAAAGAAAAAGAGAGAGAGGGAGAGAGAGGGAAAAGAAGGAAGGAAAGGAGGGAGGGAGGGAAGGGAAGGGAAGGGAAAGGAGGAAGGAGGGCAGGGAAGGGAGGAAGAAAGAAAGGGAAGGAAAAGAGGGAGGGAAGGAGGGAGGAAGTAAGGAAGGTGGGAAGAAGGGAGGGAAGGGAGGAAGGGAGGGAGGTGCAGAGGGTGGGAGGAAGGAAGGAAGGAAAGAAGAAGGGAGGGAGGGAAGGAAGGAAAAGGAAGGGAAGATACTGAAGGGAAGAAAGGGAAGAAAAGGTAGGGAAGGAAGGGAGGAAGGGGGAGTGCAAAAGAGAGGGAAGGAAGGCAGGAATAAAGAAGAAGGAAAGAAAAAGAAGAAAGGGAAATGATAATGGGGGATACCTGTATTTTTAAAATAAAATTTACTATATGATACTATAAAATAATCCCACTGATGTTTGACTAGTACCACCAATGATGTGAAACAGAAGGTGTTTATGATCCTGGATACAGATCCTATCAGAGAGGATTCAGAATTCAAGAACCTGCAGGCAGCTACTTCTTGTTATATAGAAATAGCTAAGAAAACATAAAACTTGGGACACTTGAGGACTTTCTTTCAATAGGCTGCTTAAGCCCCATGGTTTCAGCAAAATCTTAAAACTGATATGAGACTCTGTTCATTTGATTAATTTTTCTAATTATTCAGCAGTTTTTTGTAGTTCAGTTTTATTGTACAGAATATGTCTGTTAAATGTCTATGAAACCCAGAACATGCAATGTTGTAGTTTTATCTGTACATAAAGAATTTTAATATTTATATATATAAAGGTCACAGGACTTGTCAGTGGAAGTGGCTTTTGAATATTTGTTTTATCACTCACTAGGTGTCTGTGACCTTGGGATAAAGGTCTAGAACTTTCTGTGATTAAAAGTATGGACAGGACCAGGCACAGTGGCTCATGTCTGTAATCCCAGCGATTTGGGAGGCTGAGGTGGGTGGATCATCTGAGGTCAGGAGTTTGAGAACAGCCTGACCAACATGGTGAAACCCCATCTCTACTAAAAAAAATACAAAATTAGCCAGCTGTGGTGACAGATGCTTGTAATCGCAACTACTCTGGAGGCTGAGGCAGAAGAATTGCTTGAACCCAGGAGTCAGAGGTTCCAGTGAGCCAATATCACACCATTGCCCTCAAGCCTGGGAAAAAAGAGCAAAACTCCATCTCAAAAAAAATTAGCAGTGGGTTCATGCTGCCTGCTTTCACAAGCCTGACCCTATTACTTGCTAGCTGTGCAGACTTGGATATATTATCATGCCTCATTTTTTTTCTCTGTAATCTTCGTGCAAGTCTTCCATAGGTCTAAAATTATTTTTTATAAAAAATTTACAAAGGCCAGACATAATGCTCATGTCTGTAATCCCAGTGTTTTGAGAAGCTGAGGAGGAAGGATGTCCTGAGCCTGGAAGTTGGAGACCAGCTCGAACAACATAGTGAGGCCCTGTCTCTACAAAAAAATGAAAAAAAATGGCCAGGCATGGCAGCATGTGCCTGTAGTCCCAGCTACTGAGGAGGCTGATGTGGGAGGATCACTTCAGTCTGGGAGGTTGAGGCTGCAGTGAGCCATGACCATGCCACCACACCACAGACAGGGCCACAGAGCCAGACCCTCTCCAAAAAAAAGGTTTAAAGTATATCTTCTTTTTTAAAACTAGAGGGCCAATATACATATAAAGAAAATTGTCACATTGTTAGATTCTATTCTGCACTCATCCCTAATAAAACATGCTATCTTCAGCTTTACATAGTTGAAGACAACTTCATTCAGTCTTCAACTTTATTTAATTAAAGAGAGAAAATGTTCCAAGTTGGGCTCCCTTTATCCAAGGAGTCTCGAATTTTACTATGTATTGTTCAAACCCAAAAGGGACTTCGTACATGATCTCAGATGTGATGAAGTAGTTGAAATAAGTTAGATTTCTAGTTAAATTAAATTAAGAGTTGCTTCAAGTTCTTACTTAGTAGTACATTCAATATTCAGGAATACACACTCTAAATTTTATGGTCACCTATTGTCATCAAGCCATTTTCCTGAAATATAAAATCTCTAATTTTCACAAAGAACTATTTACGAGAGGTACCCCTGTGTTGAAAATAAAAACATCTCTATCTGGCTATAGCTAAAGAGAAATGTAATATAGGATTCTGTCAGATACAGGATATCAATGTTGCTTTTCAATAAACTACATCAAAATATATAAAAAAAGACCATTATATAAAGATGTAGGCAAGAGTATATGGCTACTGTCTTTTTCCCTTTTATTTCTTTGGGATCCTCCCATCTTAGCCTCAAGTAGCTGGGACCACAGTGTTTGGGACAATGGGAGTTTGCCCACATGCCTGGCTAATTTTTAACTTTTTGTAAAGATGGGGTTTTGCCATATTGTCAGGGTGGGTCTGAAACTTGTGGGCTCAAGCGATCTGCTGGAATTAGCTTTTAAAATGCTGTGATTACAGGCATAAGCCACCATGCCCTGCTTGTATTCCTTTTCTTTTTTTTTTTGAGATGGAATTTCACTCCTGTTGCCCAGGTTGTGGTGCAATGGTGCCATCTTGGCTCACTGCAGCCTCTGCCTTTTGGGTTCAAGCAAGTCTCCTGCTGCAGCCTCCTGAGTAGCTGGGATTACAGGCACCTGCCAACACACCTGATTAATTTTGAATTTTTAGTAGACATGGGGTTTCACCATGTTGGTCGGGGTGGTCTCAAACTCCTGACCTCAGGCAATCTGCCTGCCATGGCCTTCCAAAGTGCTGGGATTACAGGCATGAGCCACTGCACCCGCTGTCTTCTTTTTCAAGTTGATCAGTTCTTGCTATGAATGCCTTCCCCTTAAATCTGAACATCTGAGGAATTATTGACATAGGAAGTTTCAATTTCTTTCTTTTTCTTTGTCTTTTTCTTTTGTTTTTAAGACAGAATCTCTCTCTGTTGCCCAAGCTAAAGTGCAGCTATGTTGCCCAGGCAAAATCTTGGCTCACTGCAAGCTTCACCTCCTGGGTTCAAGTGCTTCTCCAGCCTCAGCCTCTTGAGTAGCTGGAATTACAGCCACCATTCCCTGCTAGTTTCTGTACTTTTAGTAGAGATGGGCTTTTATCATGTTGGTCAGGCTGGTCTCGAATCCTAACCTCAGGTGATCCACCCACCTCGGCCTCCCAAGGTTTTGGGATTCCAGGTTTGAGGCACCGTGCCAAGCCAGCCAAAATTTCCATTTCTGTATGTTAATGATTTACTATCACTATGTTATGTCATGTCAACTTCAAGGCTGGCTGGAGCTGCCCCAAAAGTGGCAGCAGGGTAATTCCCACAGGGTAGTGCCCCAAATGGTCCTGAGATGAGGCTGGTTGGAATTCCACAGACCGAAGTACTAAAATGCAAGGGTGATCGTTCCAAGGTGTTTATGAGGGAGCTTACAAGTGTTGTGCAGTCCTCGTGATGGACAGCAGGAGAAAAGCGGTGTCCTATCTAGCTTTGTTCACAGTGAGGAGTTCAGGTAATGGAGTTTTTTGTTGTTGTTCTTTGGTTTTTGTTTGTTTTTGTTTTTCATCAGATCCTGGCTCACTGCAGCCTTGACTTCCTGGGCTCAAGTGATCCACCCACCCTAGCCACCTGAGTAGCTGGGGCTGCAGGTGCTGCCTCCACATTTGTCTAATTATTTTTTTCATATGGAGTTTTGTTCTTGTTGCTCAGGCTGGAGTGCAATGGTATGATCGTGGCTCACTGCAATTTCCACCTCCAGGATGCAAGTGATTCTCCTGCCTCAGCCTCCCAAATAGCTAAAATTACAGGCACCCATCACCATGCCTAGCTAATTTTTGTATTTTTAGTGGAGACAGGGTTTCAACATGTTGGCCTGGCTGAGCTTGAACTCCTGACCTCAGGTGATCCACTAGCCTTGGCCTCCCAAAATGCTGGGATTACAAGCATGAGCCACCGTGCTTGGCCCTAAACCTGGCTAATTAAAAAATTTTTTTGAAGAGACAAGGTCTATGCTGCCAGGCTGATATTATGCTCCTAGCCTGAAGCAATCCTCCTCGGCTTTCCAAAGTTCAGGTTATGGAGTTTTTATGAGGGTTTAAGAAATTTGGCTCAGGACTGGGGACCAGTTTCTTGCAATGTTTTGGGAACAATCTAGATATGTTGATTAGTGGCTGGCAATGTTCAAGGACCCAGTTTTGGTTCAAGACTGCTGGGAAAACACTGCAGCTGGCTGGGTCACAGAGAGGCCAAGGCACTCTGTGATTTTTGGTCAGGACAAGAAAGAAGGCAGAAGGAGCTGAGGGACCCCAAACACTGGAGTATGTCTTTTCCAGATTTCTGATTAATATGACCCCAAACATTTACGTTAGGCCTGAATCTACTTTAGCAATTGTCTGGTCCTTACTGGAGAAGCTTTTATTTTTGGATATTAAAGTTTACACAGTTTTGAAAGTCTTTACTATAATATTACGGCCCTGGATTTGTCTATGGATTTTTTTTTAAGATGAAGTTTTGCTCTTGTTGCCCAGGCTGAAGTCCAGTGGCACTATCTTGGCTCATTGCAACATCTGCCTCCGAGGTTTAAGCAATTCTCCTGCCTCTGCCTCCTGAGTAGCTGGGATTAAAAGCATCTGCCACCACACCTGACTAATTTTTGTATTGTTAGTAGAGACAGAGTTTCATCATTTTGGCCAGGCTGGTCTTGAACTCCTGACCTCAGGTGATCCACCCACCTTGGCCTCCAAAAGTGCTGGGATTATAGTCATGAGACACCACTCAAGGCCTGTTTATGGATTTTTTAAAAAGATGTGCTTTGAGCAATCTAAAACAAAAGCAGTCTGCCTAAAATTGGTATTTATGTATTTCTACTATGTTGCAGATATTGATTTTGTGGAGCTCTAATTTAATAAGATATTTTAACTAATGAAACATTTAAAAATATTGTACATTGTTATTTTCTACAAAGTTTATATTTAAGTGAAAATGCAAAAGACAGGAGTGATCATATCAAAGCACTAGGAAAAAATTTGTGGGTAAAAATTCAACCTCAAATATGCAAATACTCAATTCCCAATGTGGAAATGATGTCTTTTTATAAAAGAAAAATAAACATATTTGTTTGCAAGGTGCTCTTACACACACACACACACACACACACACACACACGACCTTTAGAATAAAGTAACCAGGCTGGGTGCAGTGGCTCACCCCCATAATTCCAACACTTTGGGAAGCCTAGGTGGGCTGATGACCTGAGGCCAGGAGTTCGAAACCAGCTTGGCCAACATGGTAAAATCTCATCTCTACTAAAAACAAAAAAATTAGCCAGGGGTGATGGCAGGTGCCTGTAATCCCAGATACTTGGGAGGCTGAGGCAGGATACTTGCTTGAACCCAGGAGGTGAAGTTGTAGTGAGCCTAGATTGTGCCATTGCTTTCCAGCCTGGGTGACAGAGCAAGACTCTGTCTCAAAAAAAAAAAAAAAGAATATGGTAACCAAAAATATCTGTATTCTTTTTAGGTGGTCTTTGGAAAACAAAAGCAAATCTATCTGCAAACACATCTACATGGGACAAGAGTGAGCGAAAATGGGACATTAATTAAAATTGATGAAAAAAGTGTTGTAAAAAGTAGAAAGACAAATTCCCTTCCACATTTTTGATGAAAGTTCTTTCATTTTTTTCTTTTATCACCCAGCTTAATAAGAAATAAAATCGAAAATAAAGTACATAACTTACATTGTCCTACTATTTACATTTTACTACCTCCATCTGTGTAGCAGTGTAAGGGAGTTTTAAAAGAAACAAGATTGAGACTTCTAAACTGGAATTTGGATAAGAGGTGAATCTTCAGAAGTGTTGATAATTTAAGAAAAGCATTACAGCCAGTGATTATTTAGTTACGCAATTTCTTGTCAGAGACTGTGAAGGCTTTACTATAAAACCTACAGGATGAGCCATGAATCCTTAATGCCGAGATTTTGTTTGTCTTCCTTAATAATAGTGAACATTATACCACTGATTGCCAAAGATGACTATTTCTAAACATGATTTAAAGACATTTAAGAGTAAGATAACGACTGAATTAATTAGCAATGGCATCCGGATATATCAGTTCCCAAGACATGAAGAAACTACTGCTCAAGCAAACTCCTCAATTAATGTAAACTTCAGTAACAATATCTGACAGAGGCTATAAATGAGATTTTATCCAGAATGCTGTGTGACATTTTAATTTTTTTTGATTTTGAAAAACTTTGGCTGAGAATCAATTCTTTGTAACAAGATTTATTTAGATTTAATTAATACACCGCTTTCCTCAGGAATATTGGCCTATAATTTTCTTCTCGAAAGTATATTTTCTTTTTTTTTCCCAGTCTAAAATTCTATTATTTTATTTATTTATTTATTTATTTTTGAAAAAAAAATTTATTGCATTTTAGGTTTTGGGGTACATGTGCAGAACATGCAAGATAGTTGCATAGGTACACACGTGGCAGTGTGTTTTGCTGCCTTCTGCCCCCTCACCCATATTTGGCATTTCTCCCCATGCCATCCCTCCCC
>CM052661.1:39426692-39459150 GCA_028533165.1 Leontopithecus rosalia | reverse complement strand
TATTTCCATTTCTAGTGCTTATGTGAAAGCACATGCTTAATAGTTTCTGCATCAGAGCTCTGAACCATCTTTCTCTATAATTAGGTTGGCACCATTAATACACTTTTCTGTAGAACACTAAGGACACTTGAATGTAAGATGCATAAAGAAAATCTAAGTGAAGAGGCCCTTTATAACAGTGTTGTAAGTGACTCATGAGGTATTTTTTCAGGGTAACATTATTCTGCATTGTAGTAGAAGAGAAGCATTTTGTATCTTAGAAGTAAATTGTTTTACTAGTTACACATTAATGAAATGCAATGGAGCTTAAAATGCTTTTTGAGATAACGTTTAAATTTAATTTATTTTAATGGAATGAAATTGTTTTTATTGTGTTAAAACTGTTTTCCACTGAATGAAATAAATCCTACCACCAACATTAACCTATCTTACATTACCCCATGTTGTAGGTAACTGATGGTAGCAATATACTATTGAATAGCATGGTGAAGAATGATATAGTACAATTACATCTTTCATAATCCCTTTTCCCAGTGGAATTTTTTTTTACCAGAGGTAATAATTTTATTACTTTTTGTAACTACAAGACCATCATATGGTCATAATAATGATTATATAAGGCTATAATAAAATATATTCACATATTTCCAAATTCTGAATGTCTTTTAAGAAAATTTTTCTTTACATTTTTCTTCACGTGCCCACTCTAGTCTGCAAAGCATAGATTTTTAGTTTTGGTTTGCATGGTTTTATATATACAAATATATCACTTTACAGATAAACTTCAGGTGTAAGAGTTTGTGGTGAATGAAATTACAATTTGTGTATGAGTGTGCCTATTTTGAGAAGAAAAGACAAACCTTAGATCAATATGGATAATTTTGAAAGTGGTGACCATTTACTAGGCAGATCAAATGTAATGGTCCTATAAGCAACATTTTTTTCTCTTCTTTTTATTGAATTCATTTATCTAAAATCTTATGACCCCTTGGCTCAGAATTTCCATGGGAATCCTCTGTCTTTTTCTTGCCTGTTTCTTATGGTGGACCTAATATATAATTTTCTCATTTCAAGGTTCATGAAGTATTCTTCATATGATGTCCTATGGGATTATAAGAATGACTTTTATGAGAATGAATAGTGCTCAGAAAATAACTTTTAGATGTTAGTTTTTCTACACTTAGTGTTTTAAGTTACATTCCATTGTTTTTCTTTTAATTGGAGAACTTTATTAAGCCACTTTTTCTTTCATGATTTTACTTTTTGTAATGGACATAATCAAGTTTATTGAGCCAATTAGTATATGCAAACAATAGGAGGCTTCATACATCATGAAGTGGTTTCGGCACACAAATGAACACACATAGGCAGTGCTAGCTGTGTAACAGAAGCTCCATAATCAGCAGTAAATATCCAGAACCCAGGGACTGTCATCTTTATCAAATTATGCCAAGCATCTAGAAAACTGACTTTACACATTATGCTTAAAATATATGTATTAAATAAACAAATCTCAATGAGAACTTCCTCAGATATCTAAGTTGAATAGGGACAGCTGTTTCAGAGCCCTGGGAAGTTTGTTCATTCTAGGTCAAGGACAAAACCCAGTAAGAAGGAATCTCAAATGTGACTTACAAATGCAACAACAGCTTTGCTTTCTATGTGGTGTTCCAAATGCAGAGGAACACTGAGCAATGAGTCAGAGAACTTCTTCTGCAAAAAGACAGAAAAAATGTCTGTATAAGCAACCAGAACATCCTAAGCAGCCTTTGTACAGAGCCAGGCACTAGACATCTGCTTGCTGTGTCTTATGCCATTTAGTCCCTACAAGAACTGTATGAGATACATATTCCCACTTTTCAGAGGCATAGACAGATTGACAGGGCTGCTGTGATATCCTTAGTACACACCTAGTAGCTTGCAGAGTCACTACTGTGTCTTGGAGAAGATAGACATCTACTAAATACCTGGCCCAGGAACTGTGGAGTGGAGGTGAGGTACTGTTAGGAGCCCAGAAAAGTGGTATAGAGAAGATGGCTCAACTTGGAAGTCCAGTACCAGAAGCTCATTCAGCTTCTCCCTTGTACCTGGCTGGGAGTATCAGCATAATTCTCACCTCAAGGCTTAAGGTAGACTTACTTTCATTTGGATTGGAACAAGAAGAGACATGCTCAATGACAGCACTGTGACCTACTGGCAGACTGGTGGCTGGGACTTATACCAGGAAGCTCCTATTCTTCAGACATTTGTGCATGTGAAAGACATACATGTCCATGGTGAAGAAGGTTCTAGGCTTCGAAAGAGGTATGTGGGCCAGGCATAGTGGCTAATGCCTGTAATCCCAGCACTTTGGGAGGCCAAGGCAGATGGATCACCTGAGGTCAGGAGAGCAAGACCAGCCTGGCTAATATGGTGAAACCCTGTCTCTACTAACAACGCAAAAAATTAGCCAGGTGAAGTGGTGGGTGTCTGTAATCCCAGCTATCTCAGGAGGCTGAGACAGGAGACTCTCTGGAACCCAGGAGACGGAGGTTGCAGTGAGCCAAGACTGCACCATGGCATTTTAGCCCAGGTGACAAGAGCAAAACTCCAGCTGCAAAACAAACAAACAACAACAAAGTTTTATTGGAGGTAGGGAATAATTAAGCCATTAACACCTTTGAGGCATCTTCATGATACTTTCCCATCTGTGGAGCAACAGCACCCACCAATATTAACAGCTTGTATGAAGAGAATTATACCAGCGAATCTTCATAAAATGACCTTGTTGTAGAGTTGGGAAAACAAAAGTTGTGCAATGTCAAATGTCTGCTCAACAGCACATGGGTCAGAACTGAGAATCATAAGCAGTAAGGTCTGCAAGAAATTTCCTTCAAGCTAATTGAGGCTGTATCTGCTCCTCACATGGATTGAAAGGGACTCAAGAAGGCCCAGTTTCCATTTTAGAGAGAGTCCACAAGGCAAGACAGCCTAAGAATACCGTTTTGACTTTAAGTAACACAAGATTTTAACATTAAAAGGGACCTTGCCAAGCAGCTACATTCCAGCCATTGCAAGGGGGCAAATACTGGGTGAGTCCAGGATAGGAGAAAGTCTGTTTAAAGGCCAAGAATCTGAGCAGATGACTCAGGGAAAACATATGTATTAAGCAATTGAAAGATGACTCAAAAATTTCAGTCAGAAACCTGGAAATCAACATGATTTTATTTTCCACATGGACACTATATTGGCAAAAAATTAAAGTTAACATCCAGGAGAATCTGGATTGAGGGACACAGCTATATTCCGAAATTGCTGGTGGCAATGTCCCTTCCAAAGCTCTTTTGGAAAGTGATCTGGTGATAGCTCTTACAATTTTACATATGCATATTCTTTCACTGAGTAATCTCCCAGAACTTTGTCATCCACAAGGGAATAAAACACTCAATGGGCTGAAAGACGTCCCCTTTCCAAAGTTTATGTTCTAGCACTGAGTGCCTCAGAATGTGACTGTATTTGTACATATGGTCTCCAAATAGGTTATAAGTTTTGAGTTCGCTGGAGTGGGTCCAAATCCAGTATGACTGGAGTCTTTGTTAGAAGAGGCAGTAAGGACACAGAGATAGAAATCAGCCATCTCCAAGCCAAGAAGAGAGTTCTCAGGGAAACCACCCCAGCTAACAGCTTGTTGTTGGACTTCTAGCATCCAGAATTGTGGGATACTAAATTTCTTCCATTAAAGTTCTTCAGTCTGCAGTGCTGTGTATGGAAGCTCTAGTAGATAGTTACAGACTATAGGGCACATAGAGGGTATTTCCTGAGGAGTGGTTGAAATGGAAATAGAAGATGGTAGTGTTCAGGCTCCACCTGCATTGCAAGGCTGAACTGCTGAGGAAAATGGCCTCCTTTACGGAATATTATGAAGACATGTGAGGTCGCAGATCCACCCTAATGGGGCTACAAGAATGAGTTCTGTGGGATAATCAGTATGTAGAGTAACTTAGCCATCATCCATCTCTCTTTTAAACCTCTTTTTTTGTGTAAAAACCTCCCTAGTAAGAGTGTGGACTTTTACATCTTAAAAGTCTGGCAGGGAGGTGGAGTTGCCTGCTACAGGAAATACCTGGGGTGGGTGTTTAAAACAATGTAAATAGGCTGGGCATTGTGGCCCATGCCTGTAATCCTAGCATTTTGGGAGGCTGAGGCAGGAAGATCACCTGAGGGCAGGAATTCAAGACTAGCCTGGTTAAGATGATGAAACCATCTCTATTAAAAATACAAACATTAGTCAGGTGTGGTAGTGTGTGCCTGGAATCTCAGCAACCTGTGAGGCTGAGGCAGTAGAATCGCTGGAACCTGGGAGGTGAAGGCTGCAGTGAGCTGAGATCAGGCCACTGGACTCCAGCCTGGGTAACAGAGCAAGACTGTCTCCAAAACCAAAACCAAAACCAAAACAAAATATAAATAATAGCAACATGCAAAGATACTCATGGCTCAGTGTAAACAATAGAAAACTATTTTCTCTCATCTTTCTATAACTATGTGAGCAAGAACTTAGCACCAAACCAAGTTTCTATTGGTGATGAATAGAGGACCGTTTCTTTTGAAAGGAGACTGTGGGTTACTTAGGTGTGAAAGCCCTGAAGCAATAGAGACTCCATATTTGAGTCTGAGTCCTGGGCCTGCCCTGATATTTGATCTCTGTCTGAGCTGACCCCTCTGTTCCTACTGTCACCCCAGACCAGCACTGGCCATGGTTTGTGGATTGGTGCTCCTGCCCTTTGCCAAAGGAGATAGAGTGGTTGAACCTATCACTGCTTTCTACTGATCTGCATGAAGCTCTGCAAGGAGAGTGCCCAGCAGCTGGGCCAAGAGGTGTCAGTGACCTACCTGGCTATCTCTGCAGGGGGGAAATCCAATTAGAAATTCTGTTCCCCAGATCAGGCCCATAGGAGTCTCTGCATAGATTTCCAGCCAGAGAGAAAACCAGATTACAGTGTGAAATCTTGGGATTCACATGTGAGTAGACAAACTTGTTCCCCAATGCCCAACTTGTTCTGCCAGGCATGACCTGGGATCTGATCCTGGCAGATGCACCAGGCTCCCAACACTTGACAACCTGCTCCTGTATAGGGAAAGAACCCTCATCTGTTGCTCCCTCAGCACATGGTGGTGGGCAGGGATTTGGGGTTGCCCAGATAGGATCATAGGAGAGGTCTGGCCTGGATAGACCTGCCCTGAGCTTCCCTGTGTTACCTATGGGTACCCCCTGCCAAGTGGCCTGCAGATTTGTGGTTGAGAGCTGAGCCAACATCTGCATCATTGGAAAATGTCCTCACTTTGAGCCTCCACAGCTGAGAGCCTCAGGAAGTCAGGATATAGCAGTAGAACAACTTGCTCTTGAGCATGTCCCATGAAATTTGCTTGATACAGGGTTGTGTCTAGAATGAGGGTTTCTGATTATCAGTTTTAAGTTCTCGTGGGTCTGTCACTAAGGAAGTGAGGTTACTTAAAATTTTCATCACCTGGGCCCCTTCCTTCAGTGAAACCTGCCCACAGGCCCTGCTGGAGTCCTGACTGCTCACCGCCCTCCTTTCTTGTAGAAGTGAGGTTACTTAAAATTTTCATCACCTGGGCCCCTTCCTTCAGTGAAACCTGCCCACAGGCCCTGCTGGAGTCCTGACTGCTCACCGCCCTCCTTTCTTGTGTCAACTTCTAGAACAGTCTTAATTGCAAATAACATAATCCTTTATATAAAAATGTGTAAGAGTTTCACTAAAATACCACTAGAATTAGTAAGTTTATCAGTGTCACAAGATAAAAGATACACACACAAAATTATACATGAATCCCAGAAGGAGTCACAGGTGAGGTCTGGCCTTTCCTTAGCTGCCCTGTGATATCTAGGGGTGCACCCTACCAATTGGCCTGAGGATTTGTGGATGAGAGCTGAGCCAAGGTCTACAACAGTGAAATAAATGAATGTTTGCAAGAATGAAAATAAAATGCATAAATTTGATTTATAATAGCTTCAAAAATATTTAGAAAAAGCAATGTAAGTGCAAATATTTTATACTTAATTTTTTTGAGATGATATTTTGCTCTGTCATCCAGCCTGGAGTTGCATTAGTGTTATCATAGCTCACTGCAGCCACAACCTCCTGGGCTCAATTAATCTACCTGCCTCAGTCTCCTCAGTAGCTGGGAATACAGGTGTGTGCTACTAGGCCTGACTAATTTTTGTGTTTTTGTAGAGACAAAGTTTCTCCATGTTGCCCAGGCTGATATCCAACCGGGCTCAAGCAATCTGCCTACTTCTGCCTATTAAAATATTGAGGTTACAGGTGGGAGCCACCATGCCTGGCCTACACTGATATTTTTTCATACTGAAATAAATCAAGATCTGAAATTATTGAAAGGTATTTAATTTTCAAGGATAAAAATACTTAGTCGTTCCAAGATAACAATATCCCACAAATTGAACAAGAGATTCAACATAATCCCTTGAAATTCCTGGCTATGTTTTTTTGTAGAAATTGACAACTCTCCCCACTCTGAAACCAATACAGATATATACAGGAAACCAAATATATGAAACAATCTTGAAGAATAACTGACTTCCACGTCACAATACAAACTCTTACTGCAGGCTGTGTGTTGGCTCACACCTGTAATCCCAGCACTTTGGGAGGGTGAGGCGGGTGGATCACTTGAGTTCAGGGGTTCCAAAGCAGCCTGGCAAACATGGTGAAACTCTGTCTCTACTAAAAATACAAAAATTAGCTAGGCATTGTGGTGGGTACCTTACAATCCAGCTACTTGGGAGGCTGAGGCAGAAGAATTGCTTGAACCTGAGACTTGGATGTTGCAGTGAGCTGAGATAGCGCCATTTTTTCAAATGGAGTCCTACTTTGAGTTGGAGGAGATAGTCTGGGCTCCAACTCAAAGTGGGACTCCATGTTTAAAAAAATCTTACTGCAAAGAATAATGCCTATTACCCCACTTTTTTCTTCCCCATTGTTTTTCTCTGTCTAGACAGAGAACTACAGAGTAACTTGACCACCCTGTAATACAGCCAGCTGCAGGTTTTTCCTTGCAGGCTTAAACCCAAGCCAGGGTCTTAAGAATTCCCAAGCACTGATAAAAAAATGTTTAGGATGTTGTCCACAGCATTGAAATAAAGTAATCCTGGCCATAAGCCAAATTCCTTAAACCTTTTTATAAACTCCATAACCAAACCCCCTCATTGCAGACACATTGCGGCAGAACATCTGTTTTGTCCCTTGCAAAAATATGCTGCAGCTCTCTCTGTGTGTCTGCTCCTCTAATGGAGGCTTTGGACAGAGCATTCTGGGCTTCAGAGCTCCCTTTGAAATTCCGACTGCCCCATTTCAGGATGGTTTGGGGAAGTCTCTTGTGAGAACTTCCCTACTGTCACTTTTGGGGGCAACTTCAGCCACTGGTTCAGCTTGAGGGAAGAACTGGTGTAGTTGGGATTATTCAAAAGAATGGGTTGGGTGGACAGGCATGGTGGCTCACACCTGTAATCCCAGCACTTTGGGAGGCTGAAGTTGGGTGGATCACGAGGTCAGGAGTTCGAGACCAGCCTGGGAATCATGGTGAAATGCTGTTTCTGCTACAGATACAAAAACTAGCTGGGCATGGTTGTGGACAACTTTAATCCAAGCTACTCAGGAGTCTGTGGCAGGAGAATCACTTGAACCCAGAAGGCGGAGGTTGCACTAAGCTGAGATGACACTACCACACTCCAGCCTGGGTGATGGAGGGAGACCCTGTCTGAAAAGGAAAAAGAGACAGAGAGAGAGAATGGGCTGGGGAAAACAGGATCCTGCTGGGAAGATCCTGAGTTGCCTGCAAGTACCTATATGAGGCTTTGTCACCCCCTGTCTGATGCCTGCGGGCTTCCCTGTGAATGCCAACATGCTGTGAAAGTTCCAGCAGGCTAGAGGAGACTGATGGGGAGTTTGAAATTGCCAAGGAGCTCAGAGCTCAGTGGGCAGAGAAGGGTTAGGCTGGCCTCTGCCATGGACTGTCCACCTAGGAGAAAAGGCTTTGCTGGGGGATGAGAGCAAGGTTTCCAAGTTAGAGAAGCAGAAATGAACCTAGTGAAAGGCCTGCCCACTGTTGCCCACTCTGTTAATTGCCCCTGTGGACATTAAATGGAAGAAAGCCTTGGTGGAGAGGTGCCAGGGGAGCCTGAAGCTCAGGCCTGCTTCTGAGGGTTGTTTTGAATGGCAGTGGCATCAAGGGCTCAGGGTCCCATTTTCTGTGGCAGACAGAGAAAAAAAAAGGAAAGAGAAGCTGCGCCACTTGCCTCACATTCACCTCAAACTCACTGAAACTCTAGGTGGTCTGTGGAAATAGCAGGACCAGGCCAGACCTTGAGAGGCAGGGCTCAGTTCTGATACTGGGCAGATACTGGCAGGCCTGGCTGATACTGGGACCTACACCAGGCCAGAAGTAAAATTTTGGGGGCTGGGGATGAAGTGTGGGTGCTAGTGTGAGGAGCAGGCTGGTCCCTCCACTTCCTCCCTCTCCCAGGAGGGGAGCTAGCACAGAAGTCCCTACCATGACAGGAAGGCCAATATTCCCCTCAATGTTGGGCCATTGAAGGAGACCAGGGGTCCCATGTGGATAGAATGAGTCACTGGTCCCTTCAGAGCAAGCAATGAATTTTGATTCTGAGGGATCTACATCTTCCCAGTCCCCCAGCACATGTTGGGAACAAACACTCTCCTGGAAACTGCCCTTGAGGCAACCTCAGACAAGTACTATCTCTAGGTGAGGGTGGTAAAAGCCATGCTCTGAGGGGAAGCCACATAAAAGCTGGTGATATTGCCTTGCATAAGAGGACTGGTATGTATCAAACAATAAACAATATTACCTCCAAGAAGGGCACAGATCACAGTTTTTTTATTTTTTACAAGTCTCACTGCCATCCAGACTGGAGTTTAGTGGCACAATCTTGGCTCATTGCAACTTTCTCCTCTCAGATTCAAGAGAGTGTTTTAACTCAGACTCCCAAGTGGCTGGGATTACAGGCATGTGCCATGATGCTGGCTAATTTTTGTATTTTTAGTTTCACCATATTAACTAAGCTGGTCTCGACCTCCTGACCTCAAGTGATCCACCCACCTCAACCTCCCAAAGTGCTGGGATTACAGGCATGAGTCACTGTGCCTGGCCTGAGATCATAGCTTCTCTTCAGGGCTCGGAGAGGATGGGGAATGCATGTCTGCACAGAGCCCATAAAACAGCTTTGTGTGATTGGTGCCCAAGCCTGATGGAACCTGGAGTGTGACAGTCGATTATTGGGATGTTATGACAGTTGATCATTGATTATTGGGAACTGAATAAGGTGACTCTGGCCATGTGTGCTGCTGTCCCCCAAATGGCTCAAATTCTGGAAAAACTAAATAGTTGCTCAGGTCCATGGCACAGTCCTGAATTTGGCAAATGCTTTCTGAAGCATACCCTTAGACCCAAAGTCCCAGGACCTTTGTACCTTCAGCTGAGAGGACCAACAGTGTACCTTTGGTTGTTTCCAGAGAAACTTACTCAGCCCAAGAGCCCACCTATCTGGCATATTTTAGAGTAAAGTGAGACATTTTGGAGTGATGTGCCCCTCATTCTCTGGGAACACTGTATGGATAATACTCTTTTAATCTCTACAGATTTAAGTATTTTGCAGAAACCTACACAGAAACTCATAGATCATTTACAATCCAGAGGATGGGCCAGTAGTGCCCAGAAAGTCCAGGGACCATGGGACACCATAACATTCCTGGGCATGGTTGGGTTAAGTAAGAGCCAAGTTTTGCCAACAGCTGTGTCCAGCAAAATCCAGACATGCCCACAGACCACTATATAGTTTGGATCTGTGTCTGCACCTGAATCTCAAAACTAACTGTAATCTGCTGTATTGGAGGTGAGGCCTGGTGGGAGGTCATTGAATCATGGGGATGCTCCCTCAGGAATAGTTTAGCACATCCCTCCCATGCTGTTCTTGTGATAGTGAGAGCTCTCACAAGATCTGGTTGTTTGAAAGTGTGTCGCACCTCTCCCCTCTCGCTCTTGCTCCTGCTCCAGCCATGTAAGATGTGCCTGCTTCCTCTTCCCTTTCCAACAAGATCTTAAGCTCCATGAGGCCTCTCCCAATGCTAAGCAGAAGCCACCTTGCTTCGTGCACAGCCTGTGGAACTGTGAGCTAAGGAAACTCAGTTCCAGGTATTTCTTTACAGCAGTGTGAGGATGGACTAATATCCCTTGTTTTATATTAGTAATATACAAAGTGGTTATCTGCAAAGCGATCCCCAACACAGAAGGAGTCAAGAAACCAAAGAATGAGACAGACAAATCCAATTTTTCAATAAAAGGTAGTTTATTGGGGGGAATTTATGAACAGAAGCATGATCTTGAATGGTAGCAAGTTAAGTAGTTCTCCTGGCTTTTACCCCCAGGATTAAGGGTTTACTTAGTATAGGAAACGTGTAAATATGCTGTATACAGATTGTGCAGGACAATTAAAGGCAGCCTTCCAGGAAGAGAAGGATGTGCCCATTGTATCCTGTAATTTGCATAAGACATCCAGGTTATTTTGACCTAACAAGAAGATTTGCAGTAAGTATGTGATCTTACACGAGAAACAGTATGTCAAGTAGAAATCTTAAAGGCATTCCCAGAACTGGAGTTAATCTGAAGTCAACATGGTGTATTTGCGTCCAAGGCAAAGTTACTTTAGCCTCCACAGAGCTCCTTCCCCAGATCCATGGAGCCCTAAGGGTTTGGAGGACCAGTGTAGACAATCTCATCCAGGCAATTTGATCCTTTTGGTTCTCAAAAGAAAACTGAATGTACACATTTGCTTATCATTCTCAAATGATTTCTTTTATCTATTGTTTCTCAAATCTTTCCTTCTTTTCCCTCTTCATAGAAAAAGCTTCAGAAAAATTTTAAAAACGTTTTCAGAAAAACCAGTACCCCGAGTAGAATTTGCACATGGAGAAAAAGTAGAAATGGGAGATGGGAGTCAGGTGTTTTGGGGAGGTTGCAAAAAAGATAGGCTGGAAGGGATACCAGGCCAGGTGTGGTGGTGTTCACACCTGTGTGTGTGTGTGTGTGTGTGTGTGTGTGTGTGTGTGTGACTTTCTTACTAAACGTTTACTTGAAAACCTCCAGCCCTGTCTAGACTAGATTAATTGAAATCTGGGTGTTTGCCCATGGGCAGGTGGAAATTTTGGGGGCAGGGAACCCCGGTAATGGGATGTGGTGATGGCAGCTGGGCTGTTGAGCAGGCATGAGGAGTTGAAGAAGGAGCAGGGCTCTGGTTCCCACGCTGATCCATTCTGCTAGCATGGAGCTTCCTTCAGGCTGTGGGGTGGGTGTGGTAGGTGGGGCTTCCTTCTTTCCCCAAACTAGCCCAGCCATTCCCTAGGAAGCCAGGCCTATGCCACTGCTTCTTCCTCTACTGCACCTCTACAGAAAGGGTCACCCTGTCTCTACCAATGATAATGACAGCAGATATCACAGGTCAGGTGAGTCTCCATTGGTAAATGCGGTGTGGATATATATATATGTTTGTTGTGGCTCCCCACTCTGTGCTTTGCAGACACTGCTAATCAGTCACAGTCACAGGATTCTCACCCCAGTACCCAGTGAGCACTCTGAAAAGCTCCAGATGTTTATAAGTACCTGAAGACTTTTGAATTCCCTGTGGATTCTCCCTGACCAGATTTCAGAACCTTCCCTGAAAATGAGAAAGTGACATGTCACCACCAAGTACCTTAGGAAGACCCCACACTCTCAGTCTGAAATGGCATCTTGGGTGACCACTTCCTGAGTGGAGGAAGAGAGGGTTCTGTGCAGGGAACTCCCTTGGTGGATGATGGGGCAAGTGAGGCCTGTGGTCTGGCATAAAACCTGGCATGTGGAGTACAGCTTCCAGTGGTGCTGGGACAAGTAGGTGGTACTCAACCAGGCCTCCTGGGACACCTTTTCTCTCTTTCACCATAGCTGAGTCTGGATGGGAGCGTGGACACCCCTAGACTCCGAGGATAGGATCCTGGTCAGCGGTGGTGCTGGGGTGTGGAGTGAAGGCAGCTTGGACAGGGCTTCCAGGTGTGGGAGGACCCATCCTCTCCTGTGAGGCTCTGGGCAACACACTGCCCTATTTGGGCCTCTGTTTCCTCAACTGGCAAATATAGGAATGATGAGCCTGTTTTACAGACCTCACAAGATGATGATGTGGTTTAGGGAGGAAGAGAATTTGAGGTTGCTTGTGCCTGGCTCTTCCCATGGACAATGATGGTGAGAGCAACTCTGGGAGCCACGTGAAACTGAGTCTTTAGGAAGCCCTGTTAGGAAGGTGTGGTTCCCATCACACCTCCCAGATGAGGAGACAGTCTCAGAGAGGCCAGGCCACCTGCCCAAGGTGACACAGGCAGTGAGTGTTGGAGCTGGGAGTGAATCTAGAATCAGGGCTCACTGTAGGGCATGGGAGCATTTCCACAGCTGGCTCGGGCCAGCTATCCAGGATCTGAGGTTTAACTGAGTGAGGAGGGGAGAGACTAGTCTCACTGACCTTGTTCCAGACCCTGGCATGTGGGGACCTTCAAATTGCCCATGCTACAGAAGAATTCCCCAGACAGACCAGATGAGGCTGTGAAAGCAGCAGGTGAGTATATATGTGTCAGGGAGGAGCTCCAGGGAGTCAGAGGACAGGCTTCTTCCCTCCCTGCTGGAGGCCTCCACTCAAGAGAGCAAGAGTCTCCCTCCCCAAGCTCTGCCTTAATGTGGCCACAGGTCCTGAAATGCCTCCTTTAGAGAGATCAGAGAAACCAACTGGGCGAGCTGGGCTTAGCATAGATTTGGAGAATGGAAGGACAGGGGACTCCATGACCTTATAACTTGTTAAAATCCCACCATGGAAGTAAGTGGGGGTGTCTAATGGCCTTGGAGACCAGCTGGCAAGACAGGGAGAGGAGGGAGAGTGCTGGGGGAGGCAGCTGAGAGTCCCAGGCTCTTCCAAGTAGGAGACCTGGGGAAGGAGTGTCCAGGCTGGAGTAGTTGGTGAAATTTCAGGAGACAGGTCTTAGGTGGGCACCTGACAGTGGGGACTCACCACCACTACCACCCAAATGGCCTGGGGTGATGGGCCCTGTCTGGGCAGGTTCCTCACTGACCTGGTGAAGCTAGACACTGCCCTGAAGGACTGTGTGGATGGGGGTGAGCCTGGGGCATGCAGGTCAGGGACCAGGATCCTGAGGCTTGGGAGGAGAAAGCCCTGGATTCAGACCTTCTATCTCAGCAAGGATCCTCCTGTGTGAGCCCCACGGTCCTCCCCATGTCCTGTGAGCCAGGGCATCAGCTCATCTTACTTCTGAGTGGTACAGGCTCCAGAGCAGCTGCCAGTCTCTCCTCCATGAGTGCTGAAGCTGTAGAGCTGCATGACTGCAAAGCTGCATGAGCTGTAGGCTGAGCTGGACTCAGCCTCTCCTTCAGCTGGTGCCCTTGGTAGGAGAAGGAAATTGGGCCCCTCCCAGGTCAGGCAGCTCCTAAGTGGCCAAGCACTTTTGTTCTATACAGGGTTTCCGTTTGTTTGTCTGTTGTCAGAGAGTGTTGGAACAGAAGGTCCCTGAGCCACAGCTCCCACACCTCCTCGTCAGATGCAGGTTCCAGTGCTGCTCTGTGCAATCCCTCGCCCCTGATGGCCTGGCAGTAGTGCAGCATGGGAGGGTGTGGAAATGAGGACTAGTCACAGGCCACTTCTACTGCTTGCTTTTTAAATTGTGTATGGATTACATTACATTTTTGTGTTTCTTCACACGTCTCATGAAATTTGATGTTGTGCACTAAAACTGTAAAAATCATTATAGAGACTTCCGATTCTGTTGCGTACCTTTGAAGAGTAATTCAGGATGCTTAAAGGCAGCTATTATAAATCAGTTCATGGGAGTAAAGGAAAATACTCTAACAATGAATTAAGAGATGTGGAACATCAGCAAAAAAATATGAAAATTATGAAACAAGAAGATAAGGAACTTTTAAAAATACGTTTGAGCTTATTCAAAGATTAGAAATAGAAGATGGAGCAATAGAAATTGTCCATTCTGAATAAAAGAGTGAAAAAGCTTAAAGAAAATGAAGAGTCTTAGAGACCTGTGGAGTGATGGAGTCCAAGTTGGAGAGGGGACAGAAAAATTAAATGAGGTGCAAAGTAAGTCACCAAGTGATAGCTGGAAAATTCCAAAAATTGGTCAAATCCCTTAGTTTTTATACCCAACATGTCAACAAACCCCTCCAAAAAATACAAATAAAACCATTTCAAGGCCATATTGTGATTTAAGAGACTGACAGGGCAGAGCTTTCTACTGACTTTCTGTGATTTCTAATTTTAATTACTTAGAAGAATGAAAAATAGTTTCTCCTCAGCATTCCTTTTTTTTTCTTGGAGAAAGTCTGACTTAGGCACAGATGACTGACAGTTATTAAAGGCAGATGACTTTCCAGTTTTCTCTTAAATTTCCAGTGTCTTAAGTTGGAAATTACTTAAATTTGCTTCTTCCAAACCTGCAGTAATATTGATGCTCCAGAAAGACATCCCAGGGAGATTCTGCTCTTGTGCTTCCATCCTGCATGGAGGTGAGGCTGTGCCTTTTCTAGTTTCATTAGCGCATAGTCTTACAATACTTTGAGTTAATCTGAAAAACTAAATGTTAAAATGCATTCAGGCCTGGAGTGCTGGGTCACACCTGTAATCCCAGCACTTTGGGAGGTCATGGCAGGTGGATCACTTCTCAGGAGTTTGAGACCAGACTGGTCAATACGGTGAAACCCCATCTCTACTAAAAATTCAAAAATGAGCCAGGTGTGTTGGCATGCACCTATAATTTTAGCTACTGGGGAAGCTAAAACAGGAGAATCGCTTTAACCTGAGAGGTGGAGGGTGCAGTGAGCCAAGATTGAGTACTAGAGCCTGGGCTACAGAGTGAGACTCCGTCTCAGAAAAAGAAAACAAGAAAAATTGATTCAATGAATTATCACTGTTAAGTTCCACCAGCAAATTATTAAACGTGGTTCCAAAGGGATATTTAAAAAGGGAAATTAAACGTGTTTCCAAGAATGCCCTATTCACAACAGAAATGCAGACACTGTTCATGACCTCAACACACAAACTTCTCTCACGTGCTGGGAGGAACCAAAGGGCTCTCTGATCTTGCACCTGCGTTAATTGGAGATCCACACTAGGACCCCAAGGACTGGGAACCAGCCTGGGTAGGGGGAAAAGAAGGGGTAGATGTGGCTCCCAAAGTGGTTAAGAGCTCCCTTCCCTGTGGCTCTTTCCTGACTGGATGTAGCAGGGCCAGGCTTTTCACTGTGACGCTTTCTTCTTTCTTTCTTTCTTTCTTTCTTTCTTTCTTTCTTTCTTTCTTTCTTTCTTTCTTTCTTTTTCTCTCTCTCTCTTTCTCTCTTCATTTCTCTCTCTCTCTTTCTCTTTCTTTCTTTCTTTCTTTCTTTCTTTCAGAAACACAGGTGCCCTGATAGTTAAGGTGCACCATGAGCTTATAATGTCTTTGTCTGAAGATTTGGGATTTTTGGAGAAAAATAACATTGTCCTTAATACAGGAATTGCCTTTCTAAGGAAGAAAGTAAGTTTTCATGCTCTTACTAATCGCTTTTTTTTTCCTCAGGGTCTGTGTGGGTAGGGAGACTTAGGCATTTTACTGGGGAGTGGAGATAAGTATACGTTTCTTGTTTTTTTTTTAATACTGATTTCTTTTTTAAAAAGAAAAAAAGAGAAAGAGAAAGGGGGAGAGAGAACAGGAAATACAGAGAACACCACAAAGATATTCCCCAAGTAGAGCAAGTCCACGACATATAACCGTTAGATTCACTAGGGTTGAAATAAAGGAGAAAATTCTAAGGGCAGCTAGAGAGATGGGTCAGGTTACCCAGAGAGGGAAGCCTATCAGACTCGCAGCAGATCTCTCAGCAGAAACCCTACAAACTAGAAGAGAGTCAGGGTCAATATTCAATATCCTCAAAGAAAAGAATTTTCAACCCAGAATCTCATAGCCAGCCAAACTGAGCTTTATAAATAAAGGAGAAATAAAAATTTTCATGAACAAGCAAGCACTCAGACATTTCACCACCACCAGGCCTGCTTTACAAGAGCTTCTGAAAGAAGCGCTATACACAGAATGGAACAACCAGTATCAATTATCCCAAACACTTACCAAAAGGTAAAGAATGTATCCATAATGAGGAATCTATATCAACTAACGGGCAAAATAGCCAGCTAGCATTCAATGACAATATTAAACTTACAAATATCAATATTAATCTTAAATTTAAATGGATTAAATGCCCAATCAAAGACACAGAAAGGAAAATTGAATAAAAAGTCAAAACCCATTGGTATGCTGTGTCCAGATCCATCTCATAAGCAAGGACACACAAAGGCTCAAAACAAAGCTTTGGTGGAAGACTTATCAATCAAATGGAGAGGAAAAAAAAACAAACAGGAGTTGTAACTTTCGTCTCTGACAAAATAGACTTTAATAGAAACAAAGACTAAAAGAAAAAAAGAAGGTCATTATATAATGGCAAAAGGATCAATACAACAATAGGAGTCAATCATCATAAATATATTTGCACCCAATATAGGAACACCTGGATACACAAGACAAGTTCTCAATGACTTATAGACTTGGACTCCCGCCCAATAATAGCGGGAGACTTTGACACCACATTGTTAATATTTGATGGATCCATGAGATAGAAAATTAACAGGGACATTTACGATTTGATCTCAGACATGCAACAAGTAAATTCAGTGAATATCTATAGAACTCTTCACCCCAGGTCCACAGAACATGCATTTTTCTAGGTATCACATTACACCTATTTTGCAAGTGACCACATAATTGGAAGTAAATCATTCTTCAGCATTTGCATAGCATTTCACAGACTTAAATGAAATATTGGTCGGCTGTTTCTTATTTCCTTCCCTTATTCCTTCCTGTCTCCGCTGATAAGAACAATTATCAGCATAAAAGAGGTTTTTAATACATATTTTTAGATTGCATTTTAGCCTGGGCAATAGAGCAAGATTGCTGTTCACTGTGACGTTTTCCACATTTTATTAGAGTGTCAGGAGCATCCCTGTTCGAGGCCTCACCCAGTAATGGGCCATGTTGACGGCTCGGGGTCCAAAGGACGCTCTTGGGGTGCTTAGGAGGATTTGTGACAGCCCAGATAATAGAGGAAATTGTGGCTTTGAAAAGACAAGTGCAGGTTCAGGGACAGCGTATATCCATTTCTGTCAGTAATCAGAGGGTTTTAGACACTCACAAGGGAGCTGTCAGCGTGGGATCCCAAGACGTCCAAGAAATGTCAGAGACGTGGCCATTAACACCATTTCTACACAGGGACTACACTGCGCATGTCTGAAGGAGCGTTTTGAGGAGGGATGAGGCGAAGGGGCGGTGCTGAGGGGAGAGGCGGGGCTAAGGGAAGGGATGGGAATGGGGCGGGGCCGACGGGAGAGGCGGGGCCCAGGGAAGGAGGAAAGGAGGAGAAGGGATGGAGTGGAGGAAAGGGGCAGGGTGAGTCTAGCTACAGAGGGAGGATCATCTCTATGGCAACCCTGACAAGTTTGTGAGCAGCTCCTGGTCCCCTGCAGCTCGGTGATAAATCAAACTGCTGGCACTGACCAAGCACGAAGCCAGCATGTTAGGGAGAGTTATGGCATAATTACAAGGTAAGACCAGCAGTCCCGTCCCGCTGTGACAGGTAGGAGAGGTTTGGGAACAGCAAGGGACCTTCGGCATGGCAGAACTGCTCTGGACGCACGGAGGTCCGGATTCGAGAGCCGTAGCTACGCCTGGCATACTGGGAGTTGTCGTCTTTCATTAGCTTCCAGGTTTCTAATCGCCGGGCAACAGGATTAAAATCACATCCAGCAGGAACGTGGGGCAGCCCACAGTCCTGAAGGGAGAAGCCGGGCTGTGCTGGCCTCACTGCATTCTGGGACTCGTGGTCTCTTCACCGCTCCCGCCGGTGTTTTAAAGCGCTTCGAAACTACCATCCCAGCATGCCACAGGATCGGGGAAGGGGCAGAGTTCTTGGGGAAGAGCGGAAGCGCACGCCTACCCAGGGGCTGGAAACTGTACCTGTTAAGGGTTCCCCGCCCGTTGGAGGCAAGGCGGCTGAACTAGAATCCCAGCAGGTGAAATGCAAGGAGGCGGTCAACACAGGAGGGTTTGCCAGGGCAGTGTGGACCTCGCCGCTTCCACAGCGACGTTGGCTACTGATCGCCTGCACTTCCTTGCCATGGGAATTGAGTTTGGAGAGGAACAGGAGGGGCAGGTCCAGGTTGGGCAGTGAGGAGGGCATGGCGCTGTAAAGTGCACCTTTCCCGTGTCCTGTTCAGACGTGTGTGGTCCTAACCCGACTTCCCGCTCATCAGCTGGGTTCCCTCCCTCAGCTGTTCCCGAGATCTTTACTGGGAATCGCGCCTTCTCTAGCCCAGGGAGCCGCCTGCTTTTCTATGCTGCTGTGGGAACTGGCCTGAGATCCAGACGCTGTCCATTGTGCCGCTTCCCTCTTTTCCCTCGGGCCAGAGAGCAGTTCAGAAACTTTGGGTAGAAATCCGCTGCCTGGCCCGTCAGCGCACAAGTTCGGAGCTTTGTAGGGGATTATATGGACTGTGGCTTCGTGAAAATGTCACCCTCACTAGCGCCGTTTTCACGGACGTGAATGTTGAGGCGGCAGGGAGGATCATTATGGGTTTTCCCAGGAGATGCTACTAGCAGAGGAGAAAAATCTCAATTCCCAGGCCTGTGTCTCCGGTGCAGTGCCACGCAGCCTCCTTCCCGGCCCCGCCCCTGGCACGCACTCCACCATGCACCTGTCGGGCAGCAGCTGGACAGCGCCAGCATTGCGGCTCCCCAGCTGGGCACGCGAAAGCGCATGCGCAAGCAGCTGTCACGAGCGCCAGCGGCGAGCCGAGCCGGGGCCTGCGTCACAGTGACAGCCCCCGTTGCCTGGGGAACGGTCTCAGCGGCTTAGCGAACAGGGGCCCGCTGTGTCAGTGCCTCGGTGTTGGGTAAGGGCCCCGGGTCTCCGCGGGATCATCACCACGTCCTGAGATTTTAGGAATCCGGCAGGCCGAACCAGGGTGAGAAAAGGTCGCAAGGGGCTTCAAGGATGTCCAGGGCGATCCCTAAGGATCACCACGATGCCTCAGGCCTGCCCAGACAGTGTGAAGTTACCCCTCGCTGAAAGCCCTCCAGGCTGGGATTTCCAGGTACCACCTGCCTGCCTGTGGCGGGGCTGCTCTCTCCCTAGGGACCTGCCGGCAGAGAGCAGAACCCCGCAGCCTCAGGAGCTCCTGGCAATGTGTGTTTCCGTGCAAGTGGAGGATGTCTCTGTGTGTCTTTGTGTGAGTTTGTGTATGAGTGTATCTTTCTGAGTGTGTTGAGTGTGTGCTTGTGTGTTTGTGGGTGTGTCATGCCGACACAAGTGTGGCCAGTGCACTCCAGGGCCATTTCTCCGTAGTTTGCTTACCTTCTGCAGCGGTCTGCGTTTG
Organism: Leontopithecus rosalia; assembly: GCA_028533165.1. Lineage (NCBI taxonomy): Eukaryota > Metazoa > Chordata > Mammalia > Primates > Cebidae > Leontopithecus > Leontopithecus rosalia. The sequence goes on along the minus strand of CM052661.1, from coordinate 39,439,559 downwards.
GCTCAGTTTGGGGCTGTGGCACCCCGTGTTCTTTGTTTTCCTGGTGCTTTCCAAAGCCTCAGTGCAGTGGGGGCTGGCCCCCACTTGCAGGTGTCATAATCACCTGCCCATCCTGAGGCAGGTCACTCCTCCAGAAACAAGACAGGCACAACACACCTGCAATCAATTTTCTTCAAGAGCCCTTGATCCTGTGGCACATCTAGGGCTGGATGGACCCTAGCAGTCCCATCCTCAGGACTCCTTGAGGGGCTACATTGATGTCCTTAAACTTATGTGTATTTCCTCTACATAGGATTCTTGTTAAAAGACAGATTGTAATTCGTGTGTGGGAATGAGCCTGAGATTCTGTAGTTCTTGTAGCCACTCAGGAGATGCCAGTGATTATGGGTCATGATTGACATTTGGAGGAGCCAGTCTCGGTATTGTTCTTTTGAGGTAAGAATTGGAGATGTAGGGTCTGCATTTAAAGACCTTTTCTCAATATCGTCTCCATTTTTTCTTCCTAATTATGTTGGTAATATAATTAAAACACTCTGATTTCCAATATAAAAAGAGACAGATCAATAATTCATAAATTTACTCTTTAGTAATGAATAATTTACTTGACTCTCGGTTGTCTCGGGACAGATTACATGGTATAAGTTAGCCATGGTATGAAATGACAGTGGGCTTGGTATCATAAAGAAGTGAAATATCAGTAATGTAAGAAAAAATGAATGTATTTAGAGTATAATGTAATTCTGTTTAGAATTATTTGCTATCTACTCTAGCTTGGGAATGTTCCTTAATCTTAACTGAGTAATTTTTGAGAGCAGGGCCTGCTTTCTCTTCCACTCTCAGGAACAGTGGTCTGCAAACGAATGACAAAATCTACACAGAGACTGTGCTGTGGTTGGGGGAGGTTTCTAACATATTGGGAGCAAATACCCACGCAGTTAGAGTTCTTTGAAACTTTTCTATGAGATCTTTGGAATGGTAAATGTATTCTAAAATATAGGATGTGAATTTTAGATGAATTAGTTTAAAATGATTTATTATAAGGTATTTTAATTGGTTTTACATTAACTAGGAATTAGGGTATGTGAGACCTCTTCATTCTGCTCCTTTTGGTTGCCTAGAAATTATTTCTTTACATAAACATGGATGCACCTGCATACATGTGGGCAAACGATGTGTGTAGTTGATCCCAAGCTCAGCATTTCAGCTGTAGAAGTCATTTGTGATAAGTTATGAAACCTTAAATGCTCTGAGTAAATCATAATTAGAGACAATTAAGAAATGTTGAGAAAATCCTTTAAAATAATTTCGTATAATTCATTTTTTCTATCAGTTGTATGGTGATTTACAAGTAAAATACTGTAAAGTATATTGAATTTGTTACTTTTTAATTTCTGTTGCATAAGTGGTAGCAAAATACAGTGGTCCCTATATAGTATTAATTAGAAATAGCTAAGTTTTCAAGGACCTAACTTAAGCAAGAATGTTGAACAGGGGAAATTTATTTTTATCATTAAATAAATATTAGATATATGTATATTTTATCTTCAGAGAACCAGCAGAGGAAAATATGGCTTCTCTCCTGAGAAAGAAAAACATGAGGTTGGAATAAGTTAAGCACTTTTTTACAGTGTTAAGTTTGAGAAATGTGTTTGCTTGAAATTGTTTCCCTCATATCCTGATTTTGATTTGTTATGTTTCATTTTATTGTCCCTTTTGTGGACAGAAAGAGTTCCTAGAGAGAGGAGACAAAGGCCGTCTGTGTTGCAAGAGAACCCCAAGGCTGAAGATTGAAGAACTAAATATGCAACATTGCAAGGAACCTGGAGACAAGGAAAATCTTGACAGGTAAGCTGGATGCTAAAACTTTTTCTTTAGGGGTTAACTGTCCATGCTTATTATTTCCTCATCCTAGAAAAAAATGCAAAAATAATTGCAGGGTACGACCTTTCTTAAAATACTCTTTAGTGGAAACAGTACTTCAGAAACATCTGTTTCTTAATTTCATCCACTAATTAAGCTCCCACACATGGTTATACTCTGGATGTAGATGTAAATAAGAGTGATAATCTGACACAGGGAATTGTTTTTTTTTTTTTTTTAGGGAGAAAAGATGTTGAAAACAGTCTCTCTTAGAGGACATAAAAGCAATTTGATCTAAGCACTTTGTACTACTGTACTAAGGTTATGATGCTTATGTCAAAACAATAAAGTTTCTAAGCTCACTTAACCTATTCTAAATGTTGACATTTGGGTTAAATGCTTCTCTCTGGTGAAATAAAGAAAGGTGAAAAGATGGCCCAGGAAGATTTTGTTTTCTGTTCTGTTTTCCTTTCTTTGTTTTCTCTGGTACTTTATTCCTTTTAATCAGTCCTAATGTTAATCAGGAATCTTAGCTGATGCAGCACGTAGGCTCTTTCCAACAGTCCAGAAGAAAGATAGCAAAGCTCTGGGTGGGGTGGGCAAGTGAATGGGTGAACAAAAAGAGAGCTAATTTAAAAGAGACATCAGACTTTCAAAGGACAGTGGCACAAAAGTTCTTGCCATTATTACAGGGACTTTGTAAGGAAACCCGTTCTGATTTCTTTAAAAAACTGTCTTCTGGTAAAGCCCTGGTCAAATTTACTGAGGACTCACAAATTAAACATTTCTGAAATAATAAACATATTGATAAAAGACAGATATTAGTGTTGTTGTTTTTAAATATTTACTTCAAAAATTAAAATTTTACCTTCAAAATTATATATTGATTTCAAAAAGAATAAACATGTTTTGACAAAACAGACATATTAATGGTTATCAGGTTTTAAATATTTACTACCAAACTATGTCATCTATTTTCATTATTGAGAATGTCGCTTGTCTTAATTTCTCAAAGAATGGCAGGAAGATTTAAATTTTATGAGATTTTTCATACCACCCGTCAGAAAGATCGGGTAAAAATTATAGTAGGGAAAGAGAAAGTCCTTTAACAAATCTAAGAAAGTTGAAAGTAATTTGCTAATATTTTTGAGGTAGTTTATGTAGAATGTCTTGGGAACGATCCTGAAAGTAAAGTTTTCACGAATGTAAAGTACTTTTTTTTGAATGATTATCAACTTTATTTGTCACTCTTTATAGACATTAGTCCACTCCAAGATAAAAAAAAAAAAAACAGAATTCACCCATTTCCAGTTAATATTCTATGGAATGAAGTTGCACCACAAACCATAGTAACTTACACGGGGGAAAAGTTGCTGAAATAAAAATGTTCTATATTCATGCCTCAAAATGTCCCTCAGGAATTTTTCTGTGTATAATTGAAAGCATCTATATACTCCACAGGCTGGTTTCTTCTTAGATCAATGTAGTATTTTTAGTATCCATACTAGACCATGTGGGTCAACAAACTTGCAGAAAAGGGTTTAAAAAACAGCTGTCTTCTGTTGCTCAATGTAAAGTGCTAGGTAGTTCCACGTTCAGGAGATACACATGGATAATACGGACAGCAGTAGAACTTTTGCGGTATGGCAAAAATGACCCCCAAGCATGAGTCTAATACAATAGTGTAAATGACACAACAAAAATAAAGAAAACAATAACAATCTTCTATAATAAAGAAGAATTTAATTCAAGAAAATTTAGGGGTGGTTGAGAATGTTTAATTTGAAATAGTTAAAAACATAACTTGTGCTCCTCTTATTAATTATTTAAACCTATATGAGTGTCTGCTGTGTCTTACTAATTTTCTTTGAAATGCCAGATTGAGGTCTTTTTGCTATAGTACTAAACCTATTAGTATTTATCAAGACTAATTTCTCTCTCTCTCTCTCTCTCTCTGTGTGTGTGTGTGTGTGTGTGTGTGTGTGTGTGTGTGTGTGTGTGTGTTTGATATGAGTTTGATTGAGGTCATTTTACTGTAGGAACCACAGGTCTTATTCACACTGAACCTGTTGAATGCGAGGGATTTCATGGAGCTAAAGAGACTGGGGTTGGCTGGGCACATGCCAGGTGGCTGGTATGTTTCGCCCTTTTGCGGGCTCCTCCTGGCTCCTCTGATGGGAATCCCTGAAGGAGGCTTGGACTCCAGTATAGGCCCTCCTCAGGTCTGCTTGTGCTTGGCTTTCTTGGGGGTTCTCAGCGGCATGCCTGGACATCTGTCTTTGGCTTGGATTCGACACAGAAATTTTTGGAGACACCTTCTACACCTGATCGGCCCCTGTGGGAAGCCAGTTCCGGGTGTCCTCACCTCTGCTGCACACTGGGCTTGCCTCTTTGTGGTTGTTCCTTCTATGTCCAGACAGTAGTGCTGAGAAGCAGGAGTTCCTGGGCTTGGAGATCAAGGCAGGGCCCCTTGGTGGGTGGCCCAGTTCGAGAAAAGGCAGTCAGCTCATGGGGCCAGGAAATGTTCCAGTGACACCCAGAGTGCCCAAATCCAGGTCTGAAGCGCCCTCCTCCACCCGACCGGAAGGGGAGAGTGGGCTCAAGGAGGTACTCAGGTCAGGACTGTCAGGGTCCTATGTTGCTTGTGGCACACAGCCTCCTTCCCGGCGCTGACCCCTGGCACCGACTCCACCTTCTACCTGTGCAGCAGCAGCTGGACAGCACCAACATTGCGGCTCCCCAGCTGGGCACGCGAAAGCGCATGCGCAAGCAGTCTGTCACAGTGCCGGAGCCAAGCCAGGGCTCAGGTCACAGTGACAGCCACCGTTGCCTGGGGAACGTTCTCAGCGGCTTAGCAAAGCAGGGGCCCTCTGTGGCAGTGCCTCGGCGTTGGGCAATGGCCCTCCCTCACCACGGGATCATGCCATGGTCCTGAGATTTTAGAAAACCGGCAGGCCGAATCAGGCTGAGAGAAGGTCTGAAGGGACTTCAAGGATGTCCACGGTGATCCCCAAGTATCCCCACAATGCTTCCGGCCTGCACAGATGATGTGAAGGTGCCCTTCGTTGAAAGCCCTCCTGGCCAGAATTTTCTGGTAAGGCCTGCCTGCCTGTGGCAGGGCTGGTCTCTCCCCAAGGGGCTTCCCGGCAGAGAGCAGAACCCTGCAGTCTCAGGAGCTGCATGGTAGTGTGTGTTTCCGTGCGAGTGATGGATGTCTCCGTGTTTCTTTCTGTGTGTATGTGCGTGTGTGTATGCCTGTATCTGTCTGAGTGTGTTGAGTGTGTGCGTGTGTGCATGGGTGGGATATGCTGACACGAGTGTGGCCAGTGCACTACAGCATGGTTTCTCTGTAGCCCGCTTACCTTCTGGTGCAGGTCTGCATTTGGCTCAGTTTGGGGGCTGCAGCGCCCCACATCTTTTGTTTTCTGGGTGGTTTCTAAAGCCTCAATGTAGTGGGATCTGGCTCCCACCTGCAGGTGTCATAATCACCTGCTCATCCTGAAGTGGGCCACTCCCGACAAACAAGATGGGTGCAACACACCTGCAATCAATTTCCTCCATGAGCCCTTGGTCCTGCAGCACATCTGAGACTGGAGGGTCCCTAGCTGTCCCATCCTTAGGAACCCTTGAGGCACTCCAGTTGTGTCCTTAAACTTAAGTGTATTTCCTCTACTTAGGATTATTGTTAAAAGACAGATTGTAATTCGTGTGTCGGAGTGAGCCTGAAATTCTCTATTTCTTGTAGGCACTCAATGGACACCACGGATTAGGGATCCTGATTGACATTTGGAGGAGCAAGTCTCAGTATTGTTCTTTTGAAGTAAGAATTGTAGGTGTTTAGTCTGCAATTAAAAGACTTTTCTGGATATCATCTTCATTTTTCTTCTTAATTACTTTCCTAATGCAGTTAAAACACACTGATTGCCAACATAAAGGGAAACAGATGATAGTTCATGAATTTCCTCTTTTTGAATGACTAATTTAGTTGACTCTTGGTTATCTAAGGACAGATTACAAGGTATGAGTTAGCCATGGTATGAAATAACAGTGGGCTTGGTATTATGAGAAAGTGAAATATTAGTAATGTAAGAAATCATTAATATATATATAGTATAATGTAATTCTGTTTAGAATTATTTGGTATCTACTCTAGCTTGGGAATGTTCCTAGATCTCAGCTGTCTGAGTAATTTTTTAGAGCAGGGCCTGCTTTCTCTTCCGCTCTCTAAGGAACAGTGGTCTGCACATGGGAATACAAAATCTATGCAGAGAATGTGCTGTGATTCATGGAGGTTTCTAACATATTCACTGCAAATACTCATATACTTAGAGTTCTTTGAAACATTTCTATGTGATCTTTGGAATGGTAAATGTATTCTGAGATATAGGATGTGAATTTTAAATGAATTAGTTAAAATGATCTTTTATAAGATATTTTTGTTGATTTGACATTCTCTAGGTTTTTGGATATGTGAGACCTTTTCCTTCTGCTCTTTTTGGTTATTTAGAAATTTTTTCTTTAAATTAACATGAATTCACATGCATACATGTGGGCAAACAATGTGTGTAATTGATCCCAGGTTGAGCATTCTCGGTAGAAGTCATTTGTGATAAGTTATTAAACCTTAAACACTCTGAGTAAATCATAATTAAGGACAGTTAAGAAATGTTGAGAAAATCCTTCAAAATAATTTTGTAAAATTCATTTCTTCCATCAGTTGTATGGTGATTTATAGGTAAAGTATTATAAAGTGTATTGAATTTGTTACTTTTTAATTCCTGTTGCATACATGTTAACAAAATACAGTGGTCTTATATAGCATTAATTAGAAATTGTTATGTTTTCAAGGCCGTAACTTAAGCAAGAATGTATCTTGAACAGAGGAAATTTATTTTTATCATTAATAAACGCTAGATACATGTATATTTTTTCTTCAGAGAACCAGTGGAGGAAAACATGGCTTTTTTCCTGAGAAAGAAAAACATGAGGTTGGAATAAGTTAAGCGGTTCACATAGTGTTAAGTTTGAGAAACATTTTTTGCTTAAAATTGTTTCCTGCATATCTCGATCTTGAATTGTTACACGTTTCATTTTATTATCCCTTGTATGGCCGGAAAGAGTTCCTAGAGATAGAAGACAAAGGCAGTCTGTGTTGCAAAAGAAGCCCAAGGCTGAAGATGGAAGAACTGATGTGCAACTTTACAGTGGACCTGGAGACAAGGAAACTCTTTTCAGATAAGTTGAATGCTAAAACCTTGTATTTAAGGATTAACTGTCCATGTTTATTATTTTCTCATCACAGAAAACAATGTAAAAATAATTGCAGAATAATACTTTTCTTAAAATATACTTTAGTGGAAACAGTACTTCAGAAACAGATTTTATCCAGTTATTAATTTCCCACACTGGCAATGCTCTGGATTTAGATATAAATTAGAGTCGTAATCTAATATAGGGAATTATGTTTCTCTTGGCAAGACATGTTGACACAAAGGTCTCTCTTTAGAGGCCATAAAAGCGATTTAACCTAAACACTTTCTACTAAGTTTGTGATGTTTTATGTCAAAACAATGAAGTTACTAAGCTGTGTTAGTATATTCTAAATGTTGAAATTTATGAGCCATGGTGAGAAGACTGAGGTTTTATTGATTAGAACTTAGCACTTTCTGACTGCTTATCAAAATAAATGTGTTAAATGTTTCTCTCTGATGAAATTAAGAAAGGTGAAAAGACGGCCTAGGTAGATTTTATTTTTTATTTTGTTTAGTCTGGTATTTTTTTCTTTTAAGCAGTCATAATATTAATCAGGAATCTTAGCTGATGCTGCACATTAGCTGTATCCAATGCAGTTTGGTAACCTTAAAGCATGTCTGTGTGTACTGTCACTTTAAAAGTGCCCCACATATTTAGCTCACTGCTACAACTGTATTTAACTTAGTGATGACAAAAGAATAGCATATTCTGAGATATGAATATAGACCCATAAAATAACTCATTCCCATTCAAGAGTGACTTCACCAATTTTAAGCCTCTCTCCTTTCACCTACTTTTTGGATTTAGCCTTACCTGTAACAAGACCAGTTATGGGCAAAATTAGAAAAATGTGATCAGAGATGTTAAAATTCAGCTTTCAAAACCAACTTAATTTGTACCATGATATTTTTCTTTCTCAGAGAGTTAAAAACCTCTTGCAAGTCATTCAATTTGTTTCCAATTTATTTGAACAGAGACGGCTGCTTGATATAACAATAAAACATTGTAGATTTGTTGGTCAATATCACATAAACATAGATTCTATTTTAAATAAGCCACAATTTTGCCACCCCCCAACAAATGAGCAATAATAAAAGTTTGTATATTATATTTATAAAAATGTGAAAGATCAGCCATCCTGCCATTCAGCTAAATTAAAGCTTGTTTCTCTAGGCTACAGCCCATGAGGTTCACTAGTCTACATCTAGCAGAAGCAAACTTCTAAAGCTTTTTGGATGTGTAAAAATTACCCACATACATTTCATAAAATGTTATAACTTCCGTTCTGATCTGAGGATTTAACAGAATTCTGAATTTTGGTAAATTCAGCTCAGCAACATGTAATATAAGAGGAACAAAAAAAGGTATGGGACTAATCTCCATCTAACTGCCCAATTCTGTGAAAAGGTAAACAAAGTTTGTGTTACAAGTAAGTGACACGTTCCTTACCATTGTCTTTTATAAAACAATGGTATCTAAAAACATGTTTTATAATCACAAAATTTTCCAGGTGAGTTTATGCAGAAAAGAGAAGGGAAATATTCCAGTCATAGCTTTGTATTTGGTACTTAGCACAGCAATGAATTTTAGAAGGTGACGGGTTACATAATGAGGTTGCAGTTATGATTGCACCTGGCCCTGGAAGGTGACCATGCCAAGAGAAGAGAATATCAGCTCACCTGCATTTCATATGAAGTGATTATTGAGTATTAATTTATGGCTGAATTTTAAATGGTTGGGCTCCAGTTCTAACTGATTTCAATATACATCAGTAGAGTGTCTAATCAAGGTGAAGTTCAATGCTGAATGACTAGTTAAGCCTCTACCATTTCAATTTATGCTTAAATCAATAGGCAGTATTGGCCGGGCGCGGTGGCTTACGCCTCTAATCCCAGCACTTTGGGAGGCTGAGGCAGGTGGATCATGAGGTCAAGACATCCAGATCATCCCGGTAAACATGGTGAAACCCGTCTCTACTAAAAATACAAAAAAATTAGCTGGGCATGGTGGCATGTGCCTGTAATCCCAGCTACTCAGGAGGCTGAGGCAGGAGAATTGCCTGAACCCAGGAGGCGGAGGTTGCGGTGTGCCGAGATCACGCCATTGCACTCCAGCCTGGGTAACAAGAGCGAAACTTCGTCTCAAAAAAAAAAAAAAATAGGCAGTATTATATTTCTTATTTGACTGGAACTATATTGCCTTTATAACTGAGGCTATAAAGCCGTTTCTTGACAGAGTGATATGTATTATTTCGTAAATGTATACATTCCAGGCCACATAGATGCATTAGAAATATAAGAATAATAAACAGGAATGCTCAGGAATATTTTTAAATCTAAGGGATATCTTTTAGGGGAGCAGTGAACAAAAGCAGTAGCTATTTAACATTAAGTTTTCAAATTGCTAGTCTATGGTGGGCAATAGAAGTTTAGAAAATACGTGATGTCATGATTATAAAGCATTACTGCAGGGAGGGTGAGGCTTCAAGGGAAGATAATCAGACAAACCCATTCTTCAGAAGGTGGCTGATTGACTGTTGTGCTAAAGATAAATCTTTCCTCTTCCAAATATCTGAAAAAAAAACTGTAGACTCATAGCAAGAAATGTAGTGATTTGCACATTGTCCAAGTCATTGAGTTACTCCTGCCTGTCCTCATTCTGGTTCTTGATTTGCAGGCCAGGTATGCTCTGCAGCTGGAGCACATTATATCAGCAGAAGTGCTGATGTGACCACAAGTTGACAAAAGGACATAATTTCTAGTAACAAAAATATAACTAGATTTTATGAAATTGTGTCTAATAATGTTTAACTCATGGATCCTGCATCTGACACCTGCTTTTTATCCAGTCCTTTCAGCGACCCTTTGTTAGCAGTCACTCAGAAGAGGAAATAAAATGTAGCCATTGAAATAAAAATTGACAATAAAAGAAGATAGAAACAACAACAACAAAACAAATAAAAATTGCTCTACTCTTTTTAATAGCTCAGCTGCAGGCTCTGTTGTTTTATTTAATGAATTGTATAACTGAATTAACTCCTGATGATTTCCGTTTGGCTTCTGAGTCCCTGTCAGAATCTTGGAGTTTCAAGAAGTGGGGGAGTCTGGTGTTTTGCTTATTCAAAACATAAGTGGATAGTAAAAGCAATAACATTCTTTAAAATGTAATTTCTGCTGTCAAATCTATAGTACTATGAACAAGAAGCAATGCTTTTTCATCAAAGAAAAGCATGTTTACACAGTTCCTATGTTCAACAATTATAGTTCAGAATACAGTAAAAACTTTATTTGCCTAAATGTATGGAGGCAAGTAGGCTTGTAGGCAGTAGTAAGAGGAAAAATAAAAATAGAGGAACCAGAATACATAATTGTCTTCTGTCTTGTCAAAATTAATGTGTCATCTTCAAATTGGTGGATGCAGTCTTTGCTAAAGAATCCAGACAATGACCCTCTTTCTCTCCTCCTGCCTGACTATCCATTATAGATATAAAAAGCATACCTATGAATCATTTGAGTTTGACTTACTGTCATTGTAAATAGTATCACATGGTTACTGTGTTTTTAATTATATTATTTTTCTGGTTACAGAGCAGTTAAGATTTATCTGGTTTCTGTTGTAAGAATTACAGTCATTAAAATATATATAAACATATTGCTCCTGCTTTTCTAAGAAGAATTTCAATATGTGTATATTCAAAGGATCAAGCTTAAAAAATAAAGTGCCTCCTACATAAGGAAGGTGGTAAAAAATACCAAGAGGAATGATCAACCCTCTGCTTCATACTTATTAGTATTTCAAATATGGATGATTTGCCTAGTATTTATATGACTAAAATAAACTGTTTGCTATGGTTCTTAGAAGATTCTGCAGAAAGATTTTGCAGTTCATTTTTCTCCTTTCATATGTTAAATGAGATCAGGTTCATGGTTTAGAAAGAGGAGGAGAAAGATTTGTTAAATCATGAAGTGGTAATACATCTTTCAGCTGCGAAAGAGACACAATGTACAAAGCAGTTAAAACAGAGTATGCATTTTAAAGCAGTTAAAACAGAGTATGCATTTTAACCTGTTAAGGATGTAAGTAAGATACATGTCATCATTAACCCTGGAATAGACTGGAAATCTGTTAATGAATCAATTCAATACCGTCACCACTGATTCATAATAATTTGAAAGAAGTGAAAACTTTAACAGTTACTGTATGTGAGATTATCATGGGCTGCAATTAGCTAGCCTCCAGGAAATTCTGTTACCTGGTTACGAGAAGGTAAATAAAATTTCTGTAGACCTGCTGGAGAGATTTTCATAAAGACAGGAGCCAGATGTGGAAAAGGGTCAGGCAGGAATATTTGCTATAGGCCACACCTGGATCATCTTTTAATAATTTTATTCCATCTATCCTCCTTATGACATTTCATACTCCTAGTTCAAGTGAATGTATTGCTTTGAAAAGATACTACAGTCTAATTTGGCAGTTAAAAAGTGATTATCCCTTTGATATCTTTCTACACATTTAGATCTCACATGAGATGGCAAAGAAGTCAAGGCAAAAATTCTGCACCTTGGAAAAGAATAACACATGGGCTTCCTCCTACAGGCAAGACACTTGGATATAAAAGTATTTCATGTTTATACAAATCCCCTACCACCACTGTCAACCTCCATCTCAACAGTTCCAGCATGGCCATTATTGCCAATAGAATTATATAGAAGAATAATAAAAAGGAGTGAATGCTTTTGCATCTAATGCATTCTCACACTTTTTACATTCCCATTTTGCAAATAGTATGCAGTACCCTTCAAAATAGTATGTAGAAAGGAAAATGTTCCCAGGACCCACTGCTTTTATATATATATATATATATATATATATATATATATATATATATATGCCTTTGATGTCAACCTTAGAAGGAGCAATCATGGTATATGAAGTTCCACAGGAAAATCTCAATTTGGGGAAGTTATAAAAAGAGATATGGTGGGAGGGGGAGGAAGATGGTGCTCTAGAAGCAACTCACCACTGCAGCTCTCAGTCAAGACACAGAGGGTAAGCAAACACCGCATTTTCAGACAGATCCTTATAGCCCAAAGAGCGGGGGAAAACCCCAGGTATAAAAGGCACACAGGACTCAAGCGTAGCGCTCTCTGCTGGCACGGCCAGGCAGCCAGCACCGCCGCAGCAGCCGGCGCACAAAACACATGGGTCTGGGCGCCCTGTTAAACCGGAAATTTGAGACTTGGGAGGGCAGATTGCTATGTTCATCTGACTGAACGGGTTTTGGATGGTGAACTAAACCAGGAGATTTCTGGGAGGTGAATTGTGAACCAGCGCAGCAGGTGGCTGCACTGGAAATCACACAGATCCCGGAGCCCTTTCGGCCAGCGACTGAGGCACCTGGGAGAGAGTCAATCCTACAACTTAAAAAGAAAAAAAAGCAAAAGGCTCAGAGGCAGAGAGCCAAGTGATCAGGCTCGACGGGTACCACCCCCACAGGGACAAGCAATAAGTCGATTCAGAGTGCGGGGGTTGAGACTTCCACTGCCGGAAGAGCGGAACACATGACTGTGCAGCTCGGTGGGGGAGCGGCGTCTGCCATTGCCAAGAGCTTCGGCCCCTACTGAGGTACCCGCCCACTGCTGACGCAGTCAGCCATTGCCAAGGCAACCCACAATAACAGAGAGACTCCACCTACAGGGCAGAGCCCACATCAGCAGGGCGGAGCCTACGTCAGTAGAGCGGAGCCCAAAACAG
>CM052661.1:39409973-39426192 GCA_028533165.1 Leontopithecus rosalia | reverse complement strand
GAGGTCTATTGGGGGAAATAGGGGAGGGACAGTGGGGGGGGAGCAGGGGAGGGATGGCATGGGGAGAAATGCCAAATATGGGTGAGGGGGCAGAAGGCAGCAAAACACACTGCCACGTGTGTACCTATGCAACTATCTTGCATGTTCTGCACATGTACCCCAAAACCTAAAATGCAATAAAAATTAAAAAAAAAAAAAAGAAAATGAAACCATTGCAGACAAGGAAATACTGTGTTTGTAGAAGACTGAAAAACAGGAGTTTTACACATAAGAATTAAATTCAAACTGGCAAAACTATATCGTGATTACTAATCTAGATAGTAAGTATACTTAGTTTGAAGCAATCTTAGAAGATTACTTAGAAGTAATCTTACTCAACGAAGATTACTTAGTTTCAGGTTATGGAATCTCCTTAAGTTGAATTTCTAAACTTTCTGAAATATTAACTCACCCCTTCTTTGGACATAAGAAGAGAGTGTGGTGGATCACTCCTGTATTCCTAGCACTTTGGGAGGCTGATGCAGGAGTACTTCTTGATAGTAGGAATTTGAGACTAGCCCAGGCAATGTGTCGAAACCTTGTCTCCACACAAAAAAATACAAAACTTAGCTGGGCATGGTGCATGCCTATACTCTCTGCTATGTGGGATACTGAGGCTGGAGAATTGATTGATTGGAACCTGGAAGATTTAGGCTGCAGTAAGCCGTGATCATGCCACTGCACTCCAGTGTGGGTGACATAGTGAGACCCTGTCTCAAAAAAAATTTTAATTTTAAAAAGGAGAGAGTTTGGATTTCTGAGAAAACTTTTATTTCAGATATAGAATCCTATTAGATAGTAAAATTTAGCCTGGCATAGTGGCTCACACCTGTAATCCCAGCACTTTGGAAGGCCAAGGTGGGTGGATCACAAGGTCAGGAGTTCAAGACCAGCCTGGACAATATGGTGAAACCCTGTCTTCACTAATAACACAAAAAATTAACTGGGTGTGGTGGTGGGTACTTGTAGTCCCAGCTACTTGGGAGTCTGAGGCAGGAGAATCACTTGAACCCAGTGGAGGTTGCAGTGAGCCGAGATGACACTATGGCACTCTAGCCTGGGTGACAGTGAGACTCCTGACTCAAAAAATAATTAGTAAAATTCAAGGCCAGGCACAGTATCTCACACCTATAATCCCAGCACTTAGGGAGGCAGAGGTGGGAGGATCACTTGAAGCCAGGAATTTGAGACCAGCCTGGGCAACAAAGTAAGACCCCATCTCTACAAAAAATTTTTAAAAGTTAGCCAAGAGTGGTGGCATGAGCCAGTGGTCCCAGATACTCAGGAAGCTGAAGGGGGAGCATCACTTGAGCCCAGGAGTTTGAGGCTGCAGTGAGTTATGATTGTGCCACTGTACTCTAGCCTGCGAAATAGAGCATGTCTCTGCCTCTTAAAAACAAAGTAAATCTTACTCTTTTACTCAAGTGTCTTTGCTAGTGAGCCTGTATTTGTTTCTTGGTAAGATAAATGCCCCCTATAATGTAAACATGAAAGAAATCAAAGCATTGAAGAGATGAAGGGAAATAATAGGTATTTGGAAATATTGGGAAATGAGGCAGGCCAAAGGCTGCATAGTCATTAAAATAAAAAGCAGGCCAGGTGCGGTGGCTCACGCCTATAATCCCAGCACTTTGGGAGGCTGAGGTGGGTGGATCAGCGAGGTCAAGAGATTGAGACCATCCTGGTCAACAAGGTGAAACCCCATCTCTACTAAAATTACAAAAATTAGCTGGGCATGGTGGTGTGCGCCTGTAGTCCCAGCTACTTGGGAGGCTGAGGCAGGAGAATTGCTTGAACCCAGGAGGCGGAGGTTGTAGTGAGCCAAGATCGTGCCATTGTACTCCAGTCTGGGTAAAAACAGCAAAACTCCATCTCAAAAAATAAATAAATAAATAAATAATAAACAATTAAAAAATGAAATAAAAAGCAAAAAGTAAGACAAAATGGCAGGGATAGGATAAAAAATAATTACAAGCAGAGTAAAGAGACTGAGTTTCTTTGCTCAAACAAAGTGGAAATAAAGTATCAGTCACTGTGAGAACAGAAATAGAAAACTGACAGCCAAGGAAAAGTGAAGAGGTGCTACAGTAGCTATTATTACAGCTAAAACCCCCATGTCTCAGCTACATAACATAGTAGGAGGTTATTTCTTTTTATCTTAAATTTCGAGAATGGCTTATCTATTTGGTTGCCTTTCCTCTTGAACAGCCATTCCAGGATCCAGGTGCTCTGCCATCTTCATTCCAAGCCTTCCAAAAATGTAGAAGAACATGAGAATCACTTGTGGGAGGGGATTGGCCCGCAAGCAGCACAAATTATTTTATTCATTGTTTACAACACAGTCACATGCCTTGCCTAACTGCAAGGAAGACTGGAAGATATACTTTAGCTGTGGGTCCAGACAGAGGAAACAGGTTTTGACCAACATGTAGCAGTCTGTATCACAATGGCTCTTGAAAAGGCTTGTAGCTGCCTATTAATAAGTGAGAGACTAAACAGATTATAAATGGAGAACTAAAATGGAAAGCACTGCTAATTTGAGAAGACTGTAGTTGACATTTTTCTGTGACAGAAAGTGATCTGGGTCCATCATCACTTTTTTCTTTAAAGCACTAGTTCTTAACTGGGACATTTACTCCTCTCTCATCTGAGAGACATTCGGCATTGTCTGAAGACATTCTTGGTTGTTTACAACTTGGTAAATGGTGCTTCTGGTATTTAGTGGGTATAGAAGGCAGTGATGTTGCAGAACACCCTATATCACACAGGACAAAGAATGATCTGAGCCAAATGTCGATAGTAAATGGTTGATAAACCATTATTTGAAGGAAGAAAGGAGTGTTTTCTAGAAATACATTATCTTCTTAATATTGAATCAAATATAAAATTACATCTAAAGATAATTTTCGACATTTCAGGACAGAGCCCCCACGTAAAGTCAAATCTATTCTCAGGAAGAATTCAGAGCCTGTGGTGGGCAGTGATTAGCCCTCTCTTTGATTTTCAAGGAGACCCAGCTCAGCAAGGTGGAACCTCATTTTAGGTCCAGGTGAGCATCAAAGCATGTTTTGGCTTCTGTGTATTTCGATGTTTATGCATTTGATGAATGTGCCCATCATCCCATGCCTGGATAATTTCCCACAGTCACCTGTGGGTTGGTGATCTGTATATGGCTGTGAAACTCCCCTATTTAAAAATGTTCAGTGGAGACAAACATTTCCTAATAGGGAAAAATCTTCATACACTTTTTTTGTCAACAAAAGAATCCTTGTAGTTATTTATACCTAACAGAACTAGAAGACTTATTCAATGTCAGCAAGCAAATCGGTGCTAGGGACAGCTTATCCCATAAAATTGGGATTGAGCTAGGCATGGTGGCTCTTGCCTATAATCCCAGCCCTATGGGAGGCTGAGGAAGGTGGATCACCTGAGGTTGAGAGCTCAAGAACAGTCTGACCAAAGTGGAGAAACCCCGTCTCTACTAAAAATACAAAATTAGCCAGGCATGGTAGTGCATGCCTATAATCCCAGCTACTGAGGCAGGAAAATCACTTGAACCTGGGAGGCAGAGGTTGCAGTGAGCTGAGATTGTGCCATTGCACCCTAGCCTGGGCAACAGGAGCTAAACTCCACCTCAGAAAAATAAATGGAATTGAGCCCCGGCACAGTGGCTCACACCTGTAATCCCAGCACTTTGGGAAGCTGAGCCAGGTGGATCCCTTGAGGCCAGCAGTTCAATACCAGCCTGGTCAACATGGTGAAACCTGTCTCTGCTAAAAACACAAGAAATTAACCAGGTGTGGTGGCACATGCTTGCAATCTTGGGAGGCTAAGTCAGGAGAATCACTTGAACCCAAGAGGCGGAGGTTGCAGTGAGCTGTGATCATGCCACTGCACTCCAGCCTGTGTGACAAGAAGGAAACTCCATATTAAAAAAAAATAATGGGCTTGAGATCCAACTATAAGTCACACACCATTAACAGCTTTATTGATGGGTCTGGACCACCTGAGATGGTTTTGACTCATGTCTGCTAAGTGTTGAGTGTTCGATCTCTACTGTGTTCCAGCATTGCAGCAAAGTAAACACCCACATCAGACAGAGCCAAAAAGCCTAAATCACTGTGTTATGTCATCTTTTTGCTTCTTCTTCCCCTTTAAAACTGTCTTAATGAGCATAGTTATAAAATTAATATTTACTTTCATAAATATATTTTTTTAGAATGAGGATTTTGACTGAGTAATAGGACTTTTGGGCTTTTTGCAGCTGTAATATTATAGCCAAAATCTCCCTTTCCCTCTCTTTTATGAATTTACACCAGTTAGATTAGTTATAAAAAGAGGTCTTGATAAATGAGATTGAGTCCTATGCATTAGCCCAGAATGACATTAGCCATATTTCTGGGTGATTTATTTCCATCCTCAGACCCAAAAGGGGATGTTTGGAGTTCATTATCTTCATGTCTCTGAATCATTTGTCCACACCTTCTGTTGTGTAAGAATAAAGGGCCATGGAGAGCATCATGTGTGTGCCATCTGGGACCATACAGTCATCTCTCGGCATCTATGGGGGATTGGTTCCAGGACCTGCATATAAATGTTGAAGTATTTGCATATAAGCTATGGACATCCTCCCCTGCATTTTAAATCATCTCTACTTTACTTATAATACCAAATACAATATAAATAGTTGTTGTACTATATTGTATAGGGAATAATGATAAAGCAAAAAGTCTGTACATGTTCAGTACACATAAGCTATCCTTTTTTTCTGAATGTTGTCAATCTGTGGTTTGTTCAATGAGGATGTGGTACCCATGGATGCAGAGGGCCAACTGTGCTTAGAAAACATGCCTCATGTGAAACTTACTTAAGCTGATGGTTTAAGTTAAAATTATGGTCTGTAGTCCAAGACTCAAACAAACTGGATTGTAAATTTATGATTATAAATTATAAAATCTTTATTTGAACATATATAGGGATTGTGGACATCTAAATGTATTGTAACGGATTGTCTTTTAAGGCCTCTTTTGGGCTGTGGTTATAATACAGATAGCCTGTTAAATCAATATTTGGGAGTGAATTTTTTGAAGTGAGTGATTTGTTTCCTTATATTTATTCTATTATTAGATTTAAGAAACAGATGTGATTTTCCAGCTTGATATCTATGTGAGCTCCGTGTTCTCCCTGTCTGACAGGACATTTTATTTATTTATATTTAATAAAACCTAACAGAAGGTTATAATTTAAAAACCTTTCCCCTTGGATTTCATAAAACACTAAGTATCACTCTTATTTAACCATAATCCTTGTCATACTTTATTACCATGATTAAAAATTATTATGCCATTATATAGAGAATATAAAGTACTCCAGATAATTAATTTTTCCCTTTGTACTAATTAAAGGTTGAAAAGCTTCCTTGATTTTACCAAGCAGTAAATCTAATGAGTAATACTTATTATGCCTCAGCGTTTTATTCTTATTCTCTTCTAAGTAACAACATCCATTTTATACACTGTGATAGGAATAGATTGGATCACAAATCTATCAACTCTGTTTTACAGCTTGTAGGAGTTCAGCATGTGAACTTTACAAACAGGCCTTCAGTCATCCATGTGTGACTTAAAATGGGATCAGTCAGTTTTAGCTGGACCTTTTGGAATGTGACCTTCAATGCTTGGGTGTAATATCCTTATGCAGTGTCTAACCTGCCGACCCTTCCCAGCCTTTGAGGACTTAGGGAAGCATAACGAGGCCTTGAACTAGTGAACTGCATGCTCAAGAAGTATCAGTTGTGAAAAATGTGATACATACTTCCATTCTGTATGAAAATTTACACAAAGTAACAAAAATGAGGCTGGGCACGGTGGCTCACGCCTATAATCCCAGTACTTTGGTAGGCCAAGGAGGGTGGATCATGAGGTCAAGAGATCGAGACCATCCTGGTCAATGAGATGAAACCCTGTCTCTACTAAAAATACAAAAATTAGCTGGGCATGGTGGTGTATGCCTGTAGTCCCAGCTACTCGGGAGGCTGAGGCATGAGAATTGCTTGAACCCAGAAGGCAGAGGTTGCGGTGAGCCGAGATTATGCCATTGCACTCCAGTCTAGGTAACAAGAGCAAAACTCTGTCTCAAAAAGAAAAAAAAAATGAATATACAAAATACAACCTTAAAAGCTATAAAATCCTAAGTACCATTTAAATTATTTTACATTATGTATATTCAGTCAATGAAAGATTTATTTGGCAATTAATATAACTTCTGATGAAGAATATATAAAGGGAAGGAAGAGCAACACAAGACCATTGTAACAGTGAAGAAAGCAAAATATCAGATTCTGTCAACAATATAACTGCATTTTTATATGTATACATTTGTATTTTTGTATGCTTAGGAAAAAGACAAGAAATGAACACCAAAATGTTGCCAGGAGGTATCTCTCTGTTAAGATTACAGTGTTATTATTTTCTTTTCCGTATTTTTCTCTATTTCCCAACTATTCTATAATGAGCATGATTAATATTGTAGGGCCAGGAAAAGGTCCTTAGACATTATATGACAAATTTATGCCTACATAACAACCTTCATGACAGTGCAAATTATATAGGCTCGAGTCCACGTTTCTATCCTAATTGCTTTACTCAGAGGAAGTGTGGCAATCCGAACATCTCACATATAGCCAGTGTCCATAGCACCTTCTCATTACACACTTGCTATCCCTTTCACTAGGATTTGTACGGATTGGGGGAGGTATTGAGAAAAAAATTTGTTCTAGATTTTTAAGATATGTATTTAAAATATAGTCAATGTGCTTTTTGAAAGGGAATTATAATATTTTTTTCTCTTTTTTTGAGATTCATTCTTGCTCTGTCACCCAGGCTGGAGTGCAAGGCACGATCTCAGCTCACTGTAACTTTCACCTCCTAGGTTCAAGCAGTTTTTCTGCCTCAGCCTTCCAAGTAGCTGGGCTTACAAGTGTCCACCACCACACCAGGTACTTCTTGCATTTTTAGTAGAGATGGGATTTCGCCATGTTGGTCGGGGCTGGTCTCAAACTCCTAACCTCAGTGTAATTCATCCACCTCGGCCTCCCAAAGTGCTAAAATTACAGATGTGAGCCACCAACCTTGGCCAAGAATTGTTTAAAATTTTAGGCCGGGTGCGGTGGCTCATGCCTATAATCCCAGCACTTTGGGAGGCCAAGACCAGTGAATCATGAGGTCAAGAGATTGAGACCATCCTGGTCAACATGGTGAAACCCCGTCTCTACTAAAAATACAAAAATTAGCTGGGCATGGTGGTGTGTGCCTGTAGTCCCAGCTACTTGGGAGGCTGAGGCAGGAGAATTGCTTGAACCCAGGAGGCAGAGATTGTGGTGAGCTCAGATCGTGCCATTGCACTCCAGTCTGGGTAACAACAGCAAAAATCTGTCTCAGAAAAATAAAAAATAAATTAAAGTTATAAAATCTTTGTGACTTAAATGTGTCCTGTGGTTTAGTTGTGCATTCTGAGAGAACTGCTATTTCTTACCCCCAAATTGCTCTTACTTGGAAGACTGTTGTCATCTTTTATTTTTATAGAATCTTAATATGTTTAGTTGGAAAGTGTCCCAGAAATTCTGATTAAAAGTAGAGCAAAATCAGAATTTTGGTAATTATTACTGAACATAATACTGCTTTGAACTCAATACTTTTATGTAAAGCGTATAAAGTTGCAAAAAACATAATGTATTCAAATATTTGAATACATTTTTATGTTTGTATAATTATGTTTTTATTCAATAAAAATGAAATTTCTCATTTAAAATTAAACTGTTTGGTGCTTTATTTTATAGTAAAGGAAGACTGGTGGCCCACCTTTGCTGATTTTAGACTTAAAACTGCTGCACCACAAGCTTACACAAAAATTACATACCCTTGAGCAACATAGATTCAAACTACACTGGTCCAATTATATGTAGATTTTTTTAAGTCATACTAAGTGTGCCTGCCTCCCTGCCACCTCGTTCATCTCTGCCTCACCCGAGACAGCAAGACAAAGCCCTCCTTCTGCTCCTCAGCCTACTCCAGTTGAAGACCAGACAGAAGACCTTTTTTTTCCTTACCATATCATGTCCACTACCAAGAAATTACAAGGCATATGAAAAGATAAAAAACAATTTGAAAAGGCAGAATGAGCACTAGAACCAGATTCAGATATGGCAAGAATGTTGGAATTAATAAGACCAAGAATTTTTTTAAACTATGATTAACATGCTAAAGGCTGTAAAGGAAAAAGACAACATCCAAGAACAACTGGATAATATGAACAGAAAGATGGAAATTGTAAGAATGAATCAAAAGAAATGCTAGCAGTTAACAACATGGAATAGAAATGAAGAATGCCTTTAATGGGCTCATTACTACACTGGATGTGACTGAGGAAAGAATCTCTGAGCTTGAGGATATGACAGTAGAAACTTCGAAGACTGAAAAACAAAGGCAAAAAAGACAAAATATCCAAGAACTGAGAGACAACTGCAAAAGATGTAAGATGAATCATGGGAAATCAGAAGAAAGAAAAGAACGGAAGAAATACCAGAAGCAATAATGACTGAAAATTTCCTCAAATTAATGTCAAACATCAGACTGTAGATTCAAGAAATTCAGAGAACAGCAAACATAGTAAATGAAAAAAAAAAAAAAAAAGACACCTGGGCAAACCATAGTCAAACTTCAGAAAATCAAAGACAAAAATCTTGTCCAGTCTCTGGCTCAAACCTGTAATCCCAGCACTTTTGGAGTCCAGGGCAGGCAGATCATTTGAGGTCAGGAGTTTGAGCCCCACCTGGCCAATGCGGTGAAACCACATCTCTACTAAAAATATAAAAATTAGCCAGGTGTGATGGCACATTCCTGTAATTCCAGCATTTTGTAGCCTGAGGCAGGCAGATCACCTGAGGTCAGGAGTTTGAGACCAGCCAGGCCAACATGGTGAAACCCTGTCTCTACTAAAAATAAAAAAATTAGTTGGGTGTCATGGCGTGTGCCTGTAATCCCAGCTACTTGAGGATAAGGCACAAGAATCTCTTGAACCTGGAGGCAGAGGCTGCAGTGAGCCAAGATTGCACACTGCACACTGGCCTGAGTGAGACTGTCTCACAAAAAAAAAACTTGAAGCCAGAGGGAAATAAACCGCCTTACCTATTGAAGAGCAAAAATAAGAATTACATCCAACTTCCCCTCAGAAACCAATCAAGCAAGGAGAGAGTGGAGTAAAATATTTAAAGTATTAAGAGGAAAAAGTCACCAACCTAGAATTCAGTACTGTGCAAAATTACCCTTTAATAACTTTCTAACGGAAGGAAAAAAATTATCCTTCAAAAGCGAAGGATAACAAAGGACATTCTTCAGACAAAAAATGAGGGACATTGTTGCCAATAGACCTGTCATGCAAGAAACATTTAAACAAGTTTCTGCCAGGCATGGTGGCTCATGCCTGTAATCCTAGCACTTTGGGAGGCCAAGGGGGGTGGATCACCTGAGGTCAGGAGTTCAAGACCAGCCTGACCATCATGGTGAAACCCCATCTTTAAAAAAAAATATAAAAAATAAACAAGTTTCTCAGAAAGAAGAAAAGTGATACAGATTAGAAATTCAGATGTACATTTTTTTTTTTAAAAAGGAAGGGCATTGGAGAATAAATAAGTGAGAGTAAAATAAATACTTTTATTTTTCGTACTCTTAGTTGATCTAACAGATAACAGTTCAAAATACTAATAGCAACAATGTATGTGTGTTTATGTATACTTATGTGTATAGCCAGATAGATAGATATGCTTACATATGCTTATATATAAGTGAAATAAATGACAGCAACGATACAAAGAGACAAGATTAGGGAATTAGAAATATTTTGTTATTATAAAGCATTTGCAGTACCTGTGAAATGGATTCATTGTAAATGGATATTGCAAATTCTAGGGCAACCAATACAATACAAAAAGTTTAAAAAAATAAAATATATATGATGCTCATTGTGGGCAAAATTTAAAAATTTTAAAAAATAAAATATAACTGACATGCTAAGAGGTAGAGATAAATGGAATCACACAAAATGTCAAAACCGACCAGGAGCAGTGGCTCACGCCTATAATCCCAGGACTTTGGGAGGCCAAGGTGGACAGATCATAAGGTTAAGAGATGAAGACCATCCTGGCCAACATGGTGAAACCCCATCTCTACTAAAATACAAAAAAATTAGCCGGGTGTGGGGGCACACCCCTGTGGTCCCAGCTACTCAGGAGGCTGAGGCAAAAGAATCGCTTGAATCCAGGAGGCGGAGGTTGCAGTGAGCCAAGATTGTGCCACTGCACTCCAGCCTGGCAACAGAGCAAGATTCCATCTCACACATACACACACAAATTGTTGAAACCACAAAAGGGAGAAAAAGAATGAAAAGCCAAATCAGGAACAAAAAACAAGGGCAACAAATAGAAAACAGTAACAAATGTGGTAGATATTAACCCAATGATATCAATAATCACTTTGAATGTCAATGGTCTAAATGTGCCAATTAAAAGATTGTCAAGAGTGGATCCAAAAAACAAGACCCAACAGTATGTTGTTTACAAGAAATGCATTTTAAATATACAAACGTAAGGTTAGAAGCAAATGAAAAGAGAAAGATTTATGTGCTAACACTAATAAAAAGAAAGTGGGAATAGTTACAGTGATCTCAGACAAAGCTAAGTTTAGAGCAATGAAAATTATCAGGGATGAAGGGAGCCATTACATAATGATGAAGGTGTCAGAGGTCAGTTTCTCCTGAAGACATAATAATTCTCAATGTGGACGTGGTGCATGACCCCTGCCCCCACCGCCCCCCGCCGGGATGTCCAGGGCTGAGCCCTCGGCTGCGTGGACCTGAAAGCTGCTTGGAAAAGCTTACCCAAGGTCCAGCCTAGCCCCTAGACACCATGTCAGACAGTGATCTAGGTGAGGAAGAAGGCCTCCTCTCCCTGTTGGGCAAAAGGAAGCTCAGGGGAAACCTGCCCAAGGAGTCAGTGAAGATCCTCCAGGACTGGCTGTACTTGCACTGCTGCAAAGCCTATCCCTCAGAGCAGGAGAAGCTGAGCCTTTCTGGACAGACTAACTAGTCAGTGCTGCAGATACGTGACTGCTTCATCAATGCTGGCGGCAGCTTCTCCCAAACATGCTTTTGAAGGATGGCAAAGACCCTAATCAGTTTACCATTTCCCACCGTGGGGGTAAGGCCTCATATGTGGCCCTCCCCTGTGGCAGCAGCCCCTCAGTGCTGGCTGTGTCTGTCTCAGTCCCCACCAATGTGCTCTCCCTGTCTGTGTGCTCCATGCCACTCCACTCAGGCCAGGGGGAAAAGCCAGCAGCCCCTTTCCCATGAAAGAAGCTTGAATCCCCCAAGTCCCTGGTGACCCCTGGTAGCACACTCACCCTGCTGACCAGGACTGAGGCTGGAAGCACCACAGGTGGACTGTTCAACACGTCACTACTCACACCCCCAGAGCAGGACAAAGAGGACTTCAGCAGCTGGAAGCTTCTGGTGGAGGTGGCACTACAGAGGGCTGCTGAGATGGAGCTTCAGAAGCAGCAGGACCCATCACTTCCATTACTGTACACTCCCATCCCTTTAGTTTCTGAAAATCCCCAGTAGCCATCTGCCAAGAGGGTTGCTCGAGACTCAAGCCAGCTGTCCTGGGTTTCCATTTTGGTACCCTTTCATGCAGAGGGTTTTCTATGGATCACTGCCAAACATTGGAATCATCTCCTCTGTGCAGAGAACTTTAGCAGAAATATGCCAGTTGGCACCAGTGCACTGTGATGGGGGAACCTCT
The DNA here is from genome assembly GCA_028533165.1 of Leontopithecus rosalia. Taxonomy (NCBI): domain Eukaryota; kingdom Metazoa; phylum Chordata; class Mammalia; order Primates; family Cebidae; genus Leontopithecus; species Leontopithecus rosalia. The sequence continues at coordinate 39,414,299 of CM052661.1, read as the reverse complement.
CCTCTGCTGACTCTGCCATTTCTCCAGGCCTCCCCTCAGTGATGAGACCAAGAGATCAGAGGCAAGCATGCTGCTGCTGCTGCTGCTGCTTCTCCAGAGAATCCCTGGGACACCTTTGTTCCAGCCTGGTTTCCTGGGCTAGGCTCAGGAAAGCTGCCAAGTTCAGTCCTATGTTGGGTCCAAGCTACCCCTGTACTGTTTCTGTCAAGCCAGGTGTGGACATTCCAAGTTCATACGCGTGAACAAAAGAAGAGGACCCCAGTGGATGTACTGGAACTGGCTCCAGTTGAATGTTTAGATTTTTGCTAAACTGTTTTGTTTTTCCCTTTTTTGCTGTGGTTTACATTGACGGCAGTAGTTAGCCCAGGTGTGGGGAACAAGAGTGCACTGCATGATAAGAGTTCTGGTGAACTGGGAAAGACCCACGACTGTGACTGGGGATTGTTTTGCACAAAAGGAGTATTTTTATTTTGGGGACCAGCTAAGTCTCTGCAGTAGTGTGAAATTTCAAATGGTTGTTTTGGTTTACAAAAAAAAAAAAGGCAGAAAAAACAACCGTATGAGTGCATTGGCTTTTCTGCCACAGGCACAGAAGGGTAGAAAGCAACAGCAGGGGGTAGTCCAGAAGAATGTGACTAAACCTAGGCACCAAGCAGAGAAGGATAAGATTAAAAGGTGTTTGCTTTTTCTTTTAATTTGTATTGTCGTTTTTTTTGGGGGGTGAGGGAAGTAAACTAGACTGAAGCGATGGATTTTTTTTCTTTTTTCTTTAATATTTTTCCCTTTGTTCTTGAACACTTTTGCCCTGTACCCTGAATTTTGAATTCCTTTAGGAACTTGGATTAGAGGGGTTTGAATGTCAGAAGTTTCCAGCACCTCCTACTTGGAGAGAAGTGAGCCATCTGCTGGTCAGGAAATCCTCCAAATAGGCAGCTCTTTCCACTATTCCTGCTTGGGGAAAGCAGGAATAGTGTCCTGCTGAGGAAATGTCTTGAGAGGAAGCTGGGGCTGGAAAAGGGTTAGAAACCTGCAAACTGGGAGTGTCTTTGTTTCACCTTTCTCTTAAACTAGACTTGCAGGGGCCCCTGACCTGAACTTCCCAGTGAAGGACATCACAATTGGTCTTCTGCTCCTCCCTCTCCCCCATTTTTGTGTTGCTTTTTTTTTTTTTTTGAGATGGAGTCCCACTGTCACTCAGCCTGGAGTACGGTGGTGTGATCTTGGCTCACTGCAACCTCTGCCTCCCAGGTTCAAGCAATTCTCTGCCTCAGCTGCCCAAGTAGCTGGGATTACAGGTGCCTGCCACCACACCCAGCTAATTTTGTATTTTTAGTAGAGATGGGGTTTCACCATCTTGGCCAGGCTGGTCTTGAACTACTGATCTCGTGATCCACCTGCCTCAGCCCCCCAGAGAGCTGGGATTACAGGTGTGGGCCACCACATCCTGTCTCTTTTGCTGTTTTATTGCTGATAGTGTTGAACAGCAATATGCCCCATCTTTATATATGCTAAGAAACACTAATTTAGGTTATTATTAGCTGAAATATTTTTGTCCTGAATAACATTGTTACTGGCCCAAAAGATAGGTCAGGACCCCCAGGCTTTAGTTTCCTGAAGTCACCAGTTCAGGCACAAGGAGAAGGGGTTCCTGGATATTGACTAACGTGGGTGGGCCTAGCCAGGAGAAAGATAGTAATGTGTTTTACTTTCTGGGAAGATCCCTGAAGCCATCAGAGAGGCTCCCCAACTTCTGAGTCATTCATTTCTTGCTGAAGGAGTGGGAATGGATTGCTTAAGGAGAGAGAGTTTTGCTCTTTCCAGGTGGGCAAGTTTCCTGGGCTCTCTGTGTTGCCTCCTTCTGGCTTCTTTTTCCCTTGCCTTCTCCCCGTGTGCCCCAGGGGGATCAGGAATCCTCACCCTCCTGAGGCACAGTGGGGAAGAATGAACATGGCTGCTTCCAGGTTAACTGAAGCTGCCCTTTGCCCAGCCTCTTCCATCCCAGCCCTGTCAGTGAGCCCAGGTCTGATGCAACTGTTGCAGGATTTCTGTAGCAGAGAACTCTGGAAGTATATTGGGCTGAAGTGGGATTATCCCTCCGCACAGTGCACTGAGCAATGGAGGGTGGTGAGGGGTGAGGGAGACATGCTGCTGAATTCTGGTTGGCATTCCCCCCTTGTGTAAAATAGGGATGTTGGGGTAGGACAGACTCTGCTTGGGTTTGCTTGTAAGATAAAGCTGGAGGAGAAGCACAGTAGTCCCATTGGATTATTTGAGCAAAAACTACTGTAAATAACTTCTTTGTCTTTTGTCAAATAAAATTGTTTTTGTTTTTTAAGCAAAATAATAATAATAATAATAATAATTCTTGATGTGTATGCTCCTGACAACAGAGTAAAACCTGATAGAACTGCAAAGGGATATAAATGAATACACTATTAGATGGAGACCTCAACTCCCCTCTATCAGAAATGGACAGGTTCAGCAGGCAGAAAATCACTAAGCACATAGTTGAACTCAACAGCACCATTACTAACCTGGATATAATTGACATTTCCAGATTACTTCATACAGCAGCAGAATAGCACACATTCTTTTCAAGCTCACATTCAACATTCACTAAGATAGACTGCATTCTAAACCCTAAAACACACCTTAACAAATTGTAAAATAATAGAACTCATGCCATGCCTGCTCCCAGACTGCAATGGAATTATACGCAAAAGCAACAACTGGAAAAATCCCCAAATACTTGGAGATTAAAAAACTACTTCTATGGCTGGGCACGGTGGCTCATGCCTGTAATTCCAGCACTTTAGGAGGCCAAGATGGATGGATCACCTGAGGTTGGGAGTTCAAGACCAGCCTGATCAACATGGAGAAACCCTGTCTACTAAAAATACAAAATTAGCCAGGTGTGGTGATGTGAGCTTGTAATCTCAGCGACTCAAGAGGCTGAGGAAGGAGAATCGCTTGAACTCATGAGGCAGAGCTTGCGGTGAGCCAAGATCATGCCATTGTACTCCGGCCTGGGCAACAAGAGCAAAACGCCATCTAAAAGAAAAACTTCTAAATAACACATGGGTCAAAGAAAAAAAAATCTCAGCAGGGTGTGGCATCTCACGCCTATAATCCAAGCACTTTGGAAGCCTGAGGTGGGCAGATCACTTGAAGCGAGGAGTTTGAGAACAGCCTGGCCAACATGGCAAAACCCCATCTCTACTAAGAATACAAAAATTAGCTGGGCTTTGTGGCACACACCTGAAATCCCAGCTGCTTGGGAGGCTGAGGCAAGAGAATGGGCTTGAACTAGGGAGGCAGAAGTTGCAGTGAGCTGATATCATGCCACTTCACTGCAGCCTAGGTGACAGAGCAAGACTGTCACAGGAAAAACGGAGAGAATGAAGACCTTCATGATGCTCCACTTTCGCTTAATGAGAAGTAAATATATTTTCTGTTCTTCATGATTTTCATAATAGCATTTTATTTTCTTCAGCTTACTTTATTGTAACAATACAAATATAATAAATATAGCATATAAAATATGCTATTGATAGTTTATATTATTGGTAAGGCTTCCAGTCAAAACTAGACTATTAGTAGTTAAGTTTTTGGGAGGTCAAAAGTTATATGCACATTTTTTGGCTGTGTAACGGATTGGCACCCCTACCCCCAACATTGTTTAAGGATCAACTATATTTATAAATGTGCAACACATTTTTCTTTTTTTTATTGCATTTTAGGTTTTGGCGTACATGTGCAGAACATGCAAGATAGTTGTATAGATACACACATGGCAGTGTGTTTTGCTGCCTTCTTACCCTTCTCCCACATTTGGCATTTCTCCCCAGGCGATCCCTCCCCCACTCACCCCCCACTGTCCCACCCCTATTCCCCCAAGTAGACCCCAGTGTATAGTACTCCCTTCCCTGTGTCCATGTGTTTTCATTGTTCATCACCTGCCTATGAGCAAGAATATGTGGTATTTCATTTTCTGTTCTTGTGTCAGTTTGCTGAGAATGATGTTCTCCAGATTCATCCTTATCCCTACAAAGGACACAAACTCATCGTTTTTTATTGCTGCATAATATTCCATGGTGTATATGTGCCACATTTTCCCAGAACAGTCTACCATGGATGGGTATTTGGGTTGGTTCCAGGTCTTTACTATTGTAAACAGTGCTGCAATGAACATTCGTGTGCATGTGTCCTTATAGTAAAATGATTTATAGTCCTTTGGATATATACCCAGTAATGGGATTGCTGGGTCAAATGGAATTTCTATTTCTAGGTCCTTGAGGAATCACCACACTGTCTTCCACAATGGTT
>CM052661.1:39397609-39409473 GCA_028533165.1 Leontopithecus rosalia | reverse complement strand
CCTAGATTTTCTTCTAGGGTTTTTATGGTGCCTGGTCTTATGTTTAAGTCTTTAATCCATCTGGAGTTAATTTTAGTGTAAGGTGTCCGGAAAGGGTCCAGTTTCTGCTTTCTGCACATGGCTAGCCAGTTTTCCCAACACCATTTATTAAACAGGGAATCCTTTCCCCATTGCTTGTTTTTGTCAGGTTTATCAAAGATTGTATGGTTGTAGATATGTTGTGTTGCCTCCGATGCCCTGTTCTGTTCCATTGGTCTAATTCTCTGTTTTGGAACCAGTACCATGCTCTTTTGATTACTGTAGCCTTGTAGTATAGTTTGAAGTCCATTAGTGTGATGCCTCCCGCTGTGTTCTTTTTGCTTAGAATTGACTTGGCTATGCGGGCTCTCTTTTGGTTCCATATGAAGTTCAAGGTGGTCTTTTCCAGTTCTGTGAAGAAAGTCAATGGTAGCTTGATGGGGATAGCATTGATTCTGTAAATTACTTTGGGCAGTATAGCCTTTTTCACGATATTGATTCTTCCTAACCGTGAATATGGAATGTTTCCCCATCTGTTAGTGTCCTCTCTTATTTCCTTGAGCAGTGGTTTGTAGTTTTCCTTGTAGAGGTCCCTTACATTCCTTGTAAGTTTTATTCCTAGGTATTTTATTCTTTTTGTAGCAATTGTGAATGGCAGTTCATTCTTGATTTGGCTCTCTTTCAGTCTGTTATTGGTGTATAGGAATGCTTGCGATTTTTGCACATTGATTTTTAAATCCTGAGACTTTTCTGAAGTTGCTTATCAGTTTCAGGAGTTTTTGGGCTGAGATGATGGGGTCTTCTAGGTATACTATTATGTCGTCTGCAAATAGAGACAATTTGGCTTCCTCCTTTCCTATTTAAATACCCTTTATTTCTTTTTCTTGCCTGATTGCTCTGGCTAGAACTTCCAGTACTATATTGAATAGGAGTGGTGAGAGAGGGCATCCTTGTCTAGTGCCAGATTTCAAAGGGAATGCTTCCAGTTTTTGCCCATTCAGTATGATATTGGCTGTTGGTTTGTCATAAATAGCTTTTATTGCATTGAGATACGTTCCATCAATACAGAGTTTAGTGAGGGTTTTTAGCATAAAGGGCTGTTGAATTTTGTCGAAGGCCTTCTCCACATCAATTGAGATAATCATGTGGTTTTTGTTTTTTGTTCTGTTTATGTCACAAATTACATTTATAGACTTGTGTATGTTGAACCAGCCTTGCGTTCCTGGGATGAATCCTACTTGATCATGATGGATAAGCTTTTTGATGTGCTGTTGCAATCGGCTTGCTAGTATTTTATTGAAGATTTTTGCATCTATGTTCATCATGGATATTGGCCTGAAGTTTTCTCTTCTTCTTGAGTCTCTGCTGGGTTTTGGTATCAGGATGATGTTGGTTTGATAAAATGAATTGGGAAGGATTCCCTCTTTGTGGATTATTTGGAATAGTTTCAGAAGGAATGATACCAGCTCCTCTTTGTGTGTCTGGTAGAATTCAGCTATGAACCCATCTGACCTGGGCTTTTTTTTGTGTGGTAAGCTCTTAATTGCTGCCTCAACTTCAGACCCTGTTGTTGGTCTATTCATAGTTTTGGCTTCCTCCTGTTTTAGGCTTGGGTGGACACAGGTGTCCAGGAATTTATCCATTTCTTCCAGGTTTACTAGTTTATGTGCATAGAGTTTTTTGTAATATTCTCTGATGATGGTTTAAATTTCTGTGGAATCTGTGGTGATTTCCCCTTTATCATTTTGTATTGCATCTATTTGGTTGTTCTCTCTTTTCTTTTTTAACAGTCTGGCTAGTGGTCTGTCTATTTTGTTGATCTTTTCAAAAAACCAGCTCTTGGATGTATTGATTTTTTGAAGGGTTTTCCGTGTCTCTATCTCCTTCAGTTCTGCTCTGATCTTCGTTATTTCTTGTCTTCTGCTAGGTTTTGAGGTTTTTTGATCTTGCTCCTCTAGCTCTTTCAATTTTGATGATAGGGTGTCAATTTTGGTCTCTCCACTCTTGTCATATGGGCACTTATTGCTATATATTTTCCTCTGGAGACTGCTTTAAATGTGTCCCAGAGATTCTGGTATGTTGTGTCTTCGTTCTCGTTGGTTTCAAAGAACTTCTTTATTTCTGCCTTCATTTCATTGTTTATCCAGTCAACATTCAAGAGCCAGTTGTTCAGTTTCCATGAAGCTGTGTGGTTCTGAGTTAGTTTCTGAATTCTGAGCTCTAACTTGATTGCACTATGGTCTGAGAGACTGTTTGTTATTATGTCAGTTGCTTTGCATTTGCTAAGGAGTGCTTTACTTCCAATTATGTAGTCAATTTTAGAGTAGGTGTGATGTGGTTCTGAGAAGAATGTATCTTCTGTGGATTTGGGGTGGAGAGTTCTGTAAATGTCTATCAGGTTTGCTTGTTCCAGGTCTGAGTTCAAGCCCTGGATATCCTTGTTAATTTTCTGTCTGGTTGATCTGTCTAATATTGACAGTGGAATGTTAAAGTCTACCACTATTATTGTGTGGGAGTCTAAGTCTCTTTGTACGTCATTAAGAACTTGCCTTATATATAGGGTGCTCCCGTATTGGGTCCATATATATTTAGGATCATTAGCTCTTCTTGCTGTATCGATCCTTTTATGATTATGTAATGACCTTCTTTCTCTCTTTTGATCTTTGTTCCTTTAAAGTCTATTTTATCAGGGATGAGAACTGCAACTCCTGCTTTTTTTGCTCTCCATTTGCTTGGTAAATCTTCCTCCATCCGTTTATTTTGAGTCTTTGTGTATCCTTGCCTGTGAGATGGGTTTCCTGGATATAGCACACCAATGGGTTTTGGCTTTTTATCCGATTTGCCAGTCTGTGTCTTTTGATTGGTGCATTTAGCCCATTTACATTTAGGGTTAATCTTGTTATGTGTGAATTTGATACTGCCATTTTAATGCTAGCCAGCTGTTTTACCTGTTAGTTAATGCAGATTCTTCATTTTGTTGATGCTCTTTAGCATTTGGTATGTTTTTGAAATGGCTGGTACTTGTTGTTCCTTTCCATGTGTAGTGCCTCTTTCAGGAGCTCTTGTAAAGCAGGCCTGGTGGTGACAAAATCTCTAAGTACTTGCTTGTTTGCAAGGATTTTACTTTTCTTTCACTTATGAAGGTCAGTTTGGCTGCATATGAAATTCTGGGTTGAAAGTTTTTTTCTTTAAGGATGTTGAATATTGGCCCCCACTCTCTTCTGGCCTGTAGGGTTTCTGCCAAGAGATCTGCTGTGAGTCTAATGGGCTTCCGTTTGTGGGTGACCCGACCTTTCTCTCTGGCTGCCCTTAGTATTTTCTCTTTCATTTCAACCCTGGTGAATCTGACGATTATGTGCCTTGGGGTTGCTCCTCTTGAGGAGTATCTTTGTTGTGTTCTCCCTGTTTCCTGGACTTGGGTGTTGGCCTGTCTTGCTAGGTGGGGGAAATTTTCCTGGATAATATCTTGAAGAGTATTTTCCAGCTTGGATTCATTCCCTTTGTCACTTTCTCGTACACCTATCAAACATAGGTTAGGTCTCTTCACATAGTCCCACATTTCTTGGAGACTTTGTTCATTCCTTTTTGCACTTTTTTTCTCTAATCTTGGTTTCTCATTTTATTTCATTGAGTTGATCTTCGACTTCTGATATCCTTTGTTCTGTTTGGTCAATTCAGCTCTTGAAACTTGTGCATGCTTTGCGAAGTTCTCGTGTTGTGTTTTCCAGCTCCTTCAATTCATTCATATTCCTCTCTAAGTTGTCCATTCTTGTTATCATTTCCTCGAATCTTTTTTCAAATCTTTTTTCAAGGTTCTTAGTTTCTTTGCATTGATTTAGAACGTGTTCTTTTAGCTCATGGAAGTTTCACATTATCCACCTTCTGAAGTCTGATTCTGTCATTTCCTCACCCTCATTCTCCATCCAGTTTGTTCCCTTGCTGGTGAGGAGTTTTGGTCTTTTGTAGGAAGTGAGGTGTTTTGGTTTTGGGTGTTTTCCTCCTTTTTGCACTGGTTTCTTCCCATCTTTGTGGGTGTATCCACCTGTCGTCTGAGTAGTTGCTGACTTTTTGATTGGGCCCCTAAGTGGACGCCCAGATTGTTGATGATGATGTATTTCTATTGCTTAGTTTTCCTTCTAACTGTCTAGCCCCTCTGCTGTACAACTGCTGAGGTCCACTCTAGGCCCTGCTTGTCTGGGGTACACCTGTAGCAGCTACAGAACAGTGAGGGATGCTACTAGTTTCTTCTGCTGCTGTCTTTGTCCCAGAATGATGCCCACCAAATGTCAGTCTGATCAGTCCTTTTTGAGGTGACTCTTTGGATATACAGAGGTCAGGGAGCTGCTTGAGGAGATGGTCTGTACTTTATTGGAGCTCAAGTGCTGAGCTGTGAGCTCCTTTGTTCATTCAGGGCTGTTAGGCTGGGATGTTTAGGTCTGCTGCCGCAGAACTCATCAAACCCCATTTTTTCCCCAGGTGCTCTGTCTTGGGGAGTTAGGACTTTCTTTATGAGTATCTGTTGCACTGTCCTGCCCAGTTAGGAGGCAGTCTAGTCACTACTTGCCTGCCGAGGCTCCGCCCTGCTGCTGTGGGCTCCACCCTGCTGTCCTGGGCTTCGCCCTGCTGTGGTGAGCTCTGCCCTGTTGCGGTGGGCTTCGCCCTATTGCTGTGAGCTCCACCCTGCCATTGTGGGTTTCACTCTGTTGCCTCTGTATTGGCAGAGTCTCTCTGTTATGGCGGGTTGCCTCGGCAATGGAAGGCTGCATCAGCAATGGGAGTATACCTCTGTAGGGGTGGAATGCCTCGGCAATGGTGGAGGCCCCTGCCCCACCGAGCTGCACCATCCTGCGCTCAGCTGTGTCCACAGTGAAACTCTCAACCCCTGGCGTATCTAATCGCTGCCTTGCTTGTCCCTGTGGGGGTGGGACCCACCGAGCCTGGCTCGCTGCCTCAGAGCCCCCCCCTTTTTTTCTAAGTTGAATGGTTGACTCTCTCCCAGGTATATCAATCTCCTGCTGTTAGGGCACTGGGATCTGTGTGATTTCCCATGCAGCGACCCACTGCACCGGATCAAATGTTGCCTCCCGGGAATTTCCTGATCTGGCTCAGTGTCCAAGTCCCATTCAATCAGAGGGATATGCTAATCTGCCCTCCCAAATCTCAGATTGTCAGTTTAACTGGGCACCCAGGCCAGTGCGCCTTATGTGGAGGCAACACATTTTTCTAAGATAAATACCTGTTCGTGATGTGGCTTCAGGAAGGTACAGGTACAAAAGTGTAGTGTCCTGGCAAATGGCCAAATTTTTTAAACATAAAATTATCTATAGACCAGGTGCAGTGGCTCACGCCTGTAATCCCAGCACTTTGGGAGGCTGAGGTGGGCAGAACTCCTGAGGTCAGGAGTTCAAGACCAGCCTGGCCAACATCGTGAAACCCCGTCTCTACCAAAAATAAAAAATTAGCTGAGTGTGGTGCTGCATGCCTGTAATCTCAGCTACTTAGGAGGCTGAAGCAAGAGAACTGCTTGAACCCGGGAGGCAGAGGTGACAGTGAGTCAAGATTGTGTCATTGCACTCCAGCCTGGGCAACAGAGCAAAACTTTGTCTAAAAAAAGAAATTGCCAGGCACAGTGGCTCATGCCTGTAATCCCAGCACTTTGGGAGGCCAAGGCAGGTGAATCACGAGGTCAAGAGATTAAGACAATCCTGGTCAACATGGTGAAACCCCATCTCTACTAAAAATACAAAAAATTAGCTGGACACGGTGGGGCGTGCCTGTAATCCCAGCTACTCAGGAAGCTGAGGCAGGAGAATTGCCTGAACCCAGGAGGCAGAGGTTGCGGTGAGCCAAGATCATGCCATTGCACTCCAGCTTGGGTAACAAGAGCGAAACTCCATCTCAAGATAAAAAAATTACCTGTAACACGTACTATTAACTTTATAAACATATCTTCACATCCAGTCATATACTGGACTTGAAATTCTGAAAACCTCTCTCATAAAAACCTGGAAACATTGAATAAAAATAAATAATATCATCACACATGTTATGGTGGTAATGATTTGTTAGGTACTATTCCAAGGGCTTTACATTCATTTAACTCTATGGAACTGATATTGTTATCATCATCATCCCCATTTTGCAGAGAAGAAACAATACGTTTTTCAAGTTGAGCTTACAACGAAGTGAAGAAGAAACCACAAGGGCTGAAAGCGAGCAGGAACTAGGCTGAAGAGCATGCTTGGAAGCCATGGACTGCACTGCAGAGCAGGAATTCATCCCAGGAACTAGAGAAGACTTGGCCAATTCAAAGACCTGGTTCACTAGAGAATTAAAACTACGGTGGCTCACGCCTATAATCCCAGTACTTTGGGAGGCCTAGGTGGGTGGATCACGAGGTCAAGAGATCGAGACCATCCTGGTCAACAAGGTGAAACACTGTCTCTACTAAAAATACAAAAATTAGCTGGGCATGGTGGCATGTGCCTGTAGTCCCAGCTACTTGGGAGGCTGAGGCAGGAGAATCGCTTGAACCCAGGAGGCGGAGGTTGTGGTGAGCTGACATCACGCCATTGAATTCCAGCCTGGGTAACAAGAGCAAAACTCAGTCTCAAAAAAATAAATAAATAAAAAATAAAATACAACTAAGACTAGTGTAAAGTAGGGCCTGAGACTGGGAACTTTTTTTTCCTTATATTTTGAGATGGAGTTTCTCTCTGTTGCCCAGGCTGGAGTGCCATGGCACATTCTCAGCTGACTGCAACCTCCATCTCCTGGGTTCAAGAAATTCTTCCATCTTAGCCTCCCAAGTAGCTGGGATTACAGGCATATGCCACTACGTCCAGCTAATTTTTTGTGTTTTTAATAGAGACGGGGTTTCACCATGTTGGCCAGGATGGTCTCGATCTCTTGACCTCATGATCCACCGGACTTGGCCTCCCAAAGTTCTGGGATTACAGGCGTGAGATTAGGGACTTTTAAAGGGCTAAAACCTTATAAGATTTAAAGAATAAGGTCATATCTATCCACATCCAAGAAAACCTAGTGAGGAAATTCATTGTATGGCTTGTGTGATGAACTGCTATGGAAACAAGAATTTCAATAAAATGAAAAGATATTTTTTAAATAAAAAATTTTTTATTTAAGAAATTGATAATAAGCTAGCAACCTGCATAAAATGTTTGTTCACATTGTCATTTACCATGGGGGACAAAGATGTATCACCACATGACACACTATTTAAAGAAGTAAATCTTCAGATACATTTACTTCAAAGTTAATGGCTATTTTAAATTAAGATGATAATTTAAGATATGCAGTTGAAGAAAGTACATAGATGCATCATTCTGTGGAGAATCATTTTTATTTCGATCAAAGAATAATTTTTATTATTTTTTTATTTAGAGTTTTTAATTTTGTTGCTTTTCTTACTCTGGTACCCAGGTTGGTGTGTAGTGGTGTGATCGCCACTCAATGCAACCTTGACTCCTGGGTTGAAGTGATTCTCATGCCTCAGCCTCCCAAGTAGCTGGAATCGCAGGTGCATGCCACCACACCAGACTAATTTTTGTACTTTTAGTAAAGATGGAATTTCACCAGGCTGGTCTCAAACTGCTGACCATAAAGAATCTGCCTCTTTTGGCCTCCCAAAGTGCTGGGATCACAGGCATGAGCCACTGCACCTGGCCAAAAGGTTTTTCTAATTAATAAGTCTTTTTCAAGTCCAACTTTTTCAAGTCCAAGTCTTCTTTTTTTATGGACAGAGTTTTGCTGTTGTTACCCAAACTGGAGTGCAATGGCATGATCTAGGCTCACTGCAACCTCCGCCTCCTGGGTTCAAGTGATTCTCCTGTCTCAGCCTCCCGAGTAGCTGGGACTACAGGCACACACCACCATGCCCAGCTAATTTCTGTATCTTTAGTAGAGACGGGGTTTCATCTTGTCGACCAGAATTGTCTCAATCTCTTGACCTCGTGATCCACCCACGCCTTGGCCTCCCAAAGTGCTGGGTTTATAGGTGTGAGCCACCGCACCCAGCCCCAAGTCTTCTTATGTACATGCTAAAGGTGAAGTGTAGTAGTTGTTCCTATACTGGCTCTGTTAGAAATTTCTGAAAAAAGTTACAGGCTGCCAGTTTCATATCAGTATTATCAAATGTTTTAAATAGAGAATTCAATTACATTTATTTCTTTAAATAAAAGGAGCTAATTATTACCCTTTCATCCAGTTTGCAAAGTCAAAGCAAAATGTTTGGAAGTATATTTTCTCCAAGGTGAAACATCTAACATTATTGTGAATGCTACTCTAAATTCAGCTTAAAATTTTACAGGGTTGAGCATGATGGTGCATGCCTGTAATCACACTATGCGGGAACCTGAGGCAGGATTGCCAGAAGACTGAACCCTGGAAATCGAGGCTACAGTGAGCTGTGATTATATCACTGCACTCAAACCTGGGGTGACAGAGGGAGACCCTGTTTCAAAAACACCTGTCTCCCCAAAAAATATCACCTGTCTTTTTTTTTTTTGAGATGGAGACACTCTGTTGCCCAGGCTGGAGTGCAGTGCAGTGCCATGATCTCGGCTCACTGCACTGCAACATCCACCTCCCAGATTCAAGCAATTCTCCCTGCCTCAGCCTCCCAAATAGCTAGAATTACAGGCGCCAGCTGCCACACACTGCTAATTTTTATAATTTTTAGTAGAGATGGGGTTTTGCCATGTTGGCCAGGCTGATCTTAAACTCCTGACGTCAGGTGATTCGCCCACCTCAGCCTCCCAAAGTGCTGGGATTACAGGCATGGACCACCACGCCAGGTGTGTGTGTGTGTGTGTGTGTGTGTGTGTGTGTGTGTGTGTGTATACACACATATATATACACAAAGTATATAACTACAAAAATATTAATACTGAAAATATATCAGAACTTCTACAAGTCAAAATTTTAAAATAAGACAACATAATAAGATAAATAGGCAAAGGAGATAAACCATTGCAAAGTTAGAGGGTACAATGCACAAGCCCACCCTCATTTCTGACACCAACTACAGATGGTTTCCAAAATCACACTCAGGTTTGATAATTTGCTAGAAGGACTCACAGAACATGCTGAGAGCTGTAATACTCACAGTTACAGATTACTACAGGAAAAAGATTCAAATCAACAGACAAAATCTTTGAAAGGAGCCAGGCACAGTGGCTTACACCTATAATCCCAGCACTTTGGGAGGCCGAGGTGGCAGATCACCTGAAGTTGGGAATTTGAGACCAGCCTGATAAACATGGAGAACCCCCGACTCTACTAAAAATATGAAATTAGCTGTGCATTGTAGTGCATGCCTGTAATCCCAGCTACCGGGGAGGGTAAGGCAGGAGAATTGCTTGAAGCTGGGAGGTGGAGGTTGCAATGAGCCAAAATTGCACCATTGCACTCTATCCTGGGCAATAAGAGTGAAATTCCATCTTAAAAAAAAAGAAAAAGAAAAAGAAGAAGAAATTGAAAGGTTAAAATAAGGCTGGGTACAAAGGCTCACACCTTTAGTCCCAGCACTTTGGGAGACAAAGGCAAGAGAATTGCTTGAGTCCAGGAGTTCAAGACCAGCCTGGGCTATGTAGCAAGATCCTGTTTCTAAAAAATTAAAAATTAAAAAAAAATGGCCAGGTGTGGTGGTGTGCCTTTAGTCCCAGTTACTTGGGAGGCTGAGGCCAGAGGACTCCACTGCAGCCTGGGTGACAGAGTGAGACACCGTCTTTGAAACATAAACAAGCAAAAAAAAAAAAACATGCAACTTTACTAAGGTCTACTTTCAGTTCCCCCACCAGAGTGCTACAGTAGCACCTTTTCTTGTTTGAGGTCTGTACTGTCGGCCTGCAGTGATGGCAGCCATGCGGGGCCTGTGGCTCCTGTTCCCTGAGGCAGAGTCCAGTGTAGACAGTGGCAAACTGGAGCACACAGAGGTGGAGGAGGGTGAGCTGGAGATGATGCCGGTGTGGTGCTCGCTGAAGGAACTGACCTTGGACACAAGCAGAAGACATGAAAACAAGGCTGGCAGCTTCATCACTGGGATTGATGTCACCTCCAAGGACACAATTGAAAAGAAAGAACAGCAAGCCAAGCACTTCCATTTTTGATCAGAAATAAAATTTGCCCAAAGAAATGTAGCCTTGGACTGGGACATGATGAAGAAAGCAATCCCCAAAGTGAGACTGGAGACAATCTATATTTGCGGAGTAGATGAGATGAGCACCCAAGATGTCTTTTCCTATTTTAAAGAATATCCTCAGCCAGGCGCAGTGGCTCACGCCTATAATCCCAGCACTTTGGGGGGCCAAGGTGGGTGGATCACAGGGTCAAGAGATCAAGACCATTCTGGCCAACATGGTGAAACCCCGTCTCTACTAAAAATACAAAAAAATTAGCCGGCTGTGGTGGCATGCTCCTGTGGTCCCAGCTACTTGAGAGGGTGAGGCAGAAGAATCTTTTGAACCCAGGAGTTGGAGATTGCAGTGAACCGAGATTGTGCCACTGCATTCCTGCCTGGTGACAGAGCAAGACTCCATCTCACAAAAAGAAAAAAAAGGTCAGGCATGGTGGCTCAAGCCTGTAATCCCAGCACTTTGGGAATCTGAGGCAGGTGGATCACAAGGTCAAGAGATTGAGACCATCCTGGTCAACATGGTGAAACCCAGTCTCTACTAAAAATACAAAATATTAGCTGGGCATGGTGGCACGTGCCTGTAATCCCAGCTACTCAGGAGGCTGAGGCAGAAGAATTGCCTGAACCCAGGAGGCAGAGGTTGCAGTGAGCCGAGATCGTGCCATTGGACTCCAGTCTGGATAACAAGAGTGAAATTCTGTCTCAAAAAAAAAAAAAAAAGAATATCCTCCCGCTCACATCGAATGGTTGGATGATACCTCCTATAATGTAGTTTGGCTGGATGAAATGACAGCTATAAGAGTCCTTATCAATATGAGCTCTCTGCCTGCACAGGATAAGAAGAGAAGCAGGGATGCCAGTGAGGACAAGTCATCTAAGAAAAGTAAAAAAAAAAAAAAAAAAAAAAAACAAGCAGGAAGACAGTTCAGATGATGATGAAGCTGAAGAAGGAGAGGTTGACGATGAGAACTTGAGAACTCAAGTGATGTAGAGCTGGACACGCTGTCTCAGGTAGAAGAGGAGTCTTTGTTAAGAAATGATCTTCGTCCAGCTAACAAACTTGCTAAAGGAAATAGGGTATTCATGAGATTTGCTACAAAAGATGACAAAAGGAACTTGGAGCAGCCAGAAGAAGTCAGTATTACATGAAATATGGGAATCCAAATTATGGAGGCATGAAAGAAATTCTTAGCAATTCATGGAAGTGAAGATATCATTCCCGTCTTATTCAGCTGGACGTGATCAAGAAGAGAGCCCTGATTGGCTTTGGCTTGACGTCGTATAAACATCGACATTCTGGACTAGTGAATGTGCCTGAGGAACCTATTGAAGAGGAGGGAGAGAAGGAGGTGGAAGAGGAGGAATAAGACCAGGACATGGATGCAGATGATGGAGTGGTGGTAGAGTACCACAAGGAGTTCCAGGAACGGAGCACATCTAGACGAACCAGTGCCAGCAACTCAGACTCAGATGAAATGGACTATAATCTAGAACTGAAGATGATTTCCACTCCTTCACCAGAGAAAAGCATGAAAATGACTATGTATGCTGATGAAGTGGAATCTCAGTTGAATAACATTAGGAACTCCATGAGGGAAGATAGCATATCTTCAAGTAATATCAAAAAACGAATTGGTAAGAAACCGCCACCTGAGAAATTTGCAGATGTCTGACATCTATTAGATGAAAA